>CM053771.1:150522450-150539655 GCA_028658325.1 Potorous gilbertii | reverse complement strand
GGTAGTTGGTGGTATTACACACACACACATACACACACGTACACATACACATATACAGTCCAGTGTATTGGGGAGGGGGAGGGGACAAATGGGGAGAAAATTTTGGAACCCAAAATCTTGTGAAAATGAATGTAAAAAGTTAAATAAATTTAAAAAAATAAAAATAAAAATAAATAAATAAATAAAAACAGATGTATTTGTATTTATCCAAAGAATATAACTGATGAAACTCTTTCTGCTCTAAAGTTGACATATTGCTTGTTACGGGCGCAGTTTCTGATGGCATAGTTAAAAGAGTTGGGGAAGAGGGAAAGGGAGAAATTCTCCCATTCCTTTGAATTAAAATGCCCTCTTAGGTTCGTGGCTCCTCAACTCTATGACTGCCATCTTCCTCCACTGGCCTAGACCCCTCTAGATCAAGCTCACCAATGAACTGACTGCTTTTTTCATTTTTTAAATACAGAAGCCAATGGGTATGACTGATCCTCTCAGTCAATCACATTGATTTCTCCTACCAAAGAGATTCACCTTGCAAAGAGATCACATGGTATAAAACACCTTATTTACATATTTTCAACTTCCTCATAACCATGAATTATGTTATTCTCCAGTATCTCAGCTGTATTATAGACTGTCGTGATTAAGTTCCAAGATCAAGATTTACGCCTGAAGACTCAGTTTGCAAAAAAAACCAATAATAACAGCTAGTACTTACGTAGCATTTTAAGTTTTATTGAGTGCTTTACAAATGTCTCATTTGATCCTCATAGCAACTCTAGGAGGCAGCTGTTAATATTATCCCCAATTTACAGAGGAGGAAACTGAGGCAAACAGAGCCAAGTACTAAGAACAATAGCTAACATTTACATGGTGCTGACTGTGGGCCAGGCACTCTACTAAGAGCTTTACAATGATTATCTCATTTGATTCTCACAGCCCTTTGGGAAGTAGGTGCTATGATTAATCCCTATTTTACAGCTAAGGAAACTGAGGCAAACAAAGGTTAAATGAGTTCCCCAGAGTCGCACAACTAGTAAGTGTCTGAGGCAAGATTTGAACTAAAATATTCCTGACTCCAAATCTAGACTCCCATCTCCCTAGCTTCATAGATTTCACCATCCATGAAGTTTGAAATGACTCCACTGTCAATCGTGAACCACTCAGACTTTCAGATCCGCTACAGTTCTTCGGATTTTTTTATTTCTAATGAACTTATCCAAACAACAATAACTCACATTTGAATAGTACTTGATAGTTTGCAAAGCATTTTCCTCACAATGATTTTAAATTTTTTTGGTGAGGAGGAAAATGAGTAGTTGTCTAAAGAGACCACTAGTATGGTTGCTCAGATGACTCACCAACCAACGTGGATTTTATAAAGACTTCTGCAGATGATAGAAGCAAGGGCAGATAACAGGATGAATATCAAAATATGTCTTTAAAGAGGAGTGCCAGCAATGCTACAGCTTGGAAAACTATAAAGGAAAGTTAAGGATGACAGAGAGACTTTTATAGTCATGTTGGAGAAAATTTAAATAAAGAACATGATCATTGCTTGAGGAAGACAGGATTATGATAACTGACAATAGAAGACAGAATTGCTCAGCTCTTTCAGGGGGTAGTTCTTTTTTCTCTGCCAAGAAGAGTGGTCTTGAAAGTTGGGACAATACAGATTAGGAAGTTTGCACCTAAAATGACTAAGAAAGAAGAAAGAGGATACCAGGCTGCTCCTCAACACCTGACTCAAATGAACTTCATCATAGGTTACTAAAATTATTGCTCGATGTGATTGAAGACTCACATTGGCAGTGATCTTTGAAAGATCATAGAAAATATGACAAGTGCCACAGGATTGGAAAGGAGAGATATTTTACCAAATCTGAGAGGTAGGAACAGGAGAGATGGGAGAAAGAAGAGAACGAGTTCCACAAACTACAAGTAAGTGAATTTGACTTCAATTCCAAGGAAAATTCTAGAATATCTGTTAAAACAATGGCTGGTGAACATGAAAGTAACTTGTTTTCTTTTTTGAATAGACTACAAACTATCTGAATGGGGGATCTTATAGATAAGAGGTTCTTTTTTGGATCATGGACCCTTTGGACAATCTGGTGAATCCAATGATCCCCTTCTCAGAACAATGTTTTTAAATGCATAAAATTAGATGCATAGTATCACAAAGCAAATCAATTATACTGCAATAGTCATCAAAATATTTTTTTAAAAATATTCAAAAAATTAATAAAAATTTTAATAGTTGATCAGAGAAATATAAATTAAAATAACCTTGAAATATCATTTTACACCTGTCAGATTAGCTAAAATGATTGAAGGGGAAAGCAACAAATGTTGGAGGGGATGGGGAAAAAATGGGACACTAATTCATTGCTGGTGGAATTGTGAATTGACCCAACCATTTTGGAGAGCAATCTGAAATTATACCCAAAGACATTAAACAGTCTATACTCTTTTGCCCAGCAATGCCACTAGTAGGCTTATTTCTATATTTAGAGAAAAGAGAAAAACACATTTTGTATGTTCTAATATTCTAAAACATTCTAAATATATTTAGAATGTTCTAATATTCTACAATATTTATAGCAGCTCTCTTTGTGGTGGCAAAGAACTGGAAATTGCAGGGTTGCCCATCAATTGGGGAATGACTGAACAAGTTGGGGTATATGATGGTGATGGAATACTACAGTGATATAAGAAATGATGAGCTCAATGATCTTAGAAAAACATGAATAGATTTGCATGAAATAATAAATAGCAAAATGAGCAGAACCAAGAGAGCATGGTATACAGGACCAGCAATACTGTTTTAAGAAAAATTTTGAGTGTTTAAGTCATTTTGACAATGATAAATAGCCAAATTAACTGCAAAGGACATATAAAGGAAGATGTTGTCCATATCTAGAGAAAAAACTGATAAATAGATGTATAGAATGATTTTACACACACACATATTTGTTTCTAATGGCAACCATCAGGGCGAAGAGGAATAAAAGGGAAAAAAATAAACTCATATAATAACTTTATTGTATATTTAAAAGGAATAGCAAATTGCACATAATAGATTTGCAGTTTCATGTGCAATCATCTTTTTTCATTATATATTAGGAAAATGTTTCATAAATTATATATATATATATATATGTGTGTGTGTGTGTGTATGTATGTGTATACATATATGTATATATATATATATATATAGACCCTAGGTTAAATTTCTTTTGTATGGCCATATTTTAGCTAAATTTTAGCAAAGCATCTGATGAAGCCTCTCAACTATTCTTGTGAAAAAATATGGAGAAATATGGGCTAGATAACAGTGAAGTAACATGGATCTGAGCTAATTCAATGATGGGACCCAAAGAATAGTCATCAGTGGTTTTATGTCAGCTTTGAAAGGGGTCCCCAGTGGAGTGCCTGAGGACTATGTACTGCTTGGCACTTTTTTCAATGACTTTGATAAAGGCATAAATATCGTGCTTCCAAGTTTACAGATGGCACAAATCTGGGAACTATAGCCAGCATGTTCAATGATAGAGTCAGAATCCAAAATGATCTTGACAAGCTAGACACTGGGACAAAGCTAATAAGATTAAATTTAATAGGGAGAAATGCAAAGTCTTACATTTGGGGTCAAAAAAATAAACTTTACAAGTAAAAGATAGGGGAGGTATGGCTGTCTTGAAGTATTTGAAGAATTTTCATTTGGAAGATGGATTTGATGTATTCTGTTTGGCTCCAGAAGGCAAAACTAGAAATGATGAATGGAAATTATAAGAAGGCAATGTTAACTTCTGTGTAAGGAAAACACTCACCACTAATGATAGCTATCCTAAAGTGAAATGAGTCACGGGGAGAATAAAGTACCCCTAACTTCAGGTCTTTAAACAAAAGTCAGATTATCTCCTGTCAGGAATATCGCTGAGGAGATCTTTTATCAGATATGGGTTGAAATAGATGATCTTTGACATCCTTTCCAACTCTGAAATTCTGTTATTTTGTGATTTTGTGAACGTAATAGTTTAGATAGTGAATTATAGTCTTCCCATTTTACAGATTAGTACTGAGCCTCTGAGAAATTAAGGGACTTGCTCATGGCTAAAACAGAAAGCATGTGACTGAAGTGGGATTTAAATTCTGGTCTCCTGAATCCAAATCTCACTCTTACTACTGAGTTAAACTATTTCTCAATTTCATTTTGAAATAGTGTGTATCATTATTGCCCTTGTTTCTTTTCTATCTTAATTTCTCATTAGACTCTAAACTCCATGAGGGCAGAGATTACATTTTATCTACACTTTGTATAACCCTTTAACTATACCCACATTCACCGTACTGTTCTACATATAACTTATATAACCTTAAACATATCACTTATCCTCTCTGGTTCTCAGTTTCTTCATCTGTAAAATAAGTTAGATAAGATGAACTATGTTATTTCCAGCTTTAGATCTATCTATATCTCATTTTATGAAAACCACAGCTTGAGACCCCACCAATATACTACTATGTCAGATCACAGTAAATGACATAAATTTGAAAGAAAACATCTTAAATTAAAACTAGATAGCACATCTGCATCTCTACTAGTCAATGTACTGCACATATAGTAAGTTCTTAATAACACCTCACAATTATGAAGAATCTAAAGTTACAAAGTACTATTTGTTGAGTGAATGAGTGAGTGGGTAAATGAGTGATAACGGAACAAAGAGAACCAGAAGAAAATACTGATACCCTTTTACTCACTGCATTTCCTATCTAGCTCTCTGAGGCTAGTTCCTTGCTCCCCACTAATTCTCTAACAAGGAGGCTTCACTGTAAAATAATCTAGTCTGTAAAACTTGTTATGATATTTTAGATCTTGCCAATCCCCAAGCCTTGATTATTTCTACCACATATGTCTTTCACTCCTACTTGCTGAGCAGAAATGAAGGAAATCATGAAACCGTGCTAACTGGATTCACCACAAATTTATTTTATCTAATCTCAATTTGACCCTCTCTGTAGCAAGGCAAATCCTCTATTCTTCCCTAATTATTTCTTTTTCTTAATTCCTACAGAGGCTATTCCAAATTTTGCCCTCCACAGTCCTCCATATTCCCACCCTTTCAACTGAGGATCTCACCTCGTACCTCAGTGAAAAAAAATTAAGGTCCTGCTTGATGAGTTCTCTCTTCTTCCTTTGTCCCCATCTCATATCCCCCTGACACCATCCTCAACTATTTCCTCCTTTAGTCTCCAATTATAATAAAAGACTTGGATATTTGGATACTTAATTCCAAAACAGTGGATATCATTAAGTTGTTTATAATAAAATATGCTTGCACTATAGGACATGCAGTACAAACAGTGTTATTTCCACATTAGTAATAAACTTGAATTAAATTGACTTTTCAACTAATGTAAAAATATTCTTTATGTTACCTCCCTCTAAGAAAATTGATTGCACTGAAATTCTCTTCCCCAAATCAAACTGAAGATGTTTCTGATTTTAATTTCAGTAATTAATAGAGTAACAGTTAAGTGCTTCAGTCAGTTGTACCCATACCCAATCATTCTTATATCATTTTGAAACATAAGACTTTATTTTAATTTTGCCTAATTTTTCTCCTATTATTCTGAAAGAATGAGCTATTTCAGGGACTTAATCTTTCACATGACTATGCAGGCAGGCATATGACAAGCTTGAGGACTATACCTAGTTGTTTGGGATATGAAATTACTACACATTCACACTGAAAACAGCAAGGTCTCAAACACTTGCATTGTGCTTCTCTTTTACTGACCAGTTGCTCTGATTATAGAAATTTGCTATAAAAGGGAAAAGCATGGACATGATTATACAGGCATCAAACTGATTATTCAGGGTCAAGTCTGAGGGCACATATATGACAGAATAAAGTATCTTTCACTATGTTTGATTTCAGGTAGGAGTCACAGTTTGGCAACCAATCATGCAGTATCAATTCTACTTCATAGCCAGACTCAGGAATAGCCAGGTGGGAAATATTTTTTTTCGAAGGAATACAATGAGGAAACTGAGCCAGGAGGATCCCACCTTAGACTGATGCTAAGGTTGTCCTCTCAGCTTTTCTCAGATGTAAACCTCTACCTGCGATAGTTCAACATCACTTTCCCTCTGAGTAGCTTATGGCATTTCTCTCAAATGGTAGATTATTGCCTATTGATTATTCATGGACTATTATGATCCATCAGACAACTATTCTTGAATCTGAACCTCAAAACTCAAAACAAAATTAATTACAGTCCAAAGAGCTTTTATCTCAAATGACAAGTTTCACTGATCACAGTTTAGGGCTAAATATAATTATTTTTACCCTCACAGAGTTGTAATAAGTAATAAAAATTTACTAGGACTCTAATAAGAGATTTCACTTATCATATTTCATTTGTTTTCATTTTCATCTCAAATTTAACTTTATCCTGTATAAAGACAAACATTAGAAATCATTTCTAAATCACACATAAACTTGCAAATTCTCAGCAAGTCAAATTCATTATTTAGGAACTCCATAGCCCAAACAAGCTCTTTTCCAGGGCTGATGACCTTGCCTACACAGATGGTTTCCAGGGATGTGGCAAGTTTACAAAATAGGGGAAATTGACATGAACCCCAGGGAAGGGCTCATCCTGATGCCCCTGGCTATCCATCCCCATAATATTCTTCCTCTGGATTGATGTAAATCACATATTTTCTGGGTGGCAAGTACCCTATTTTCAGTCTTAATTTATTTTGCCTGACTGAATTTTCCCGGTATCATTCTTTGTCTACCCATTTGCCAACATGTCTTCCAGAGTTCCCCTATAGCACCATGCATTCTGCACTGGTATCTACTAGAGTAAACATGGTTTGTTTATTTTTAGACCCCAGGCTACAGTAGCTGATACATGGGGCTTCAAATCACCTACTGTTGCCTGCATCAGAGACCACATTGTCCATCTTCCTAAGGGAGGGTAATTGTGTCTATCCACTCATCTACCCTTAGAGCTGCTATGGGCTGTATTCTTTGACACCATCATCCCCCATTCCCAAGGTAGAATATACTAACCCTGCTGCACACTTTCATATCCCAAGGAGGACTATTCTGAATGGGCACAACCAGTCTGGATAAGGCTTTTACCAGTAATCAATTATCAATTTTAGGTTTTAGCATTAAAGCAATAACCCCAAATAGCTTAGCCAAATTGTTTTAGCTGTAACCTCCTCTTAACTATAGGCAAAGGTAGAAATATCCAGTTTTCTGAATGGCAATTACAAAGCACTATAACCAGTTTGAAACAATACTACATATTTAAAGCTTGGAACAAACTCATTTCCAATCAAATGACTCCAATTCAAATTACCTTATACAGAAAATTGGGTATCTCATCACATTGGCATTGTATAATGGTCTAATTAAGGAACAAATAATAACTTGCTTTAGGTTACCCAGTTAACAAATTTCATATCTATATATTTTCCAATTTGTGTTAGTGCCAAATAGTACTATAAATTCCAACTTATCTTAAGAATCAAATTAAGAGTGACACATTTCACTTAAAATATGACCAGAATGAATTCAGTTACCTTTTTGTTGTGTCCCAGTACTCAAAAACTTTCCCCTGTTTCATGAACCAGGAAATATTTAACTTCCAGTCCAATTCCAAAGTTCAAGCCTTAAAGCTTTCATTGAAACAGCCCCCAAATCTGCCTCTCTCTAATCAGTGAAATGATCTTCTTCTCTAGCTGTAAAATGATAAACCAGTCAAGGCGGGTAAGGGGGGCGTGATGGAAAGCAGAAATTCAGAGGAACACAAATAGATCAACAACTTTTTCTTTCAAAGTTTCCAGACCATCTACTCTTTAACCCTCTGTTCGGGATGTCTGTAAAAACAGATTACAACTTTCTTTCTATCCATACTTCTCATTCCTAAATGCTTAAACTTTCTTGCTTTCTATTTATCCCCCTGGTGGACTTTGATTAAATCCCCTTTAAAACTGCACATGTCTTATTTATTCCTAATTCTGATCCTACTCAGATAATTGTCTTTGTACTAAATATTTCTAACTCTTCTGCTTATCCATGCAGGCTGACTGCGGTCAGTCAAAGATGGAGGGAGAGAAGGAGAAAGAAACTCTTACAATTATATACCTTGTTGCTTTCCTGTCTACATGCTTAATTTCCTTCATCCTGGTTAACCAGCCTATTCTTTCTAATTGGAATTCCTTCCTTTTCTCACCCTCTAGTCTAGAAATTTGGTGGTACCTTTTCCAATGCTATGAGGAAGGGCTAATCTAGTACCGCTACTTTCTTCCTCCTTTTCCCAGTCTGATGGAATATAATTCAACAAAAGGGACCCTAGGCTCTTTGTGTGTTCAGAGCATCCTCCTACTTAAGCTGTGGTCCAACACAGACCTCCCTCCTCCCCACATGGAGGCCATGCAGAGATTCTACCACTACCACCTATTCCCTAACTCCCTTGGCATTCCTTTGACATCCTGCCCAACTACACCAACTGAAAGGTCCAGAAGTCCCCTAACTGGGGAATCCTGCACCTTGGGGTGTTCTTTTGATACCAAAGAAAGAGGTCACAGAGCTCTAGATTGATAATGGGTAGTTTAATCAGTGATTATGAATACTTACAAACAGGGGTAGTCTTTGGTCAGGGGTGGGAGCCAAACAGTTTTGTGGAACTTCACTGAAGAATCCCCAAATCCCCAGGGTAATGAAAGAAAACAAGGGCAGGAGGAGCTAGAGAGTGGATCGCTGCTGCTCGGTAGATACTTTTGGTTTTCTACTTAGTAATGAGCTTGGGCTTAACGTTAAGCCAATGTTATGCCCAGACATAAGTTTGTGTATGGATCAATTACTAGTCACACATGGGTCACAATATTCTTATTTTGACTTTCATAGGTCACAGCGTCCTAACATTTTGCCTCAGTGTCTAAAGCACAATTGCAGACAGGTCACCACGTCTGGGCCTCCACCTTTAACGAAGCTTAGGTTATTTGACTTTCCACTTACTACTTTTATTTTAGGTCTTTTTTCCCAGTATGAACCCTACAATCATTACCGTTTATCATTGTGCGCAGATGATTCTGACATCCGTGTATCTGTAGTCAGCACTATTCTTTCACTCGAGCTCCAGGTCAAAAATCACTAACTATTTATTCTGAATGCGATACCCTGTGGGTATCTCAAACTTAACATATGCAAAGATATATATGTATATATGTATATATATATACATATATGTATATGTATATATATATATACATACATATATATATATACATACATATATATATATATATATATGTATATGTATACGTTTTCTTTCCCCTCAAACCCATCTCAATTTCAAAGTGCTCTGTGTCGGAATTCTACCCTATCCCAGTCACAAGGTTCACAACCTTGGCATCATCCTTAAATCTCTATTCTCGTATTTTCAGGCAGCTGCTGGGTTTTGCTTTCTCTGCCTTACAGCATCTTTCATGCACATGCCCTTCTCTCTACTCACACAGCCATCAGATTGGTTCCGATTCTCATCTCCTCTCATTTAGACTATTACAATAGCTTATTTGTTTTCCCTTTGGTCTCTCCCTACTCTAATCAATTCTCCACCATACTACAAAAGTGATTTTCCTAAAGCATGAGGATGATCATGCTACTCCCCTACTCAATAAGTTCTAGCTTCTTCCTAATACCTCCAGGATCAAATTTTAATTCCTTCATTTGGCATTCAGAGCTCTTCATAACCTGGTCCATTCCTATCATTTTGGTTTTCATACAAATTACTTCCCTCCACTAACTCTAAAGACCTGCTTACTGTACCTTGAACTGGTTATGTCCTCCATCTCTGTGCCTTTACACTGACCATCCCACATCCCATTCTCCTTTCACCTCCTTCCTCTACCCTCCAGAATTCCTGGATTTCTTCAAGACATAGCTCAAGCTTACATTCTGCTGCCAATCTTTCTTGAGCTCAGTCTTGAGTACCTTTCTTTCTAAGGACTCCTTGCCTCTGTTCTGAAGCTTGGATGTACCTATTTCTGTACATATTGTCTCCCCAACAGAATGTGAGCTCCTTGAGGTCAGGGACTGTTTCTGCTTTTACTTTTCATACCCAGAGCTTAGCAAAGTATCTAGAACATAGTAGGTACTTAATGCATAAATATTTGTTTATAGATACATTTATATGTAAATTAATTCAAGGCCAAACCTAAGAAGTAGTATTAATAATTTTCCTGGGTGCTATGCCTGTACTTCAGGTAACTAACACTAAGTAAATAGGGCCTATCTCTAGAATAGCCTAGGGCCTAAGTTAAAGAGGAGGGTAGGGCTGAGTCCCAGTGACTCTTCGATCCTCATTGATTTTCCTCCATTCATTTGGCAAGAGTTCTTCCAGCTAAAGCATACTGTGGGAGATTATTCTGGAGATACTACCAAGAAATCCTGAAATTCAGAGGGATGTATTAGTTAGAGAGGGGCTTCATAGGCAAACCTGAGCTAGTCTGGCTTAAAGGGTCAGAGCAAGTACTGCTGCAGACCTCCTTTTATTTAGAGAACCATGCTGCAATAAACCTTTGGACTCAGCTTCTGATAGTGACCTATAAATTCTTTGAATATGACTCAGAATCCACAACTATGGGTTTTTTGCCCCTGTCCTGGCTTCATGACAACTGAGTTGGTTTGCCTTGATAATCAAACTTCTTGTTTCTGTCGTGATGATCTCTAGAATGCTATGTAACCCGGGCACAGATGCAATATGAATGGCTTTGAGATAACAAAAATATAAGTTATAAGATATGAGTTGATCTATTATGCTTTTTATTTCAAAACCACTTAAGAAAGTAGCATATTTATCACCTTCTTCTTAAAAGCAGGTTTCCTACTAAAGCAAAGTTTAAAATAAATACAAACTTCTAAGTACAAATTAAGCATCCTTGTCACTACTTAACTGTTACATGATCCCTTTAATTTCCTTTTTTTTTAACTCTAACTATAAGAAGACCTTATCTTCTCTGCCGGGAAAACTGTCCCAGAATCTTTTCAGGTTGTTGGCCCCATCTATAGCAGGCTGTTCTGGCATCTCTTCAGAGGAAAGGTGTTAATTATCTACTTAACACCACCCTATAACTCTGTGAGGACCAGATGCTCTTATTTTCTCTCTGCCAAGGCCATGTTTGGCCTGCCAACCTAATGATCTACACTTTTCTATATTCTCTCGTGTCTTGACTTCCCTTCTCACAACGGAGGCATTTGCTCTACTAATTCAGTGACTCTGAGATCTCCCTTCTTGATGAAGAGTTCTTCCATTTTATGATGTGACTTCTTTTTCTTATAAAATGTTTAAATCCAGCACATAGAGCAGGCAGGGGTTTAAATAAATTCACACGTATTTAGTAAAAACTCAATACAAAGGCTCTCTGTTTTTGAACAAGGGTCTTCTAATTCCCTTTGCTGATACATGTCCTTCTTCTCCTTCAAAACCTAGCTAAAATACAACTTTCTCCATTTGATCCCACTTCTGCTCCATATACCCTCACTGTTTACATCCTGTTTGAACTATATTTATCTGTACTTGGTGATTTGTGCTTTTATGTTTTCCTGAGGCTTTATTGTGTTCCCAATATTTTCACCGCTCTGTGTGTGTGTGTGTGTGTGTGTCTGTGTGTCTGTGTGTCTGTGTGTGTATGTTCAACCTAGCTAGATAGATTACAAGCATCATTTGGGTCGGATCAGCGTCCCCCTTTGCTCCGGTCTGGACACAGCTCCTAGGATACATACACAACGGGCATTCACTGCTCTTAATTCCTCTCCAACTTGAAGAGCAGTAATGACTAAACAACAAAATATTGAGTACCTACTTTATGTTAGGCACTGAGGGGCAATGGGGTCAGTACACAGTATGTTACAGAGTATTCCCCTCAAGGAGTTCGTCTTCTAGTCAAGGAGGTAGCTGGCACCACACGAGCGCCTTAATCATAGTCGGCCTTCGATAAATATTCATTCGATGTAACCCACTCAAAATTTAGAAACGATTTAATGCTAAATGTTGTGTAATGGTTTGAAGAAGAGAGGAATCAGTATGGGAAAGTAGTCAGTGAATCAATCAACAAGTATTTATTAGACAGGCTTTTATGAAGAAGATGGGACTTGAGCTGGGTCCTAAAAGATAAGAGGGATTTCTATAAGTAGAGAGGAGAAAAAAGGGTGTTCTTGGTGAGGGAATATTATGAGCAAAGGCATAGAGATATTAACTAGCATGATGGTAACTAGTTTAAATAGGATAGTGAGGACAGCATAGACTCACAGATTCTCAAAGTCAGAAGGGACCTCAGAGACCATATAGTCCAATACATATTTAAAAAGGAGTCTGTTCTGCCATTCATAACAAGTAGTCATCCAGGCTCAAGCTGAAGATATTCAGTGATAGGAGATCCACTACTTCTCAAGACAATTCACTTGTCAGAGCAAAAACCACTTTCTTTTAAACAAGACTGGATTTCTGATCCTACTGGTGTTCATCCTTTGTTCTTGAAGAGGACCAGGGGTGATGGATATGAATGGGGCAGAGCTGGAAAAGTTGTCAGTCTCACTTTCTCTTTTGGGGTCAATGAAGTCCAGTGGTAAGACAAAGGTCAAGAATGGAGATGATCCAGGATGCTTAATGCATGATAACAGAGAGGAGTAGATGTCAGTCAGTTAATAAACATTAATTAAGTACCTACTATATGCAGGTGCAAAGGGCTAAGGATAAAAGCAAAAGACTCTCAAAGAATTCATATTGTAATATCCTTGAGGAATATAGGTAGTTGAATCCCAACAGATAGTAGCAGAGAACACATCAGTGATACTAGGGAACTGTCCAGAAGAGATGGTGAAACAAAGAGAGACTAGAAGAAAGTAAAAAAATGTGACATTCTCCAATGACATATGCACAGGTCTAAAGCATCGTATGGGCAGCTAGATGGCATAGTGGATGGAGTGCTGGGCCAGAAGTCAGGAAGACTCAAATACTCACTAGCTATGTGACCCTAAGTCACTTAACCTTGTTGGCCTCAGTTTGCTCCTCTTTCTGAATTCAAATCTGTCCTCAGACACTTACTAGCTGTGTGACCCCTAGGCAAGGAGCTTGACGCTGTTGGCCTCCGTTTCCTCGTGAAATGAAGAGTTGGACCTCACTGAAATGACTGACCAACAACAGCAGCATCTTTGGAAAACGTTGCCCAGCTTTTTGGGTTCTCTATATACACCCCCCCATGCAAGCTCCCTGCTCACATATGTTTTCCACATGAATACCCTCCCTTATTGATGGTGTGTTAAACTGTGGGAGTGTATGTACCATGTGTGCACAATGGGATCATTTCTTATCACTTTGAGATATTTTACCAAATGTCTTTTGCTTTGAACAACTGGGTGATTCAGCTGGCTGGTAAAAGTAACAAGTGCTAGGGTTGTGAGTGTCGACTCACAAAATAACTGAACCCGGATTTTCTAGTACTACATGTGTATGAGGAGGGATAGGGGCTACAGAAGAGGCCTAATTATGGATGTTTTTGAAAGCCAGGAAGAGAAATCAAATCATGACAAACTTACTGAATCCTCTGAAGAATATCTACTTCAGGCACTCCCAAGAATCTCACCCATGTGCCATCAAAGTGTCTAATTGTCCTGAGAGGTCCAGGAAAGGGAATCCTAGAATATTTTATCTTTTATTCATTGGCAAATAAACAAGGCATGTACTAGGCTATCCCTGCTCCAAATAAAATCCTATGATTGAAAAAATCTTGCAGCTCTCAGCAATATTTTTTTCTTTCTTTCTAACTATTTCAAGTGGCATGAGAGACTTTATCCATCAGACCCAGAAACCAATCTCATTTCCTACCAAACTTCATCCATCACTCACACAGATGGGGTGGCAATACTAGCCACCTTCTCAGGGCTCCCAGCTCAGTAGACCCAAGGTCACAGGAGAGGAAAACCTCCACCAAGGGAGAGAAAGACAGAAGACAGATAGAGGAACTATTCCATTCTTCACAGCTCACCTGTTACTTTGAGAATAAGCAAGTTGTGCTTAGCATCATGAAAGTGGGTGGGGGAGATGAGAATTCTCAATTTTCCATGCCAGTGGAGATGAGAACGTTAGTATTGATTATCTGAATGAGCAAGTAAGCCCCAAAGCATCTGGAGTTGTTTTGTTGCTGTGTCAGATTTATTCTAGTTGTGTTTGGTAGAGACAGAAATAAAAATTAGCTTGCATTTCTTGAGCACTGTCATACATGGGACACAAAGTAGAGGGTATGATAAGGCAGGAGAGTCTAAAAGTAGACATTTGGCTGAAAACAAGAACTAGCCTCTCTAGAAACAAATAAATTATTCAGATTAATTAATGTTGATGATGATGATGATAGCTAATATTTATATAGTGCCTTAAGGTTTACTGGAGGTGTTACAGACTCATCTTCCTGACTTCAAATCCAGTCTCTGACACCTACTAGCTGTGTGACCCTGGGCAAGTCACTTAACCCTACTTGCTTCAGTTTCCTCATCTGTAAAGTGAGCTAAAGAAGGAAATGGCAAATCACTCCAATATCTTTGTCAAGAAAATCCCAAATGGGGTCATGAAGAGTTGGACACAACTGAAAAAACAACTCAATTCCTATAGAAGATGGGATTTTTATTGGTACTTAAAGGAAGTCAGAGATGTCAATAGTCAAAGCAGAGGAGAGAAAGCATCTAGGCAGGAAGCACAGTGAGAGGAAATGCCTAGAGCTGAGAGATGGAGTGTCTCTATTTCAGAACATCCAGGAGGCCAATGTTATTGGATCAAAGAGGAGGTGTGTGGTGTGGGGGGAGGCAGGAGGTCTAAGAGGACTAGAAAGACAGGAGATGGCTGGGTTACGAAGAGTTTTTAATGCCAAACAGAGCATTTTGTATTTTCTCCTGGAGGCAATAGAAAGCCATTAGAGTTTATTGGGGAGGGGCTTTAATCAACTAATGAAGAATGAGAAGAGCAGAACCAGGAGAACAAGTTGTCCCATGGCAAGAACACTAAAAACAAACATCTATGAAAGCTGTTCAATGATGACGACATGATGCTGGGGGGCTGATGATGAAACATGCTGTCCATCCAAAGAGGTGACAGATTTAGGGTGCAGAATGAGCCATATATTGTATACAGCCTCGGAGGGAATTTGTTTTGCTTAACTCTGTATATTTTTATGAGAAATTTGTCTTGTTTTGTCACACACACACACACACACACACACACACACACAATGGGCTGTAGGAGGGAGAGAAAATGGATTTCTGTTCATTTTTTTAAAGTAGAGAAGTGGAGGTGGGAGGCTAGAGATATGAAATATTGTATGCACTAGTAGATGAAGGAGCTGTATTGTTAGTTTTACTTAACTTTTTTACTTTGTCATAAGAGGCCTCTCATGACATGAGAATAATCTGAAAATGTATGTAATTGTGAAAAAAAATCAGTAAAGTAAAAAAACTGCTTCCAGGGTACTTAAAGATGCATTAAATATTTTAGAAATGAAATGTAAGTGATACAAAAATAAATTTAAAAATTCATTAAAAATAAATAAAATGAGGTTAGTGGGGCATATAACTTCTCAGAATGGTCCCACCTTTGTCTGTGATTCTCTGTTCCTCAGAGATTTGTAAAAGGTAAGTCATGATTTCCTTCATCAGTCACTGGTCCTGCCTCAGTTCTTGCTTATAAAGGCTACCTAGGTAAGAGACTGGCAGAGCTTAGCTCTCTGTCTCCTGATTGGTTTCTTCTCTACTGATGACACCACATCCTAAGCTCATTATTCAGCTTCTCCAAGTGAAGAGATTGAAGCACCTCTCAAAAGGAACCTACCCACACCTCATCTTCCAAAAGAGCATATTTTCAGAAGAGGCTCTATTTCCTCCCCTTTCATTCATCACATAGGGGCTCCAAGAGGAAGTTCTCTAGCACTCACTATTTCAATATTTACTTCACCAGATAAGTGATATTCATGTAGGTACTCCCTTCCATGGGATGGATCACAACCCATCTGTGCCTTCTTCTCCCATGCAAGCCTTAGCCATATTCTTTCCAAAAGGCTCCACAAAGATCCATCCTATCCAATAGGCTATAGGTATCTCTTCCTCTAGGTCTTTTATACATTTCATGGGTACTAGTGGAGAATTCTAGCTGTCCATTCTTCCCACATGACTGGCCCACCACATGTCTATTGGTTGCCCCTTGAATCACCAAATCAATCAGCAAGCTCATTAAGTGCCTGCTATGGACTAAGTACTGTGCTAGAAAACCCATATCTTGGTTATCTCAGAAACTTTAATGTTCCAAGACTCACTAGTGAATAGCATTGACAACGAAGTGTTTATACTGAAAATACAGATCTTTGTGCTTCAGAGTAGCTTAAGATCATAAAAAGCACTGTGACATTTTCCAGTCATATCTCCCAATCTCTTGTCCTATTCCAGCTTTCTCACTCACTCTGTGTGTATGTATGTATAATATTACATAATTGTGTGTATACATTGTGTGTATATAGATATAGATATATATAGTTGTTTGCCCTTTGTTCTTGAATAGAACCATGACATCAAAAGGGTAATGCCATGACTTGCAAATGAATTGGATTTAAGTAAGGCAGGGCTGTGCAAAGTCACTAGCCTCATTCTGTCCTCCAGAGTCATCTGAGTCCACTGCTGTGTATGTGTATATGTATATGTGTACATTTACATATACTGAAATGGACGGAGTTAATAAGTCACAGGCAAAAATTAATTGGGAATTTCGAGAGCGTCATTTATTAGCCAGGCTGGCAGCTACCTCATGTAGAGACCCAGAGGAGACAACCCCTAACTGAGGTGGGTGAGTGCATTTTAAGCATTTCGGCACTACTCGGTACAGCCTTGCGGTTTCCACAACAAACAGAGTTCTGACAGAGCAAGAGGGGGGGCTTACTGCTAGGCAAGAACCCCCAAACAGAAGGTGGTTGTCAGGCTGCTACTAGGCAAAGGACCCCTAACAGAAAACAGGTGCCAGGAGAGGTAACCAATCAGGAAAGGGGCGGGGCTCAGCAGAAGGTGGTCACCTGGCTAACATTAGGGGGGCACAGGTGGTTACCTGGCAATGGGGGGCTAACATGGCGGGGGGGGGGGGGGGGGGGGA
>CM053771.1:150452065-150521950 GCA_028658325.1 Potorous gilbertii | reverse complement strand
AATGGACTAAACAAGAAATGACTGCTAACAATTTATCAGATATTAAACCAAAGGGGAATAACATTTTGACAGGGGCCCAACAACAGAAAAAAAACTGTTACTAGGCAAGTTATCCAACCCTGCCCAGTAACCTAACTGATATCTCTCAACCTAGGGGCCCAGGGAGGAATAATGTCCACTTCACTCCCCCCTTTTCATGTAACTAATTCAAACGGGGGACTCATCAGAGTCCAAAGGGGTATAAGCCAGGCACAAAGCAAACAGTTTAACAGAATGGAGACGATCCCTAATGTACTTAGAGGCACATTCACAATGCAAGCGGTTATTAGTAGACCAAGGCATAGGAGTATCAGGGGTCCCACTATGGTGGACACCAGAGTTGTTAACCAGGGTGACCAGTTGAACAAAGACTGGAACCATGTCATGGAATGTTGTCGAGTTGACTCTCGTTCTTCCAAATGCCTACGGACCATGGAGTGGTTTACATAAAAACAATAGGTCTCTCCTAGAGCCATGCAGAGGCCACCCTGTTTAGGAACAGAAGGTCTAGACCCCTCTGGTTTTGCAGGACTACCTCGATTAGGGAATCTAAAGCACACTCTAGATGCGAGATTTGGGACTCTAAATCTCTAATGTCTTGGTCTATGCGGGGACTAAGAGCATTGAAATGGCTGTTGCTCATAACTAGGGCAGCTGTGCTCATGGCTGTTGAACCAGCTATACCCAATCCTGCTAGAATGGGGATCAGGATAGGAGCAGCCCTGGGAACACATCCTTGTAGGTTGAAGTGTTCCCGGGCTTGAGGCTCAGAATACAAATAAACCTGGGCCAGGACATGAACTAGAGTCCCACACCCATAACCTGACAGACCGGTGAAGAGGCCAATGAGGGCGCACAGATCGAAGTGAAAACTGACAGCCGCAAAGGAGGAATCCTGAGCAATAACCGTCCCATCACCAGTCCTGCTTAGAGTCCACAAGTAAGGGTTGGGTTGATGGATTCTGGAGCAGCCTGAGGAAAGAAGAGAAACAAAAGGAGGGAGAACAGGGTGATCTAAGATGGGGCCTAAGGTTTCCAGCCAGATGTGCTGACCACTGGGCAGACAGTGATGCTACTGGCTTGACATGTGAACAATGTATCCATGCCTTGCGTCCTGCGACCTCAACTGCTGATAGATTTGACAGGATCACTTGAAAGGGCCCAGTCCACTAAGGTTCAAGCAAGGATAAAGATTTGAGGGCACTCTGGACTTCACGCAGAGCCTGTAAGGACTTGAGGAGGGCAACGTTAGAAAAATCAGGAAGCCAACACTCAGAATTGACAGCTCGTGGAATAACTGGGGGGAGAGGGGGCTATTCCGAGCATGATTTCGGAGGGGGACAGAGAGAGAGAGAGAGACATCTAGCCCAAAGCAGAGCAAAAGGAAGGAATAATGTCCACTTCAATACATATATGTATACTCATACATATATACATACAAACAGAGAGAGAGAGTCTTGTTGCTATATCCAGTGCTTAGCACAGTATCTGGTACACAGTAGGTGCTTAATAAATACTGACTGACTGATTATTCAATTCTAACCCCAAGCCAGGATGAAGCTGGTAGATCCCTTGAGTCAAAGAGTTCTAAGTTTCAGCAGGCTAAGTCAATCAGGTATCTGAAATAAGTGTGGCACCACTATGGAAAGCCCTTGGGATTAGGGTGCCACAAGGGTGACTAAAGAAGGATGAACCAAACCAGGTCAGAAATGGAAGAGGTCAAAGTTTCTGTGAGATCAGCAGTGGGATCTGGTCCATGAGTGGCTACTGCACTTGCAGCTTGGCCAAGATAGGGAGACCCAGTCTGAGGACAGCAACAACAAAAAAGAATTCTGCAGGGGTAGGGACAGAACCTACCATTTTCATTGGTATAACAAATACCCAGATAAAGAAACTTCCTCTACCAATAAAGGGAAGCATCTTCTCTGAAACTCCCATCTTAAATTGTTGCCTGGAGTGCTGAGAGGTCAGGTGACTTGTCTGTTCCGATATGAGTTCAAATCCTGCCTCAACCACTTACTAGCTATATGACCCCTGACTAATCACTTAACTTCTGTTTGCTTTGGCTTCCTCTTCTGTAAAATAAGTATAATAGAAGCATTTACCTCCCAATGATGTTCTGAAGATCAAAGGAGATAACATGTAAAGTACTTTGCAAATATTATATCACTATAGAAATGAAAGTTATTACCATTAAGTTGATTTTTTAAAAAATAATTCTGAATCTCTGAGAAAAGAATTTATAATGTTCAGGGGCTTGATGTAATGGCACAATATCATCAAATGTATCCCTGATGAAAATGTGAAATAGGAAAAGGTGGGTTTTTACAAACATTTCTCTGTAGTAGAGCACTTCTTTGATCTGCTACACAGTTGACTGAAATATTGAGAGAATATAAGATCCCACTGTTAACTATTGATTACAAAAAAGCATTTGACTCAATAGAGAGCAAAGCATAGACTAGAAGATTTTTCATGAAAAAACTTCTAGGGTTTTTTTTTTAAACTTGAAGCTTTTCATGTCTATGCAAAAATTCCTTGTTTAATGCAAACATAAATATAAATTTGTTCAATGGCTCCAATAAAATACTTATTGACTCATGAGAAAGTAGATGTATATATAGCAGCTCTTTTTGTGAGGGCAAGGAAGCAGAGACAGAGGATTTGACTAAACAAATTATAATTTATGAAATAATAGAATACTGTAACAAATGATGAATGGGACAGTTCTAGAGAAACTCAGGATAACCTGTATGCAATAAGGCAAAGTGAGGTGAACAGCACCAGAGCAATGTGCTCATGAACAACAATGCTGTAAAGGCAACTTTAAAACACTTAATAACTCTTAATAATTCAGTGCAATAACCAATTATTAATCCAGATGACTCATGAGGAAACATGCTATCTACCTTCTGACAGAAAGATGATGGATTCAGGGTGAGGACTGAGACACGGATTTAGGAGATGTGATGAATGGAGATTCCCATTTGTTTTGCTTGACCTTGCATATTATAAGGGTTTCATTTTTCTCTTTTTTTATTGGGGAGGAGGTAATAAAAGAAAGAGAAACTAGATTTTTGTTCATTTTTAAAATTAGTTATTTAACTTAGATGAATGCTTTCCAAAGGTAGTCACCCCTGTCATGGAGCATATTTTGCACAGAGTCCATATAGAAAAGAGGACTTCTTATAGATGTTAAAGTCCTCTAGCTCAAATGTGCCAAGTTCCTTGCCAGCCCCCAGTGGAGCTGAGTTAGATTAAAATGTAATTGGAAGATATTTAACAAAAATTTTAAAAAACTATATAGACAATATTAATATGCAGTTTTCTAAGTCAGTATACTGGCCCTTCCTATTTGAATTTGGCACTGCTGCAGTTCAATCTTCTCCAAAGATGGGGAAAATGTGGTAGCTTGGAGGCACAGGGCACTAGCCCTGGAGTCAGGAAGACCTGAGTTCCAATCCAGCCTCAAGTACTTAATAGTTGTATGACTCTAGGCAAGTCACTTAACCCTGATTGCCTAAGATGTGAAAAGTAATATACTGATGTGAAGGGGCATTCTGAATCATTAAAGAAAGAAGGTAGAAACTGAGAGTTGTGCATCTGAGTCCATTTTCCTTCCACTCTTGACATGTTCAGTGACTTAAAGAATTTCTATTCTCTGACTATGAGAAGTCTGTATGTATATACGGAGGGAGGGCAAGTAGTGGTATAGGTATGTGTGTGCATGTATGTGTGCTCTCAGCTTATATGACTGTAAAGTGGAATCCTGGATCTAGCTAGAGGGGAATCAAGGCATTCTAGGGTCATTTCACTATCTAGAACATTCCAAGGGATCCTGTGTCAGCACTATGCATACATGCCTAGGCTAACACAAGGTACAGCCCAAGCATACGTGAATGGACACAGATGCCCAAAGGCACCCAGTGGTATTCACATATTTAAATAAACATCCATTTACATAAATGTTGGTGCATGTATACGTGCCAATAGACATATACATGCACAGCATGTGCGCTTGTGTCAGAGAAACCACACAAAGGCATAGAATTGCAGCCCTTCCTGGCTCCCATGCCCAAGTCCTGTTCCACTAATCCAAATCCCCTTCATCAGTGTCTGTTCTAAGATTGATGCCTCCTTCTCTCCTGCTATATTCTTTTTATGTATCAGTAAATGCCGTAATGTCTATAAAAGAAGGACATAAACCTATTTACTGTGGTCAGGTACTGAATGTCTGTGCATACCTCTGGAAATGCCAAGAGAAAGAGGATTCCTAAGACAAATACCACTTGACTTCTTCACTACCTCCTTGATAACCTAGGATGTCTGCCATAGAAGTCAATTAAAACCTTTATTTAGAAGAGATAAGCTGAAGACTCCATGGCACAGAGAAAACAGCTTGAAGTCAGGAAAACCTGGGTTCAAATACTCTCTCTGATAACTTACTAGCTATGTGATACTGGGTAAGTTACTTAAGTTTGCTATGCCTCAGTTTCTTCATCTGTGAAATGAAAGGGATAGAATTAATGGCCTCCAAGCATCCTTCAAGCTCCAAATCTATGATCTCTCCCTGCCTTCCTCTCCTCTCCTCTTCCATCTCTGTCTCTCTCTCCCCTTCTCTCCTTCCCTTTCTTTTTCTCTTTCTGTCCCTTTTCGATCCAAAGAGATACAGTTACCATTGACATTCGTTCCCTCTTGGCTTAGAGTGAATAGTAACTGTTTCTCTTTGGAACAGCAACTCTGGGGGGTCTTCCCCTCCCAGCTTTTTTTTTCTTTTTTAATTAAAGGGGTCATCCCTTGACTCACTTCATAAAGAGGCCTATTCACTGAATGGGCATTACTCATTCTAAGTGAGCACTTGAAAAGGCCTTAGCCTAAAAGGGCCAGAACCTCCCACTGCATCCTTGGTCATCTCTAGTCATCCTGATGAATATCTGGCTACTGAATCCAGATGACTGGAGGAAAAAGTGAGTCTGGTGACCTTTCATAGCCCTCTCTCACTCAAATCAAAGTTAACTACAAGTCATATCATCATGTCCCTGATGTCATGGTCCTCCTCAAAAACAAAGGACAAATACAACCTTTCCCATTCTCTCTCTTTCCCTTTTCCTTCCCTCTGCTCTTCTTGTCTTGGGGAAGCCTTTCTGGTTGAACCTCTCCCCTCGCTGTGTGACCCAGTGAGGACAGGTAGAGAAAGGACAGTGGATATAAATGTTCAGTGGGGTGGAAAGGAGATGAACCAAGTTAGTATCTTAGACAGATGGAGAAAAGATAGCACAGGGACTTCTGGGAATAAACAACAATGTACAAGTAAATTAAATAGAAAGATTGAAGGCAGCAGATTTGGAGGGGGTCCAGACTGACTTGATCCACAGAGAGGAAAGAAGAAACTAGAGATGTCAGTGGAGATAAGGGTGGGAATGTTGTGGCAGAGGGGATTCAAACTCCAGCTCATTGTACTTCCTTTTCCAGAAGGGTGAGAGCATAGAAACAAAAAGCAAAGCACACGCTGCTACCCAGAAAAGAAAGGATTATCACCGGGCGAACAAATCAGGCAAGGGTAGGACTATAAATCAGATCTGGGGAAGAAAGGTGGATGGAAATCTTTTTTAAAAAGAGAGAGAAAAAGGCAAGTGTGAAATGAGAAAGCACCATGATAAAAATGATACAGCGCCCTGCAGGCAGCCGAGCACAACCTTGAGGAACCAACTACGAGAACATTACTTGTCAAAAGAGAAAACCATTAGTTATGTGTGTTCACAGTTCTGTACTTCCCAGTCAGAAAATAACTACACTCAGTGTTTATGGTTCTCAATTGGGCTCCCACACAAATAGAGCAGTTAGAATTAAAGAGATAGGGAAATATATGTGAGAACCCATATGCAGAAATGGGGGCCATTTAGCCATTGGCAGATTCACACCCAAATAGAGACAAAGATTCAGGACCAAAGAAAAGCGATAGGACTATTACTCTGACTTAAAATCCAAAGATGACAGACTCAGAAAGGAGTTTAGAAACTACCTACTACAATCTCTTTTATTTTGCAGAGACATAAACTGAAGGCTAGAGAGCGGAGAGTACTTGTCCAAAGTCTCATAGCTAATTAGTGGCAGACTCTTGACCAGAACTCAGGTCTTGTATTCCATTGAAGAAGCATTAATAGACCTCATTGTCCAGTAATGAAACATTGCTGAACTAGGTGTCCAATGACCTGAATTCAGGTCCTGGCTTGACACTTAATAACCATGTGACTTTGTATATTTCTAAGACAGGGAAAAGAGCCTTCAGAAAAATTCTACAACTTCTGCTACCATATGGCAACTCTGGGGACCCATATCATGCCTTGGAGGGAGAGAAGAGAATCTCGGAAGTGCTTAATCTCTCTAAATCTCAGTTTTGTTATCTGAAAAATGGGAACTTTGGATTTAACCCTCTGTAAAGTCCCTTTCAGTTCTAAAGTTCTATGACTAGTATGTCTTTCTAACTCATTAAAATTGAACTTATGAGCATTTGCTGAAGGAAGGTGGAATTTTAAGCCTGGAGAAGAGAAAGAGACATGATAGCTATCTTCATGCATTTCAAAGGCTGTCATGCAGAAGAGTGCTTATATCTATTCTGCTTAGCCTCACTGTCCTTAGCTAGAGCAAATAAATGGGTAGAAGCTTCAAGGAGCTAGATTTTAATCGAATAGCAGAATTTCCTAAACAATCATAATTACATGTATATTTACATTTTTAATCAATTCAGATCTATGATTTCATTGCTGAAGTAGTGCTTGGTGATGAACTCCAACAAACAAAGGCAACAGGAAGGTTGAGTAAGAGGGTACTGCTCATGACTTCCTATGTAATTTATAATCCTAGAGAGTCACCTGGGCACTAATAGATTAAGTGACTTGCCCAGAGTCATACAGTCAGTATGTATCAACGGTATGTATTTAAAAACAATAGCAAGTTGTATGGAAAGGCTGTTTTATTCTATAATTTTTTTAAATAAAATAAATTTTTTCAAGTGTACAAAAAGGAGGGGGTCAAACCCCAGTCTACCTTTAGTGAAAGATAAAAAGATCAGCTCTCTATTAATTATGCCACAGTAACAATTATATCAGTCCAAAACCACAATGGGCTTCTGTGAGAAGCAGTGAGTTCCCCATTACTAGATGTGTTCAAGCAGAGACCAGATGATCCTTTGTTGAGAGGTGACAGAGGGAATCCATTCATACAGCAGGTCTTGCTTGTTGAAGAGTCTCTCTCAAGTCCTTTCTAATTCTAGCCTTATATGATTTGAATTTTCAATACTAGATACTAAGAGATTTTGATTATTGGTTTATTGTATTTATCGTAATATCTGAATGAGTAACAGACTTCACTAAAAATGTACTGAGACTGAAGTTGATTTGAAATGGATTGTTTCTTTTTTTACCATTTGTGTATGGCTGATGAGCCTATTTGAAAATAATTATACTTAGGCAAATTTACAGATGGATAATGGTAGACTGACAGATAAGAAAGAGAGAGAGAAGGAGAGGGAAACCTCATAGAATCTTAGTGTTGGAAGGGATTTGAGATGTTATCTAGTTCAAGTCTTTTCATTTTATAGAGAGATAAAAATAAATGATGATTTAGATCAGAAACAGATGGATAGGTAAAATATGGGTAGGAAAGGGATATAGAGATGGGTAAAGAGAGATGATTGATGAAAACCATATAGAGAGGGATGACAGACATAAATTACAAATTTTCCCACCTGTCAAGTGAAGTGGTTGACTCCTACTGGGTTTCCAACACATATTCCATATTTGTTTTGAGTTTCCATAGGAAGTTTATTTGCAGTACTATTGCCCAAATCTTTGTCTCTCTCTACAAAGGTTTGCTTATCAAGCTACATATTTATGTGAACCAAGTGTTGTACGATATCACTTGGGGTGAGATTCGCTTGGGTTCAAGTAGCCTATCCAGTAGCTAGGGAGTTAAGAGTTTGAGATCCCTAAACTAAATGATCTCTAAGGTCTCTTCCAATTTTAATATTCAAGAGACAGATGGTTAGAGAGATAGATAGATCCCACAAAAAGTACAAAAAGTCCTAGAAATCATAACTAGAGAAAATGCATGATATTGTACTGCCTTCCACCTTTTAACACCATGTTAAAAAGAAAGCCATAGATGATAACAGCTGATATATATAAGGCATTTTAAGGTTTAAAAGGCCCTTTCCTCATACTGAGCCTCGAAGGTACATAACATATCATTAGCTTCCTTTTACAGATTAGAAACCTGAGGGTCAGAGAGAGTAAATGACTTCACCATCTCAGTCATACATGCCAAGTGGTAGAGAAAGAGTTCAAACCCAGGTCTTCCAATTTCCAAATTCACTATTCTGCTAGAGTACAGTGATAGAAAGAAAGAAAGAAAGAAAGAAAGAAAGAAAGAAAGAAAGAAAGAAAGAAAGAAAAAGAAAGAAAGAAAGAGAAAGGAAGGCAGGAAGGAAGGAAAGAAGGAAGGAAGAAAGGAAGATAGGAAGTAAGGAAGAAGAAAGCAAGCCCACGTAGTCCAGTCCAAGCACAAAGGAGGGACCTGGACCCTGGAAAGAGCAGAGTATGCTGTGTTTGGTCCCTTTATGTTGGAAACCTAACCTTTGAAAACTGAGACCCATAGATATAAAGTGACCTGCCCAAGGTTACACAGATAATGAAGCAGTGTATTGTAACCCTGGCCCTTGAATTGAAAAGATGGGGTTTCAAATAACCATTTCTAACACTTCCTAGCTCTGTAGCTTTGAGAAAAATCACTTAAACTCTTGAACCTTGCTTTCTTTATCTTTAAAATGGGGACAACAATACGAGTAGCAACCACTTCAGAGGGTCACTGTGAGCTCAAATGAGAAAATAGATGAAAAACACTTTGCAAATTAAACTATTATTGGCAGAACTGGGAAGGGAGCTCTTGGGGATTTCCATGTGCCTTAACCATTTTCTAGGTCACTCTTGACAAATTTTAAATCCTTTGCTAGTTTCTCCTCAAGATCTGGCTTGCTTCTCCATACCACCCAAAGTCATATGTTCAGAGAAACATAATTTATGATAATGTAAACCTAAGAAAGATCTAATTAGAAAGGTAAATCTTCTGCAAAGGCTCAGACATAATGCATTCCAAAGCTGCATTGCAGTGAGTCTCTCTTGATCTGCTGCCTCCTCTAATTATCCATATCTCTTCTCCTCTCTCTTGAATGGCTGCAGATAATGGAGAATGGACCACATTTCCTGTAGCCCCTACCCTTTTTCCCCTCCCCCAAGAAATACCCATGTCACAGGAGCAAATAAGTTTTCAAACACCCACAGACTCATCTTGGGAGCAAGAAACACACCCAGGCAACAACTGGTGCTCAGTAAACGCTGCTGCCTCCGCTGTTGTGATCATCAGTGCCATTGCTAATAATGGAATAATAAATCTTGGTTCAAAACTGCTGAGGTTTCCGGTTCTAAATCCAGTCTCCCAGGCCCGGAAACCAGCATGAATCTTAACAACAATTTACTCAATAACAGTTACTGAATGGGACGAAAGGATAACAATTGCTATTCTTTACTGCGCTGGGCATGACATGAGGCAGAGAGGCAGATGCAGGCCTAGCCTGATGGGACTTAGAGGCTAAATCAAGCAGAGTTATTCAGGCCACCCAGTCCCCAAGTCCAAGGAGGAGTCAGACCATTAGCTTCTTTCTACCACCTCTTCCCTTTGCCTTATGCCGCTGATAGAATCCTGGCATTTAGATAATCAGAGAACCCAAATGTAAAAAACTGGAAGAGGCCTCAGAAATCAACTGAATCATCCTAGACTTAGTGAAGAGAGAGGATGTCAGAACAAGAGTAGGGATGGGGAGAGCATCAAATGGGGTAATGTGCTTAGCATGCTTGGAAATACGTTTGCTTGGCACAGTGGTCAGAGATGGGGAACCTGTGGCCTAGAGGCCACCTATAGCCCTCTAAGTCCTCAAGTGCAGCCCTTTGACTGAATCCAAACTTACTTACCCTGTAGTAAGTACTTAATAAAGGTTAATTCCCTTCCCTTTTCCCGCCTCTACTCTGCCCTGGCCATACATGGAATATGGGGTTCATATCTGAGTGTCACATTTTAGGAATGATATTGACAAGTTAAAATGCCTTCAGAGAAAGATGAGTGGGATGGTAGGAGAACCGAAGACCCTGCAATCCAAGAATCAGTCTAAAAGATGACTTTTGCAAGGATCAGAGGATCACAGAATTTAAGAGCTGGAAGGGGCATCCATGGTCATATAGTCAGACTCATACATCAGTGGAATCCAGCTTCTACAGGAAGACCTCCAATGGACGGAAACTCACCGGCTCTGGGGTTGTTTATGCCTTTCTTGGTATCTCGGGCACTTAATATATGCTCCACCCCCACCTCCGCCATCACGTAGGAGACACTTAGTAAATGCTTGTTGACCACTTATTGAGCTCTCTAAGTGGCCTATTCCACTTTTGGACAGTTCTAATTGTTAGAAAGTTCTTTCTGACATGGAACCCAAATTAACTTCTTTGTAACTTTCATGGATTCAAGAGAAATTAAATTTATTCCATTTGATCCCCAAGGGCAGAACTCAGAATAATGGGTAGGCATTACAGAGTTATAGATTTAACTTGATTTTAGGGATAATTTTCTAACAATTATTGATATCCAAAAGCAGAAAAATAGCTCATGAGGTAGTAGGTGAAGACTTTGTCGTTCCCCCACCAGACCCAGGAGTCTTCAAACAAAGGCTGAATGACCACTTGTTGGGGAAATGAGGATACTGTAGAGTGAATTCTTAGATAAAGAGGCAGAACAAGTTAGCAGTCTTTGGAGTCCTTTCTGGCTTTGAGATCCTGTGATTTGATCAAATTCCCTCATTTACCAGATAAAGGAAAATGAATCCCAGGGTGATTAGACATGGCATGGAGAAAGCACTGAATTTGAAGTCAGAAGATGTGGTTTTAGTACTAACTCTGCCAGTTATCCTCTATATGATCCTTGGAGCAGTCACTATACTTCTGTGTCTCATTTTCCTTACCTGTAAATGGACTAAATGCTTGTTGAATAAGTGCTTTTTTTGAAGGCACTAGAATCTAGCCACTAGGTGATCTCTAAGGTCCCTTCAGTTCTGAAAAATAAAATTGTAAGAGTGTTCTATGTTTTATGTTAATGGATAGTAGAACCATGCCTAGAACCTACTCTCGGGAATTCTCAGTCAAGTGGGTTTTCCAACACACTAACTGCCTTCAAGGCCCTCATTCTACAGGTAACAAGGTGCTTTCTAAAGCACAAGACCTGGAGTCAGGAATCCATCCTCAGACACTTGCCAGCTGTATATGACCTTGGGCAAGTCTCTTAACTTACTCCATCTGCCTCAGTTCTCTCACCTGTAAAATAAGGCTGATAATAGCACCTACCTCCCACTGTTGTCATGAGGCTTCAATGACACAATGTTTTAAAAGCTCTTTGCAAACTTAAATTGCTATATAAATGCTGGTTATCATTGTTCTCAGGGCAGCTAGATGGCCCAGTGGATAGTGCAGGGCTTGGAGTCAGAAAGACCCATCTTCCTGAGTTCAAATCTGGCCTCAGAAACGAGCTGGGTGACCCTAGGCAAGTCATTTAACCCCATTTGCCTCAGTTTCCTTATCCATAAAAATGGAAAAGGAAATAGCAAACCACTCCAGTATCTTTGCCAAGAAAACTCCAGATGAGGTCATGAAGAGCTGGATGTGACTGGATAACAATATTAGCGTTCTTGCATTGCACATAGCATGCCTTCAATAAATATGTAACTGAAGGAATAAAATGAAATACAAGAGCAGGGCTCAGACAAAATATAGACTCTCAGGGCTGGAAGAAACCTTAATTGTCATTTCATTTTATTTTCTCATCTGATGCACTTCTAGCCCTACTGGTAGGGAGAACTTGTATCCCCACTAGTAGATGAGTAAGCTACTGGGACCATATCTGCTGTTAATCAGCTGTCCTGGGACAATGGGTATGAGGGGGGAGGGGGTGTGCTAGATGAAAGCTTCCTGGGAGGAAACAGCCAAGCACACACCAGCAGTCAGGGAATCCCCCAGAATTAATTGCTCACCGCCCTGTCACGGTTGGTGATAAATTGGCAATTACTGCCTTCCCATACAGATAAATGTGCCATTTCGGTAGCAGCCCCAATCCTGACAATCTTTGGCCTGATTAAATAGGTCTGGGAGTCAGCTCTTGCCACTTCTAAAAACTGTAATGACCCCACCTGAGAAGAGAAAATTTGGAGCTTATCAGATGCAGGTGGGAACAGCTGTATTCCCTGAACAAGTGACTTGTCTTCCCTCCCTCAGATGTGAGCAAGAAACTGACCACGTGACAAGTTCCTATTAATGAGGTATATGATTTGAATTGTGACTGGGAGGCTGGGGTGTGGGAGGGAGGAAGTCAGCAGGCTGAAATAGCACCTTGTTCTCTTAGGCAAATCTCAAGATAGTCTTTGCAAGCAAACCTTGCATTTTCTTCTGGGGAATCAGTTCATTCCTTTCAGAACCTCCCAGGTTCTTGAGATCAAGAGGATAGAAAAGACCTTGGTGCAGTTGCCCAAGTAAGATTCCCAAGGCTCAGACCTGATCGTTCCATTCTCCTCCACAAAAACTTTTCAGTCATTCCCTCTCACTCATAAAATAAAATTCAAATTTGTTAGCTTGTAATTTAAGGTTCTCCACAGTCTGATTCTATTCTACTACCCTCTCCAGCCTTATTTCATGCTTTTCCCTTTTATGCACTCTAATATTTTAGCTAAACTGGACTATGAGTTGTCCCCTGACACAGTCTTACGTTCTCTTCCTCTATGAGTTCGTACATGATGTTCTCATGCTTGGGACACACTCTGCTGATATTAATCCTTGACAGATTGGTTTAGGGGCCATTCTCCCATGAATCCTTTCCTGAACTCTAGTCCTTCCCCATCCCATCCTATCTCTCTTCAACTCTTCTTAGAGCAACATCCAGAATTCCCATTTTCCTTGTCACATTTAATCTTATGTTTCACTTATTTTACATATACAAGGTGTCCCAAAAGTTTTAGTTCAGCTTAGGAACTTAATAATTTAAAACTTCACTGAGACTAAGGACTCTTTGCATTACAGGCTATATTGGAGTTATAAGTTCTTTAGGACAGGATCTGCATTTTTGTTTTATTTGTATCTCTTGTGCCTAGATTTCCCCTTCCCCTACGCTTTACAGATGACTTCCTGTCCACTCCAGCCTTCATACTCTGGCTCCCTCTAAGACTTATGACTCTGCCCTATGACACAGGGATCTTGATCAGAACCAGACTCCCCTAGCCATGACCCACCTTTATTCAATGTTATTTTACCTTATTCAAATGTAAAAGCTTCTTAGGTCTGGAATGATCTTGCTTGTTTTTGCATTTAAATCCTCAGCACTTAAAACAGTGCCTGCTGGCACAGACAATCTACCTACCTATCTCAATAAATCTGTTACCTATCTAAAAGCTCACTGGATCAGATTTGCATAATATTTACTTACCAGCTCTCATTAGGGCCACACCTGCCTTGGCTAAGAGCTTATTATTCCTCTATTTTGAGCCATGATCCAGAAATTTAAATCTTTTTTATATACCCTTTTTTTAAAAAATTATATTTTATTTCTTCCAATTACATGTTTACGTATAATTTACATGCAATATTCATTGTTGGGGTTTTTTTTAATTTTCAGTTCCAAATTCTATTTCTCTCTCCCCTCCCCTCCCTGAGATGGTAAACAATCTGATCATACACCCCTTTAAAAACCAGTTATTAACTCCCTGAGGCAGCTGGGTAGAGCAACAGATAGAGAGTCATACCTGGAGTCAGGGAGATTCATCTTGAGTTCAAATGTGGCCTCAGACACTTACTAGCTGGGTGACCCTAGGCAAGTCAGTTAACCCTGTTTGTTTCAGTTTCCTCATCTGTAAAATGAACTGGGAAGGAAATGGCAAAGCACTCCAGTATTTTTGCTAAGAAAGTCTCACATGGGATCACAGAGTGTTAGGCATGACTGAACAATTATTAACTCCCCATATTCACCTTTTTATTATGAATCTCTTCCCTTCAATAGGTCCAGTAAGGAAAACACAATTTATTTCCCTAAGTTCATACATTTTTTTGTCCAGAATTTTATATTCCCATTTTCTGTCTGATTCTTAGCTTCCTTCTGAAAATTTCATTTGTCTGCACAAGAATCACCAGAAGTGTCCAGTAAGCTAAGTTACCAGATATGGCAAGTATAGGCAGGTTTTCTGTTCTATCCCAAGTACCCATCTTAGGAAGACAACAAACCCTATGATTGTTTATCAGGCCGACAAATATCTCACTACAAAAGTCTTAGCAGGGAGTAACCAATCACCACTTGTGCTTTCTTCCTCTGGATATTAATTATGGAACCTTGTGGGGTGACAAGAGTCTATTATACCTCTCTGGAGTAAGGAGGCCTTAAACTCTGCTTTTTCATCAAGGTAGGTTGGAAAATCAGTTCCTCCCATATCTGAGGTCTATACCAGAGTGAAATATTATACTGCTCTCAGCTTGGAAATAATTCCACGCACACACTCACTTTTCATCAGTCACACATGTATTCAGTGGTAACAGCAAAGATAAAAAATTGACAAGCCAGCCCATCCTAGCAAGGACAAGATGTAGCTACTTTTAGCCCGTAATGTGGCACTTGAATTCTCCAACATGTGGTCCAAGGTCAAGGCTGATCCCATAAAATTCATCTGGTTTCTACTTTTATACCATAATATGGTATCTGAGGATCCATATATATCCTTGAGAAGTTGGAAGGTTACTTCCCTAACTCCCACTTGGATTGACTGGCCAGGTACCCAGACATTACAAGCTTCTACTTTTCTAAAATTTCTATTATTTTAAATTCTAATTAAATTTTACAATTTCAATTAACTATTAGAAAAGAGTTTTACTGAGAAGGTATAGGAAAAATTGTTGGTACAAAGCAATCTACAAACCAGGGCACATTCTCTCTTTGTACACACTTGGAAGAATGGGTTCAGCCTTAAAGGACAAATGTTGTAAGGTGCACATATAGGAAACAAATGGGGTACCTGTCAGGGCCTGGGACTAGGAGTTGTTTTCTTCCTTTGTGAAGCTTTATTAAACTCCCCCTTAGGTGTAACTTTCTGCTGGGCACTGGGAATCAATGCCTTTGAAGGATGAATAGTCATGATTTATCTCTTACAAAGGCAGTTACAATCCCTGAAGCTGCCACCTTTATCAGGTAACTATTATCTTTCTATAAACAAAACTGTTTCTTCTCTCATTAGTCTCCAGTCGTCCTGACCTGTTTCTTACCATTGAGCCCAGATGGCTTCAAAGGAAAAAGAGAGGCCGGTGTCTTTGCACAGCCCTGCCTCACTTAACTCCAATTCACTTGAAAGTCATGGCATCACCTTCCTGATGTCATGATCCTCTTCAAGAATGAAGGACAAGAACAATGATAGCAGCCCCTAGTCTGACATCAGCCACTCATAATAGGGAGGAAAAGAGGAAGAGGAAGAAAAAGAGGAAAAAGGACGGAGAAGAAAGGAGAGGAAGAACACTCTGAATGAGGCATGTATTCCTGCCCTCAGGGAACTCACAATCTAGCTGGGGAGACAGGATATATCTGCACAATTTATAACTAATAATACACAGTATAGATAAATACAAAGTAACATACAGAGAATTCACACTATGGGAATTCACAAGGAGAATAAGATTACCTCAGATAAGATAATTTTGTAAACAACAACAACAAAAACACTTAGCTTAGCAACAATGCCTGATATGTAATAGTTGCTATATAAATGCATGTTTCCTTCCCTTCTCCCACCTCACCAAGCTTGGACAAATATGGACAGGTCAGAGACAGAGCTTCAACTGGGCCTTGATGGAAGCATTCCTCTTGGGAAGGGGAGGGCATCCCAGGATAAAGGGAAGGTCTTGCAAAAACACAAAGTAAGACCTTTTAAGGGTCCATAGCATTTATCTCTGAAAGAAAGAAAGGGTCACAATCTGGCCTCTTCCTGATGCTTTCATTTGTTCTGAAGTAAAGACCTTTCTACATCAGAGGCATTTCCTGTCACTAACCACTATTCTAACATCAGCCACTCATGGTAGGAGAGAGTGAGAGAGAGGAGAGAGGGAAGGAGAGCACTCTAAGTGAGATACATATTCTTTCCTTTAGGGAGCTTACAATATAATTCTTTTATTTTTTCTTTTCTTTTTTTGGGGGGGGGTGGCAGAGGAAATTGGGGTTAAGTGGCTTGCCCAGGATTATATAGCTAGTAAGTGAGAGAGGATTTGAACTCAGGTCCTACTGACTCCACGGCTGGTGCTCTATCCACCGTGTCACCTGGCTGCCCCTATATTTTTTTTCAAGAACCACAGTAATGATGAGGCAGGACAATAAGAAATTAGGATGATAGTGATGGTGGTGGTGATGGCAATAGTGATAAGCTTAAAAATACTGAGAAAATGGAGTTAAAATGTGGTGAGAGTGAAACTAGAGTTAAAGTTATCTGTTCAATATTAGCTTCATACTTCCTCCATGAAGTCTTCCCTGATTACTTCCCTGATTCTCTGAACTCAGTTCTTATTATCTTCTAGCCTGAAAGAGTTCTGCACAGCTAAGGTACTACCTCATGTGTGAGAATGTTCATGAAGTCCTTGGTTATTTGTTCTCTCTCTCTCCCTCTCCCTCTCTCCTTCCTTCCCTCCCTCCCTCCCTCCCTCTCTCTCTCTCTCCTTCCCTCCCTCCTTCCCCCCCAATTATTTGTTATCATTTTGTGTATCTATTGTCTTCCTCAGATGGATACGTGCACACACACACACACTCACACACACACACACACACACACACCCTCCCCATAGAAGGTATTCTCTTTGAGAGCAGAGATTGTTTCGTTTTTGTGTGTAGCCCTTAGTGCCTTTTCCATGTAATAAGATTTTTAATTGAATTTTAGTGTGTTTATCTACAACTGAGGCTCCTCACCTTGTTTTATGGGTCCCTTTGTCAGTCTGACAAAGACTCTGACTCCCTTCACAGAAAGTTTTTAAATTCACAAAATAAAATACATAAGATTACAAAGGAAATAAATTAGATAGAAATAGTTTTCAAAATAATTTTCAAAACAAGTTCATCAGCCCCAGATTAAGAACGCCTAGATCATTTAGAGAGTTAGAATGGTATAAAGGAAAATTCACTGACTACTCTGGGAAATATAATAACATTAGAATACATGGTCTCTGATCAAGGAGCTAACATTTTTGCCGGGGGAGACAAAACATATATACATTTATAGGGCATTGAGGCACAAGACCTCAATCCATGAAGATCTGAATTCGAATCCTGACAATGCTATTTGCTATCTCTGTGACTTTGAAAAAAGCAACACTTATATTTATATCCCTAGCAACAATGTTAGGTGGTAGGGAGGCAAGAGGCCAGAGTTCAAGTTCTTGCTCTATCATTCATGTTGAGTAAATCACTAAACTTCTTGAATATCACTTTTCTCATGTACTGAGTTTGAAGATTGAACTAGAGAAGGTGCTCCTAATCTTTTTTGTGTCATAAGCCCCCTTTGGGCAGTCTGGTGAAGCCTATAGACCCTCTTCCCAGAATGTTTTTAAATGCATAAAATACATAAGATTTTAAGGGAAACTAGTCAAATTAAAAAGCAATTATTAAAAAAAATTTTGAATTCATAAACACGATATTAAGGACCATTGATCACTAGATGGTCTCTCAGGTCCTTTTCAGTTCTAACCTTCTATAATCCTCTAAAATGAGATAAAAGACGTGAAAGTGTCTTAGAAAGTAAAAACTGTTATGCAAGTACAAGGATTCATCATTCAAGAGCAGGGAGGCACTCAGAGATCCTGCTCACCCACCAGACCAGGTCTCCTTCCTCCCCACCTTCACTCCGTTGTCTAAAAGCTACATGCTGAGTCAGGGCTGGGCATCTTGCTTCTGAGCCTATGCTGACGTGGGAAGTCCATGAGATAATTATCAGCCAAGTGCCAGGTTATTTCTGTCTCCCAAGCAGGAGGACAGATCAGGAGGAGGCACAAGTCAGAAATAGTGAGCACAATTAGCAGGAAAGCTCCTGAGGGTACAATTACCATCTGCTTATTAGTTCCGACCAGGTAAACCTCAGCACAGTTACCCTCTAGGAGAAGGTCCCACCTGGGCAGTTTGGGACAAGCCCAATGACCCCTGCTGTTTAGTATGCAAGGGACACTGGAAAAATCAAGGAGCCTAGGAATCTGAGTTCTGGTCCCAGCGGGGTTGATTCTTAACTATGGGATCATGGAGAAATCCTTCAACCTCCAAGAGACTCAGTTTCTTTAGGGGTGATTGTAGGCATAGCACTTTACAAATTTTAAAGCTCTATACAAATGTGAAGTATGATTTATTATCAGTAGAGACCATGTGGGGCTGAATGAGCAAATGAATATAGGATCAGATAGTGTTAGGGTATTAAAGAACCTCAGAAATCACATTATCCAACCCATTTGAGGATACTGAGACTCTAAGAGGTGAAGTCACTTGCTGAAAGACACTATAGTCAAACAGTAGCTTAGTCAGAATTTGAACCCAGACTACATAGTGTAAACCCTACACACTGCTATCTGTCTTCCCAGGGAATTTGAATTTAGCATCAGATTATGTAGATTCCATGGCTGCAGGTTAAAAAACAGCTGTTTGATAATCAATCAATCAACTAGTATGCCTACTATGTGCCAGACAATACAAATAAAGAGGAAGGAGACAATATAATCCTTCCTTTATGAGTCTGAGAGGCCCTGGCTGGTGAGAAGTATTTACCTCAACTTGGCATATTTAGTCAGTCTGTGTTTCACATCACATCTAACCATCCAACAAGACACCACCTAAATAAATTAATACATGCCAGGAAAACTTTAGTTCAAATCCAGCCTCAGATACTAGCTCTGTGCCCCTGGGAAAATCACCTAACCTGTTTGCCTCAGTTTCCTCAACTGTAAAATGGCAAAAATAACAACACCTACCTTTCAGTGCTACTATGAGAATTAAATGAGATTACATTTGTAAAGCACTTAGCATAGGACTTGGCCCACAGTAGGTGCTATGTAAACATTTATTGCCTTCTCCTTCCCCTTCCCTTTCCCATTGTTCCTATAATGGTCACGATCATTTACCACCTCATGGTTTCCATTGCACTCCCTTTCTCTGGCCACCACACCCTAGATGTAGGGTCTCCCCTTGTTAGAATGTAAACTGCCAGAACACAAGAACTGGCTCAATTTTGCATTTGTCTTCCTCAGCATTTAGTACAGTATGTGGCATGTAGGAGGGGCTTAATAAATACTGAGTGAATGACTCAGAGAAACAAGAAATACACAGAAAACATTAAAAAGAAGTGCAAAACGCACCCAAGAAATTGTATGGAGTCAACGGGTGAGTGGCATTAATCAGCATGAGTATCCTGGAGGGACATATTTCATCTCCTGGTTGTCATGGTACCTGTGAAAGAGTCAGATCACAGAAGGACTTAGACCTCTTACGGGATAAGGACAGGGTGGACATTAAGACCATCAATATTCAGGGCTGAACTAGCAGCACGGCATAGTGGGAAATCAGAAGTCATGGCTTCCCTTCCAAAGCAATCATGCCCTTGGACAAGTCAACCTCTCTGAGTATCCACTTTTTCATTTGTAAAATGGAGATCCTTCACTTATTCGAGAAGTGTTTATTATTCACTTGGTACAAGATACTGTACTAACCACGTGGGGATCAAAGGCAAAAACAAACAACCTGCTGGGGGGAAGTAATAAATGACCTACCTATCTCATAGTGCGATGACAAATAAACAAGTGTATGTAAATGTGCTTTGTAAACTGTAAAGTGTTCTACGAACATTGTATTGCTGTTAGGATACTAACTAACTAGAAAGGTGGGAATATTGTGTGTGTGTGTGTGTGTGTGTGTGTGTGTGTGTGTGTTTGAGATCGAGTCTCCCTCTCTCACTCAGCCTAGAAGTAGGTTAGAATCTCATGGGCCTGATCCCAATAGTCATGGATCAGCATGCTTTGTTTCTCATGGGCCTGATCCCAATAGTCATGGATCAGCATGCTTTGTTTCTGTAATCTTGGCCAAATTGTCCCTCCCCAGACAGCTTGTAGATGCCCTACCTCTACTCCCCATTCTAGCTTCACCCCTGCTCCTCCAGGGTTCACCATATTGGTGCCTGACTTATGCAGACATCCAACTGGCTTTAGCTTTATGGCAGGTTAGAACTCCCATACTCTTGTAATCTACCAGCTTTAGGCTCCCTAACAGCAAGGACTATAGAGACATGGGCCACCATATTTGGTGTTGAGATTTTTTCCAAAGCTTCCTCTTTAGGAGACTAGACTGAAAACTTCTAGCTGAGGGAGCCATGATGTTTTCCTACAGTCAACATATACTACCTGGCAGAACCTTCTCCACCCACTGGTGCTTCATCCTGTTTGTCTACTAGGAAGATAAAGTATGACAGCCCGGAGCAAGCATTCCTCTCCCTTATTCCCAGTCATTCCAACCAGAGCATCCACAGCCCCCCATCCCTGGCTGTTGTAGACACAGTGAATAATGGAGTGTCATGTTTGTCTAATGGATTTATCACTACTTACGCATGCAGCTTCATCAACAAAAGCAGGTGAAAATCGATGGCTAGGCGGCTAAGTGAGCTGCACTTTCCCTTACAACTTGGCATTTATTGATAGTCTTTTGTCCACTTGGTGTATGGGGCCCAAAGTAAAATTGAAAACAGAAATAAAAATACCCTCAGTTGCTCCTTGCAGACAGATCTTTGGCTCTGACTCAGCATGGGGGATGAGCCCGGAACTTCTTCTCCAGGAGTAAAGCGACAGAAAGGCCCCTTGTACCTAGGAAAGATGGTGAAGAGGCTATATGAGAACAAAATGGTACAGATTCTGCCAGGATGGGAGAAAACTGTCTCTGCCAAAGCCCAACACACACTGAAAGAGTGATTTTACTCACTGTGTCCTTCCTGTGATGCCAAGGCTGGCAGAGCTGGGAAGGATGTGTATGTGACTTAGAAGCATTCAACACTTCTGGGCAAATCTTTATTAGTACATGGAATTCAGAGCACCTGGCATACTCTAAGACCTGTCTCTAAAACGGTTAGATCCCTCATCGATTAAAGCATTCATTCAAGTAAAAGCATACCATAACTGAAGTTGTCAGTATTTGCTGATTAATATCCACACTAGGTGAAATATTTCAGGGGGTAGCTTGGTCCCTAGCAGCACTGTTAGAAATGGACAAACAAGTTGCAGCAGTCTTTCATGGGAGTGCAATTTGGTTTTAAAGAGCTAAAGATGATATTGTAAGCCTATGTTAATTGATGTAACCTTATGTCAGGTGCATTTGTATTTAGTCAATCAAGTCAAGTCATCAAGCATGTCTTCCTTCAGTTCAGTCATTTTTCAATAATGCCTGACACTCTGTGACCCCGTTTGGGGTTTTCTTGACAGAAATACTGGAATGGTTTGTCATTTCCTTCTCTAGCTCATTTTACAGATGAGGAAACTGAGGCAAACAAGGTTAAGTGACTTATTCAAGGTCACATATCTAGCAACTGTCTGAGGCCATATTTGAATTCAGGAAGATTAGGAAACTGACGTAAACAAGGGTAAGTAAATTACTCAGGGTCATACAACTAGTAAGTTTCTGAGGCTGGATGTGAACTCAGTAAAATGAGCCTTCCTGACTCCAAACCCAGAGATCTAACCACTGAATCATCTAGCTGTCCTTTCCCTTCCTTTAAGTCTTAGCCAAAGTCACCTTCCAGAAGAAGTCTTTCTTAGAACTTACCTTGAGATTATCTTCATTTTGTCCTGTCTAAAGATTTTTTGTACAAACTTGTTTGCATGCTGTCTTCCCTATAAGAGTATGAGAGTAAGGATTTTTTGTTTTTTAACCATTCTTTATGTCTCCAGACTAGCACATAGTAAACACTTAGTAAATGCTCATTAACTTGACTTAAGCATGTTGGGCTTGATGTCTGGAAGGCCTGGGTTAGAATCCTACCTTAAATACTTAATAGCTGTGTAAATCCTGGCAAGTCATGTAACCTCTCTGAGCTTCATTTTCCTATCTGTAAAATGGGGGCAATAAAACCCGTTGTTTCTACCTTGTGGCTTTATCAAGAGCATCAGTGAGGTGGATGGACAATACACAGCGCTTTGAAAATCCAAAAGCACTGTTATATACATGAAGCTATCGTTATCACCATTTGCTTAATTTTCAGTGAAATCTATCTCCAATGTCTTATCATGGGATGGAGGTGACCCTGAATTCTTGAAGGCCAAGACAGCCCCATTCTAATTCTGGTGGATTCTATCAATAGCAACAGTAGACATTTATATAGAGTTTTAATGTTGGCAAAATGCATTATGTTCATTAGCTCATTCTATCCTCACAACAACCTTGTGAGGTAGGTACTATTATTATTCCTGTTTCACAGATTAAAAAACCCTGAGGCTCAGAGAAATGAAGAGATTTGCCCAGATCATACAGAGAAGAAGTATCTGAGATGGGATTCTAACCCATGTCTTACTGACTTCCAGGCTAGTATCCTCTCCATTATGTCAGACTGCCTCTAAACTGTGCTACAAAAGCTCCGAGGATGAGTCCAGCATCTGTCTTTAGAGGAACACCCTTACCAAATTCAGGAAGGTTCATGAGCATAAAGTTGATGAATTTTGGGAGCCACCCAACTTATAAAACAACTCACTCAAGCCTAGAAGGGTTGCTATCTGTATGAGTTTAGGGCTTTACCCACACAATAGAAATATTGGTTCCTTGGACTATTGACATCGTGCTAGGCTCCAGTGGGAATAAAAAAGTGAGATCCTTGTCCATGAATTTATGGTTTGCTTAGGGAGACAAGATGGAACAATTATGAGACAATGAAAATCAGTATATGCTAAATAACAAATAATACAGATAAGAAATGCTTTGGGAATTTGCAGAAGGTAAGGATCACTATGGAACAGAACCCATTGGGGGAGGCCTAATAAGGAGGGGCTTGAATTTGAGCTGGGCCAATATCCCTCTAAGGATCATCCTACTGCCAGCTGGACAAAGGTACTTTTCAATTTTATGGGAAAAATTTTGTCCCTCGGGCACTCCACTCTCCCCACCCCCACATCCTGGCATTGTGTCCTACACACACACATACACAGAGAAGGATGGATCACCCATCAGTTGTTCCTTTTTTGCTCTTAATTAATGTTTTATTCCTTCCAGATGGTGAAGGGCTCTTAGCAAGACGAAAACTACCTTGCTCCCATCTTCTTTCCGTTCCTCTGATAGAGGCAGAGTAGAGTTTGAGTCTCATTAAAATGGCATATTAGACAGAATGAGACAATGTCTGAGACAGAGAGAGGCTGTGCTGTGTGATGAAGAGCTATGCTGGTTGTTGGTGATTCTGGGACTCAGACTGCTTATTCATGATAACACAGCATACCTTGGGTTGCTGTAGTTTTTCCCATTAGGCATTTACAGTTTTGCCTCCTCCATCTTCACAATGTCCCTCAGAAATAATCTGGGTGCAAAGACTATTATTCCCCCTTTTATTCCAGATGAGTAAACAGTCCCAGGGAGGTTCATTAACTTTTCTAGAGACATAGGGTAAGGGAATAATGAGACTAGAACCTGACCTCTGGAGTTCTGACTCTCAGGCTAGACCTTATCCCATAGACAATACTGCTCAGCAATTATAAGATCAAAATTTCAAAGCACCTTAAAAAATATGGGTCCTTTAATCCTTTCAATATCCTTATTAGGAATTTAAGATCAGTCAACAAGCATTTATTGGACTCCTACCCATGTGCCAGGTACTGTTCTAAGTTCTAGAAATTCAAATGAAAGTAAAAGTAGTCCCTACTCTTAAGGAACTCATAGTCTATAGGGGGAGAATAAATTACGTACAAACAACATATATGTATATATACATATATTTACACACACATATGTATGTATGATATTTATATATCAACTAGGTGGTGCAGTAGATAAAGTGTCAGGTCTAGAGTCAAGACCAGAGTTCAAATCTGTCCTCAGATGGTTACTAGCTGTATAACCTGGGGCAAATCACTTAACCCTGTTTGACTCAGCCTCCTCATCTATAAAATTAGCTAGAGAAGGAAATAGCAAATCACTGTAGTACCTTTGCCAAGAAAACCCCAAATGGGGCCACAAAGATTCAGACAAGACTGATAAGCAACTAATCAACAAAACATACAAGATAAATTGAGCATAATCAACAGAAGAAAGATGGGATGGCTATCATATCACATAAATTTAGGAATGAGTATACACCATCATCCATGCTTCACTACAGGGATGCAGAAAATAAATTGGGAGAATGTACCTTTTCCCTATCTTCCTTTGTCTTCCTTTGCTAGTAGAGACAAAGGAAGTTTCAGAATCTCAATCCTAGACAAAAGCCTAATTAGACCAGAGTGGAGCTGGTTCTCATCAATGGTCTTCACTCTTAGCTATCTTATGAGCTCAGACAATTTCCTTTATTTTTGTACTAAGAAACAGACTAGCAGGATCCTAATCTAGGGGTGCCCACTCTTCTGGGGAACAAAAGGATAGTTCATGTCTCACTACATTATCCACAAATGGGATGACTGACCCAGAAGGAAACAAAACAATTTATTAGAAGAGTTGAATTCCTCAGTTTATACACTCTTATAGAACCATAGGAGCTAAGAAATCACAGAATTCTCTCAGCAAGGAGGAGAAAGGCAGACTGTATAGGATCAAGTCACCAGCATCAGTGTGGTCCTTGGTGTTGATGCTTATTAGACTTGGGCTTACTCCCTCCAATGAAAGGTGGCAGCTTCCATGATGAGAATTTGGTACTCATTGTTTTCCCTATAGAAGTCATGTCCCCCTGCCTCCCATATTCACCTATATCCCCCTTAATTTCTCATCAATGACAGCCCTCTCCAAAGCTTATGATTATATTGTGGGCATGGTTTCTCTCAAATTCCTTCTTCCCTCTGAGTAGTCACATATTAACATTCTAGGAAATGTTGTCAGCTACAGCAGATTTATGATTCAGATAGAAATTTCCCAAGATCATGTAAGATATGTGTAGGATAACTAGAACTGAGAAGTGTCCAAATCCAAGCTCTTGGTGTAGCTTTATGGTTGTCAAGTGCTAACCTCTATTTCATTTCTGCCTGCTATCACTGCTGCTCTCCTACCCCCAGTCACACTACTCCTGCTTTCCCTTAAATTCTTAAGACAGAGGTTGGGGCAGAAGTCATACCCCAAATGGCCCACCTCTCTTCTCTGACTCAGGACTCACCATTAGTCCAACTTTGCTCCAGCTGCTTGCTCACACTCCCATGGGGTGTGGATGTTTCATATAACGTCTGGGAGGTTACTATTTTTGTTGAGACTTGGGTTGCTATAGAGTCATCTCAATATGAATATGCATCCAACCCTGCAACATTATTTCTGTCTTAGTTTATTTGTGCAGGAGGAGGAGGGAGAAAGGAGTGGGCAGGTAGCTCTTAGGGTTAGAAGGTAGAAAAAATGGAAAGGTGACGATTATGTCTAATGAGAACTTACTATTTCTGAAGCTCTCTCCCTGCCAAGGGTCTCTTAGCACTTTGCCAAAGTCCAACATACTTCCTTTCTACCTCTCAATACTTCTCCAAAAAAATCACTCAGCCTCTACCACATCTAAGAAATGTAGAGAAAAGTCTTCCCATACCCCTAGCTGTTCTCTAACCATTAACCAGTATCAATAAGGTACTGGGTATAATAGAATGAGTCTTGGACTGAGATTCAGAAATCCTTACTGAGTTCAAGACCTAGTTCTGATTTCTGCTTATTCTGTGACCTTGAGCAATGAATGTCTTAACACTTGCATTACCTACTTTGCAAGGTTTAGATTATAAAAGTACTTTGTGAACCTTACAGCATTGTAGAAAGGTAAGTGAGTATTACTAAACCCCATACTCATATGAAGTTAATAGTCTTTCATAGTACTTGGCACATAGTAGGTACCTCATAAGTGCTTGTCAACTTGATATCATTGAGCAAATGAAGGCTTTCCAATCATCACAGCCCATATCTTCTTACTTTTGGGGCACTGGGATATTTTGAAGAAAAATGTGGTTGAGAGAGGCAAAAAAAGATAGAGTAGAAAGACAGACTTGCTCTATCTCTTCCCCTGTAGCCCATAAAATACCTGTAAAAATGACTCTAAACAAATTCTAGAGTAACAGAAGCCACAAAATGACAGAGTGAAAGAGATTTCTAGGCCAAGACAGCCTGGAAGGTCAGTAGGAAGGGTCTATTGCACTAGCATAGGCCACACAGCATGAACATGACTGAAGAAAGCTTCAGGGTGGGGAATCATGGGTAGAAGCTGTGGTTCCCAGATTTCTCAACCCACTATGCTAAAGGCAGCTTGTAAGGTCAGAGGAAAACTCTTTCACATAGGTGAGAGGGGAGCAAGGTCTGGCTCCAGTCCCAGCCCCAGTGCAGCAGCAGCTTTCACTTTTGGAGACCTTGGCCTAAAGACCCTGAAGGAATCTGGGTGGCAGTTCTGGGGTGAGGAAGAGTGCTGGCTAGTTGTGGCTGTGGAGAGGGAACCCTGCTTGCAGATCCTGGGCAGAACAGAGTGCTTGTAGTTGCTCACAGACAAGAGGCCAGGCCAAGAGAGGAGTAAATTCCTCTCCCTCAATTGTGCCACCTTGGAGGAAGTAAGAACTTACAGGTCCCTAGAGAATACCCTCCATTTGACAAAGGATCAATAGTCAAGTAAGTGGTTGGGAAAATGCAAAAAAGGGGAAAAAATAAGACCAAAAAACGTTACTTTCTTAGTGAACAGGTATTTTCTTCCATCTTTTAGGATGAGGAAGAAAAAAAGCATACCATCAGAGGAAGACTTCAAAGTCAAGGCTTCTACATCCAGAACCTCCAAAAAAATATGCAATGGTCTCAGACCATGTAATAGCTCAAAAAGGATTTTGAAAATCAAGTAAGAGAGGTGGAGGAAAAATTGGAAAGAGAAATGAGAGCAATGCAAGAAAATCATAAAAAGCAAGTCAACAGCTTGCTAAAGGAGATCGAAAAAAATGCTGAATAAAATAATACCTTTAAAAATAGACTAACTCAAGTGGTAAAAGAGGTCCAAAAGGCCAATGAGGAGAAGAATGCTTTAAAAAGCAGAATTCACCAAATGGAAAAGGAGGTTCAAAAGCTCACGGAAGAAAATAGTTCTTTAAAAATTAGAATGGAGCAGATGAAAGCTAATGATTTTATGAAAAACTAAGAAATTATAAAACAAAACCAAAAGAATGAAAATATAGAAGAAAATGTGAAATATCTCATTGAACAAACAACTGACCTGAAAAATAGATCCAGGAGAGATAATTTTAAAATTATTGGTCTACCTAAAAACCATGATCAAAAAAATAACCTAGACATCATCTTCCAAGAAATTATCAAGGAAAACTGCCCTTATATTCTAGACCCAAAGAGTAAAATAGAAATTGAAAGAATTCACCAATCACATCCTGAAAGAGATCCTAAAAGGAAAAGTCCTAGGAGTATTGTAGCCAAATTCCAGAGTTCCCAGATCAAGGAGAAAATATTACAAGCAGACAGAAAGAAACAGTTCAAGAATTGTGGAAATACAAACAGGATAACACAGAATTTAGCAGCTTCTACACTAAAGGATCAAAGGGCTTGGAATATGATATTCTATAGGTCAAAGAAGATAGGATTAAAACCAAGAATCACATACCCAGCAAAACTGAATATAATACTTCAAGGGGAAAAAATGCAATTTCAATGAAATAGAGGACTCCCAAGCATTCTTGTTGAAAAGACCAGAGCTGAATAGAAATTTTAACTTTCAAACACAAGAATCAAGAGAAACATGAAAAGGTAAACAGGAAAGAGAAGCCTTGAGGAATTCCTTAAAGTTTAACTGTTCACATTAGACCTTTTTCAGGATTAGAGTAGTTAGAGGTAATATGTGTGTGTATGGGTATTTATGTGTAGGTATGTATATGTACATGGGCGTATGTGTGTATACATATATGTGTATGTATACATACATACATACATATATATATATACATATATATATATGTATATATATACAGAGGGCACAGGGTGAGCTGAATATGAAGAGAGAATACCTAAAAGAAATGAAATTTACTGTTGAATGGAATGTACTAGGAATAAGAGAGAGAGGTAGAATGCAGGAAATCATCTCACATAAAGGAGGGAAGAAAGCTTTTTACAATGGAGAGGAAGAGCAGGGAGATGAAAGGAAATAATTGAGCTTTACTCTCATGGGACTTGGCTTAAGGGGGGAAATACACACTCACTTGGATGTGGAAGTCTATTTTACCCTGAAGGAAGGCAAGGGAGAAGGGGATAAGAGAGGGAAGATAATAGAAGGGACAGCAAATTGGGGAAAGGTATAATCAGAAGCAAACACTATTGTGGGAGGATAGGTCAAGGGAGAAAATGGAATAAATGAAGGGCAGGATAGGACAGAGGGAAATGTGGTTAGTTTTTTACAACATAAATATTATGGAAGTGCTTTGAATTGTTACACATATTTGACCTATATTGAATTGCTTATTTTCTCAATGAGGGTGGGTAGGGAGGGAAGGAAAGAATATGGAACTCAAAGTTTTAAGAATGAAGGTTCAAAATTGTTTTAGCCTGCAACTAGAAATTAAGGTATACAAGCAATGCAGTATAGAAATCTATTCTGTCCTACAGGGAAATAGAGGGGAAGGGGGATGGAAGAAGGGTAGATAATAAAAGGGAGGACGGACTGGAGGAAGGGGTGGATGGAGTGGATGCTGTCCTGGGGTGGGGGGTGGGAAGAGATGGGAAGAAAATTTTGAATTCAAATTCTTGTGGAAGTGAATGTTAAGAACTGAAAAATAAATAAATTATGCTTAAAAATATATGGTTGAGAAATAGGTAGAGCATTCACAGGGTAATTTTCCTTTTATCCATGAGAATAGGATTATAGGAAGATACATCCCAGAAGGAAAGAAAGAAGAGAGAGGAGGGAAGGAAACACACATTTAACAAGCAGCACTAACTATGTGCTAAGCACTGTACATTATCTCATTTGATCCTCCCAACATCCATGAGAGGTGGATGCTATTGTGATACCTATTTTACGATTGAGGAAACTCTAATAGACAGAAGTTAAGTGACTTACTCAAGCTCTTGCTTAGTGTCTGAGGCCATATTTGAACTCAGGTCTTCCTAATTCTAGGCCCAGTGCTCTATCCACTGTACCACCTAGAAGAGAGAATTATTCCTTGTATTTGACACTGACTTTGGCTTTCCATTTTCTTCTTTCTCAGTAATCTGCTTTCCTGGGAAAAACTTGTTTGTGAGAGGTCCCTGCGTGGTAAGATTTGCATCAGTTCATTAGGCATGAGCTAGAATTATCATAAGTTCTTCCTAAATAAGTACAGAAAACTAGAGGAATGTGAAGACTTTTCACCAACTTGCATCCTCTGCTCCAGTATTTCCCATGACTACTGCTCCCTCTTATCTCTGCCTATTTTACAACCACTTTCTGAACTTAGAGCAAAAGAGATTGACTAAAGGTCATCAGGAAAGACAAGGTATTAATGACCATTTGGAAGATGGAGTGGGGCAAGGGTAAGCTGAGGGGTATAATATGATAACCCTAATCAACTATGGTCATTTTCTTTTTAATTCTGAGAAGTCAGGAGACATTTGCCAACAGGATAAGTTACAAAAAGGGGAGGGGCAAGATGGAATTCCTAGTTCCTGGGAGTTATGGTGATCTTCCAGGAAGGTGAGATCATTTTTAACCAAGAGAATCAGGAAATCAACCAATCAATTAACAATTATTTATTATCTGTTATGTTCTGTGTATTATCCTAGGTCCTGGAGATACAAAGACAAAATGAAAAAGACGAGTCATCAAGGAGCTTTATGTTCAATCAGGGAAAATAACACACACACATGTGTAAGTGAACACTTTCTTTATGTTACCTACTTTTTATGTCTCATTCCTCTCCTAACTCTTTATGTTTCCATTATCTTGCTGAAGACCTTCCTTTGATTTTTTTTTGTTCAAAGAGAATAAAAATATTTAGCCTTGCTCCATTGGATGAAAAATTCTTCCATAGTATTCCTTTCTATAATGTAAAGGTCTTTCCCCTGTATCATAAGTAATAAATCTATGCTTTGATTAAGCTGAAAATTGTGGTTAATTAAACTTTGCATTAGTTCTTTAAAAAGAATTTCCAGAGATTCAAAGTACTGCTGCTCTTCTACACCCACCCCTAACCCTGAAATGGAAAAGTGACCAGGTTTCCACACAGATTCTTGGAAAAATGTCCAGTTGCCCCAGCTCCACTTGCTACCATGTGTAGTCATTTTTCTTCATCTCATTCTCAGAGAAATAGAAAATCCATGGTCCGCCATCATTCCTTATGCCTAGTAGCTTATATTTACATAATGTCTTATAGCATACAAGGCACTTTCCTTGCAACAACTTAATGAAAGGCAAGTAACAAAAGTATGATTACCTTCCTTTTATTCCAATGCTTGGATGAACCTGTGACCCCTATAGATGTGTTTTGTCCCTGCAGTGATTCAGATCACAGTGCTTCTACATCCTGTGTAATTCTCCTCCATAAGTTCATCACAGAAGCTCCCCACAAAGTGCTAGGGATTAGGACCTATAGAGGTTAAGGAATATGTCTGCAGTGCAATAGCTGGTGAATGTTACAGTCAAGATTCAAACCCAGGTCTTTTGATTCCAAGTCCAAAGTTCTAATATTCTGTATTGCCTCTTACCATAATATCACTTGCTAAAATATTTCAAAAGCAAGTCATGTCATCATTTCTCTGATGGCATGGTCTTCTTTGGCATTGAAGGATGAACACAATTACCCTTCCTGCATTTATTCCCCTGAGTCCCAGCTTCCTCATCTGTAAAATTAGGGTGTTAGATTTGATGACCTCATAACTCTCTTCTAGCATTATATTTACAGTCCCACAATTCTTTAATAGGGAGAAGAGAAAGAAAGTAGGAGAGGGAGGAGGAGGAGGAGAAAAAGAAGGAGGAAGAGAAGAAGAAGGTGGTCATAGTGGTGGTGATAGTGGTGATGATGGTGGAGGAGAGGAAGGAAGGAAGGAAGGAAGGGAAGGGAAGGGAAGGGAAGGGAAGGAAAGGGAAAGGAAGGGAAGGAAAGGGAAAGGAAGGGAAGGAAAGGGAAAGGAAGGGAAGGAAAGGGAAAGGAAGGGAGAAAGAAAAAAGAGAGGAAAGAAGGAAGGAAGAAGGAATAAAAGATAGGAAGAAAAGCAGACGTGTTTCCCATTTCTCATTTAGATATCCTAAATAGTCCTCCCATGTCTTCTCTCCTGTCTATTTCTGGCTTCTCTCTCTTCCCTTCCCATCAGACATTTGTATTGGAAGTGGTCCATTATCCCTCCTCCCCTCACCATTCTTTCTACTGTGTCGACTACAGTAGTCCAGTCATAAAAATCCAACATCCACCAATCGATTTTGGAACCATCCCGTGAATTAACCAGAACCTTTTCTGCAAGAGTATTCAAACTGTTCTGATAGCTGCTCTTCACTCCTCCTCCTCCTCCTCCTGTCCTCTCCACATTGCTATTTATCGATCTGCTTTTGTGCCCCCTGAGTGATGGATCACCAGGTATCAAACCTCGAAGTGTTCATTTAACGGCGCTGAATAAAACATTACTCACAGATTAACTGAGCAGTTTTAAGTGAACAACCATTTTCATCTGTTTTAAATTTTCATGGGTACTTTTCTGAAGAACAAGTACATTGTTAATAATTGAGGGGAATGAGACCTTGTTAATCTCTTTGTATTTTAATAAGGTCCTACTGTGCCTGAGTCATTTATATTTAAAACAGTGGCATTTTTCTCCCTGAAGTTGTTTCGTTGGGGGTGCTGGGGTGGGGGGAAGAATTAATATTCTGGACTGAACTTTAAAGAAATTGTTGATGGACGGAGGTGATGGAAAGGGCGGTAAGGTCCCAGGGCTTGGGGGAACATGGGAACTGAACCAAGAAATCAAAGAGTCCTGGAAAAAGTAGAGTAAGTGGATTCATTCCAAATAAAGGGACAGAACTAGAGCAGAAGGATGATCAGGCAAGCAGTTGGGTGCCACACTTGGCAAAAAGATGTAGAAAGATAGACAAGTAGGGAGATAAGGAAGAAAAAGCAAGAGAAGAAAAGGATACATGTTGCCTTGGATGTTTGAATAGGGAAATACCAGATTGAGAACAAATGGGAAGAATTTGAACTCAGAACTTCCATTTAGTGAGCATAAATCCTTCTCTATTGGGTGTCTTCCTCTACCAGAATATGAATGTACTCCCTTTGCTTCCTCACTCTTAAAGATAAAGGAATGGATAATGATCTTTCAAAGGACTTCCAAGATTATGATACCATAAATAAATCTAGGTTTGATACTTTTCTCCATTCCACATCTCACGTCCTCCCTCCAGTTGGTTCAAACTTGAGTGTGCTCTGTGATACCATAGAAGAAGGAACCATTACCTCAGTTCAGCAACTTAAGTGTCTAAAACACCTTCTCACCCACCCACATGACCACCCACCATCAGGGGGTCCAACACTTCACCCACACCTGTCAAAGACTTGACTAAGCATCTCTACCTTACTTCACCAGGTAATAAAGTAACTGCCCAGATTGCAAGATGGGGAAATAAATTAATCCCTCTGGGTCAGGGGAAAGAGAAAGAAGGAAAGAGAGATTGGTTTGGACGGCACAGCTTGGGCTTGGATTGAAAGCCATTCAAGTGAATGATTTCGTGCAACAAGCTGTTAAAACACGCTGTGAGGGGAGCTTAAAACAGCTCCATGTGAAAACCTTACTCCACTAGAAAAATCAACTTTTCATATTTATAGCTGGGCAAGTTGCAGCCCAACCTCAGAGATATGGTTTGGCTAACACTTTCCTGGCCTGGGGATGGCAAGAAGATGGGATAGGTGATGAAAGAGATTAAATTTGTCAATATGTTGTATGAGACCAGCTAACCCTGAGGCTGGAGCCATGTCATAGGAGCAGATGATGATAGAAGGGGAATCCTTAGACTCTAATGTAAAACTGTGAGCTCAAACTTATTTTTGGTACTACCATTGTGCTGACTAAATGCTTTATGACAATATCTGCCATATGAGTAGATATTCCCTTCTAGTGGGGACTTTTAAAAAGAGAAAGGGGGAGACTGATGTCAGAAAGATGGGTTATTGGCCTCAACTGTCGTGGACTTAAGCAAAACAAATCACTATCAACCACAAATAAGAGTCCATGGTATATGGAATTCCCTCATTAGAAAGCCTTGCCTTTTTTCTAAAGTGACTAATTCCATACAAAAAGTAAATACTCCTGAGAATGAATGAATGAAAAGCATTTACCAAGTGTGTACTATGTACCAAACACTGTGCTCACATTCATCCTGGAAGGGCTATTACATGAAAGCATCTGTGAATTCACCTTAAAATGAGATAGTTTGCAAGATTCTTAACTTCTATGAGACCTTGGTTTCCTTCCCTGTATATAGGGAATAACTACATTTATAATCCATAACTCCCAGAATGATTGTGAAGAAAGAACTTTATAAAGTTAAGTGTTACATAATTATGAGTTATCAGACCCTAAAGGATGGGACTGGATAGGGTAAACCAGCTATTCAGGGGTTAGAAGTTGGGCAATGAGTAAATTGAAAAAGGTAGAGTGGGGGAAGAGTGATGAAAGAGAAACAGTGAGAAAAACAAAAATATACTTCAACCCAACCTCTCTGAGTTGACAATTCTGCCTACTCAAGGCCAACCCTGTTCTAAGTTAGTAAAGAGGAGGGCCATTACATTGACTCCACCTAGTGAGGATGCTACCTTCCATACAGATTTATTTCAGGCACAGAAGAGAAGTTCCTAACTTTAGGGGTCATGAAAATTGGGTATCCAAGAGAGAAATCTCCTTACCTGTACCTGTTCAAGAAAATGTTCATATAGCAGAGGAGCGGTCTTACCTGAGCAGACGAGAACACCCCTTCTCCTCCCTTTCATCCCACTCCTCACCCTAGCTCACCTTTATTCCATGGATTCTAAGAAATATGTGTTCAGTAGTGTCTCAGTAAATGAAGAACTAAAGAACAGTTTCCTTCCTGTCTCTTCCAGCTTTTCCTAATGGGCCAAACATTTAAATGGGAGTGAGCCCCAACTCAAGGATCTCCCAGAGTTTACTAGTCCTCCTCCCATGCAAAGCGCAAACCAAAAAAAAATTCACATCATTCGGGAGAGGGTAGGCCGTTTTAGACAAACTGCACCAAACTGCTTTTCAGCTCCCTCTGAACTGCATGATGAGGTTATCACAGAAGGGATATTTCCAGGACAAGCTGTGGGTCCAGCAACTTGGCTAAGCTCACTCAGGGCACCTGCCAGCTGGCTTTGTTCACACTATCTTTCTGTCAGCTCAGCAAAAATCCACAATTTCCTTAGAATTATAGACTATCAGAATCCAAAGGGATCCAAGAAGTCTTTTAGACCAACTCAAACCTGCTCAAGAAGCCTTTCTATACTATCCCTGACTCTTGATCATGTAGTCACTTCTTGAAGCCCTCCAATGATGGGAAACTCACTACCTTGCACAATAATCCATTCTATTTTCAAGATAGCTCACTTTTCTTATCAAGTCTAGACTTGCCTCTTTGTGTTCTATGCATTGCTCTTAATCTGACCTTCCAGGATCAAACAAAACAGGCATTATTCCATGTCCATGTCCTTCAAATACTTGAAAATAGTTCTCATACTCCCACAAGTCTCCTCTTTCCTTGGTTCAACATTTCCTGTTTGTTTGTTTTTTAACAAATCCTTACTTGGAATGACTTGGGATCCTTTTACCATCCTCTTTGTACTCTCTTAGACATGCTGGAGCTTCTAATGACCTTCCTAGAATGTGGCAGCCAGACCTGAGTACAATATTCTAAATGTAGTCTGACTAGGAAGAGTATGCCAGAAGTAACACCTCCCTCATCCTGAGCACTATATTCATTTTTGTTCAGCCTGAAGTTACCATAGCATTTTTGACTGCCTTATCAAAGCATGGATTCATGTTGAACTTGTAGACTACTAAAACTTCCAGATCATCTTCACCCAAAATAATGTCTTTGTCAACAATTCAATAAACATTAACCAAGTGCCTACTATGTGCTATGCATTGTGCTAAGCTCTAGGGTAACAAACAAGAAAAGAAAAAACAATTCCTCCCTTCATGGAGCTTGTAATTCAGTGAGAAAAGACCACACACAAGTTTCTGCATCCTATATATGTGCATGTAATTTTTAAACCTAAGCATAGAATTTTACATTTGTGCCTGTTAAATTTCATCTTATTATATTTGACCTCCTCTTATAACCTGCCAGGATATTTTTGGATTTGAATCCTGTTATCTAATATATGAGCTATTAAATTGGGATACTTGAATGGAATTGCATATTATTGCATTGATTAACATTAAGTATAGAGAAGACTTGGCATGAACTGATACAGAACAAAATAAGCGCATTTACCAAGAAACTAATATGCACCACTAATTCGATGGAAATTGAAAGAATAACAGTGAAAGAAAATTGAAATGGAAGATTTTGTAACTAATCACGAAACTTGATCCAAAGAAGAAATATGATAATACATTATCCTCCCTTTCCATAAAAATGAAGGACTATGGGTGTGAAACACTACATATAATGTCAGATTTGGTCAAAGGTTGTTTAATTCTAGCAAATCATTTTTCTCTCGCTTACTGTTTCATTCTTTGTTATGAAAGATGATTCACTGGGAGGAAGAGGGGAGAAAAAGATGTCAAGATATGAAAGTGATGTAAAAACAAAAGCTATAAATAATTTTTCAAATGTGAGCTCTCTCTCCTAACTGTGTTATTCAAAAACTTGAAAAACATGTCTTCTATAACTTCATCCAAGTTAGGGGTAAATTAATATTCTGCAAAGTCAAGAACATATTCTTAGGACACTCTACCAGAGACCTTCCTCCAAGATGACATCAATTTTAAAATCATCTCTCTTGGAGTTCACTTCCTAACCTATCAAACTCTACTGTCATTAAAGCCATATTTCTCCATCTTGTCCAGAAGAATATCATGTGAGACTTTGTCAAATGCTTTCCTGAAATCTAGATATGCTGTATCTATGTCATTCCCCAACTTATGAGGCTAATACCTGTCAAAAGAAGAAATTAAGTTAGTCTGGCATGACAAGTTCTTGATGAGCCCATTCTGGTAAAGTGATCAATACTTTCCTTTCTAAAGGGTTCATATACCATCCCATTAATAATACGTGTTTGAATTATGTCAGGCATCCCAGTCAAGCTCTCACTTTTTTATAGTTTAAAGAATCTATCTTTGCCTATCTCCAGGTTCCCAGTACCTCTATTGTTCTCCATTATTTTTCCAAAGATTGCCTTTAGCAGGTAAGCAATAACCTCCACCAGTTGTTGTTTTTTTTCCAGTATGATAAAACATTGTCTGAGTCTGATGAATTGAACTGACTAGGGAACACTAAGTACTCTTTTACCATCTCCTCATTTAACTTGAGTTTCAACTCCCTGTTAACTATTTTTTCTCTTCTTCCCACTTTGCAAATTATTCCTCCTTGTCTTTGTCATCCATTATTACCGTCCCATCCACCTTGAGTTGTAGCCTTTATCCCTTCCTTGTTCTTCTTCTACCTCCAGCATACCTGGGAGAAAATAAAAGAAACTTTGTTGGCTAAGACATCTATTGTCAGTCTCTGCTTGTTCTGGACTTCAGGGTTTGTTTGTTTTTTAATAATGGTATTTTATTTTTTTCACCAATTACATACAAAAACAATTGTTAACATTTTTGGGGGGAGTTTCAAATTCTCTCCCTTCTTCCCTCCTCCCAACCCAGATAGCAAGCAGTTTGATATGGGTTATATATGTGCAATCATGAAAAACATATTTCCATATTGGTCATGCTGTGAAAGAAAACACAAACAAAAAGAAATACCAAAAAAAAAATGTAGTGAAAAATAGTACCCTTTGATCAGCATTCAGACTCCATTGGTTCTTTCTCTGGAGGTAGATAACATTTTTCATCATAAATCCTTTGGAATTGTCTTGCATCATTGTATGGCTGAGAAGAGCTAAGTCATTCACAACTGATCATATACAAAATTGCTGTATTCACAGTTGATCATTGTACAAAGTTGCTGTTACTGTGCACAGTGTTCTCCTGGTTCTGTTCATTTAACTTTGCATCAATTCATGTAAGTCTTTCTAGGTTTTTCTAAAATCATTCTGTTTATCATTTCTTATAGCTCAATAGCATTCCATTACAATCATATACCACAATTTGGCCATTCCCCAATTGATGAGCAATTGCTCAATTTCCAATTCTTTGCCACCATAAAAAGAGCTACTATATAAATATTTTTATACAAATAGATCCTTTTCCTTGTTTAGATTTCCTTGGAATAAAGACCTAGTAGTGGTATTGCTGGATCAAAGGGTATGAACAAATTTATAACCCTTTCAGTATAGCTCCAAATTACCCTCCAGAATGGTTGGATCAGTTCACAACTCCATCAACAATGCATTAGTGTCCCAATTTTCCCACATTCCCTTCAATATTTATCATTTTTCTTTTCTGTTTTATTAGCCAATCTGATAGGTGTGAGGGGGTACCTCTGAGTTCTTTTCATTTGTATTTCTCTAATCAATAGTAATTTAGAGTTTTTTTCATATGACCATAGATAGCTTGGATGTCTTCACCTGAAAACTGCTTCTTCATATACTTTGACCATTTATCAGTTGGGTAATGGATTATATTCTTATAAATTTGACTCCATTTTCTATATATTTCAGAAACAAGGAACTGGGCAATTAACCTCTCTGGGTTTCATTTTCTTCCTCTGTAAAAAAGAGTTGGACTAAATGGCCTCAGGTTCCATCTAGCTGTAAATCTATGGTTCAAATATTCTCAACCATGTTTCTCCTTCCAGTTTGTGAATGTTCTCCTTTGAGCGCGTCTTATTATACAATGCAATTCTAAGATCCATTATATCTAATTTGTTCCTTGTGAAAGAGCTATACCTCTCCATTGCCAAATCCTGTTGTGATGTGCCAAGTCTCATGATATCAATTGTAGATATGACTAAGCAGCAAAAATCATAATAATATTACCAGATCACATTATAAACTGGTTAAAATTTTACAGAAATACTTTTGGAGTAGACTGCCCTTTACTAGCAAATAATGAAATCTAACAATAAGTGGAGGGCAGCTAGGTATCACAATGAATAGAGAGTCAGGTCTGGTGTCAAGAAGACTTATCTTCCTGAGTTCAAATCTGGCCTCAAACACTTACTAGTGGTGTGACCCTGGGCAAGTCATTTAACCTTGTTTGTCTCAGTTTCCTCATCTTCAAAATAAGCTGGAAAAACCATTCTAATATCTTTGCCAAGAAAACTCCAAAGAGGCATGAAGATTTGGACATGACTGAAAAAACTAAATAACTGATGGATGCCAATCAATATGTCAAATGTAACGAAAAGTGATTCATCTCAAAAAAAAAAACTATAAAACTACAAATATCCAAGAGGGGAATCCAAAGGTCCTCCAAGGGCAATACCCATGTGAATTCAACAAAAAAAATGTGTTATGTCAGATACATAAGTCAGGCAGATTTGTTGGAGTGCTATCTGACAGCAATTCAGGATGTCATTACCACTAGAAATTACAGGCACATTATCCTCAAGGAAACTTTTGTGGTTATTATTCAGTTGTTTCAGTCATGTCCAGCTCTATGACTCCATTTTGGGGTTTTCTTGGCAAAGATAGTGGAGTGGTTTGCCATTTCCTTCTCCAGCTTATTTTACAGGTAAGAAAACTGAGGCAAATAGAATGCAATGACTCTGAGGCTAGATGTGAACTTATGAAGATAAGCCTGATTCCAAGTCCAGTGATCTACCCACTGTACCACCCAGCTGCCCCTAGACACCTTAATTTGTGACCAATACTAACTACTGACCCAACTGCCACCATAGGGAAAGGCAATTCAGCCTTGACTTTCTTTGTATTCCCCGCACTTAGCACAGTACCAAGAACACAGTAGGTGCTTAATAAACACTTATTAACTGACTGACTCAAAATGGTCCTTTGCACCTAATAGGCACTTAATAATTCTTTTTTCATTCTTTCATTCATCAATACAAATTATTCAAGCAAATAACAAAAAGAAGATGCTCAATACCTCACTGAACTTTTCTTAAACTTTAGCACCTAGCAAGACATGACCTTGTGGCAAGAACTATATATCAGAGGGTCACCATCTTTCATAAGCCAATAGATAATAAATCTCCATACTATAAATGTAGACCTCAGAATATTATTGGGAATTCAATAAATAAGCTGTATTTGAACCAGGATGTTAACAACAGACAAAACTGTTGCCCACAGTGACCTAGATATAGTATTTATCCACAGAAATTTAAGAAGAATATTTTAAAAGTTGGCATCTACCAAATACTAATAATTTATAAACTACATAGAATAAGACAGCTATAGAGACTTGGTGAAAGAAATAAAAACCATGAGGGAAGAAGAGAGGTATCTATCACTCCCATCATCCTGTCTGCTACTGTAACTATCCTAATGATGACTTCACTAAATCTACAGCTTCCATCTCAATATTTTTATGTGATTATTTTTAACTGGTTGTTTAATCCACTTGTGCAATGACACATAGAACATTAAATACAAAATAATAATATTAAGATAGTGACTTATCCCCGTATAGTGTTTCTATCTGAACTACACAAGAAAAACAAATAATTATTGTTAGTAATAGTCATAGAATATATTTCTATATCTTGCTAAAATTTTCAATGCAATGTTACTCTCGTTTTATAGATGATGAAATTAATGTTCCAGGACAACAAGAGACTTGCCCAGGATGATTCAATGTCAGAACTGGAATTCAAAACCAGACCTCTTTACTCTGAATTCAGCTCTCTTTCCCTTCAGGACAGACAAGTGCTGCCTTATCTGTGAGGTTAAATTTAACTTCTTATGTTAAAAATGTCTCCTATTCGCTTTGAGCTGTGTGGTATTCAGAGCAGTAGCTTGGGAGTCAGAGGGTGTTGGTTCGAGTTTTGGTTCTGTCACTGACTACAGGAGTGTGAACGACTGCTGTGCTCCCCCTGGTGCGTCGGTCTCCTCATCTGCGAAAGTAGGGGGTCAGGCTGGCTGACCTCAAAGGTTCTAGCTGTCAACCTTATGATCCTATGAAATGAAAGACTGACACACTGGTTTTTCCTCACCTACTTTTCTCAACATAGTCCCCCTCTTTTCTCTATATTTCAGGGGAAGGGAAACATCTCTCCTCCTGCCTACCACATTTTTGCTTTGCTCTACCTCTTTCAAGAAGCCTTCTTGGATTGACATATTATTCTCTAACTCACCAACCAACCTTTAGTCCCACATGTTTTCTTCCTATGCTATAGTTTACTAATGAGAGTAATTAACTTTTATAGAATGTGCTCATACAGGGATCCATAGTGATTCATGAGCCTGACTCCAAATCAGAACAACTTCAGTTCAAATTCTGAGGCTGAAACATACTGACTGTATGACCCTGCATAAGTCACTGTAAGTGCTGCAGGTAGCTAGGACTTCTAGTTATAAAGCAGATGTTGAGCTATGTTTGAAGATGGAGCTTACTCCTTATAGCAGTAAGTGAAATCACAAGTCCTAACAGTGCTGCTACTACCACTAATTTCCCTCCTTCCCCCCAAAAAATACTTTTATTCATTTATTCATTCATCAATTTGTTTATTTATTTATTTTGAGTTCAGGTATTTGCACAGACTAGTCAGAGACAGGGAAACAGAAGAGGAATAAGAGTTCTTCTGACTTTTTTATTTTTCAAGTTAAAAAGATTGTGTTTGTCCTTCATTCTCAAAGAGGACCATGACAGCAAGACGATGACATGACTTGCAGTTGACTTTGATTTGAGTGAGGGAGGGCTGTGCAAGATCACCAACCTCACTTTCTTCTCCTGAGTGATTTGAGTCCAGTGGTCTGATAGTCATCAGGATGGCAGCAAATGGCCCAGGATGCACTGGGAGACCCTGGCCCTTTCAGGCTAAGGTCTTATCACATTCTCACTTTGAGTGAGATACACGCATTCAATGAATAGGCTTCTTTAAGTAGTTACTCAAGGGATGGACCCTTTAATCAAAAGAAAAAAAATCAAACTGGCAGGGGAAGACCCTCAGAGTTCCTGGGTAAAAGAGAAACAATTACTATTTAGAATGATATATTTATGTTAGTTTTAGTTGTGTGCTGTTAAAGCAACTGTATTACTCCTATCACATTCTACCTTGATTGTCTACTTGCTACATCCTACCTAATGGGACAAGAATGATGTTTTTTTTCACCTTTATGTCCTCTTCCACTCATCACAGTTATATGCAATTAATAAATATTAGTTAATTGATTTGAATTGAAATGAAATTAATTAAACATGTTTGACATTCCTATTGAACTATAAGTTTATTGATGGCAGGGGAATAAGCATGTTCTTCAATTCTTCCACATATATCTTACACATTTAATACACTGCTGTGTATGCAATGAGTTCTCAGCAATTAATTGACATGCTCAGACACTGTCACCAGTATCACAGGCATGTATGCGTATGTGTCACGCACAAAATCTCATACTCTCATCTAATCATAAGCTGATTTTTCCACAGTTATGTTGTTCTTGTTATTGTATAGTCATTTTGAGTAACGTCTGACTCTTCATGACTCTTTTCAGAATTTTCTTGGCAAAGATACTGGAGTGGTTTACCATTTCCTTCTCCAGATCATTTTACAGATGAAGAAACTGAGGCAACAGGGTTAAGTGACTTGCCCAGGGTTATATAGCAAGTGAGTATCTAAAGTCGGACTTGAATTCAGGTATTCCTGACTCCAGGATCAACACTCTATCCATTGCACCACCTACTTGCCCTTCCACAGTTACACATTTCTTCCATACATGCTTTGTCATATCCCCAACCATCTTGTGAAAACACAACCACACACTCACCACCCTGCCTACATAGACACCCACAGTTGTGGTCGTGCAAGCATAAGTAGAGGCACATAAACTCTCATTCCAGTACATACATAGGCATTCCCAATGATATTGAGATATAAATATATAAATATATATATATATATGTATATATTGAGATACATATACATATGTGTGTATGATCATATACACTGTATTCATACATAATTGAACACACAGTTACATCTAGGTTTGCCTCCTCTTCACAGGCATGGGCACTGCCACCCAGAGGCCCATATACACACCGAGGATCTGGCTGGTTGCCCCATCTCATCCTTCCTCACTGGTGCAAATGAATGAGAAGACATTCCTGCTGAGCTCCCCAAGGCAGCTGTGGGATGTTCAGAAATCATGTTCCATGCATGGTCATGTATCCTTTAATATCCCACTGGCCCAAGTGGGTTGCAAAGATGATCTATAGGGGAATTGATTGCCAGATGTAAATCTGACAACTGCAACCCAGATGGCAACAGGCACATGGCATTAATTGAGTCACGTTGAGCTAGGAATCAGGGCTCCATCAAAGCTATGCTAGGTCCTGCCATGAGGCAGGTCCCAATAAAGATTAAATTCTAGCTCCAAGCCTAGTTCTTCTGAGAAGCCTGATTTGGAGCTATGTCTCACAGTTGCATAGTGATGTCTCTTGAGCAAAGGTAATAAATATTTAGGCATTAATGACCATGAATACATGAAGACTACATGTCAGGTGAGTTGGGTAATTATATATCATTCCCATATACATAATATGTGCAGTTATCCCTTCCACATCCCAGGGCTTAGGGAAGCAGTGCTTGTGCAATCAGAAAAATCCATGTAAAAAATTTGGCCTTCCATTTGTACCAGAGAATTATGAATTATTATGGTATTAAAAAATAAAATATGTTGATATTATACAATGCTACACATATTTTTATGCATTTCTGAGTTGCTAAAACTTTTCTGTGTTGTCTACTGGTCTTCACATGTCTGTCATCTGCAGCTTCCACAAAACTCCCCAAAATTTCTCATGTAAAAATCTCTTGTACTGACCTGAAATATAGTGAAACCACAATGGGGAAATTCACAATGTGGGAGGAATAATTGTATCGCTTTTTCACCCAACTCACTCATGGAATGATCAAGCATAGTGAAAAGATATAGTGGTGGTGGGTGAGCCTAGGAAGAGGAAGGCTAGGCCTCCTTGGCATCATCATCATCATAGCGGCACATGTTTATATGGGTTAGAGACCTATGATTGCAATAATTCCTGGATAAGGAAACACCCTCTACCAATTCAGGTCAGCATTGTCTCCTCACCTTAGAGAATTAAGAGTCTTGGGGACTTGAGTCCCTGAGGGGGTTAGGCAACTTGACAAGGGCAACAAAGCCAAATAATGCTCAAAGTTGGAACCTGAACCTAGGGCTTCCTAGCTTTGAAACTGGATCTCTATCCACTATGGCATTCTGCCTCTCTTCATACTTACATATAGCTTTTTTAACATAGTAAGTGACTGGTGATACTTCTCATCTCATAGCACAGATTCATAAGTAGTTCAGTGCATAGAACACGAGACTTAGTCACAAGAGCACCTGAGTTCAAATCCAACCTCAGATGCTTTCTAGCTGTGTAACTTTAGGCAAGTCACTTGACTTCTATCTGCCACAATTTCCTCATCTATAAATTGGAGATAATAGTAGTATCTGGTTTCCAGGGTTGTTGTGAGAATTGAAAGCTAATATTTGGTTTTTTAAATATATTTTTATTTATTTTGTCAAATATTTCCCAATTACATGTAAAAAAAATTTAGCATTCATTTTTAAAATTTGAGTTCCAAATTCTCTTCCTTCTGCCCCATGAGAACACAAGCCATAGGATACCAATTTATACATGTGAAGTCACATAAAACATATTTTCAGATTAGCCATGTTGCTAAAACACACACACACACACACACACACAAATAAGCAAAATAAAGTAAAAAAGGTATGCTTCAATCTGCACCCAAAGTTTATCAGTTCTTTCTCTGGAGGTGAGTAGCATTTTTTTAATCATTAGTCAATTACAATTAGACAATTACAAAGAATTGTCTTGGATCATTTTCTTGATCACAGTAACTAAATATCTCACAGTCAATCATACACAATGTTCTCCATGTTCTGCTCACTTAACTTTGCTTCAGTTCATATAAGTCTTTCTAGGAGTTTCTGAAATCATCCTGCTCATTAATTCTTATAGCAAAGATGTATTCCATCACAAAAAAGATACTACTTGTAAAGCACTTTGAAAATCTTAAAGAGTAAAAGCTGAACCTGGTACAGCTGAAAGTTATTTACCTCTTGTCCTCCTCTGCCTTTGGGATATGATAGTATCCACCACATAAATCCAAAATTTTAAAGGTCTAGCTGCCTAGAAAGTAGTTCAGGGTATATTAAACTCTTAAGATAATATACTGATATATCCAAGTCCTCTTGTTCAAAGTCTGGTGATCTATGTAGAACCATATTTTCCCAACCTTCTTCTATGATACAACTTTTGGTCATACATATGTGCTGCTGGGTCCTGTGATAATATTGTTCACCAGACTAGTAGTTCTTCTGGATTGTTTCTGAGATCTTCTATCATACATAGAGAAATATTTCATGAACATTTTGATAAAGATCAGGATTCAGAAGGATGGATGTTATGGGCTATTCCTTAGGCACATCCTACATCCCACTCTTACAATGAGAATACACTTGTTCTCCTACTTATTTTCATCTTCAAAGCTGGTTCTTCTACTCCTCAAGCACTAGAAAGATATCAAAATCAAATATCTCTGGATTCATTCCTGAGTTGGAAGAATCAGTGTCCTTGGGATATTTACTGCAATCAATTGCTTCTATTTTCTCTAAATTTCTGCGTGGACTACATGGATTGTGAAGATGTTCAGGCATACTGCTACTTGCAGTATATTGCTAGTACCTAGAATAAACTGGAATTAATGCCAATCACTGCTGATATTCCAGAGATGTTCCTTGGTGCTGGCACTTTAATAAACTATAACCGAGTTTCTCTCAAATTGAGCAACCACAATACAATGGTCAATTAGAATCCATCTCACTCTTACAATGAGAATACACTTGTTCTCCTACTTATTTTCATCTTCAAAGCTGGTTCTTCTACTCCTCAAGCACTAGAAAGATATCAAAATCAAATATTTCTGGATTAGAATCCACCATCCAGCACAAATGCTCTCTGACTTAAGTCTTGATGATGACTTTTGCATAAGGTTGTGAATCCAGATAGAATGGTATCACATGATGAGGTCACACATAACTTCTTTTGGGTCCAGGGTAACTTCTTGTCCTGTCATTTTTCTAGAGGCTGATTCAGTGGGCATCAGCTTCTGACAAAGTCTGTTATCTCCTCTTGAATACATCTGACACATATATGATCATCTGTTGTTGTTCAGTCACTTTTCAGTAACATCTGAATCCTTGTGACTCCATTTGGGGTTTTCTTGGCAAAAATACTAGAATGGTTTATCATTTCCTTCTCCAGCTCATTTTACAGATGAGGAAGCTGAGGCAAACAGGATCAAGTAACCTGCCCAAGATCGCACAGCTAGTAAGTGTCTGAAGCCAGATTCGAACCCAGAAAGAAGAGTCTTCCTGACTCCAGGTTCAGCATTTTATCCACTGCACCACCTAAATGCCCTAATGGTCACTTAGCCCACATATTTTTTTAAATAAAAATTTCATGATACCTTTTTTATATCATCATGGTTTCCAGTGAACACTCACTCACCCCACATATTGCCCCAGAGCTACCCCCATACAGCAAATAATATTTTCTGAAAGACAAAAAAGAAAAAGGAGAGAAAAAAATCAGCACAACCTATCAATACAATTAAAAAGACTTGAAACATGCACAAAGTGAAACATCTGTGACATCTATGACAGTGGGGGTAGGAGGAAGGGTTAGGAGCTTTCTCTCATATCCCTTTGTTCAAGACACGTTTGTTCTTTATAATTCTGAAACATTCACATTTGATTTGTATGTGTATGACTGTTCTTTCTATTTCATGGTTGTAGTCATTATGTAATATTTTTTCTTTGGTTCTACTTACTTTACTCTGCATCAGTTCATATAGATAAGTCCATGTTTCTGTTTTCTTCATACTCATCATTTCTTATAGTTCAGTAATATTCCATTATATTCATATACCACAATTTATGTAACCATTCTTCAATTGGTGGGCATCAACTATCTAATTCTTTGCTATCAAAAAAAAGTGCTATTATAAATATTTTGGTATACACAGTGACTTCTTATCAGTGGCATCACTGGGATATGTGTCCAGTAATGGAATCTCTGGGTCAAAAGGTATGGACATTTTAGTTGCTTTATTTTCATAATTCCTAATTGTTTTCCAAAAGAGTTGTATTTATTCACAGTTCTACCAAAAATGTACCAGTGTGACTATCTTCCCACAACCCCTCCAACACTGAGTATTGTCATCTTTGCCAATATTCAGGGTATGTGATGAAACCTCAGGAACCAAAATTCTTAAATGCTTTCTATTGATGGTGTCCTTTCATCAGAATATTGGACCCATGATTTTTCCAGGTAGAACGGTTCTCTCCACTGATCCGTTTCTAAACAGATTTTATAGTCTCCTGACTTTCAGTCTTAATGGATTTTCTCAAGTTAGATCACTATTTGCAGCTCTAATAGCATTCTTGTACTAAATGACTCTTTGTCAAGAGAAGACTGTTTCCAAATTCTGGTGGCTTCTATTTTAAGAAGAACAATCAAGTACATTTTAGCTCTCTCATACCTTTTCATACTTGCTCTAGGCTAACCTCATCCACTTCTTCAGGTTTGATTGCTTCTCACTCTATCAATTACTAGTCAACTCACTTGCATAGCCCTCCCTCACTCAAAACAAAGTCAAGTGCAAGTCATGTCATCATTTCTCCAATGTCATGATCTTCTTCAAAACCAAAGGACAAACCCAACAACAACTAGTCAAATATCCATGCAAGTTTATAAAATCAGAGAATATTGCCCCTTGTATTATACAGTAAACTGGATGAATTTAGCATAATTTTTTCTGTGGTATCCCACCACCATCAAATTCCGTGATTAGTCTTTGCAAGAATTCTTGCTATATGATTTCAGGCTTTGTGGCCCTAAGATTCTGCATAATTCCAGAATTACCTTAAGATTTTCTAGCAGTCTATTTCATTTTTCTAACCCAAGTGTATACTAATGCTATTATGATTTAATGATATGGCTAATCCAAACTTTCCCATAGTTCTTTCTCAAAAGGATATGGATCCTTTTGTAAGTAGATTCTTAATTTATTCCTATGGTTTCCCTTTGGCACAAAAGACCCAGACCCATACACTGGGAAATACAGAGGTCTACAAGTATGTAAATTCTCCTCAACTGGCTCATTTCCCCAAAATCAGTCCTAATCATTGGTTTTCAGATATTCTCTCCCTGATTATTTGAGGTTTAACTCTATTCAGTATCCTCTTATCTTCTGTGAAAGGCCTACTAATCAGCTTCTAAGTGTTCACAGAAATTCCCATTCCTTCGGTAATTTTAGAATTTATTTGTTCAGGTAATTTATAGAAAGCACACAAGTCTTTGTCTCCTCATATTTTTGGTGAGAATTTCATATCATCCTAAAACATCTATACTACATCACAGAATGTTCTTGTTGTCCTTATTTTTTAAGTCATGAGCTACTCCCTTAATTAACAATCCACTGTGTGGTTCCAGGTACATCGCTGTGCGCCAGTGATCTAGGATACAACATTAATATACTCATATCAGCTTCTATTCTAAAAATGGATTCATTAATATAACAGATATCAGTACTTAAGCATTCAACTATGCAAAATTTATCTTAAAGCACCAGGTTTGTAAAGGAAACATAGTAAAATTGGTTCCCTAACCTGAGCCTATACAGCATGAACAGAAAAGAAAAAAAAAATACTTTTTCCAAGTGCATTCTTGTGATACTGGGACATGAATGATGGAAATCCCAAATGACTTTCCTTGGTATAGCAACCTTGAAATTACAAAGCAGGTTTCTCCAAAGAACCTTTACCCCCACAACCACTGAGTGATAATGTGGTCTGCATCACCTGAACTACCGTTCATGATCTTCTACCATCCTGGTAAACTGGAGCATACAATTAGCCCAAAGCAAAGTCTTATAGTGAAATGACAGAAAAAGAAATAGCAACAAAACCCAAAGACCTTGGATGTGCTCTCCCTCAAATACATACAAACATCAGTGAGAAGAGGAGACCCACATAGAAAACACAAGCAGAGTAGCACAACTAGAAAGGGTTATCAAGGTAGACACAGGGAAAAGCAAACGCAGATTAAATATAGGTGCCCAGGGCATATATGTTGCTAGAATAACTCATACTTCCGATGCTTTAGCGTTGTTGGTATCTGCTAATGATACCATTGCATCGCTCCTGTGAAACCTCTTACTACTGGTCTCGTAGTCTCTGCCTGATGATAATCAAATGGGTATTGCACCACTGACCGCCATATGATTATAGACATAATTTCTGCCAGATAATTCTCATTTAGATGTTGCTCATAGACTCAACCTTATGACTCAGGTTCTCTCTATCAAGAAAAGACTTGACACTGCCATTTTCTTTTACCTTAGCACCTATGTTTTTCCTTGCTATTGCTCTTTTATAAAAGGCAGAAATCCTTTCTTAGGATCATAAAAAAAATCTTCCCTTGATTCCTGTGTTTTTTTCCCTGAAAATCTTGTTTTTAAAGTCTCTTATTTCCTCAGTAATAAATTCTCATCACCAAGCTCTTTAAATTAAAGAGAATCTAAGGAGTGGGTTCAAAGTCCACTTCTGCCATTTACTATCTTGTGACTTTGGTCAAGTTAATCAAACTCTTCGGGCCTCATTTTCCTCATCTACAAATTGAAGGAGTTAACCTAAGGATTTTAAGGCCTTATTTAGCTTGGAAGCAGCTGACTCAGTAGACTGAGCATTGGCCCTGGAGTCAAGAAGCGCTGCATTCAAATCTAGCCTTGGACACTTACTAGCTGTGTGACCCTGGGCAATTCATTTAATCTCTGTTTACCTTAATCCACTAAAAAAGAAAATGGAAAACCACTATAATATCTTTGCCAAAAGAAAAATCCCATGGACAGTATTGGTATGCTATGGGCCACAGGATCACAAAGAGTTGGACACAACTGAACAACAACATAATTAACTTTAAATTTAATATTTATGTGAGGGGGTGGAGTCAAGATGGCAGAGTAACAGCATGGATTTGCTAGTGCTCTTGTCCTAAACCCAGACAAATACCTGTAGAAAATGACTCTAAATAAATTCTGTAGCTGCAGAACCCATAGAATGGTGGAGTGAAGCAAATCTCCAGACCAAGACAGCCTAGAAACAGAGTGCAGTTCAGTGTGGGCCACATCACTACAGACAGGACCTGAGCAGGCCTTGGGGGGGACTGAGTCTTGGGCATCTGTGGCAGTTTCAAGACTTTATGACCCCAAAATGCCAAGGAAAAATTGGAAGGTCAATGGAAAAAAATCTGTGGGACCTGTGTGAGAGAGTAAAGTGATTGGGCCTCAGCCCCAGGGAGGTGGAGGGTGTAGATAAGCCAGCAGAGGAGGAGCCTACAGCAGCAGGGGTAGGAACAGTGGCAGCAGCTGTTTCCGGAGTTCTAGGTCCACAAATTGTGGGGGAATTGAGCAGCTGACAGTACACCCCCCAACCCCATGGGAAGCAGAGAACTAACTACCTTGACAAAGAGCTCAAAAGTGAAGTAAATAGCTGAGAAAATGAACAAAAACTAGAAAAAGAATCAAACTATAGAATATTACCTTGGATGACAAGGAAGACCAAAGTATACAAACAGAAGAAGACAACAAAGTCAGAACTCCTACATCCAAAGCCTCCAAGAAAAATACAAATTTGTCTCAGATCAGGGAAGAACTCAAAAAAGGATTTTGAAAATGAAGTGAGAGAAGTAGAGCAAAAAATTGGGAAAAGAAATGAGAGTGATGCAAGAAAATCATGTAAAAATGAGTCAACTGCTTGCTAAAGGAGACCCCAAAATATGCTGAAGAAAATAACACTGTAAAAAAAATAGACTAACCCAAATGGTAAAAGAGATCCAAAAACCAATTAGGAGAAGAATGCCCTAAAAAACAGAATTGGCCAGATGGAAAAGGAGATCCAAAAGTTCCCTGAAGAAAATAATTCCTTAAGGATTAGAATAACGCAGGCAGAAGCTAATGACTACATGAAAAATCAAGAAATTATAAAACAAACTCAAAAGAATGAAAAAATAGCAGACAATGTGAAATATCTCATTGGATAAACTCACTTGGAAAATAGATCCAGGATAAACAATTTAAAAATTATTGGACTTCCTGAAAGTTATGATCATAAAAAGAGGCTAGACATCATCTTTCAAGAAATTATCAAGGAAAACTGCCCTGATATTCTAGAACCAGAAGGTAAAATTGACATTGAAACAATCCATCAATCACCTCCTGAGAGAGATCCCAAAAGGAAAACTCCTAGGAATATTGTAGCCAAATTCCAGAGCTATTACAAGCAGTCAGAAAGAAACAATTCAAGTATTGTGGAAATACAATCAGGATAACACAAGATCTAGCAGCTTCTACATTAAGGGACTGAAGGGTTTGGAACATGATATTCCAGACGTCAAAGTAGCTAGGATTAAAACCAAGAGTCACCTACTCAGAAAAACTGAGTATAATAATTCAGAGTGGGGGGAAATAGTCATTCATTGAAATAGAGAACTTCCAAACATTCTTGTTGAAACAACTAAAGCTGAAAATTTGACTTTCAAACACAAAAATCAAGAGAAGAATGAAAAGGTAAACAGGAAATAGATATCAAAAGGAACTTACTAAAGTTGAACTATTTATATTCCTACATGGAAAGATCATATTTGTAACTCTTGAGACTTTTCTCAGTAGTAAGGTAGTTGGAGGGATTATATACATATAGACAGAGGGCACAAGGTGAGTTGAAAAAGTAGGGATGATATCTAAAAAAATAAAATTAAGAGATGAAAGAGGAATACATTGGGAGGAGAAAGGGAAAAATAGAATGGGGCAAATTTATCTCACATAAAAGAGGCAAGAAAAAGCTTTTTCAACATATGGGAAAGAGGGGGAGGTGAGAGGGAAAGAGTGAACCTTACTCTCATCAGCTTTGGCTTAAGGAGGGAATAACATACACACTCAATTGAGTCTGAAAATCTATCTTACACTACAGGAAAGTAGGGGGAAGGCATAGGAAGGGGATGAGGAATGATAGAAAGGAGGACAAATGCAAGGAGGGGGTAATTAGAAGTAAACACTTTTGAGATGGGATAGGGTCAAAAAAGAGAATAGAATAGATAGGGGGCAGGATAGGACAGAGGGAAATATAATTAGTCTTTCACAATATGACTGTTATGGAAGTGTTTTGCATAATTACACATGTATAACCTATATTGAATTGCCTGATTCTCAGTGCGGATGGGTGGGGATGGAGTAAGGGAAAGAAGTTGGAACACAAAATTTTAAAAACTAATGTTAAAAATTGTTTTTTACATGCCACTGGGAAATAAGATAGGCAGACAATGGAGTATAGAAATCTATCTTGCTCTACAAAAAAATAGAGGGGAATGGGGATAAGTGAAAAGAGGGTGTGATAGAAGGGAGGGCAGATTGGGGGAAGTGGTAATCAGAATGTACACTGTCTTAGGGTGGGAGGAAGGGAGAGATGGGGAGAAAATTTGGAAATCAAAATCTTGTGGAAGTGAAAGTTGAAAACTAAAAATAAATAATTTTTTTAAAAATAAAAATATTTATGTAATAATATTACTACTAAGAACATCAATTTGTTCAACAGGTCAACCCAAGGGATACTATGGATCAGGAGACCTTTGGGAGCACCTCAAATCAAACTAGGGAGACATTATACATTTAGGGAATGCACCTTCTGATTTAGGGAACATCAGCTTCCTGACAAAACATCAGGTCCAAGATCTTCATGCCAAACTTCCTACTACTGATCAGTAAAATGCAGCCCATACATTCTGCACTGCCTCAGGGTAGAGACAACAAGGGCTACTCACCCTATTCATTTCTATCTGCAAGATTTACCGAGTTGCTTCTGAATAGTGAGGCCTCCAGAGTACTGAATGTTTCCTTCAGCACTTCCCTGAGGACTAGACCTTCTTTGAGTACCAACTCTTATTTTCTTTTTCCTGCAGAGCAATACAGGATGGTGAGAGAATTGGAGAACATCTCATATGAGAAATGATTAAAGGGGATGTTCTCTACCTTAGAATAAAATACTGCGGGGGGGGAGGGTAATGAAGACATGATTGTTGTTCAGTCATGTCTAACTCCTCATGACCCCCATTTGAGATTTTCTTGGCAAAGATACTGGAGTGCTTTGCCATTTTCTTTTCCAGCTCATTTTACAGATAAGGAAACTGAGGCAAATAAGTTTAAGTGATTTGTCCAATGTCACACACAGCTAGTGAGTGTCTGAAGTCAGATTTGAACTCATGAAGATGAGTCTTCCTCATTCCAAGCTCAGTGCTCTATCCACTGGGCCACCTAACTGCCAGAGCCATGATATCTGTGTTCAAATATTTGAAAGGCTACAACTTGAGAGATTACAGTTGGGACTTTTTGGTCATAGAGAATAACACTAAAAGCAAGGGATAGAAGTAGAAGAGGCAGATATTTGATATTATATATGTACAATAAATTATATCATATATTACATTATATAATCTATAATAACGTGTAACATATACTATGTAATGTATAAATATATGTATGCATATATAATATGTGTGTGTGTGTGTGTGTATACATTGTTAGGAAGATTTTAAAATCTTCCTAACAATGTTAGGAAAAAATAAAAGTTTGTCTTAGGAGATAGTTTCTCCCCTCTCCTCCCCTAGAGGTCTTCAAGAAGAAACTGAATGATTACTAGTTGTGAATGCTGAAGAAGGGATTCTTAGCCAGTCATGGACAGATCCAGATAGGCTTCAGGGGTCCCTCCTAGTTCTCAGATTCTGTGAGTACTAAAGAATCCTCCTTGCATACTAAATTTGGGAGGCAGAAAAATAGAATGAAAAAGAACATGGCACTCAGAGTTCAAATCTCAAGTCCAATGCTTAGTAGTCATGGGGCTGTAAGCAAAGCACTCTGCCACACAACCCCTCCACCACCACCACCCTTAAAACCTCAGTTTTATCTGTAAAATTGGAGTAATAATATCTGTACATACCCCGCAGGATTATTTTAAAGAAAGTTCTACATAAATGTCCACTATATCTGCAAGCATTATTCAGAAAGAGGAGAAATCCAAGTGGTGCCCTTCGGAAGGAGGAGCGGATAAAGGAATTAATCCTCAACTAAGTGAGCACCTTACCATCCAGTATGTCACTTGGTCCTTTTAGATTAGACCAACAGACAACAATTGGATTAAATTCAATAAGTGTCTGCTGTGCACAAAACACTATGCTAGATGCTGGGGATACAAAGATAAAAATGAACAGTCCCCAAAAGCTTACGTGTTTACTGGAGGGGATGCACTATAAACATTAGATTTATCACTTGGCTGAAGCAGAGGAAAGGACAGCCCCATCAAGAGTGACGCTGGCCCTGAAGTCAGGGAGATCGAAGTTCAAATCTAGCCTCAGATACTTATTAATTGCATGACCCTGTCCTAGTCACTTAACCTCTATTTGCCTCACTTTCCCTATCTGAAAAAAGAGGATCAAATGACAATAAATGTAGAGTAGTTAGCATGGTTCCTGGTACACAGCAAATGCTATATAAATGTTAGCTACGACCATTATTGTCTAACTGTTGTCGCTCAGGGGAACTGGTAGTTATTGGAACAGAAATGATCCTTGAATACCTGCAAGCGGATGAGGTCACCAGGAGAGAAACCATGGAGACAGAATGCAAGAGGGCCCAGGCTAGAGCCATGGGGTACATTTGTAGGCTGTGGGACAGATCTCACAAAGGAGAAACAGGAAAGGAAGGGACAGGAAAGCCCAGGGAGGAGAGAGTATACAGGAGGATAACCGGGTTCAGAATCGTATTTCATATTTATTTTGTATCTAGCTTGTAGTAACTTATTTGTAGACATGTTAGATCCCCCTAGTAAAATGTAAGCGTAGTGACATCAGCAACCACTGTGCTATTGTGTTTGTTTTTCTATTACCAGTACTTATCACAGTCCCTGCCACGTGCCAAGCATAATTTGGGGAAATGGATGAAGAAAAATGCATAGATATAGAAAATAAATTACCTTCCCTTAGGAAACTTACAATCTAGCTGAGGAGACAAGACACAGACACATGAAAAGATCACTGATACAAGGCAGTCTGACCCAAGGTAGATGTGTAGCATGGGTAATAATACGCTATGAGTTAAGAGGGAGAGATGGTTGTAGTTGGGAGAGAGGGCCCCAGCCCGCTTCCACCTGAATTATCTGGATGATTGACCTTGATGACAGACTTACTTGCTGCCATTAACCTCGGGGGGGTTTCTTGGCTGCACTGACCCAGAACAGGACCCAGACTTCCCCAAATGTCTCATAATGATGAGCAATGATTATTGCTAACACCCAAAGAGCAAGGCCTGGCCAGCCCACTGATTTATCTGGCTGCTGATTTATTCAGCCTGACCCTATGATGCCATATGAATTCTGCCTTTGACACAGGTAAGGAAAGATGCCAAGAAGGATCAGCATGGGAAAGGGAGCCAAGAGGCTCCAGCATTCCCAGAGATAGAGGGAGTTGGGAGCATCGAAAATATTGGTGGAAAGGGAGGTGGCAAAGATGAGAAGAGATTGATTGGTCATGTATAGTGAGGGAGAGTTAGCATTAAGATCTGAAAGCTTTCAGTGATCATTTCTTACTGGTGGAGGTTTCCCAGGACCAGAAATTTCCTTTGTCCCTTGTGACACTGGGTGAAAACATGATTTGAAAAAAATAAGTTCATGTCTTTCTCCATCTCTTTTTCTCCCTGAAATTGTGTATTCCTTTTATCAGTCCACAAGTGAGATGTTCAGATGTCACAGCCCTTTAGTTTTTCTTCCTCCCCTTCTTCTCCCAATCTCTGGGATGCCAGCCAAGCTCTCTTCATCTTCACAGCAGACAGGGAGGTTATGATCAGAACAGAGAGGGCAGTGGAGTCCATTGCATGTGAATGGGATTCTCTGAGTCAAAATAGTCAGATGCTAGCCACCTTCAGTAGCAGTCCTGTAGCTCAGGAGCCTGAGCTTCATACAGCACCAACACACAACACGAGTACCTACGTACCAACTCCTGAGTCCAGTGATCTGAGCTTGGCAAAAACCCAGATTGTGAGCTATTTGTGCCTGGGAAGGGACAATGCAGACAGGACCCACAGACATAAGAAGAGGTTGGGGGTCTCTGAGGTTAGGAGTCAACTCTCCCAGGAAGAGAGCTCTCAGTTGATGCTCACATTGGGAGGATCTGGAAATTTCAAATTGGATTCCCAGCTTCTTGCCAGGAATAAGGTAAGATCTGAGTGAGACCTTACCCCTGCTCTCTGGAAAATTTCATGCTCGGACAAACTATATCCCCCTTGCAAACAAAAACTGAAAGAAAAAACTATATCCCTCCTGTCTAGACTTCCCCCGCAGGGGGATACAATGAGCAAGAAGAACGAAATCAACCCAGAGGTCCCCAGAGTAAATTGTGTCTCACCCTGGGCAAGTAGCTGTTAAGAGCCCCAGGTAAAAATCACAAAATAGAAAAAGCTTGTCTTCAGTGCCACTCCAGTCCCATTGAGGCATCCCCCTCCCCTCTCCTCTTCCTCTTCATCCTCCTGAGCTTCCAGATCTCTATACTGACTGCTGTGGATCCCCACAGTGCTAGCCACCCCTCCCTTAAGGATCACTTGCCCTGGCCTTTCCCTCCCTTCTGCCAATCAAAACCTACCCATTCCTCCTCTTTTCCTTCTTATGAGCCCATTCTTAACAACAACATAGTTGCTCTTAGTCAGGTCTTAAACAAATGACTAATGAAAGGAACTCCAAACACCATATTGCTACCAGGAGTGGAGAAAAGGGGATGATTCTGGCTTGAGGGACTTCCTATGTGGGATCTTTGAAGAATCTTCCATACTGGCGAAATTATGCTTATGCAATATTATACATGCAGGTGCCATCTTAGGGAGGGAGGGGAAGAAAAGTTAACACTTACAGAAGTGAATGTGGACAACCAAAAATTAATAAATTAAAAATATATATGTATTATGCATGCAGACACTCAAACCAGACAATCAAAACCTTAGGAAAATATTAGGAAAAGACATTTATTTGTTACTTTAAAGTTTGCAAAATACTTTATATAGATTTCTTTATGTGATCCTCACAGCCCTGCCACTTAGCAATTATGTGACCTTGGGTAAGTCCCTTCATCTATCTGGGTCTTAGTTCCCTCATCAACAAGAGGGAATTTGATTAGATAGCATCTAAGGACCTTCCTAATCTCCAAATTTATGCTCCTATAATGGTAAATAGGTCCTGTAGATATCATTATGCCCATTTTAGAGAAACAAGCATGGTGTTTGGATGCTCTACCTCACACAATTTTTCTATAATTCACTGGCTCCCATAGGAGCAGAATAAATACTTTCAACACCTTTTCCATATCATTCAATTCAACAAACATATTAAGCCATTTACTAGTGATGTGATCCTGGGCAAGTCTTAATTTCTCTGTGCCTTGATTTCCTTGACTGTAAAATGAGGGGGTTGAGCCTGATGGCCTTTATGATCCTTTTCATTCTAAATTATAATTGCACTTAACTCACAGAGTTGTTTTGAGCATCAGAGTAAATAATATAAACTATTTTGCAAATCTTAAGGTGCTGTACAAATATAAGCAATTTTTACTTGTAGTAGTACTAATGGTAAGCAATCATGTGCAAAGGACTGCCCTTGACACTGAGGCAATACAAAGATATCCTCAAGGAAAAAAGAAAATAAACAGACACTTAAATTAAATATGTCTGAAATGTAACTGAATTAATGACTGAGATCCAGATTATATGCTTTCAGAAGAAGGAGAGATCACATCTGCTTTCTGGAAAAAGATCAGGGAAGACTTTCTGGAGGCAATATCATATAGTGGGGGAAGCAGTGGCCTTGAAGGAATCTAGACCCTAATTTCAGCACTTATGGTCATGTGAGCCCTAGTATCTTCACTTTATATAACAGGGATAATATCTATATTGTACTCCTAATAAAATCTGTACCCTAGAGGGTTGTTAAAGGATTAAATAAGAATATATATGCAAATATTAATTGTTATTAATACAGAGGTAAAGTCTGAGCTGGATCTTGACAATAAGTACTTCAACAAATACATATGGAGAAGTGTACTCCTGGCAGGAGACAAAATGAGCAATGGTACAGGAGGAGGAAAAGCCAGAAAGAATTTGGGGAGACAGTGTATAGCCTAGCTTGCCTGGAAAAAAAGCAGACAAGCCTTACTACAAGAATACTAAGGTAGGTTGAAACCAGATTGTAAAGTCTTGAATCCCAGGCTAAGAAGTGTGGGTCTTAGTAAGGAGAGTGGATGAGCATTTTGAACAGGGGAGTTCTGATTGAGACATTTGTTTAATATGGCCATTGAAGAATTTTGTTGATCAACTATATATGTTTGTAATGGGGGGGTGTTGGTTTTTTTCTTGCTTTCTCAGTGAGGAAGGGAAGAGAAAAGGAGAGGGAAAGAAGGAAAATATTGATTTTTTTTTATTTTAAATGTAATTCAAATATCAGAAAAATAAAAATCTACAAACCACCACCACCACCTCCACTCCCTCAAGAAAAGATTATATGGCAGCTGTGTGAAAAATAGAACAGAAAGAAAACTGAAGGCAGGGATATTAGTTAGAAGAATATTTCAGTAGAACAGTTAAGAATCACAGAATCAGAGAAGAGAGTTGGAAAGGGCTTTGGTGGCCATCTACTCCAACCGAAACCAAAAAAAAATGTATCCTCACTATACTTTACCAACAAGTGATCATCCATCACCACCCCCCCAAAGCAAACAGTTCCAGTTTGGGACAGCTTTAATTGTTAGGAAATATTTCCTAACATTAGGACTAAATTTGCTACTTTACAATTTTCATCCTTGGTTCCTGCTTCTGCCTAGTGGAGCCAAACAAAGCAAGTCTAATTTCTCATCCACAAGTCAACCTTTCAAATACTTGAAGAAAGCTATCTGGTACCCTCTGAATCTTCTTTTCTTCAAGTTACACATGCCAAATTTCTTCAGCTGGTTTTCATATGTCATAGACTCAATGCCCTTCACCATCCTTGCTGTCTTTTCTCTGGAACTCTCCAGTTTATCAATGTATTTCCTAAACCATGGTGCCCAAAACTAAAAACAGTGCTCCAGATGACATCTGACAAGGAACAGAGTGTGATGGTGCAATTCCTGGAAACTATGTCTCTCCTAATGAAGTCTAAAAACCACATGAGCTTTTCTGATGGACATCATACTGTGGATTAATATTTATCTTGCAGTCTACTAATACTCCCAGATTTTTTTTAGAACAACTTCTGTCTATCCATGCTTCTTCTGTCTTATGCTTGTGAATTGTTTTCCATGCCCAATGTTGTAGCCTGTCAAGGTCTTTTTAGATCCTGACTCCATCATCCACCATGTTAGCTCTCCTTCAGAGATTTGTGTCCTCTTCGAAATTAGATGAGCATGCCATTCATCCAAGTCACTGATAAAAATGTTAAACAGGACAGGACCAACCAAGCACAAAGCAGATGAACGGGTGGGAGCATTAGGAGTGCAAGTGAGGTGATGAATATGAGAGCTATTTCAGAGATAAAGTCAACAGGACTTGGAAACTGATTAGTCATGGAGTTCCAGGGAGAGGAAGAAGTCAAAAGATAAGTCTGAGATTGAGCCTGAGTGACTAAACATGGAATTCTATTCACCAAACATACCTATCCTGGTTGAGCAGCTAAGAAGCTTCTGCTAAGCCTGATTTGGGAATGCCCTGTATCCAGGTTCTGCACCCCATTGTATGATAAATGTTTCCTATAATGGCTAGAGAGAGGTGGCTTTTCCAAGACTGATCGAAGCAATCTATACTGGCACATATGATATTTTTACAAACAATCTGATGGAAGAGCCAACTCACCTTCAAATTCAGTTGCAGAAGGCAAAAAGGAAGGATACCACTTGTTCTAAATTCTCCCCAAGCAGTCTGTAAAAGAGTTCAACAGGGTCTCAAGACAATCTGGGTGGCATCTGACATTTCCAAAAGCTGTCAGAAACAGGAGAGCACACAGGCTTTATTAATCTCAGCAAAGGGCAGCAGGATGATGTGGCAGCTTTGCCTCACTGCCTGGTTTTCCATTCATCTCTTGACACTCTTCAGGTTTCATTATCATTAATGCCCACAAATTTTACAACTACAAGAATAACAGACTAGTTTACAAGTGGCTAGGGTAGAGGTGACCTTGGTGGATTACTTCTCTGCAACCTTCTCTGAGTGTTTTCTCTTGAGAAGAGTAAGATCCAGGAAACCCTAGGTTCAAAGTCATACTTAGAAAAACATAAGTTGTGTGACCCTGGACAAGTTATTTAACTTCTCCTAGCCTCAATTTCATCATTTGTATAATAGAGATGACAATAACATCTACTTCACAGAGTTGTTGCAAGGATTAAATTACTTTTAAAGTGCTTTGCAACCCTTGAAGTGCTATATAAAAACATATGTGCACAGCTAGGTAATGTAGCAGATAGAGCTCCACACCTAGAGTCAGGAAGACTCATCTTTGTTGGTTCAAATCTGACTTCAGATACTTACTAGCTGTTTGATTAACTCTGTTTTCATCAGTTTTCTCATCTGTAAAATGAGCTAGAGAAGGAAATAACAAACCAGTCCAGTATCTCTGTCAAGAAAACCCCAAATGGAATCCCAAAGAGTCAGACATGACTGAAAACAATTGAAAATAAACACTAGCTATGCTACTGCTGTTACTGTCATTGATGATGATGATAGTGGTAGTGGTAGTGGTGGTGGTGGTGGTGGTGGTGGTGGTGGTGTTGGTAGTGGTGGTGACGCTGATGTTAATGGTGGAAATTTCTTCCCTATTGCCTCCCATCAACTTTGGAGAGCTACCAACCTAACTGGATCCTGCCTCTCTACTCAGGTTTAGAGCTGCAATCTTTATAGCAACAGGATGCTAGAATCACAACAAACAAGTGAACTCACTACTCACCATTCTTGAGCTAGGAAACTTCTCTTCACCCATAAGTCTAAAACCCTTCCCTTCCATCTCAGTCTTTCCTGTTTCCCTTTTTCTCCTTCTCATTTCTACCTACCCCTTTACTCTATTTCTGCCATAGATCTTGGACTAGGCCAATGCCTGCTGGATGCCCCCAGCATTTTCTAGCCCATTGTTCCCCTGTGGCTGCAATGAAGACCATCTAGGGTGGAAAAATTGAACAAAGTGATCCATAAACCAGCTGTGTCCCAATTACTGTCAGTTTGGATGGAGTCACAGTCAGTTCAGCCACATGGCAAATTAAAGGGTCCAAGGACCACCTGGAGGCTGCGGCAGTGTGCTTGGAAAGGAACAACTTGTCCTCTGAGAAACTCATCCAAGCCACATGGGGACACCTTGTGTGAGCCAAAGGGAACATGGACATAGCAGCTCCAGAACAAAAAGAAATTAGACTGAGTCTAAAAGCAATCAGGTCATGGATTGTCAGGCACTCCCTACCCTGATTCATTCCGACACTAGGCTGCCGATTCTGTTATTTGGACACCCCATCCCAGGGGATGGAGTCATCATGGGATTGATTTTTTTAATCTGTTTGTTCAAGTGATGAATAACAATGTTAATGGAGTTATAACTCATCACCCTTTGCAACCAAAAATGCTGTCAGTGTCATTGCTATTACCACTGTAACAGTTATGCTCTGGTGTATAAGGGACACATGATATGTCAGGAAGCCATCTCCAGACTGACATAACAGAGGCTGTCATTTCTATCCAAATATTGTGTCTGCAATTTAGGTAAGCTGCCATCAGATGAATAACTACCAAAACTACCTAATACAACAACAACAACAGCATGGCAGGGGTAGAGTGGCATAGTATGGCTAGAAAGGAAACTGGGGTTTCAGTCCTAATTCTGACACACCATCTGTGTGACCCTGAGCAAATCATTTAACATCTTAATGCCCCCAGGCAGCACTCTAAGGCAATAAGTTGTAAAGCAGGTTCCATTCTGCATTAGTAGAAGAAATTATTTCTCTGGAGTTCCCTTAACCAATGAAACCACAAGGCCAGTCCCCCCAAAAATGTTTGTCCAGCACTTGCCAGTTTTCAAAGTGCTTTTGCATGCCTTATCTTCTTTGACGTTCACAAAATCCCTTTAAGGTAGACAGAGAGGCATCATCATCTTCATTTTACAGATAAGAAAACTGAGGTTCTAAAGGGTTAAGGGACCTGCTCAAGGTCACAAAGAAAGTGATGTCACTGATGGGGCTCAAACCCGGGTCATCTGACTCAGAGTCTACTATTTTATTTATATTATACTGCATACCTCTCTCTCTCTCTCTCTCTCTCTCTCTCTCTCTCTCTCTCTCTCTCTCTCTCTCTTTTATGTCTTCCTGGATCAAATAGGTAGGCTTTTACAAAGATCCAGTTAGCTGTGTCAAAGACTGTGGTATCCTTTTTTGGCTCATTTATTATTAATACATTTAAAAGAGGGCTTTGTTTTTTACTAAAATGACTAGGCACAAACAACAAAGAAAATTATATGTAGCTACGTATTTTAATGCACAAATTAAAAGAATCCATCAACAACAAGCATTTTTAGTGCCTATTATGAGTGCCTCCTGACATAGGAGACAGAATGAACAAAGACATATAGCAGTAGTACGGAGCAATCTTTAAAGATATTGAATATTTGCTTGCCTTTCCTCTCTATGATATTATAAGCTCCTTAAGGGAAGAGACTAAAATTTTGTATCTCTAATGCCTAGCATAGTGTCTTATACCTAAGACAGTGACAGATAAATATTTGTAGAATGATACACAAAGACACAGAATATAGCAAAACTTTTGACAGGAAAGATCACTGGCATCAGAGTCAGAGGACCTAATTTTAAATGCTGTCTGTTACTAGCTTCATTGAGATCCTTGGGCAAATCACTTGGCCTCCCAATTCCATCATCTATAAAAATGGAAAGGTTAAATAAGTGGCATGTCCCTTTCAATTCTAAACATATGAACCTATGGAAGATATAAGTCATCACAAAAACAGAATGAGGCATAAATGATAAAGAAACCATGAAGAGGAAGCATCTTCCACTTTAGATATGAAGCTTTGTCAGGACCATGGACAGCTTCAAGTAGTAAGTAAGTAAAGAGGGGAGGAGAAAAGTGAAGTCTAATTTAGGCTGTGACCTGGTAATCAGATAAGTAGTCAGGAGCCCAAGAGGAAACACCAGTTGAAGGTCAGTGAAAAGCAAACCAATTAGGCACACTGGACTCCTGTTGTTATTCAGTTTTTCAGTCGTATCTGATTCTTCATGGTCCCATTTGGCTTTTTCTTGACAAAGAGACAGAGTGATTTGCCATTTCCTTCTCTAGTTTACAGATGAGGAAACTGTGACAAACAGAGTCAAATGACTTGTCCAGGGTAACACAACTAGTAAATGTCTGAGCCCAGAATTCCATCAAGAACATGAGTTATCTTGACTCCAGGCCTACCAGGCACTCCATCCACTGCACCATCAAGTTGTCCTTAAGCCAGAATTAGAGCGTGTTTAAGGAACAGACATCAGGTCGTTCATATGTCAAGAACTACATAGGCAAAAAGTTAAGGCCCCAAGAGAAAATGGGATAGTATAACTTAGTAGAAAGTCAGTGTAGTTCTGTAGAATTAACTCTGGATTTGGGGTCAGGGCACCTGATTTATGACAGTTGCTACCTGTATGGCCTTAGACAATTCACTTATTCCCTACAGATTTCAGTTATTTCACATATAGCATGAGAGTATTAGACTGACCATTACTAAGAACTCTTCCAGCTCGAAATCCTATGGACTTCAACTCTAAATCAAGAGGACTGGTTGAAAGTCTCAGCAAATTCTTAGTTAAACAGTAACAACAACAGGATAGTCACAGATCTCAAAGGGTAAGACAAGGTAGGAAACAGACCTAAGACAAGCAGATAGTCTTTTATTCTGAAGCAAGTTTCTAGCTCATCTATGGGCTTTTTAAAGACAGTTATAAGATCAAGGAATGAGGCCTAGATCTAGAAAGGACTTCAGAGGCCATTATCATCCAAGTGCCTTATTTTACAGATAAGGGAACAAGGACAATGGCTTGACATTTCTCTAGTCAAAAAGATGCTTTAATCTACTGAGTCATAGTTCTCCCATTGTGCTTTGCTATGGAATCTTGTCCTTTTCCTAAAGTGCATATATATTTAAGGCTTAATCTTTTAAAATATCCATTAGTACCTCTGAAGTTTCCCTGCAATGTCTTACAGCATATCTTCTAACAACAATAACAACCCTCTTTCTATATCTTTGACATTCATCTCCTCCTCTATATTCATATAGCCACTACTCAGGTTCAAGTCCTCATCATCTCTTGCCTCAGTGATTGCAGCTGCCTCCTAATTGTTCTCTCTGCACCAAATTTTCCTCTTTCCATCTCTCTAGTTGCACTATACAACTGTCAAAAATACACAGGTATGACCATGTGACCCCCCAACTCAAAAATCTTCTGTGACTTCTCATTGCTTTGAAAGATTCCTCATTTTAGCATCACAGGCCTTCCATAATCTGACTCCAACCAACAGCTCCAGTCTTCTTTCATATTACTCTATTTAATACACCCTAAGAACCCACCAAACTGGCCTAGTAGTTATACCCAAGCTCAACCTTCTATTTTCCCACTGTAAGACATCATACAGGCTCTTCTCATGTCTGAAATGCATTCTCTTCTCAGTTTTTCCTCTTAAAAGTTTCATCTTTCTTCAAAGCTTAGCTTAGTTTTTATTTCCTACATGAAGTCTTTCCTGATCTCCACTGTGGTTAGTGCTTCCTCCCTCCTCAAATTGCCTGGTGATTACTTATCTGCATTACCGTGATTACCGATTACATACAGTAGCCACTAAGTTCTCCAATAGAAGGTAAGCTCCTTGAGGGACAGAGACTATTTTATTGTCATTTTTGAATCTCCAATACTTAGTTCATAAACTTAAATATAGTAGGTGAACATAATCAATGCATATTGCGTTGGATGATTATTAAATTATTAAAAGAAATCATGACCCTTTCTGCAAAATATAACATTTGAAATAAAATACATGTGAACATATATATTTCATATATAATTTATTATATATTATATAACATATATAATTTATTACATAATATAAAAATTTTATATATTTACATAAATATATTTATAAAATATATGAATATAAACTATAAACAGAATGAAGGGATTGACCTAGATAATTCCTAGGGTCCCTTAAAATTCTAACTCTCTTTTTCCATTGTCTAGAAAAGTACAAGTTTTATAGTCAAAGATGTAAAGAGATTTTTTACACATTGTTCTTTTCCACACCATTTCCATCAGTGAGTGTTGGGTAAGTCCTTCCCTAATATGTGTCAATGTTATGCACAAGACAAAACAGATTATACAGGCTCCATTTTGAACCTTGAGTTGATTATAATCTGAGACAAACAATGACTTAATTAAAGGTTATATGGGCAGGGAGGAATGATATAGTCAAGTGAAGTCTGGGGGAAGAATGATAGAGTGGCTCTGGAATTTCCAAGAACAATTTGAGGTCATGTGGTAACAGTTGGAAGGAGAAGGGGGCATAGAGCAAAAAGCTTCTACAGGAGAAATGTGGGAATCTAGGGAAGAAAGAAGCAGTAGGAAGAAAGAGGTGAGAGACAGATCTGAATATCAGAAGGAGAGAAGAAAGGAGAGAAATTCAAGATACAATAAGAAAGAAAATTCACCTTTCTAGGTCAGAGATAAGAGATTAAAGCACAGGACAGAGGATGTAGTCATAAGTTTCACTTTGATTTTGTAGCAGAAGCCAGAAGGATGGACTAAGTATCCAAATAGGAAAGGACTTTACAATTCCAAAGGGCAGAAGGAAACAAGGATTAGGGGTTGGGGGGATGGGAAATGACACTAAGAGTATAACTCAACCTAAGCCTGGAAGACAGACACATGGCTTAAAAGGAAATGAGGAAGGTTGAGTCTGGTATAGTCTGCTTAGTATTTTTTTTAAACTGAATCATCAGCAATGAGCCAAGCAGACTGAAAACTGAAACTATATTGGTGACATTTATTATGTGTATGTAGTTTTTCTTTTTTAAAAAAAGTACAATTCCAATGCTTTATCATATTAAAAAGGTGTCCTAATGTTCTCAAAAGTTTTATCACTGCAGCAAAAACTAGAAAGGTTGAATACTAGCCATTGGAGGATTGTATTCTAAGGACCAGATTTGCTGAATTCAGAGGCCCATTAAGTAATAGGTTGGAGGATGGTGGATTAAAGGCAGAAACTTGCCTGAGCTCTCCCCCAAAACCCCACAAATACCTTTAAATAAAGTTTCTACACAAATTCTAGAGAAGCAGAACCCACAAAAAAGACAGAGTGAAACAATTTTCCAGCCCAATACAACTTAGAAGGTCAGTAGAAAAGGTCTATTGCATCAGGACAAGAAAGCAATGCAGTCCAGTGTTGGCTATGCCAGTGCATACTGGGCCCCAGCAAACCAGGAGCAGACCTTGGGGCAACTAACTCAAAAACAGTAGTGGCAGTTTCCAGATCTCTTAGTCCATAGACACCAAAGACAACTTAGAAGGTCAGCAGGAAAGGTCTGTTGCACCTGGGTAAGAGCAGAGCACAGTTTAGCGTAGGCTACACCAGCACAGCTCCAGCCCCAGAAAACCAGGAGCAGGCTTTGGGAGTGACAGAATCAGCAGCAGCCCCTGCTTCTGGAGCTTTCAGCCCACAGACAGCAATGGGGTCGAACAAGCGGTCAGAAGGAGACTACAGAGGTCTCTTTGTTGGTACTGAAGTAAGACTGCTGCTTTGCCCATACTCAGATCTGGGTCACAATCCTGGGTGGCAGTTCCAGGGCAAGAAAGAGCACTAGCACACCAGACCTTGAGGGCTGCAGTGGAGCAGGGACTCTCATCACAGTTCAGAGCAGAAAAGAGTGCTTGTGGTGTCTCAAAGATGACAGCATAAACCAGGAGCAGGGTAAACACCTCCCCTTAGATTATACCACTTTGGAAGAACTGAAAACTTACAGGTCCCTATAGAAGTATCTCTGAAAACAGCTGCACAAAACCCCTGAAACTTGGGACAATGTGTCCTCCACCCTGGAAGCCTCTTTAACAAAGAGCTAAAAGTCAAGCAATAACTAGGAAAATAAGCAAACAACAGAAAAAAATTCTGGCCACAGAAAGTTACTGTGCTGACAAGGAAGATCAAAACACACACTCAGAGGAAGATAACAACATCAAAGCTCCTACATTCAAAGCCTTCAAGAAAAATATGAAATGGTCTCAGGCTATGGAAGGGCTCATAAAGGATTTGAAAATCAAGTAAGAGAGGTAGAAGAAAAAGTGAGAAGAGAAATGAGAGTGATACAATAAAAACCATGAAAAATAGATTAACAGCTTGATAGTCTCACAAAAATATTAAAGAAACTAACTCCTTAAAAAACAGGTTAGGTCAAATAGTAGAAGAGGCACAAAAATTCACTGATGGAAAAAACTCCTTAAAAAGTAGAATTGGCCAAATGGAAAAGAAAGTACAAAAAACTCATTGAAGAAAATAATTACTTAAAAATTAGAATGGAGCAAATGGAAGCTAATAACTTTATGAGAAATCAAGAAGTGGTAAAGCAAAACCAAAAGAATGAAAAAAATAGAAGACAATGTAAAATATCTCATTGGAAAACAATTGGCTTGGAGAAAGAATCCAGGAGAGATAGTTTTAGAATTATTGGACTTCCTAAAAGCCATGATCAAAAAAATAAACAAGCCTAGGCATGATCTTTCAAGAAACTATCAAGGAAAACTGCCCTGATATTCTAGAACTAGAGGGTAAAATAGAAATTGAAGGAATCCACTGATCACCCCCTGAAAGAAACACCAAAATGAAAACTCGCAGGAATATTATAGCCAAACTTCAGAACTCCCAAGTCAAGAAGAAAATATTACAACCAGCCCAAAAGAAATAATTCAAATATCATGAAGCCACAGTCAGGATGACACAAGATTTAGCAGCACAGGCTTGGAACATGATATTCTGTGGGGCAAAAGAGCTAGGATTAAAACAAAGAATCACCTACCCAGCAAAACTGAGTACAATCCTTCAGTGGAAAAAAGGACATTCACTGAGATATGGGACTTTTAAGCATTCTTAATGAAGAGACCGGAGCTGAATAGAAAATTTGACTTTCAATTACAAGAGTCAAGAAGCATAAAAAGGTAAACTGCAAAGGGAAATTATAAGGGAATTAATAAGGTTAAACTGTTTACATTTCTACATGGAAAGATAATACTTACAGAAGGAGTGTGTGTATGTGTGAGTGTGTGTGTGTGTGTGTGTGTAAACATATATATATAGAGAGAGAGGGCACAGGTATGAGTTGAATATGAAAGGAAGAATATAAAATATAAAATTAAGGGGTAAGAAAGGAATGTATTGGGAAAAGGGGAAGGAGAGGTAGGATAGAGTAAATTATCTCACATAAAGGAGGTAAGAAAAAGCTTTTACAGTGAAGCAGAAGATGAGGTCGATGAGGAGGAGTGAATGAACCTTACTCTCATCAGAGAATAGGATAAATGAAGGGGATGGTACAAATAGGATGGAGGGAAATACAGCAGCAATGGTAACTGTGAAAAACATTTCTTGAAGCAAGTTTCTCTGACAAGGGCCTCACTTCTCAAACATATAAAGAACTGGGTCAAATTTATAAAATTAAGAGACGTTCCCCAATTGATAAGTAATCAAAAGATATAGTTTTTGGAGGGGAGGAGTCAAGATGTCAGAGTAGAAAGATTCACATATGCTAGCTTCGAACCCACAGCCCATAATTACCTGTAAAGAAGAACTCCCAACAAATTCTGGAGCAATGGAAGTTGCACAACAACGGAGTGGAGGAGATTTCTGTTCCAGATAGCCCTAAAAACCAACACCAAAGGTCTGTCGCACACCAGACCCGGAAAGGAGCCCAGCCCTGCCTTGGCCACGCGGCCTCAAGAGGAGCTGATCCGAGCAGGCTTCAGGGACAGAATCTCCAGCGGCCATGAAGGTGCTTCAACCCACAGGCACTACAGGTCAGTGAGACACCTTTTCTGGCCAGCTGAGAGGGGAGCAGGGTGTCTCCATAACTCAGGCCCCCTCAGGAGGCAGCAGCAGAGGCAGTGGCAGCCAGGGGCTCTTGTAGCAGGGTCCATTACTGAAAGTCTCTGCATAAACCCCCTGAGGGAACTGAGCCCTGCGAGGTGGCCCTGCCCCCACCTGATAACCTGAATTTAATCTCACCCTGAATAGCAGCTGCACCTGCTGCTGAAAGCCCTGAGGCTGGGGAGCAGCATTTTAACCTCACACCCCAAGCACAAGCTGGCTGGATCTAGAGGTGAGGCGGGGGTGGAGAGGAATCTCAGAAGTCAAGTAACTGACTGGGAAAATGCCCAGAAAAGGGGAAAAAAATAAGACCATAGAAGATTACTTTCTTGGGGAACAGATGTTTCCTCCTTTCCTTTCTGATGAGGAAGAACAATGCTTACCATCAGGTAAAGACATAGGAGTCAAGGCCTCTGTATCCCAAACATCCAATGGGCTCAGGACATGGAAGAGCTCAAAAAGGATTTTGAAAGTCAAATTAGAGAGGTGGAGGAAAAACTGGGAAGAGAAATGAGGGAGATGCAAGAAAAGCATGAAAAATGGGTCAACACCTTGCTAAGGGAGACACAAAAAATTGCTGAGGAAAATAACACCTTGAAAAACAGACTAACTCAATTGGCAAAAGAGGTTCAAAAAGCCAATGAGGAGAAGAATGCTTTCAAAAGCAGAATTAGCCAAATGGAAAAAGAGGTTCAAAGGCTCACTGAAGAAAATAGTTCTCTCAAAATTAGAATGGAACAGATGGAGGCCAATGACTTTCTGAGAAACCAAGAAATCACAAAACAAAACCAAAAGAATGAAAAAATGGAAGATAATATGAAATATCTCATTGGAAAAACAACTGACTTGGAAAATAGATCCAGGAGAGATAATTTAAAAATTATGGGACTACCTGAAAGCCATGATCAAAACAAGAGCCTAGACATCATCCTTCATGAAATTGTCAAGGAGAATTGCCCTGATATTCTAGAACCAGAGGGCAAAATAAGTATTCA
>CM053771.1:150405053-150451565 GCA_028658325.1 Potorous gilbertii | reverse complement strand
CAAATGGGGAGAAAATTTTGGAACCCAAAATTTTGTGAAAATGAATGCAAAAAGTTAAATAAATTTATATTTAAAAAAAGATATAGTTTTCAAATCAAAGTTTCAAAATCAAAGCTAACTACAGACATATGAAAAAATGTTCTAACTCACTATTGTTTGAGAAAATGCAAATTAAAACAATTTTGAGATACTACCTCATATCTATTAGATTGACTAATAAGGCAGAAAAAGGAAAATGACAAATGAGCTGAGGAAATGTGGAGAAAATGAAACATTAATGCATTGTTGGTGGAGTTGCAAATTGATTCAACTATTCTATAAATTTTATAAATCAACTTGGAGCTATGCTCAAAAATAATACCACTACTAGGTCTGTATCACAAAAGAAATTTTAAAAAAAAAAGGAAAGGGACCTACATGTACAAAAAATACAATAACTTTTCTGGTGGCAAAGAATTGGAAACTGAGAGAATACTCATTAATTGGGGAATGGCTAAAGAAATTGTGGTATGTAATTATGGTAGAATACTACTGTGCCAAAACAAATGATGAGCAGGGTACTTTCAGAAAATTCTGGAAAGACTTAAATGAACGGATGCAAAGTGAAATGTACTATATCGAAAGTAACAGCAAAACTGAAAGATGATCAACTGTGAATGACTTAGTTGTTGTCAGTAGTATAATGATCCAAGGCAACTCTGAAGGACTTACATGAAAAATGCTGTCCGTCCCCAGAGGAAAAACTGGTGGTGTCAGAATACAGATGAAAGCACACTTTTTTTTTTGCTTTATTTTTCTTGAGAGTTTTTTTTAATTTATGTTTTTTTTTTACAACATGACTATTATAGAAAAATTTTGCATGACTACAAGTGTGTAGACTATATTGAATTGTTTGCCTTCTCAGTTGGGGCAGGGGGGAGGCAGAAGGGAGGGAATTGGGAACTCAAAGTTTTAAAACCAATTGTTAAAAATTGTTTTTTATGTAACTCGAGAAAATAAAATACCAAATAACAAAATGATAACTTGGTCACCAAACCATTAATATTTTTGCCACAATAGTTCTGTGGTTCTTCACTTTCCTGATTCTTCTCCTACGGCTCTGATCACTCCTCTTTTTCCTACCTCCACTGACTATTTTCCTCTGCTCACCCTTCAACTGAGGTTCTTTTCAAGTTCTATCCATGATTTCTCTTTTTCTCTCTTGACACTCTCTTCATCCACTCATATGGTTTTACTAACACTCTTATATGAATTATTTCCAAATCAGTTTCTCCAGCCCTGACCTCTCTTGTGAATTCCAGTTCCACATTTTTCAACTGCCTATTGCCATTTCCTCTTTGGTGACATTTCTAATTCAACTCATCTAAAACCAAACTCATCATCTTTCTCCTAAAATCATCTCCTCCTCTTGGCCTTCCTATTCCTATTAATGGCACCACCATTTTCCAAGGCTCGAAACCATGAAGTAATCTACTGCTACTCCTTTTTTCACATTTAATCAACCATGAACTCCCACTATTTTTTTTTCAAAATGTCTCTTGCATTTGATCCTTCATATTCTGTTTTCCATCACTTTAGTTCAGGCCCTTATACCAGGATATAGGGGGTCACATAGTCTTTGACACAGTATGCTCGATAGAATAAGGAAGGCTCAGAAGAACTTGACAAAAATGTAACTTTCATTGACCTTCTGACAGTGTCATAACTGTTCATCTACTGGGGTAGCTATGTCTCATAGTAGACAAAGCCCTAGAATAGGAGTTAGGAAGACTTGAATTCAAATCCTACTACTGATATCCTGTCTCATATACATATTAGCTGTGTGACCTTAAGAAGGTCACTTAACCACTTTCCACTTCCATTTTCTCATCTGTCAAATGGAGGCGACAATAATATAACTTACCTCCCAAGGTTGTTGTGAAGATTAAAATTAAATAATATCTGTAAAGTGCCTTGCAAACTATACAGCACTATAAAAAAATTTAGCTTTTATTTTTATAATATTCTATCCCCAAACCCTCAGGCAGCCCAAAGCACAAGACTCTTCAGTAACACATATAACACAAAGGAATACATCATCCACAAGGAAAGTCATCCATATTATACGACTCCCTAGAGCTTCAATATTCTTCTTCAATGAAATCTTAGTTGGTTCCTTTTCTTCCCAAATACTCAGCTCTACAGCACTGGAATCATACACACTGAGCTACAAAGTACCTTAAAGATCAGATAGTCCAAACTCCTAATTTTATAGAAGAGGGAACTCTGGCACAGAGAAATTAAATGATTCATCCAAGGTCATCCATATAATAAGTGAGAGAACAGAATCTACACCCAGAATTCTCTCTGCTGTACCACACATCCAATACAAAATTTCAAGTTTCACTTAGTACTAATGGATGAGAGGTTGATGACCTTGTTAGGGCTATTCTTCACTGGCCCCTCCCCCATTTCACCTGTTGCATTCCTACCATCCTTAAAACCCAATTCAAATATCACTCTCTCCAAGGAAACTTCCTTGACTCCACAATTTGTAACAACTGCTTTTATTTTTTTTATTTAAATATTTAATTTATTATTTAAACTTCCATAAGTGTTAAATTTTCTCCCACTCCCCCCCATTCTCCCCAAAAAGGCATGCAATCTGATATGGGCTCTACACGCACATTCCTGTTAAACATATTTTCACAGTAGTCATGTTGCATAGAAGAATTATAACCATGGGAGAAACCACAAGTAACAAAACAAAATAAAAGAGAGAATAGTCTGCTTCACTCATGCAATTCACTCATGCAATCCAACTCCATAGTTCTTTCTCTGGATGTGGATGGCATTTTCCATCACAAATCCTTTGGAATTGTTTTAGGTCCTTGCATTACTGAGAATGGCTAAGTCAATCACAATCAGTCCTCGAAGACTGTGGCTATTACAATGTACAAGGTTCTTCTGGTTCTGCTCCCCTCACTCAGCATTAGTTCATATATATGTCTTTCCAGTTTTCCCACAGTCTGCTTGCTCATCACTTCTTATAACACAATAGCATTCCACTACATGCAACACTGCTTTTAACCCTCACATAGCACTTGGTTTTATATCTCTTGAATACATTTTTTACATACATCTATCTTAATGTTTCATCCCTCTACTAAACTATAAGCTCCATAAGGGCAAAGAGGTCTTATAAAAACTGTATTATCTCCCACCAGCCTAGAATTGTGTTCTACACATAATTAATGCTTGTTGAATGAATTAATGTTTATGTACCTTTTTTTCAGTTAGTCATATATATGTTCTCTCTCCCAACTAAATTATAAGGTCCTTGAGGGCAAAGATCATTTTTATTCATCTTTGTAATACATAATTTACCCCACCCCTACCCCCCAAAAAGGAAAAGCTTAGCATAGTGCCTTACAAAAAATATTACAGAAATTCCAAATTGGAAGTGAGCTCAGTGGCCATCTTGTCTTGCTCATATCTGAACAAGAATTTCACCTAAAACTTATTTAACAAGTGATCACTTACATTTTACTCAGAGTTCCAATGAGGAGAAATCCACTACTTCCTGAGTTGGGATAAATGCTTATTAAGTATTTTTTTCAAATTAATGAAGGAACACATCAACCTCCATTTCCTCCACTTCCCTAAGAGTGGGTCTTTGCCCCTGAGGTCAATAAGTTGATCATCAAGTAATAATGGAAATCCATTCCATATATATCTTTCCTACCAAAGAGCTCAGAAATCTGTAACAGGAAGCATCTTGTCCCACCTACTGTCTTTCAATGGGGCACATAAGAGCAGAGGTCATTGATAGAAATTAATAGCTGGGATAGATAAAGCACAGAACTTATGGGACTTACTGTCCTACAAGTTAGGGGGGGAAATTCTCAGGGTCAGTTACCACTCCCAAGGATAAATTTTATCCAAATCATGGGGTTATATTTTCCTACCCTGATTAATCTTTTTCTTAATTACACTTGCAAATTTGTCCACAGATTTTCAGAATAGATGTTCCCATCACTCATAAAGAGAGAGGAAAATACCAATAACATGTCCCTGAAGTATCATGATAAGAGAGAAGTCGCTGAGCATATACCCTACTAAGACAGAGAATGACAGAGAATCAGGGAATTTAAAATATCATTTAATCCAGGTTCCTGTTTACAGGCTGAGATGTATTTATCTACCTTAGTTAGACAATGAATTATCCATTGTCATGTAAAACTATTGTCTGAGGGCAATAGCTCTAATGTCAAGTAATGCTTCTATTCAGTGAGCCTTTTCTGATAGTGCACCTAAATCTCTCTTGCTGCGATGTCAACCCATTCTCCCTCTGACCAGAAGTTGAGTATCAGGGACAGATGAGATGCAGAAAAAGGAAATGGGAATGAAACTGATATTCAACGTTAGAAACATGAAAGTAGCAACTGACCTTTTAGCTAAAAGCCATAACAATAATATGTTTGCAATCTTAAGCCTCCCATCCCAACACCTGAGCAAAGGAGGGTTTAGAGATCCCATTGGCAGATGGAAAACTGAGACATGGGAGTGCATGGATTTAATGGAATGGAAGCCATGAAAGAATCTTTCTAATTCTGATGTCACAGAGAAGGGATACAAAACACACACACACACACATACACATACAATAAAGATACTTTAAAGACTAGTAGCTCACATGGAAATGGCATTTTCCCCCTTGTCCTAAGAGATATTTAATGCAAGTGTTATTGTTCCAAATTTACAGATGAGAAAACTGATGCAGAGGGCTTATGACTTTTCCAAAGTCACACAGCCAAGAAGCAGCAGGCACAAGATCCAAATCCATATCTTCTGTTGCTAAATTCAGTTCTCTTTCCATCAGAGAATCAGAGTTGGAGATTACTTCATAGGAAAACTAATTCAACATGGAGCTAAGATAACCTTAATAGCCATAATAATAAATCACATTTATTTAGCACCATAAGGTGGATAAAGCACTTTCCTCACAACATTTTGTGGAAAGTGGTACAGGTGTTATATTCACCATTTTAAGGACAGGGAAGCCAACTAGCTTGCCTAACCATGCAGCTAACAAAGAATAGGCTCATGACTCAAACAAAGGTCTTCTGGACTCTTAGTCCAGCCCTCTTTCCACTTCACTACATAGCTCCTATCTAACTATGCTATCACCCTGATCTCTCCCTTCAGGGTAAGATGTCACCATGGAGACCCTTGATATCCCCTCTTGCCAGAATGCCTCTTGGCCCATCATCAATCCTCCTGCAATGGATGACTGAGTCAGCCATCCCAGCAAGAAGTGATCAAATAAATATGAAAAATACTCCCAAGAGAAAGAAATATTCACCAGGCAAGCAGAAATGATCCATATGCACAGATGTCTTTTATTATTTCTGCTTCCTAATACCTCAGGGCCTCCCTCCCCCACCCTGCCATCCTTGAAAAGAATTGTTGCTTTGTTATAACATTGGCACAGAAGGGACTGCCATGACAGTGTTAAGAACATCTGTTTAATTAGGGTCCTTTGACTGATTTTGAGAGATAAACACAATCCCTAATTCCTCTTTTCTGCCTTCCCCCCACCTTCTCCTCTGCCCAGCTCCCTCTACCCAAACCTAATTCCAAACTCACAGCATGGGAAAAAGTCCAGAGCAGTCCCTAGAGCCCCACTGTCAGAATTGGAAGAGCCTTCAGAGGTCATATATTACAACCAAGCTTAAGCAGAAATCCCCTATGGAATATCACTGAAAATTAGACATCCAACCTCTGCCTGAAGACCTCCAGCAATGGGAAATTCTCTACCTCTAAAAGCAAACCACTCCTCTTTTCTCTTTCTTTCTCCCTTTTTTCTCAGTCTCTGCTTCTTTCTCTTTATCATTCATTTTCTGCTCGTTTCTTTACTATTATTTTCTTCTTTTTGTGGGTGTTATCAAATTTTCATATCTTTGCATCAAATACCTATCTAAATTGTACCTATCCGCCAAGGTCCCGTTAAGTCTCATCTCTTTTATGGAGTCTTCCCAGGTTAATTCCAGCCTCTGGTCCCTCTGTCTTTTTAATTACTATCACCTTTATTGCCTATATCATTGATCCCATACTGCCTCATTTTTAGTATGCCTTCTCTCTAATTAGGTGGTACGCTCTTCAAGGACATGAACTGTGTATTATACTCTCTGGTATTTCACCCTTTCCTCCTATCGACCCCACTCCCATTATAAACATACACTCCCTGGCACAATACTGAGGAAAGAGCAAACAATCAAGGTTGTTGAATGGAATTTTTTTCCACTGGTTTTCAGAAAGGTTTTTTTTTTTTCTGTTAAGCAGTTCCCCACATCCATTACCCACTTTTCTTACAATAGGCTTAAAACCATTAGAACTATATAACCACAGTATGTACCAAAGGTCATCTAATCCGCCCCCTTATTTCTAGGTGGAATGTTCCTTAAAGTATCCCTCCTAAAATAAGAATCTATACAGGCCCTTGGGGTCACATTCAGTTTATAGGAAGTATCTATCTCTGCATTTCTGCTAGCCAGTAAGCTTTCTCTCTCATCTTATATATCTATATACAGATCATAGAGGGGTAGGATATGTTACTGAAAAAAGCCCCCTTCCCACATAGAATGCCACCTAGTCAGTATCATATGGAGTGACTTATTTCCCTATAAAACACAGTTTGTGCAAGAAATACTAATTTTACTTAAAATCCAATTCCCCATATGAATTCTGGAGTTGGCATTAGAAGGTTTGGATTCAAATCCCACCTTTCTGACACTTATTTCCTGCATAAACCGTTAACTTTCTCTGGTTGCTAACAATAGCTTAAATACAAAGAAGGGACTGGGAATTTGCGAGTTTGATATAGAATTAAGCATTTCCTTGCCAAGGGAATTCATTGTAATGACATAATGCACTAAGATGCTGTTGCTGTCTTCTTTCTGTCCAGGAGCAGTCAATTTGAGCTATACTGTGCTTACATAGCAGTGAAGCCACCAGCACTTCTGAAGAACAGGACATTTCTGCCTCCTCAAGCAATTTAAGACTGCAATTTGGGTAATGACTCCGTGTGGCCAAGTTCCAGCTTCAGTTCCATTCTCCAATTGTGGGAATTACAGGATTTGGACAATAACATCCCCAGTCTTTGGAAAAGGGAAGGTGGGGGGCACAGTGGAAAGAGCCTTCCACTCAGATGCAGAAGAGCTAGATACTCCCAAAGGTACTCCAAATCAGTCTCTGTTATTATCTGTGTGTCCTTGGGGTACTCACTTCTACATTCTTAGCTTCAGTTTCTTCTTCATCTTTAAAATGAAAGGCTTCCATCAGATGATCTCTAAGATTCTGTCCAGCTCTAACATTCTGAAAGTCAACATTTCTATTGTGTTTCTTTATCTTTTGTTTTCAAATTCTTGCTAGGGAATCCCAGTCTTCCAGAAGGTAGGTTGGTCTTATATGCATCAGGGCAAAGTATGGGACTTGCCAAAATGGAACTGTGGTTCCTAAGAACTAGCCACAATCTGAGAAACCTGCTTCTTTCCTACCCCCACTCAATCAATCTTGCTCTATTCTCTCCATTTGAAATACTAGTAAAAAACTAAAAGTAGTTGCCCAATGGGAAAACCAGACTTTTTCTTATGGTAGAAAAGAAAATGAAATTTTTATATTTGGAGTCTGTTGGAGGTTGAGGAAGTTGGGCAGCAGCAGTGACCTAGGCTCCTAGAAACTCAGCTGAAAGGTTCACATCTTTAAATTTGGTTCAGCCTGCAGTAGGGATGGGAAAAGAAATTTTTCATCTCTATGTGGGGGAAGCTTCTGAAATTGTCTTGATTCAGGATGGTAATTCCCTAGGATTCCGTATTGATAAGGGTTGCTCTTAAGCCAAGGAACTCTCTGAATCATGGCCCACTCCAGGATCTCATTTCAAACTGGCCAAGAAAGAGCCAGTGCCCCTGAAGACGATAATGGATTATTAATAATGTAATATTGCCCCTTTCTACCATGGCAATTCCCCACCTAATAACCTCAGATCCTTTCCCTTAGGAGCTAGAAGGACAAAAGTAAGTAAAGGCTTAAGCCACATTTCATTTTTAAAATTTTAAGATTAGTCATTCAGCCCAATGAGCTGCAGAGGAGATTTGATGAATGGAGAAATATAGTGTGTTGGATAATCTTTCCTCTGTCTCCGTGTTAAGTAAGATATAAATTCTTCCAGGGCCTGTGCAGCAACTCCACCTCACACTGCTTCTCTGACCCCACTGCAGGGCTCACTGACCAGATGCATAGTCCAGGCCTACTTATGCTGAGTTGTGATGCATTCACAGCTCCACATCCAGGTGTTCCAATCTGATCTTTCCTCTGACCTGCAATAGTCACACCTCAGGACAGGTGAACATCAAAGAATATTAATGTCATGAGAGAAACCCAGAACTTATCCAGGGGGCATGTGGAACAACCTAAATTATATATGCTTTCCCACAGAGCAATAGGAAGCATCAGTGGCCAAAACAGCCTAGTGGCCAGGTTATGTGACCTTCAACCAAGCTCCTTTAGGGAAAGGGCAGTAGAATTGTACCTTTTGTATTTCTTAAGGGGAGAGTAGATTTGCCAGACCAGAACTGCATGAGACTGAGATGAGGCAAGTTAGGCAACCAGTGCCTCAGTTTCTCCATGTTTCAATATTTCAATAGGTCTGTGATCTCATAAATGTATTGATCCAACAATGCTGACCACATATCCAGTCTGTCTATCCCTGACCATCCTATGCCACCTGTCCATGTTCCACGAGTCTATCATGGGGAGGGAGAAGGACTACCCAACATTCTGAAGACCTTTCTCTAGTTCTCTTGATAGTGTGTGAATTTCAAAGGAGCACGCATAAGATTGTTCATTAGTTATCCTTTCCTTTCAGTATGGACCCGGCTCATCATTTTTACCATTCCTACATTGCCCTGATGACATTCTCTATGCTATTTCTTCTGCTTTAGTCCTCATTTCTAACATGTTACTTTCTTCTCATTCTGGAGGGCAGGGTTGCAGCAAAGTTAGAGCTGAACTCCAAAATTGAGGGGAGAGCTAATCATCCAGACAGTCTGTCGATGAAAATTGCTTCAGAGCTCCTGACAAGAGTATCCACCAGCATTCCTATAGTACTCTTTGTTATTTACTGCATGCTTTGGTCTCTCTCTAAGAGTAGAAGGGGTTCTTTCCAAGGGCTTCTTAGGAAAAAGAAAAGTGACCAGAATAGTGAAGGGACTCAAAATCATGCAACATAAGAATTATTTGAAGTAACTGAGAATGTTTAGCCTAGAATATTGAAGACTTATGGGGTATGATGGCTGTTTTCAAGTGTCTGAAGGACTCTCTTGTGGAAAAAGGATTAGGCTTGTTCTGCTCAGCCCTGGGAGACAAAATTATGGGCAATAAGTAGAACTTGCCAAAAGGCAGGTTTCACTTTTAGGTAGAGAAAAACTTTCTAACAGAGCCATCTATTAAGAAATGGCCTACTTCGAATGGTAGCTGGTTCCTCATAACTAGAGAGACCTTCATGTAGAGGTCCAAAGATGCCATTGTTGGGTACATTATGAAAGGGAATCCTTTAATAGTATGGGTTGAACCAGTTGGTTGCTGATTTCCCTTCTAACTCTGAGATACTCAGATTCTATGAAGTTATATCCAATTGGTTCATTGCCTTGGAATTTTTAAAAGAATGTTTTAGTGTATGCAGTTATCCTTTCTACATTGAGACTTTCCCCATCATAGTTTTGATATATCACAGGTCAGCATAAGAAACGAAATGGGAATTTGGGGGTAGTTTTGCGGAAGCCATAGATGACACAGAAAAAGATTAGAAGTTCAGAAATGCATTAAAAATACATATATATGCATACATATACATATCTATACATTTACAGGCACACATAGTATATTGTATATTATCAACATAGTTTATCTTTTAATACCATAGTAATTCAGACTTCTCTGGTACAAAGGGAAAGCCAAAAAATCAGATTTTCCATATCACAGGTCAAAGCCCAGTAATGTAGAAGGGATAACTGTACTTTAATCCTTTTCTGACTTTTTTCTTACTGCTTAAGTCCAAGAGATTAAGAAACCTTCGATTTTCTCTCAAGTGTGTCCAGGAAAGGAAAGGCCCACCCTTTCACACCCAGTTACCAGTTCAAAGAGTATAGAATGTGAACATGGGAGGATATTGCCAAGTGCTATGCCCATCTCTAGTTTCCCTGGTTCCAAAAGCTACTAATCTTGAACAAACCATCAGCCTCACTTTGTAAGTGACTATGCCAGTCCCCAGGGATGCTCGGAGTCCTTTGACTCATCTAATACTTGGCTCTCTACATCTTACAAAGGGCTGCTGGCATGGGTGGGGCTACTGAAGGGGTTGGCACATAATATGAGCTTGATCAATTTGAGAGATAGAGCCAGCTCAAGAGGCAAGTCAAGTACCATGTAAGGGAAAGATCCTATGCTGTAGATGATTTTTTGATCACCTGGGTTTAAAGTCAAAAGAAACCTTAGAGATAATCTAATCCAATCCCTTCATTTTACCGAGGAGGAAGTTGAGGCTCAGAGAAATCATATGATTTGCCCAGATTTATATAGATATTGAGCAGCAAAGCTAAGATTCAAACCCAGACCCTCTGAATCCAAATCTCTTTCTAATGCATCAAGCAGAGAGCTCTGATGTCCAGGCCTCTCCTCTGCTCCCTTGGCTCTGTGTTATAGGCAGGTTCCTCTAGGCATCTGTACCTATGATGCTGGGAAAAGCAAGAGCTTCATCCAGCCTAGTTTTCTGAATCCGCCTGAAGCCTCAGACCCTACTGGCAAAAAGTTGCCTAAGTATTATGAGGGTGCCATTTTATAAGCAGTTACTGTGCTACATAAACATTCATGGGCTTTGATGAGTGAGCTGACATCAGCTGTGTTCAGACCTCCCCTTCTCCACCCACCCAGCTACCCCCACTGCCCCAGCTAGGAGGAGGAGGAGGAGCTTCTGGACAACTGCTCAGGCATGGAATACATAGCTGATTCTTGCAACCTCATCTCCCTCCCTATCTCACATTCCTGCTCCAACATCGCCCCTACCCCTTCTTCCACTGATCCCTAACCCCAACCCCTAAAGCATTTATGCCATTCATCTAATCATGGAATATTCTATTAAAAAAAATTCTTGTCTAACTCTAACCCATTTGACAGATAATGAAACTGAGGCTGAAAGAGGTGAAATAACCTGCCCAAGGTAAGATACCTTGAGTAAGGACTTAGATTCAGATCCTATGATTCCAAGTCCATGATCTTTCCCTTATATGATGTAGCCCGATGGGCTAAGAAGGGGTTCTTTCCCCTTACTCTACAAATGGCATGGCTATTGCCTTGTATTGTCTGAACAGTGAACCACTGGGTCTGTGCTCTGTATGCTTTAACAGTTTCTATCTCCACATCCAAATGAAATCTCATTATCCAACAAGGATAGCATCCTGAAGTTGGATGATGTTTCCCAATCAATCCTCTTCTCTCTGGGCACAGCTCCATTTAAGCTAAGAGATAGTGATTCTTTTTTCCCTTGGCAGAAGATAATATGGCCTTCCTGAAGGTTACATCCTAAGTATCAAAGTATCATAACCATTAAAACCAAGAATTGTTTCCTTATGTCTCACCTCAGTGTCCCAGATGTGGCAAAGTCTTTTTTTTAAATGAATTGGACTTCCCCACCATACCATCTTGGCAAAATCTCTAAAGCAAAAGACTCAATTTCTCTACTTCATTATAGCCACACATTCCCAAACACCACCTCATCTGTCTTCCCTTCCTACTTACTGCCATAGCCCCCCCTTTCTCTTCCTCCCTCAGCTTCCTTCAATGCATCCTGAGCCCATGCTAATGACAGCCCTTGCTATATTCCCACCATCTGGCATCTCCAGGGGTCCTCCCTGCGGCCCAACAAGCCAGTCAGAGCTCAGCCCAGGAGGAACAGTGTCCTTGGTAACCACAAGATGTATCTGCTCACATCTGTGGTGCTAGGGAGAGAACAGTGATTTTGGGGAGTGGTCTCACTCACCCATCATTGAGTCCCTGGTGTGGACAGAACACTTCCCCATAGAAGAGTTTCAAACAGTCTGTGCCATCTGCGGATGCCTCCCAGCCTCTGCCTCCTAGAAATTGTTGCTTACTCCCTCACCTGATAGCTGCACTGGAAATGATGCCTTGCCCTGGGTTCTCTTCTCTCATTCTTCTTAGGTACGCTGGCAGAATACAACTGCCTTTATGAAATGGTATCAGGCTGCCTGCCCACATAGCTGCCCTGGAAAAGGAGGGCCAGAGTCAGAAGGGAGAAAAGGAAAGGCATAGAAAAGAATAATAATAACATCTAGCATTTACAAAACGTTCTGAAGGCTGAGAAAACATGTATATGTTATTTTATTAGATCTTTACAACAACCATGTTAAGGAGGTACTATCATTGCTGTTGTTTATTTTTTCTTCTCAAAGAGGACCATGACATCAGGAAGGTGATGCTATGACATGCAAATGAATTGGATTTAAATGAGGGAGTCACTAGCCTCACTTTCTCCTCTGGAGCCATCTGGGTTCAGCAGCCAGACACAGATCAGGATGACTGGAGATGGCCCCAGATGCAATGGAGAACATGTCCTTTTTAAGCTAAGGTCTTTCCTATGTCTCAGTTTAACTAAAGGAATACCCTTTCAGTGATTAAGGCTAGGTAAGAAGTGTGGCAAAGAATGGCTTCTATTACTTAGTACAAAAAAAATAATCTGGAAGGGGAAGACCCTCAGGGTTTCTGGCCAAAACAAAAGCAATTGCTATTTACATTCATTCTGAGCCAATCAGGTCCCAAGCAATGGTCAAGTGGGACTGTGACTGGGACAATCAGTAAGAGCCAGTGATTTGGCTATAAGGCATGCTCCTTAAGAAAGAAATCTAGCCTGTAAACTCCAATATTTTGTGAGGTTTCAGTGATCAAAATTTATATTTCTTCACCCATTATTATTATTTTTTATAAATGGGGAAACTGAGGCTTATAGGCATCAAGCAACTTGTCCAGGGTCACAAATTTATAATTGTTTGAGGCAAAATTTGAACTCATGTTTTCAGCATTTTTTGGGTCTCTTTTAGCAAGCTGTTAACTTGCTTCTCATGGTTTTCTTGCATCACTCTCATTTCTCTTCCCAATTTTTCCTCCACCTCTCTTACTTGATTTTCAAAATCCTTTTTGGCTCTTCCATGGCCTAAGACCACTGCATTTTTATTTTGGAGGTTTTACTTGCAGAAGCCTTGACTTTTAGGTCTTCCTCTGAAGACCTAAATTGTTCCTCCTCATCCAAAAGGATGGAAGGAAATACCTGCTCACCAAGAAAGTAACCTATTGTCCTACTCTTTTTCCCTTTTTTGGAAGATTTTCCCAGGCAGTGACTTGACTTTTAAGTTCTTTGCCAGGGCCTAGCTCAGGTCTGAGATTCAGATCAGCTGCTCAATTCCCCCAGGGGCTCTAGGAAGGCTCCAAAAGTGGAAACTGTTGCTGTTGGGGGTTCAGACTGAGCTCCCCTCTCCTGGATGAAGGGGCCCTCCCACTGACCTTTGAAGCTGTTTATGTGTTGATCAATCTGGGAACTGGTTGCTTCCAGTGGCTTCCTGAAGTCTCTTCAGGGTCCTGTCCCTGCTACGTCAGGCTGCGCTCCACACTCATAATTCATGAGGATTTAAAAAGGAGGGAGAAGATAGGTGAAAAAGAAAAGAAAGATGAAAAAGAAAGGATGAGAGAAAAGAGGGAGAAGAAAGTAAGAAAAGGGGGAACAAAAGAGAAGGTGAAGGAAGACTGGGAAACAGAGAAGAAAAGAAGGAGCATAAGGATAAAGAGAGCAAGACATAGGTTGTCCTTCTGAAACAGAGAAGGTCATAATAGATGGTATGATTTAACACACTTGAAAGACCCTTCATGCCTGACAATATTTCCACTACCAGTCTGCCAAGGTTTCTGGAATTACCACCATTAACATGATCAGTGCAAAAAGAAATGTAAATATGTTACTTGAGAAGGGTAATACCTTAGCTTTTGTGTTTATCAATATTTAGCCCCCAAAAGTAGAGTTTTGAAGGAATTAAGCGAAAGACAAATATATTCTGATGGGAATTAGGAATTGGAAAAGAGTTCTTTAGAGGAGCAGGAATAGAGGGCAAAGGGATGAGATTAGAGATTGGAAGACTTCCTATACAATGCATGTTGAGGAAGTATAAATAAAACAAGTAATAGTCACACAGACATAATTCCAGATTCTAAAAGGAGATAAAAAGAGGGGCAAAAGAACGTAGAGCCAACCACTGACAGAAGGGCCAATGGTACATGAAGTAATAGAATTGTTAGAACTCTGTGGGATTAATTAGGGAAAGTCCTTCTGAGGTTTGGTAAATTTGGAGGTGACCCTTGAAAGGAAGAATAATAAAAACTCATATTTCTATAACAGTTTAAGGAGGGAAGGAGTACTTTAACCTTTTTTTTTTATCCTGGATCCATTTAGCAATCTAGTGAAACCTATGGACTTATCTGAACATAGTTTTTAAATGCATAAGATAAAATGCATAAAATTAAAAAGGAAATAAATTATATTGAAGAAAAAAGATGTAATTTTTATTTCATTCAAATTCATAAGACATGCCCCCCCCCCGAAATCTATCCATAATAGAGGGTCGAAGCTAAGAATTCTGGCTTAAATTTTTTTTAAAAAAATTTCATAACATCTTGTAAGGAAAAGTTTTATGGGGTAAGTTTTGAAGGTACTATTATGAGCTTGTTCTGCAGGTAAATAAACAGATTCAGAGAAGTTAAGTATTTTGCTCATGATCACACAGCTAGTTGGTGTGGGGGTAAGATAAAAATCTAAAACTGTTTATACTACAACCCGGTAGTAGCTAGCTTGGACCTAGCAGCTTTGAAGCCAAGGAAAGCTAAGGCCAATAAGCATTTCCCAGTTGGGAAGATAGAGATGCTCCTCCAGAAAGAGGGCATGGGACAGGAGACGACATGTAAGGCAGCTGAGAGGTAATTTGTCCCTATTCAGCCAGTTCAGCGTCCTTCTCGACTGCCCCTCCCTGCTCCTGAGAACAGGTCTCCCCGCGTCCCGGGTGGGTTCTTGACCCTGATAATGAAGAGCCCAACTTTATGAGGGCAAGGACTTGGCCAACTTATTAATTTTATTCATTACGGAGAATGAAGGAAAGGGAAGGCTGAGGCAGCCGGCAATAATTGCTTTCTGCTTTCAAACACTGAACGAAGGAAAGTGAAGTCACATCCTGCCATCGGAGATGGGGTGGAGGGGGCACTCTGGTCTGCCCTCTTTTCCGTTTTGCCAGAATTGATTTTTTTAACCTTTTCGGGAGTCTTCGTTTTCTCATTCCAGCCATTCTGTTTCCTTAGCAGGAGATGCCATTCAGGAGGCTCCCTTTTCTCATTATCTCAGCCACATCCCAGGATCTCCTCCCCCTCTCACCTTCCTCACCCCCACCCCACCCTCGGGGCGCCCTGCGGAGGAGAGGTGACTAGAGCCCTGGAGGTGACTAGAGGCGGCTGGTGTGCGCTGCTGCTGCGGAGACAGTGGCATTGATGCAACCTAAGGAAATCCGCTCGGCCTCGGCTAGCCCTGCGTCCGTGGCCAGCCCCGGGCCCGTCTCTGCTCTGCAGCCTGCGGTACCTAAGTCACCGCGGGGCGGGCCGGGACAGCTGATGCTCCAGTCCTCTTTGTCACTGTGTAATTCTTGCATCCTGGCCTTCCACTTTAGCTCTCAGCTTTCCATCTTAGCATGGCCTGGAGGAGAGACAGCCGGGGAGGAAAGAAAGCGGCGAATGATGACTATGTTCAAACACTTGAAGGGCTGTTTTGTGGAAGAGGAATTAGACTCGTTCTGCTTGAAACCCGAGGGCAGAAGTGGGAACGATGGTTTGTAGTTATCCGGGACACCTCCAGCGGTGGAATGGGCTGCCTCATGAGTTCCCGCATTAAATCAATCAAGAAATATTCAATAAATGGCAGACACTATGCTAGGAGAGGGTAAGCAGATTCTGGATGGCCCCTTGTCACGGAGGTCCTAGAAAAATTAGTGCTTTGGAGAGGGTTTGGGGATGGAGAAAGTATGGTATTAGAGAAAGAGGATCACTTGGAAGTGAGAGAACCTAGGGTCAAATCCTACATCCCCCTCCCCATTACTACCTGTATGCCCTCAAGGAGGTCACTTACTTTCTCTGTCTCAGTTTCCTCATCTGTAAAATAAACAGGCCTAGCTGAAGTCTCAAAAGACCCTTCCAAACCTTTCTAAACCTGTTTTCCTATGACTAATGTCCCTTTCAGTTCAAACGAAAAAAGTATGCTAAACTTCAAATCAGGACGTCTGGATTCTCATGTTTACCGGTTGTGTGATACCCACCCCCCCTCCCCAAGCAAGTTGTTAACTTCTCTGAGCTTCCAGTTTCTCATTTATAAAAGAGTCATTGAAATAATTACACTATCTATCTCACAGGGGTGTTGTAGGGGATGTACTTTGTACATCTTAAAATACAATATGAATGTGAGTGATTTTAAAGATTTCATTATTCCCATCCATTACCCATAATTGATTATCTACTCTATTAGAGGAAAGCAATAACAGGTAATCCAAAAACACCAAATAATCCAAAAATCATTTTTATGAGACATTATAATTTAAATATGAATTCTTCCCCTTCCCCCAATGCATTCCCCTTCCTAATTATATTTTGCTTCAGCTATTTCACAATTGGTTTGCTTTTTCTGGAGCACATAGCAGTTGGGCAGGGAATGGGAGAGAGGGAAAGAGGTCAAGAGAAAAGAAAGGAGGGAGAGAGGGAGAAAAAGTCTGCTCAAAAGTCTGTGGTGTAAGACCAGAAGAAGAAGTCAGAAAAGAATTTATGATTTGTCACAAATAATTCACACCACATAATTGGGCCTTGGTTGTACAGTCATGTGTATGGTCATGTTGCTTTTATTTGTATGAAGTCTTTTTCACATGTGTGTTCTGTCTCTCCATACTTTCAGTGGTAAACTCCTCAAGAGATTCTCACCAGTGCCCAGAACAGGGGTCCACCCACTGGGTATGCTGAATAACACCTATCATCAAGCAGATGCAAGGATGCTTAACTCTCAAAGTGTCTTTTCCTGGATTCACAAACTTATGGGCTAGTCAGGGAGGTAGTCGGTGGAATAGGGAACCAAGGAAGCCTCTAGGGCAAAAATAAAAACATAATGTTCTCTCCAAAAGATTCTGTCTCCCTCACCTCTACTCCAAAATCTGGAACCAGGCCTAGAGTAGGGAGAAACCTCCATTAATTAAATCATTCCACTAGGGGACTGAATCATAAAAGAGACTTTCAGAGATTTTTTAGTCCAGCCTCTTGTCTCCAGATAAAGCTGTCCTTAAGTCACCCAGAGATGTGTCTATCCTGCATAGATAGAGAGTCAGTAATCTCCCTTGGTATTTCTAACTGATTTAAGAGATTGAGAACCTAAATCTCTCTGAGATTTGATGCAGTAACTTCTTTAAGGATGGGGGATAACCAACCATAGCTTCCAGACTTCAACCTCCTAGCCCTGTCAGAAGTCTTTCAGTTCACTCCAGGATCCAAGTTAGAACTGTCCATTTCTGAGGCCCTCAGATTCTAAGGGTACCGTACTTTTAGGGGAATCTCCTCATCTGCCCAAGGTAACTGATTCAATTTAATTCATGCTACCATCTCTGATCTATCTACTATAAGACAGGCAGGCCTTTGGTACAGTAGATGGAGCAAAGGATTAGAAAAAGGAAAGTCTGAGTTTAAATCTGGCCTCAGGCAGCTATATGATCCTGGACATGGCTTTTTGTCTTAGTTGCTTCATCAGTATAAAAAGGTTTTATAAAATTATCTACCTCCCAGAGTTGTGAGAATAAAATTAGATAATGTTTGTAGAGTGCTTTGTGAACTTCAGACTGCTACTATATAAATGCTTCTTCTCCTCCTTCTCTTTCTCCTCCTCCTTCTTCTTCCTTCCCCTCCCCATCTTACCTTTCTGTGATGGATGTTCCTCTCTGTTTTAATGTTATGTTTTTCAGTGGTCCTCAGTCCTTGAGTTGCCTAATTCTTTGGTCTCATAGTATTTTGTTCCATTACAGCATATGATGCTTAAAACTCTACACATTTTTTAGTAGTTATCTGTGTACTTTTAGAGCTGAAATTAGAAATTCTGTCACCCAGGGCAAAGTTGGGGAGGGGGATATCTAAAATATGACTGTTTTTTGTAAAGTAGATAAATATTGAAGAACAAAGTATGGGAGTTGGGGTGATTAAGGGATTGGGAAACCAGGAAATTCTGACAAGGCAGAGATTAGACTAGAAAAGACGATGGGCCAGGTATTGAACATCCTAGGGAGAGAGGAGTGGGATACGTCAAAAGATGAGAGGAGCAAGAATCTTGACAGGATAAAATGAACTTTAAAGAAGGAGAGTGATTGCTGAGTAATGATGCTAGGGGGAGGGTTCAAAATCAGGGTGAGCTGATAATTGTTTAATAACTGGCTCTCCCTCCAAAAATATTCATTTACTTTTAAATTTAATCTTATTAACATTTTTCCATCACTTTCTGAAAATCTAAACAGAACAATAACTCAACCCCTGATCTGTAGCATTGACTAATTTCTGAGGTATAAATGCTGAGACTGAAAATTTAACAATCAGCATTCCAGAACTGGTTTAAGCTTTCTCTAGCACACTCCCTGGAAAATGGCAGTGGGGAGGAAGGAATAGGCCAAGTCTTACTGGCCCTGGATATCTGAGGGTTTGAGAGAAAGAGCAGAGCTCTTGCTCTTGGAGAAAGCTAGATTTCAGTGAACCCCTGAAGATGGACAGAATATGGAAGAAAGAGTTACAAAATGAATAGGGAGTTTAACAATAAAGGAAAGTCCCAGAAGGCATTGTAGAGGATGAAAGCATATGGTCAAAAAGACTGAGGTGATTAAGGCAGAGTTTACCACCGTATAGCATGCCATATTCAAAGTCAGGAAGGCCTGGATTCAAAACAACTCTGATTCTTACTAGCTTTGACTATGGACAAATTACTTTACTTCTCTTAGCTTCCATTTCTTCACATAAAATATGTGTGTATTTGTCCTTTGTTGCTGAAGAAGACCATGCCATCAGAGAACTAATGACATGACTTGTACTTGACTTTGTTTTGAGTGAGGGAGGGCTGTGCAGGTCACCAGCCTCCCTTCTCCTCCAGAGACATCTGAATCCAGTGACTGGAGATGACCCAGGATGAGGCAACTGGGGTTAAGTGACTTGTCCAAGGTGACAGAGCTAGTGAGCGTCAAGTGTCTGAGGTGAGACTTGAAGTCAGGTCCTCCTGACTGCTGCCCTGGTGCTCTACCCACTGCACCACCTGGCTGCCCTCACATAAAGTAAGAATTGTATTAGACAACCCCTAAGGTGCTTTCCAGCTGTCAATCCTATGAATCTCTGAAACTTACCTGTAGCATGAATTTCCCTTTATAACAGAATTTGAGAATTGAAAGGGAACTCAATGTCCATATAATCCGACCTACACCTAAAAATGAATTCCTTCTCTAAATATTTATAGAAAAATATTTCTAAAACAAAATAAATTTATATTTATAAATATAAATGATCATTATCCCTTTCTCCTGATGGTGTCAGAAACAGGATTTGAACTCCCATCACACGGACTGGCAGGGCTCCCAGGCCTGTTCTTTATGTACTATGCCATGAAAACCAACCCCTATGCTCCCTGAAAGTGACCTTCCAGCCTTCGCTTGAAAACCTCCAATAAGGGAAAATTCAATACCTCCCAAGGCAGCTCAGTCCATTTTTAGATGACTCCAATTGTCAGAGCAGGACAAGGCCAAGGCCTAGAGTGGCACTTTCAGAATATTTTCAGGGACAAATGGTCATCCCCTAAGGCCCCTTCTAACTTCAACAGTCTAATAAATATTTGATGAATGAGTGAATAAATAGCTCACATTTATGTAGCACTTTATAATTTACAAAGAGTAAAGAACAAGTGAATTGCTCCCCTAGCTCCCCATCCTGGGCTAAGCTAGTTCCCCAGACCCTTGAACTACCCCAGTCTCCAGGCCTTCCCAGTCCTCTAGAGTGTCAGCCTCCACAGTTCCTTCTCCTCACAGCAGATAGCTCAGCCTCTGAGACTTTGGATTCCACAATTCCCCTGCCCCCACCCACATTAACTACAGTTATTGGACGTGTAAATTGCCATCAATGGAGTGACAAAGACTCAATTAAGAAAGGAGATCTGAAGTCAAACCTGTCACCTTCAGAGGAGTCATACCTGACAAAGAAAGGATAATAGCAGGTTTCCCGTCAGGAAATGTGCTTTACAGATGGGAACCTGAGAGAAGTTCTCCCCATCCCCCGCCTCCACTCTTATCTACTGGGAGAGGAATTCAGCCTGCCAAGATTGGGCCCTGCTCCAATTTGAGGGTCTCACCCTGTCAAACCATAGGTGTCTCAGCTGCCCAGTCAGCCTGGACACAGAAGGAGGGATAGTGTGAAGGAGGAGGGAAGCAGGGATAGTGTGAGGAGTGCTGAATCTGCAGGCAGCCTGAACCACATAACATCTCTGAACCCTTCCTCCCCATCTGGAAGATAGGTTGATAATACTACCTACCTCACAAAATGGTTGTGAAGAAAGGATTTCATAAACCCTGAGGCTCTATGTAAATCTGAATGGCTATAATTATTTAGAAGGAGGGTATAAGAGTGGTGAACCGGATGTCCAAAGACAAAAGGGAAAGCCCTCTCTGCTAAGAAGGCTCTTACTTCATGAGGAAGTGAATTCTCCCTCAGAGCACAAGACAAGCATATAGCCAAGTTCAGAGAGGGTCAGGATGGGAACCTGGACCTCATGCAGGAAGAACCCATCCCTGGGATGGAGTATAAGACATACAAGGTTGAGTGAGGGAAGGAAGAAAAGATATTTTGTTGACTCTTAGGTGGCCGAACAGAAACATTATCCTCCAGCCCCAATAAGACGGGTGATAATTGGATGTGAACTTGAAACAGAAGATTCATTTGTCCCACACTGAACTTGGTTAAACACAAAGGACTCTCTGAGCACCCTAGCTGAGAAGTTCTTAAGCTAATAAGGACCTTGCCTTACTGCACCACCACCACCACCAAATCCCCACCCCTGCCCCAACCTCCTCTGATTTTGACTTTGCTACCAAATTATCAAACAGTACGTGTATCTCAGTTTCCCCATTTGTAAAATGAGGGTGATTTCATTCCTGCCTTCTTCCTGTACAAGGAGGGTTTGAAATGACAAATGGGTGTGGTTAATGGAGAGAATAACCACCACAAAATAATCAAAAGTGAATGTTGCCGTTATAAACAAAGCATAGCCCCAAAGAAGAGGTGTAAGAAGACATGTCTCCCTTCCCCTTTTCAGAGCTAGTAAATCTGCAGTGTGAAACATGGCACATATTTTCAGATTTTTAAAAAAATTACTTGTCCAGTTCTGTTCATTGGTTGTTGTTTTTTTTTCTTTTTCCTCCAAAAATATGTTATATGGAATGACTTGGGGACAGGAGGGGAATTTAGGCTACACAAAAATAAAAGATAAAATAAAATAATTTTTTAAAGAATTTACAAATGAGTAAGGGCTCCAGATAAAAAGAAGCCACTGAAATCCCAGGTTTTCTCATCATACCCCAGTAATTCTTCATATCGCTTGTTGTCTCATAATATTTTCTGCCTGTGTAGCTGCCTGCTTACAGGTACCTCATTGTGGCCCCCTCTCTATCTTCTCTGGGTATTAGAAGAGCAGGCAAAATAGTAACCAGAGATTTTATGGGCAGCAACAGGACTGAAAGGGGCAGTAATTCTGGACCAGGGAGCCCATCACATAAAAGCATTACAAAGGAACGCTTCACACCCAGACACACACACACACACACACACACACACACACACACACACACACACACCACTCCCTCAAGTAACCCCAGCAGAGAGTTCAGAATTCCCAACACGTCTCCTTTCTCCCTTTCAGTGTCTGTCTAGATGGAGATTGCAAAATAAGGCGACAGGTAGATAAATAGAGGGCGAGGAGCAGGTAGAGATGGGACTACAGCTTGCTAGAGAGTTCCCAGAAAAGAAAGTAGTAGTGTGGCTGAGGTGGGGGGATGGGCTAAGAAAGAAGAGTTTTTCTGAACTCCTTCAGTCAAATGAAGCATTGACCTGGTGGGGGAAGGGGGGGGGGGAACAAGGGAATCTTATTACATTCTCATGGGGATTAAGGATAATTACTTACTTACATGGTTATATAAGAGCTATAAAGTGTTTTCCTTGCAGCAACCCTGTGAGATAGGTATATATAGATGAGAATAGAGGGTAAAGGATTCAGATGTGGTCAAACAGCAGGTATGAGGAAGTTGGACTCACTGGCCTATCAAGCCCCATTTTTTCTCTCCTAATGGTCTTAAGCCCTTTCTGCTGGTTCCAAGTTTGGGGCTCCTTTAATTACACCAGGGTAAGACTATGAGGCTTTATAGTACACCAAGACTTTTGGGACAATCTGTATAAATAATGGGAGTAACAAAAAGGATGAATAATTTAGCTTAAGATCATAAGGTCATAGATTTAAAGCTATAGGGGAATCTCCCAAGTCGTTAGCTCAACCCCTTCATTTTACAGATAAAAAAATGGGGCCCAGAGAAAGTGATTTGCACAAGGTCTCAGAGAAGGTAGGAGAGGCAGGATTTGACCCAAATCCTCTGACTTCATTTCCAGGACTCTTCCCACTATATCAATCCTACCCTACCGGTACAGGAGAGCTGCAGAAGGGAAGGAAACAAGTCTATACCTATGGAGAGCTCCCAATTTAAAATGGGGAGGTGAGTGGAACGTATGTTGAGGCTTTGCAGGAAAAGATACAAATAAATGTAATGTCAACTGAATCTATGAATGCTGAGGGAACAGGGCGTAATAGAGAATGATTTGGTGGAGCAGAGATTGATGATCAATATCCATTGGCAATGTCAATCCTCATCAGGGTAGGAAGTAGAATAAAGGTCTGTCCTTCCTTAGCATAGAATTCTACAACCCAAGGGATGGAGGAAATAAACTTGACATTTATTTCAGTACCCTCCCTCCACATCCTTAAAGTAACTGTGGATATAAAATAATAAGGTTATAGATTTAAAGTATAGGAGAGAAAACTGAAGGAGACCCAGAGACATTATGCAAGCTGACCAAAATCACACAAAATAGTAAGTAGTGGAAACAGAATTTGAATCCATGTCCTCTGACTCCAAACCCATTTCTCTCTAGCAAATCTACTCAATCTCACTTTAGCCTCATATCAACCCTGTGAAGAAAGCAGGGCAAGTATTATCATTCCCATTTTACAGATAAGGAAACAGAGGCCCAGAGAAGTTAAATGGTTTACCCAGAGTCACACAGCTAATAAGTGTCTCCTCTAACTGTAGGTCTAGAGTTTTTTGTAATGAATCAACAAGAATTTATTAAATTATGTGCCAGGCACAGTGCAATATACAAGTCTACAACATACAAGTCTACTATTCCACCATGTTATATCACTGCCCAGAAAAGGGGGTATCCTTTGATCATATAATATTTCCTTAGGAAGATTCCTCCTTGAGGGAGAAGCTTGCCAATCTTCTTAGGCAAGGGAAAAGACCCTGAAGCCCAAGGGGTCTGAGCAGCTCCCATCATTCTTAAGCCAACCCTGCAGCTGCAATCCAAAGAACATTTTCCCCCTTTCTAACTGGGGTTCTACCTGAATGATTCAAGTAATCATCTCAATTCTGTCCTTCAAGTTTCCACATAGACAGTTCCAACTAGAGATGATGAGGCTATGAGGAGAGGTGTCTCTGCAGTCATTGGTGTTTGATAATAAGCTCTGACGGATAAAATCCTCCAGGGAGACCCCCTGACTGCTCCACCCTCAAAACTGCAGTGTTGCCTTAATGGGCGAGTTTCACATTCTCCCAGAATAGTACATCCTGCTTCTTTTCTATTTTGCTTAATTTCCCCATCACATATTAACATACATACACTCAGAGAAGAGGAGAGAGAAGGAGGAGAGGGAGGGAGAAAGAGAGAGAGAGAGAGAGAGAGAAGAAAATAAGGTTTCCTTAAGGTATCCATCTCCTTTAGTTTTCATTCCCAGATTTATCAGTAAGCAACTCCAACTGACAGCCAGATAGTCAGAGTTTCTTATTTAGTCTTACCCATTCCCACTAAGCCCTCATCACAAACCCAGAAAATTCCATTCCTTCACCTTCCTCATGGATTTTATTCATCTCACAGATGAATCTTGAAGTAGAAAGGAACCCTAGAAATCTTCTACCACAAAATTCCTGATTTTGCAGATGAGAAAACTAAAGCCTGATCAGTCCATCAGCAAGTATTTATTAACCTCCTCTGAGATTCACTCAATTCATATTTACTGTCTGATCAAGATTCTGGTATTTTCTACTGAACTCCAGGATGCTCTCCTATCCACAATGTGTTCAGTGCCTGGCTGACAGTATTTCTCTCCTCCTAACTCCTGCCCTTATACTACAGGACTTCAGTGTTCATACTGGTACTCCCTCAAACACCCTAACTTCCCAATCCTCCTTAATGCTATTACTTTCCCTCTGTGAATTATCTCCAGATTAACCTGTATATCCTGCTATTATATAGATGTTGCTTGTCCTTCCTTCTCAAAGACAACCAATGATATTAGGAGGGTGATGTCTTGACTTGCAAGTGAGTTGGATTTTAGTGAGGCAGAGCTGTGAAGAGTCATTAGCCTGCCTCTCTCTCTCTCTCTCTCTCTCTCTCTCTCTCTCTCTCTCTCTCTCTCTTCTTCAGAGTCATTAGATTTCTGTAGCAAGACATAAGTCAAGATGATTGGCCATGGCCCCTCTTATATAGATTCCCCTCATTAGACCATGAGCTCCTAGAGACCAGTAACTGTTTTTTGCCTTTTCTTTGTATCCCTAGTACTTAGCACAATATCTGGCACACAGTAGGCACTTAATGTTTCTTGGCTAACTGACTTGCTTACTTTGCACTAAAAATGCAAAGAAAAAGAAAAACGTCGGTCCTTGACTCCGAGGTGCTCACATTCTAATAGGGGAGATATATAATCATAAAGTGGTAAAAAAGATATAGTAGAGTGTAATATAGATATAGGGCAACCTTAGTAGATGAGGGGAATAAGAAAACCTCCTAAAGGAAGGAGTTAATGTCAGCTGAATCCTGAAGGAAGCCAAGATTCCATGAGGCAGAAGTGAAGAAGAATATGCCAGGTATGTGGCCAGGCAGTTCAATGCCACAGAAATGGGGGCTAGAGCCTCCTATCTGAGGAAGAACCAGAACACTGGGCTAGTAGGACCATAGAGTGGGTGGAAGGGAGATTGGCAAGACTATTGAGTGGAAGATGTAATGCCATCTCCCCTCCACTGCACTACCTTCCTTCTTTTTTGTTCTCATAAAGGCTCCTTAGGGTCCTGAGCTGATAATGACCCTCTTCTTACTGATGGTCTTAATTTGAGACTTCTGAGATGCCACTCCTACCTTAGACATAGAGTATGGGCAAGCTCATCTCTAGTTTCTCACTGCTGACTCCATCCTGAAGCTTGGCTCTCCAGCCCTGGGAGGATTTGCTGCAGAGAAATCAGATTAATCATGCCACTTGGCTGCCACAGGATTTGTAGCAGGACTAACCAAGGCCAGCCCAGCCAATTTGGCTGGAATACATCACTTGTTCACCCTCATCACCTGCCTCCTCTAACGGGTTCCCACTTTCTTTCTCCCTTTCTCTTTCCCAGTTTCAGCCTGAAAGCACCTCCTGTAATGGAGAGATGACATTTCCAGCATTTTCTCTTCTGTTACAGTCAAGTGGGTTGGCACCCAAGAGTGCCCCTGCAGGCTCTGTGACAGTCCCACATACATATAAGCTAGTAAAGTATATGTACCGCACCCCCAAGATAAGGACTGAAAGGGTCAGACCATCAGTGTGTTTTTATAGCTCAGGCATAGGATGTGTGACCTTGCGCAGGTTACTTAACCTCTCTCTAAAATCCAGTTTCTAAATTCTCTTCAATAAAAGGGATAGGTTTGTGACAGTGGGCTTGTGGACACATTGACAGAAGGAAGGATACAAATGACTCCTATAGAAAGAGCTAGTGAGGAGATGACTGGGCATTTCCATGGAAAAATGGGTAGAGTGGTAGAATATTTGAAGCCAGGAAAAACTGAGTTTGAATTCTGCCTCTGACACTCACTAGCTTTGAGGCCATCAGCGAGTCATCTAACCTCTCTTAGATTTAGTCCCTGAAGCCCATCTGTAAAATGGAGCTATTACTGTCTGAAGAAGTACCACCCTCAAAGGGCTGATCTAAGGTTTAAATGGGATATGTGAGTGCTTTGCAAACACTACACAAATGTCAGTTACCATTATTATAATTCACCCATAAATAGTACCACACATATAAACACTACCCAGTTAGATCAGGGATCATAACATAGCAGAGAATGACTTCGAAATCCAGAATTCTAGAGCAGGAGAGGCTATTTCTGCATCAAAGGCATCTTTTGCAAATGGCCTGGAATGAAATTAAGCAGCAGTTTGGTTACACTTTAATCACCACAGGCAGATCAAGATGCCGCTGCGATTGCAACACAGGGATCTATATTTATTGTCTTCCGGGGATTTGCATTGGAGATGCAATGATCTTTCCACAAGGCACCCAATTTATTCATACAGAGGCAGCATGGCATTGCCACTATAAGTAATGCCAGCAGCCTCACTCCCTGTGCTAGGAGCCAAGAGCCAGGAGCCAGGAACCTAAGCCTGAGATGTTAGCTCCCCATCCCAGCCTCAGAAAATTCCTCTGGGCCCACAGTTTGGTCTTGACTCTGACACCTTGTAACAAAGTGTGCCATTCTCTCAGCCTTCCTCTACTGAGGCATCAAAGCTACAAAAGACTGAGTTGTGATTAATGATGAAAACATATCAATGCTATCAATTACTGAATAGGAGAAACCTGAGTAGCCCACTGAGAACTCCACAGATGCTGTGGTTAGACATATTCCCCTCATGATCAGAGAATTGGGAGGGACCTCAAGAGCTATGCCAATACATTATGAAAGTCAAGATCAAGACTCTCTTCTACAACATTCCCAACAAGTGTCTATCTGACCTTCGCTTGAAATCCTTCAAGAAGGAAAAACCTAGCATCCACCCCTTAAAGGCCATCCATTTTACTGGTAGACTGCTCTGGCTTGTCAAGAAATGTCCTTCATCCATCAATAGGCACTATTGAGTGCCTATTCTGCTGCTGTAGAAATGTATAATGCAGAGAGAGCTGGCCTTGAAGTCAGGAATATACCTGGGTGATCCATCCCTCCCATATATTAGACCTAGGCAGTGTCAAACAGTCAAATACCTGATGTTCTAGGTAATTCTCTAAGACTATGTATGAGTTGCAAAGAAGGTGATGCTCTGCATTGGAAGATTGATGATGACGATATAGCTGGCATTTATACGGCATTTTAAGATTTGCAAAGCATTTCACAAATACTATGTCATTTCATCCTCTCAACTCCAGGGGTGGGTGCTATTATCATTCCCATTTTACCAATGAGCACGCTGAGGCAGATGGAGTTTAAGTGACTTGCCCTGAGTCACACAGCTAGTAAATGTCTGAGGCTGCCCTTGAATTCAGGTCTTCCTAACTCCAGGTCCAGTTCTAATGAAATTGCAGGTCCAGTCCCTGTCTCTGGCTCTACTATGTACCAGGCACTAGTGGTACATATACAAAAAGGGAAACATCAAGCCTCTCCAAAACTTCCACCCATTGCTCCCAATTCACCCCACTGGAGCCAGGCATCTTGTTGTTCAGTTGTTTTTCAGTTATATCCAACTCTTTGTGACCCATTGGGGGTTTTCTTGGCAAAGATATTGAAGTCGTTTGCCATTTTCTTCTCTAGCTCACTTTACAGGTGAGGAAAGAAATGACTTGTCCACAGCTATTAAGTGGCTGAGGAGGATTTGAACTCAGAACTTGCCTGGCACTCTATCCACTGTGCCCCCTAAGTGCCCCTACTGCAGCCAAGTAGAATGAGTCTAATCATTCTTCCACATGATAGTCACTCAAATAGTTGAAGATAAATACCATGTTCCCCGACCACCTAGCCCTAGTTTTGTCTTTCCAGGCACATTTCTAGTTTCTTACAATCACTCCTCTCTGGATGCTCTCTAGATTGTCTTTGATTCTCCTAAAATGTGACAAATGTTCCAGATGTGTTCTGAGCTGGGCAGTATGCAGCAGAACAACTACGCCTTCCTTATTGGAGCTTAAGATCACATTAACTTTTTGGCTTGCATATAACAACCTCATGTTGATCTTTTGGTCCACTAAAACCCCCAGATCTTTTTCATATGAACTGCTGTCTAACCTCACTTCTGCTATAGTGTATTTGTGCAACTGACTATTGAAACCCAAGTATAAGACATTCCATTTACTCCTATTAAATTTCATCATATTAGATTTAGACTGACTTTTTAGCTTATCAATATGTGTGTGTGTGTGTGTGTGTGTGTGTGTGTGTGTGTGTGTATTTGGCTCTTGAATCAAATTTGGACATAGTCAAAAAAAAGTACAAAGCCTTTGATACTTAGGATCTGGATACGAAAGAGATCTTAGAAATTATCTAGTCCGGTATTTTCAAACTCAGATCAAAACACAGGTCACTAATGCATACAAAAGGATCCTTGCAGGATCTATATTGACTTAGTTTTAATATGTACAGTCATTTTAATCATGTCCAATTCTTTGCGACCTCATTTGGGTTTTCTTGGCAAAGATACTGGAGTGCTTTACCATTTCCTTCTCCAGCTCTTGAGGAAACTGAGGCAAATAGGTTTAAGTGACTTGTTCTAGGCCACACAGGACAGCTAAGTGGAACAATAGACAGAGTACCAGGCCTAGAGTCAGGAAGGCCTGAGTTCAAATCCATCCTTAGACACATACTAGCTATGTAACCCTGTGTTTGCCTCAGTTTCCTCATCTGTAAACTAGAGAAAGAAAAGGCAAATCACTCCCGTATCTTTGCCAAGAAAACCTCCACTGGGGTCATGAAGAGTTAGACATGACTAATCAACTCAACAACAACAAATTTAATATGTAACATTATATTTTTCTTGCATTTTTATTTATTATGTTAAATATTTCCCATTACATTTTAATCTAGTTTGACCTTGGGCCCCACACCACTGAAAGCCTGTATGCCTGACAAACTCTGCTCTTGCCCAATCCCTGAATTTTACAGAAAGGGAAAATGAGGCCCGGAGAGATAAGTGATCTGTCCAAGGTCACTCAAGTGGTAAGCAGGAGACCCAGGATTCATTCTGTAATACCGAACTCCAAATCAAATGTTCTTTTCACTACTCTACTATGATGAAGCTTGCCAGTTTCCCCAGGACCTGGAACCCAGGCTTTAATATCTTTTCTGTCCTCCTCTTCCCATCTACCCCCTCCCCCAGTACAGAACATGGCTCATATCTGAACTCCACCTCTAAATTACAGAATCTTTTAAACTTAAATCTATGCCTATCCATTTTTCATTCACTTGTTCAGCATTTATTAAGGCCCTACTATGTGCAATCACTGGGGGGGGTGGAGAGCAAACAGAGTAACAATAGGAACCCCCACCATCATGGAGCTTAGCAGTGGAGTTTATATCCACCCAACAGAAAATCAACCAGTGCAATAAGAGAAATTGAAATGACCTCTCAAAGGAGGTAGCCTCCTACTCTATGAGAAAGTGCTCTGAGAAAGCTGAACAGTCGGAAAGCCCAGGGATGCTTCTGCTTCACCACTGATGTTCAGACGTTCTCTCCTAAGGACAAATAACCAAGAATTCAGTAAAGCTTCCAACAGCAGTCCTGGTGATAAAGTTACTCATTTCTGATTGAATGAATTTGTCCAAAGATTTAAGTTAATAAAACAGCTTCCTGAAGGTCTTTCAGGAAGGTCTTTCCTTTAAAGTAAGAATTGTTAACCTGGGAATCACAGTGTATGGATCTACTCCAAGGATCTAGGAACTTGGGCAGGAAAAAAAATTCTATTTCTATTTTAATGAACTTTGTTTCCTTTGTAATTTTATTTATTTTATTTTATGCATTTAGAAATATTCTGAGGAGTCCATAGATTTCACCAGGCTGTCAAAGAGGTCCATGATATTAAAAATAAGACTAAGAACTCCTCCTTTAGAGAGAGGAAAGGATAAAGTCCTAGTGGAAAGGGCAATGAACTTAGACCAGAAGACCAGGGTTCAAATCTTGCTCGCCTTCCTAATTAATGATGAGAACATGAGTAAGTCACTATTCTGAGCCTTGGTATCCTCTCCAGAATAGTGCTCCCTCTAGAGGGCAAACATAAATAAGATTATAGGATCATTGCACTAAACTAGAAGGGACCTTACTGGTCCAAGTGTAATCACAGATTCATGGGACCTCAGAACCCATCTGATCCAACCCCCTTGATTTAGAGATGAGGGAACTGAGATCAAAGAAAACTAAGTGATTTGCCCAAGGTTACACAAGTAGTAAGCATTATCAACTAGTCTATATCTATAATTTTACATTTGAGGAAAATGAGGCCCAGAGAAATTATTATTTCCTCAAAGTCGGTATCAACGATGAGATTCAACCCAGGGTTCACTGACTCCAAATCCAAATCTCTTTTCAATTCCCTCAGATTGGAAGAGACATCACATTAGGTCAGACCTATGGACCATGCAGCCAGTTTTTTTGGTCCTGGAAGCCCACCAGACAGATATTTTGTTGGCAAGCATGGTAATTGAACCCCATGATGGCATCTCCAAAGATTAAAGACAAGTTTTCAACTCCCAGCTTTTTTTTGTTTGGTTCCGTTTGTTTTGGTTTGTTAGGCAAGGATAGCAAATGCTGAGGTCCCTTGTGACACTGGCTTGGTATCAGGGGCACTTTGTCTGGCCAGCTTTAGGCTCCCTGTCCCACATTATTTTCACTCAGCTCACTTCATGATAGCTGAGATTCTCCTCTCCCCAATATCCGGAAGTGAGCCAGATATAAGGAAAGCTATCTCAGAAGGGAGATTGTCAGAGGTTTTGCAGACTTATCCAGAGCAGTTTTTAAGTCTTTTCCCCTTTTTACCCCTGCAAAAGTACAAATGGCAGCAATCACACTACCCCTCAGTGTAATGAAGCCATTTGAAACTGTTTGGCAGGATTATTGACTAAAAAGCGTTAAACAGGCTTTTGGAATCAGCAGTACTTAAGACATCCAGGGCGACTTGGTTTTGAGATGACTGTCTGATCTGTTGTTTAGCAATAGATTGTAATTCCAAACACGACGTTAGTTATTCCACTGTGTGGATTCTAATTAACTGTCAGAAATGCATTGTTGAGGGGATGATGGATTATGCTTGGGAACCTATTAATACAGCTCATTCAGTCTTGCCCATGTGTAGCCCAGAACCCTGAGAAATTGGCTCAGGGGCTTCCACATTGCAAGTGAGAAGACCCTCAATGGCCTATTCATTGCACGCAATTAAGATACTATTAGTGCCATCTCTGACGCACCTTCCATAGTAGGAGCCGTTGCTCCTTAAAAACCCAGTATATATTTCAGACAGGAAAGTGGTGACAGGTAGAGACTACCTCCCGCCTGGAATGAGCAGTGCAGTCCTCCATCTAGCCCAGTGTTGGTGCTGCCCCTATAGCTCCCCATAAATACGCTTATCTTTATCCATTGCCTATTGTCTCTCCCTACCTCCAAAGTGCACTTGACCTTGACCTGGACTTCATTCCTTAAGGATCCATGATTTCATTACAGTAGGTAATACCTCCACAAATCAGTCTTCTTACACTACAGGATCACAGAATCTCAGACTCTCATATACCTTTATGGTACAACCCAAACAACCTGTGACCTCACCCATCCATTCATTCAACAAACATTCACTCAGCAAAATTTTATTAGCCCTACCATAGGTATAATAAAATTTAAGTATATATAATAGAAGTATAATAATAGTTAACATTTCCATAACTCCTTCAGGTTTGCAAAACTCTCTACGGATTTGACCGTACAACAACCCTGGGAGGTAGGGACCACTTTTATCATCCCCATTTACAGATGAGGAAACTGAGGCAGGCAGAGATTAAAGTGACTTTCCCGGCACAATACAAGTAGTAAGTATCTGAGGTCAGATTTGAACTCAGGTCTTCCTGGCTCCAGGTTTAGAGCTCTATCCCTTGTGCCATCAACTTGCCTTGGACTCAGACATATGTGCTTTAGCTCTCTTCTTAGATTATAAGGTCCTTTGAGGAAAGGGGTTGTATCTTTTTTCATCTTTTTATCTTTCACAACAGTATACCATGCATGCCCAGTGGTCAGTGAATATGTGTTAAATGAAAAGTCAGTCATGATCTTTCCCTACCTTTCTCTGCCTCAGGTCACATATCATGTTTGGTTATACGCTATACAGTTATGTATTTTTATACTCTGGTTGTTTAATATCATGGGATCTTAGAGCTGGAAGAGATCTTAAAGGCAGTTAGTCAACAAATATTTATTGAGAGCTTACTGTATACTAGACACTGTACCAAATGCTAGGAATACAAAAAAAAAGGTAAATCTAAGTCTTTGCCCTCAAAGAGTTTATATTCTAATGGGGACTGCCTTGTCACAGTCTGCCCTCCCTTCTCAGCTCAATCTCATTCTCTGCAGGGGATCTTTCCTGATCTTCCTCGCCCCCATTCCCCAAGGAAAAAGTACATTCCTTGGGAGACTACCTTCCACTTTCGTTCTACATGTCTGGAATGTACAATTTTTTATAGGCAAATGATTAGAATGTTCAAGGTCTTCCCTTGGGAACCGACCTCTAGGCCCAGGAAGCCTGCCTCACAGCCTGCAGGAATAGGCAAAGGTAAATTCTGAGGGAGTCTGGACAGGAGGCCCAAGCTAACAGTTCCAGGTGGGTCTGGTCCAGGAAAGGCCTTGGGGCAAGGAAAGAGACCAGAAGTTTTGGTCTGAGAGGGACCAGAGAGACCAGAGGCAAGAGGCCTGGATTGAGACACAGGGCTCCCTGAGACATCCCTGGAGCAAGCAGACCAGGAGTCAGGTGTTTGGGGTGTGGACTTGAAGCAGGGTTCCCTCTCTGGGAAGGTTTTGGAGTGAAAAGGACAAAGGAACTCTTCTTCCCTTCACAGTTTTCCCATTTAATAGGTTAAGAAAACAAAAACAAAACTGAGACCCAAAGAATTTAAGTATCTAGCCCAGGATCCAACTGTAGAAAGCAACAGAACCAGGATTCCAAACCAGATTCCACTGATTTTCCACTCCCTCATGAGTGTGTATGTGTGTGTGTGTGTTATAACCCCTTAAACTTGACCGTAAGTTTCATGAGGTCAAGGAACTATCTTTTCTAAATTTTATGTCTCAGTGCCTGACAATGCTTTGTCATAGGAAATGTTTAGATATTTACTGAATTCACTTCTATTCAGTTCAGAACTGAATTCATAAATGAGGAAAAGGCACAGGTTGAGGGATTAATCTTGGCATTCTATTGAAGAATACTTCTTCCTCTCAGGCAAGAGTGAAAGAAGAGAGGACAGTGAAGAGATAGAAATATCCTTAAGTGGAGAGGAGGAAAGATAAGGGAGTCGGTGCTAGATGACCTTGATTTTCTCAGAAAAGTAGGAGGCAAGGTCCAGAGTCTGTCAGAAGTGCACGAAGAGTTAGACAGGAGGCTTAAGTAGAGTGAGGGTTTGGCAGTAAACTAAGACATCAAAAAGAGACAAAGGAAAAATCACAGAGGGATGAGAACCCAGTTCATTGGATACCAAGTTGGATACCATGAGTTCGTAGTGGACTAAGCCAGCCGGGGGAAGAAGGGGTTTGGTGATTTCCTTTCAGCCAAGGTCTTTGGGCTGGGATCAATAAATTAATTATATGGAGGGGCTCTCCCTGCAGTATTAGTGATCTTGGCCATGGAGGGACTGGGCCTAAAATCCAGTTAAATGTAATTGGGGGAAAAATAATAAAACTAATAACGACGATAAATAATAAAGGGATGAGAAAGAACAGATTTCCCAAGGCCCTAAGAGTCTTTAAAAATAAATTAAAAGTTAAACGCAGTCAGAAAGGATAAAGGCCGATATGAATGGGGAGATTCGGGTTGGATCTGCCTGATTTGGGGGGGAAATCAGCTGATTCTGCTTGCGAATTAAAGGCTGTGAGTTCAAAGCAGGCTAAGTCTAGTAAAAGACCAAGGGGCCTTGCTGTTCTCATCTGTCTCCTCCGTTTCCCGCTCAGCGAATCCTTCTGGGACTATTGCAAGGGCATCACTCACGGAAACCATTACCGTGCATCTCACAGAAGTGAAGTGTTTCCATTTTAGAAGCTCTCCCACTTATCCCAGATTTCAATCATCTGAAATGTCACAGTGTTCCCTGATCCAACCCAGCCGCCAGTAATGTGTCTACATCAGTCTCGTCAATTGATGGGGGAGGGGAGAGATAGGAGGGGACAGGCAGGAATCTTGTCTACCCACAGAATCTTCCCCATCCCTCCCCTAGGTGTGGGAGCCTGGGGGGCCTGAGGGTCCAGATGAGTGAGGCCTAGGAAAGGCCTGAGCATTGCACCTGGGGAGCTGGGAGGGCATCAGGGCTTTCATTTTCACATAACTCCTTACTTTCTCCGCTGCTCACTTTCTGTCCAGGCATTGAGAGGCAAGTGAAGTCTTTCATTTCCATCTGTATGGTCCCAATAGGAATTGAGATAGGAGAACAGCTGATCACCAGCCTCCATAATCACTATCATCCAAAACCTCTTATTAAGTACCTATTCATACAGAGCCATTATTCTGGGTGCTCTACAAAGGGAACACAGGCCAAGAGCCGGCCCTCCAGGAACCTATAATAACAACTTAGTTCCTCCTGGGCCCAAGAGCTGCAGAGTTTTTACATATCTGTTACCTCATTTGATCCTAATTCCCATTTTACAGATGTATAAATGGAGCCTCCGAGAAGTTAAACAATTTCTTGAAAGTCATAAAAGTAAGACCTGCCAGTCATTGCTGCAACAGGTCTTCAGAGGCAAGCCCTCAAGCTTCCCCATGTTTCTTCCTGAACTTAGAGGCAGCCAAGTGGTGCAGTGGATAGACTGAGTTCAAATCTAGCCTCAGACACTTCCTACCAGTGTGACCCTGGGAAGTCAATTAACTTTTGTCTTGAGTCGGTTTCCTCAACTGAATAATAATGCTACCTACTTTCCAGGATTGTTGGGAAGACCAAATGAGAATTAACACTAAAGTGCTTGGCATAATTCCTGGCCTATATTAGGTGCTTAATAACTGCTTATTTAAAAAAAAAAATAAACATATTCACCTCTTGGCTGCGATTGTTGGGGAGTGAGAAGTCAGTCAAGAGTTGCAAGCCTCTGATCCAACACATGCTATTACCACCAAACGGTCTGCCTCTTCTGAACCCTACCTGCAATTGGGATACTCCTTGTCTATCAGACCTGGTCATATTTGTTGACCTCGATCCTTATCTACCGGCTTGTCTGCTTTAACATCTTCACACTTTCCAGTACCTGTCCTAGCACTACCTTGAAGGCTGAATTCAAGCACTAGCTTGAATGCTCCCAGTGTTCCCTGGGGTGCTTAGTTTGCAGAGAACAAGGAAAGGAAACAGGAACAAGGAAAACTCTGGCCACCGCAGCATGCCAGGAGGAACCATCTGTATTATTACAGCCTTTCAAGTGTCTATCTGTAAACTGATCCTCCATTGTGCAGGCAATCTGCACCGTTAACTCTTATTCCTAGATGCTGCTTCTATGTGCTCATCTGTGTGCTCAGGAAAGACAAAATACATTCAAAACAAACATAAGGTAATTTGGAGAAGTCTCTAGTAATTGAAGAGATCAGGAAAAACTTCACATAGAAGGGGAGTATTAGAAGAAACCAGGGATCCTGAGAAGTTGAGGTGAGGACAGAGGACATGAGGGACAAGGACAGAGAGGGGTGATGGGAAATGGGCATCCTATGTGAGCTGTGGTAAGAAAGTTGAAGTATAGAGTATGTACTGCTATTGTCGTTCAGTCATTTCAGTCATGTCCAGCTCTCTGTGACCCCATTGGGGGTTTTCTTGGCAAAGATATTGCAGTGGTTGGCCACTTCCTTCTCCAGCTCATTTTACAGATGATGAAACTGAGGCAAACGGGGTTAAGTAACTTGCCCAGGGTCACACAGCTAGTAAGCGACTGAGGATGAATTTGAACTCAGGTCTTTTTTAGTCCCGGCCTGGCACTCTATCCACTGCTACCACCTTGCTGTCCATAGAGTATGTAAAAGAGTATAAAGTACCAAAAGGTTGAAGCCAGACTGCTAAGGGTTTTAAATGCTCTTCCAGCAAATAACATGATGGGGCCAGTCAACTGCCAAGGCCACCCTTCCATCCAACCATCCCCACCCCCTCCTCAGAAGCTTTCCAAAGCTCCCCTATTAGCTATTGAATATAATCCACACTCCTAAATGGGGTATTCAGTTTCTTGTGCAATCTGGCTCCAAACCTGCCTTTCCATATTTGTTCCACATTTCTCCTCTTCACACTCTTAAGCCCAGCCAAACTGGAATTAACGAATGCTGGTTGAATTTCATTGAAGCTGTGCTTGCCTCTGTGACTGGATTAGACATATCTGGGATAAAATCCTCATGTTCAGTAGCTCATCAATGCTAAGTTTTTTCAACATAGATTTTTTTGATTTCCCCATATTTGCTAGTCAAGTCCTTGTTGAAAAACACCTTTGCTCAGAAGAACTGAAAAAGGAAAGGGATATTATATTATTTATGCTAAGGCCAGGAAAATTAGGGCAAGGGAAGGGAGGAGGGGAGAAACCTATGACATAGGAATCTCTGAGGCCTAATAAGGATGGACTGCAAATGAGAAACAGGATAGCCTGCTACCCCAGCAGGTCTGGTGTGCCAGCCATTAGGGAAAAAAGAAATCCCAGGTATGCCAGAGACTGAGGATGGGTCAGTAGGAAGCCGGTTCTCTTCTTACATGAGGAAAAATCCCTTTCCCTAGATTAGACTTGCTTTATTAGCTTCAGCACTTTGATACTAACTCATGTTCAGAGACCTTTTAAAAATAAGGCTAGAGCCCTTCACAGGTTAAGTACATGTGGAAGGGCAGAGAAAGGAGGTAGGAGCAAATGCTATTGAATCATTCTTTCATGCTCATTCTTCCCCAGGCCCAAGCCAGGGGAGGAAACCCACGTATCTCCATACCTGACAACTAGACACTCTAAGGTACCATGCTCCTGCTGCTGCTGACAATAAAAACAAGAATAACAGAAAATGTTTATAGATTTCTTTAGAATTTAACATATTTTGATTCCTTTTGTTCAGCTAGTACATAGTAGGTGTTTGATAAATGTTTATTGACTGATTCTAAAACATCTACAAAAAGAGAAGAAAACCATGATAGTATGTCTCCTTTTGTTTCACTTTATAGTATTTTTTCCATTTGCATGGAAAGATAGTTTCCTGTTGCATGTAAAAATCACTTTTATAAGATTTTGAGTTCTAAGTTATTTTCTTCCCTCCCCTCTCCTCCCCTTTCCCCAAGACGGCATACAATCTGCATATATCTGCATATACGTGTACAATCATATTAAACATATTTCCACATTAATCATGTTGTAAAAGAAGAATGAGAACAAAATGGAAAAACCATGAGAAAGAAGAAAACAACAAAAAGGAGAAAATAGTATCCTTCAATCTGCATTCAGATTTCATAGTTCTTTCTTTGCGTGTAGATAGCATTTACCATCATGAGTCTTTTAGAATTGTTACAGTGTATCTTGAAGCCTGGAAGGGTATAAATCACACTGGCCTTATAATCAAAAAGACCTGGTTTCAAATCCTGTCTCAGCCTCTGACTACTTATGTGGCACTGGCAAGTCACAGCTTCCCTGAATATCACTTTTCCCTTCTGTAAAATGGGAGAGTTGGACTCAATTGCCTTCTAAGGTGCCTTATAGCTCTCAATTACTTAGATGCCCAATATCTAGCCCTGCCACAGATTAGCTTGGTGGCCTTGGCATGTCTCTTCAGCCTCTCTGGGCCTCAATGTCCCCATCTGCAAAATGAAGTAAATGATCTTGGTATCTGTCTTTTGAAATTCTACCCAACTTCAAGGTCCAACTCAAATGCTTCATTTTCTATGAAGCTTTCCCTGACCATCCCAGTCAGAAATGGATTCCTCCTCTGAATTTCTTTGGATGATCGTCATGAATTACCTTGCAGTGTAGTTATTTGTGTTCTTCATCCCTTCTACTAGAAAGTAATCTCCTTGAGATCAGGAAAGTATCCCTTCCATTATTATATCTTCACATTCAGTAAAAAAGGAAGCCAGCTACACAGTAAATGAGTGTGTGAACATCCCAAAAAGAGCCCCATGCTTTCCTCACCTTTATAGAATTAGGCTCTCTCATGGGGACCAGTCTCTTAACTCCTTCCACCAAAAAGTCAAAGGGGTTCTTTGCCAACCATACCCTCCTCCAACCTTCTACTTCTAGAAGCAGTAAAAAAGAGGTGCAGTGGCCTGTCCATTAATTCCTGGGATCTGATGGTGACAGTCCCTGGTTGAGCAAAGCTCTTATAATCCTGCTGACCAAAGCCTGATCAGAAGAGAGTCATTTTTCACCTTTTATGAAGGTGTCTCTTGGCCTAGCTGTGAGACCTACTTCCTCTTTCTTTTATCTCATCATGGAGAGATTGCACAGGCCTGAAATGAAAAGCAATTAATTGAGGTCTTTTACTAAGACCGACATTAGTTTTCTCTGCTGCGGCACTGAGTTAATTATTTAATGACATATAAATTTGAGTTATTCATCAGAACTGGGGCTAGAAAGGCAGAGCAAAGCCAGGCTTCCCCTCTTGGCTGTCTATTGGGCAAAACGTTCCTTGCAAGGCCTGAAGCTCCTGGAAAGGAACAGTCACTGCCTCTAACCCAGGCCAAGCCTGAAGAACCAAAGAGGGGGCAGGGATAGGGGAGAGGGACTTGCTTGCTGAAAATCTCCTGTGGAGTCCAGAAGCTATTTCCTTTCCTTCTGGATGAGTTGTTAATTAATTTCCTAGTGCATGTGCCAAGAGATAGAACATCTTTGTACCACTGAAGGCAAAACAACAGCCTATTGATGAAGGAAGATGATGATCCCATTACAAGAATGTTTGGGCCCTGCTCAGATGCTATTAGGAATGATTTGCTTTCTGCCCAATAGGCCTGGAACGTATGTGAGGAGGCCAAGGATGATTCAGTGATGAGGTTAGGGGGTCAATCCTCACGTGGTCTTGTTTACTTCACTCTGTTCCATGATCAAAAAAGACCTATCCTACGCAACATCTTGCAAGTGCCATTGGTCACAGATAAAAATGAAAATGAATGTGATTCGAATCCCTGAAGACCCCATGGTGCAGTGGAAAGAATGGTGGACAAGAGGGACTATCTAGGAACATGCCGAAGAAATATTTAACAATGGACTCTCTGAAAATAACAGGTACCTACAGCACAAGTTTAATCTGAATTACTAATATTTTCTTCATCACTTTCTTAAGTATAGACAATAAATAAATAAATCAATAAAACAATAACTCGAGCCCTGCCTTGAGCATTTCCAAATTTCTGTAGTGTCAATGCTCCCACTGAAAATTTAACCATCACCTTTCATGAGCCAATGAGAACTGACTTTTCCAATCCCACCTCTGATACTTCCTAGCTACGCAACCCTAATAATCAAGTCTTAAACTCTTTATGCTTCAGTTTCTCATCTGTAAAACACATATCACAGATTTAGGATCATAGATTTCGAGCTAGAAGGTCATCAGAGAGCTTAGAGGTAATCGGGTTCAATATTATTTTATAGATGGAGAGACTGAGGCTCAGAGAAGTTAGGTAACTTGCTCAGGGTTGCACAGCTAGGAAATATCTGAGATAGGATTCATAACCCAGGTCTTCCTAACTCCAAACCAATCATTCTTTCTCCCACAGCTTTAGTGTCTAATTCACAGAATCTGTTATGGGTATTGAACACAGAGAATGTATGTAAAGCACTAGATAAATGTCAGTTTTCATCAGTGCCAATTAATCAATTAACAAGCATTATTAAACATATGCTCTGTGGGGTAAACAATTAAGAACTGAGATGAAATCCCTGACTTCAAGGAATTTACTGATAGAATGCCAAGATATATAAATTAATGATAGCCTGTAGGTATGAAACAGTGGAAGACATTTGAGTATGGTGGAGAAAGCCATCATTTAGGAGTCTAAGAGTCTGGGTTCAAATCCCAGTTCCATGACTAACCAGTTGCCATTCAATTGACCTCCTTAAGTCTCAGTGTCCTTCCCTCTAAAATGGGGTGATGGACCTGGGTGTTTGCAGAGGTCCCTTCCAGCTCAGACATCCATCCTGGGATCCTGTGAATGGCTGGACCACTAAATTCTATAGGGAGCTCAGAAGAGAGATTATTATAGATTGGGAGAGTTAAGTAAAGATGTACAATAAAGGAAGTGGGACGTAAGCTAGAAGTATAAACAGGACCCAGATAGAGTTGTGGAAGGAGGAGGCTTTGTCTACTGCAGAAGCAAAGGTGTAGAGTCAAGAGACTTGTGACATGTCTGAAGAGAAAAAGCAGACCAATAAGTCAGGAGAAAACATTCTAGCAACAGAATAGAGTGGGCCACTTTAGCTCCCCATGAGTTAACGGTGCCATGTTGGGAACATATTAACTCAACAAATATTTACTATGGAGATATAAAAATGGATGGTCACTTTCCTGATATCAAGGAGATTACCACCTAGTAGAAGGGATGATGTACATAAATAACTACAATGCTCAGTAATTCATGACAATCATCCAAAGAAATTCAAGGAGGAATCCATTTCTGACTGGGATAGTCAGGGAAAGCTTCATAGAAAATGAAGCACTAGCCTTGAAGTTAGGTAGAATTTCAATAGACAGAGATATGGAGAAGGGCAGTCTACAATAAAGGAGTAGTTAGTGGAGAAGGGGCAAAATTTATCTAGGAAATAATCAGTAATTTTTTGGCTGGGTTCATGGGTTTGTATAGGGAAGAAGTGGGGGAAAAAAGGCTGACGAATTAGGTTGGGGCCAGACAAAGGTAGCTCTTGAATGCTTAGACAAGGATTTTGAATTATATGTCCATTAGGCAAAGAATCTTCACCATGAAGCTTTTTGACTGAGAGAGGAAGGAAAATGTGGGCAAGGAGATATTGCAGGAAAATTAATCTGACAGCTCTATATAAAATAGATTGGAGGAGTAGATTGAGGAAGAGCATAGAATATGAAACTGAAAGGGACCTCAGAGAGCTAACTCCTAGCCAATCAATGAATCCTATAAAAGACTTCCCTAGCAAACCATCACCTAGCCTCTCCTTGAAGAATGAGGGGAATTCTGCCTCCCAAGGCAGCCCATTCCATTTTCAGACAGCTCTAATTGTGAAGTAGCACTTTCTTAGATTAAGTCAAGTCTGTGTCCTTATAATTCCCACCAACTGGTCCTAGTTCTTCTCTCTGGGACTAACCAGAACAAATTGAAACTCTATACAATCTGATAATCCTTCAGATAAGACAACCTTCCTGTCTCCTTAAATTGTCTCTTCTCTGAACTAATACCCCATGGTCTTTCAACTATTCTTTATACAGCGGAAAGTGTTTCGAGGCTCTTTTCTATCCTTACCCTCCACACTTAGGGGGTCATTTTAATAGTCTAGGTCTGAAGTAATAAGAACTTGAATTGGAGCAGGAATTGGAAGGATATTTTGAATAAATAATCAACAGACAAGATAATAAATCAAATTACTGTCCACCTCCTTGCCAACTATTCTTCTCATCTCAAGACAACTGCCCTCTTGCTTGGTGAGTCCCTGACCAGGACTGCCTTTTCTTCAGGGACCCTAGCCATGCCGCTCACTTCACTCCTAGACCAACTCACTTTCTGAACTTCCTTACCTTCCAACCTACGGCTATAAAAACTACCCTCCCTGAGAGCTTTCCAGTTCTTTATGATTTGTCTTCTCCTATTAGAATATAAGGCCCTTGAGAACAGAAATCATCTTGTTTTCTTATATTCATATCTCTAGCACTTAGAACAGTGCCTGGCACATAATAAGCCCTTAATAAATGTGCTGTCTGTCTGCCTGTGTATCTGAATGGATCTGGGGAAAAAGGAGTAAACAAGAATGATCTTCACACTTTTGGCCTTTGTGACTGAGATAATGATAAGGAAGTCAAGAAAAGGGGCTGGTTTCAGGGAAAAGATAACTTTTTACAACGTATTTTTATTGATTTATTTTTCCCCCTGTGTTTTCCCCTTCCTTCTTCCCTCCCAGAGAGCCACCCTTTAAAACAATTTTAATTTTTAAAAAAAGAGGAAGAAAAGGAAACAAATCAGCAAATCAATCAACATAAAAAAATCTGACATTCCATGTAATGTTCCACATCCATAGAACTCCACATCCAGCTAAGTAACAAAGGGAGGGCTCTTTTTCTCTTTTCTCTGGGGCCAAATTTATGTTTTATAATTTTGCAATAATATAATCAGTTTCAATTATTTTGTGATTGTTCTCTCTATTTACTGTCCCTCATGCCAAAGAAGCTCTTTCTCCTCACTTTCCCCTTCCGACTTCCTTCCAGTTTTAGCTCAAATCCTACGTTTTGGCATGAGGTAATGCTTGGGGGATAGGATTACCTCACATTTATTTTGCATATGTATTTACATAACTGTTTTCCGGTTGTCTTCTCTATTAGAATATAAGTTCCTTGAGGGCAGGGGCCAGTTTTTGCCTTTATTTCCTGAGAACTTAACCTAGTGCCTTTAGTAAGCCCTTTCTAAAAGCTGGTTGACTAGGTTTGTTAACATGACATTTTTGTGGTCTTCGGGTATATTGCTTTCTTGGCTCCATTTACTTCACTTTGCATCAGTTCATGTAAGTTCTTCTCTGTTTCTCTCTATTCGTCATATTCCTGGAGTATGAAATATCACAAAATCTTAGTGATGGAAGGGTCCTCAGACTTGCTCTCCCTTCCCCTGGCCACTCTGTATGAGATGATCCCAGGAAGTCAGGAAAGCTATCCTCTCTACAACCTAAATTAGCAAGCAACATTCTTTCCTTGCAAAAACTCAAATCATAAAAAATAAGGTTGAAGAAGAACCGTGGGAATGGTAGAGAAAGAAAGATATAGGACCCTGCAAATTATGAGTGCCCTTTGGGTGACTTCTCAATCCCATTTCCCTAAATTCCTGGTTTGAGGTTCAAAGAGTAGTAAAAACCAGGTGAAGGAAATGGATTAAAGGTTCCATCTTGCTCCTCCCCTCACCCCACTTCCTTCTCACTGATATATTCACTTCTAGAAATAATATTTGTAAAATGCTTAGCATAGTGCTTGGCACGTAGAAGTTGCTTAATAAATACCTGTTCCTTTTCCCTTTTCCTTAGCCTAGTGCCATCCAAAATTGACAGATAGATGGTCAGAAGAACTGGGTTTGAATTCCCACTCTGTTTACCTGTTATCTTAAGCAAGTCATTTAACCTCATTGGGATTCAGTTTCCCAAGTTCTCAAATGAGAGGTTTAAATTAAATGACCATTAAGACCCCTTCCAGTTCTATGACCTGTTTACCATGTACCAGTTGACTGCTGATGGGGCATTTGGGTAAGGCCTCATTGAAGCTCCTCATGGTACTCACAATCTAGCAGAAGCTAAAATAGAATCACATTATTATACAATGCAATATATTGCATAAGAAGGGCATTATAGGGATAAAACAAAGTGATATGTTAGATCTGACAGAGAAGTCTAAGTGACCTTGCTTCCTTCAGCCTTTGGCCCCACCTGGAAAAATATATCTCTATTGGCTCTTCCCTTTTTTTGCCAGTCATCCATTAGGCTGCATAAACTGGGGGCTTATTTCCTGCAAATCTGGGAGACAATGTATGTGGGAGCCTATCACAAGTGCAACATCAGGTCAGGATATTTCTTGCCATTTCAGCCCCAGCTACCAAGGCTCTTCCTCCCTGTAAGCAAGCCTCCAAACATGGATGGCTCCTCTAGAGCCCAAGCTACTAGTAAGAGAGGGAAAGTTCAGCCTTTTGAAGCCACTACTTCTTCAGAAAGAGGTTTTCAGGCTCACAAACGCAGCTTTAGTGCTTTAGTGAAGAGCAGTGAAAGTGTCTGGGAAAATCAAAGATCTTATACTATGAGACAGTCTTGTGTCAGTGTTCCTCTCCAGACCTCGCTTGCCCTTCTCTTTATTTTCGCCAAGGATGCAATCTCATAGTCAAAAAACCTTTGTTACCTTGGACTTCTTCACCCACTGCCTTTGATTAAGCTAAGGGTACATGGAGGCAACACTACTAGTGTTTAGCTAAGTGAATCATTAAAATCATGAATTGTCAGAGTCTGAAAGGACCTTGGAGACTGGCAAATTCAACCCTTAACCAAATGGAAAATCCCCTTTGCAGCATTTCCCAAGACAAGGTTATTCAGTCTCCACTTGAACACCTCCATTAATTGAGAACTCATTACCTCACATAAAACCATTCCTTTTTTGGGCATTATTGAGATTATCGGTTTTAAAACTCAAAAGGGCTTTTGAGATCATCCAATTAACTTCTTCATTTTACTAAATAGGAAATAAAGTTCTACAAAGGTGAAATAATTTGACTGAAGTCACACAGCACAGGTAGTAATTAGTGTATTTAGGATTCAAATCTAGGTTCCTCTGATTATAAATCCAGTCTTTATTTCCATATGACTTAGCAGTTTGGAAGTTTTTTCATACATTAAATGAAACTCTACCTTTCTACCTCCCTCTTACTTCTACTCATTCTGCCCTCTGCCCAAATTCTGCCCTCTGAAATAACACAGGATAAATCTAATCCTTTTCTTCCATACGAAAATTCCTCAAACATCTGAAAATTTGTACTATATCTCTGTGAAATTTTAAATTTTCTCTTCTCTTGGCCAAATGTGTAATACCCTTAATGTCCTCAAATGTAAATGAGTTGCCTTAAAATATGGTGCCCAAACATGAATGCAACATTCCAGATGTGATTGTATAGAGGCTACATTCTGTGGCTGTAGGATTTTTTCATTTCCTTCACTTAAGTATTTTTGGGTTCCAAATATGTTCATCTTCACTTCTTTAGAGAAATTCTCCATTAATGGATTGACTTTTCTAATCTGATCATTGTTTTTTAATTTTGTACTTAGACCTTTAATTTCTAGCCTATATTCATTCCTAGTTGTTTATGTATTTGTCTTTCACTTTTGAAACATTCCAGAGTTTCTTGTGGTTGTCTTGTGCTCTCTGAAGAGGTTTGCAGGATTCTGTCTTTCACTAGACCCTATTGGCTTATTTTTCTTCATTTTGTATTTTCCTTTTGTTTAAAATTCTATTTTTAATTTCTGAAATAAAATAAACATTTCTATAACATAGTATAATAAAAATGATGATTGTACATGAAACTGCAAATCTACTATGCCAAACTTGCTATTTCTTTCAAAAATACAACAAAACTATTATGTAAATTTTTTCTTCTTTGTTTTCTTCCTTTCCCCTCTGATGGTTGCCATTACACACAAATAGGTGAGTGCGTGCATGAGTGTGTGTGTAAAATTTTTCTCTACATGCTTCTATTTATCAGTTTTTTTCTCTGGATGCAGATGGTGTCTTTCTTCATATATCCTTTATAGGTTATTTGGATATTTATAATAGACAAAATAACTTATTCATTCAGTCATTCTTAGAACAATGTTGCTGTTACTGTATACAATGTTCCCTTCTCATTTTACTCTTTATTATTTCATTCAAGTCTTTCCATGTTTTTCTAAAACCATTGAGTTCTTCATTTCTTAGAGCACAATAGTATTCCACCATAATCATATACCACAACTTAAACTAGATAAATTAGAAGTCTCCCCAGGAAGGTCAGGCATGCAACAAGAATGTCCGTTGTCCCCAATATTGCAATGGAAATTCTAGCAATAGCAGAAAGAGAAAAAAAAGAAATTGAGGGAATCATAACAGGGAATGTGGTGATAAAACACTTTTTTTTAATTTTTTTTAATTTTTTAAAATAAATTTATTTAACTTTTTACATTCATTTTTACAAGATTTTGGGTTCCAAAATTTTCTCCCCATTTGTCCCCTCCCCCCTCCCCAATACACTGGACATTCTAATTACCCATATCACCAATATGCCCTCTCTTCTATCATCCCTCCCTTCCCTTACCCCATCTTCTCTTTTGTCCTGTAGGGCCAGATAACTTTCTATTCCCCATTACCTGTATTTCTTATTTCCTAGTAG
>CM053771.1:150267611-150404553 GCA_028658325.1 Potorous gilbertii | reverse complement strand
ATGGTCTTAGTTTTTTTCCCTTTTCTGGGCATTTTCCCAGCCAGTTACTTGACTTCTGAGAGTCCTCTCCACCCCCTGGCCTAGATCCGCCCAACTAGTGCTTGGGGTCTGAGATTCAAATGCTCCCAGACAGTTACTTGACTTCTGAGAGTCCTCTCCAGCCCTGCCTAGATCTGCCCAGCTAGTGCTTGGGGTCTGAGATTCAAATGCTGCTCCCCAGCCTCAGGGCTTTTGGCAGCAGGCCTGACTGCTCTTCAATAGGAGCTTATCTGCTGGTGCTCAGGTGAGGGCAGGGCTGCCTCTCAGGCTCAGTTCCCTCAGGGGGTTTATGCAGAGACCTTTTGTAATGGAGCTGCTGTGGAGCTCCTGCCTGCTCTTGGAGGCTCTGGCTGAGCTGCCTCTGCCGCAGTGGCTGCCTCCCGAGGGGGTCCGAGTCCCGGAGATACCCCGCTCCCCTCTCAGCCCGTCTCTCTCACTGACCTGTGTGTCTGTGGGTGGAGGGACCTTCGCGGCCGCCGGAGATTCCGGTCCCTGAAGCCTGCTTGGATCTGCTCCCTCCTCTCAGTGCCGCGCCGGGGCAGGGCAGGGGAGGGCTCCACTCCTGTCCGGGGCGCAATGGACCCCTGGGGTCGGTTTTTCCGGGCTCGTTGCAACGGAAATCTCCTTCACTGTGTTTCTGAGTGGCTTCCACTGTTCCAGAATTTGTCAGGAGTTCTTTTTAGAGGAAATCCATGGGCTGTGGGTTCGGAGCTAGCAAATGTGAGTCTTTCTACTCCGCCATCTTGGCTCCGCCCCCCCAACACTTTCTTTTTAAAGATCATAGGATGGTATTTTCAGAAAATCCTAAAGACTCAACTAAAAAGCTAGTTGAAACAATAATTTTAGCAAAGTGGCAGGATATAAAGTAAATCCACACAAATCATCAGCATTCCTATATATCACAAACAAAACTGCAAAAACAAGTAGTAAAAAATACCCCATTTAAAATAATTCCTAGACAGTATAAAATACCTGATAAGATACCTGCCAAAACAAACCTAGGAACTATATTTTAATGATTTTTTTAAAAAAAAACTTTTTACACAAATGAAACCAGATTTAAGTAATTAGAGAACTATTGATTGTTCATGGGTAGGCAAGGCCAACATAATAAAAATGACAATTTTACCCAAACTAATTTATATATTCAACTCTATCCCAATTAAATTTAATTCTTTTTACTAAATAAGAAAAAAGTAATAAAATTCATTTGAAAAAGTAAAAAGTCAAGAATATCAAAGGAAATAATGAAAAAAAAAGTCTAAAGGAAGGAGATTTAGCACTGCCAGATCTTAAAATGTTTTATAAGGTAGTAATTATCAAACCTATCTAGTACTGTCAAAAAAATGGCAAGGAATAGAGTAGACATACAATTTGCAGTAGCAAATAAACATGATAACCTTGACAATAATTTGACAAGTGTAAAGACTTAAGATTTTGGGATACAGATTCATTATTTGGTAAAATTTCTGAGAAAACTGAAAAGTAGTATGGAGAAACTGGACATGGATCAATATCTCACTCTATTTGCCAAGATAAGGTCAAAATAGATATATCACCTAAATACAGAGATTTTACAAGAAACACTATAATATTTCCTAAGAGAGCTTTACATTCTTCTTTTAGTTTTATTTGTCCTTCCCTGTGTTTTTAGGATCTTTTCTACTTTATTTGCTTGTTAACTGGGCTTTTATTGGGATGTTTTCTCTTGATATCTTTTGTGGGTTTTCCACCATTTTCTTATATTCACTATCATTCATTTTCTGTATGCTTCCCCTTTGCTGGTGAGTAGATCCTCTGAATGTGGGCTTCAAGACTACGGAGGCTTCTTGGGTTAGGAGCTATAGAGCCCACTGGTGTGAGTCTTAGTCTGAAATAACCTCAATAGGTATAGGACTAATCCTGAGTTTCAATCTCTTTTCTTTCAAGTATTATGCAAATGTCCTCTCCAGTACCCAAACCAATTCCTCCCTCTAACTGCTACCTTTCCTTCATATGGTTTGGCAAAATCAGTGTCTTCTACTTCTTGCATGTTAGGAGGGACATAGGGAAGGAATATTTGGACAGTCATCGTAGCAGAGGGGGATCCTAAAACAGAACCCAGGCACAAACTTTTGAGTTTATGTTTGCTCCTAAGGGCATGTGAAGGCTGGTGGACATGTACAAATTGGTGGAGGTCATGTGCAAAACACATGCAAAAGTTGGTGGGAGAGTGAGTGAGCCCTCTAAGTATTAAAGTTCTCCAACATTAATTCATAAAGGATTTTTGCCTTATCGATGGTTCTGTATGGGTTTAGGTGTAATTGTCCTACATCTGACATATAATTCCTCTTTTGAAGGCTGCAGGTAGAAGTATGCTGGTAAATGTTTAACAATCATCTCTCAAAAAATAAAAGATGGATGCATGACACCCTTTTAAGATCAATCTGCATTATTAACATTTCCTTCACTATTTTCTTAAGTATCAACAATCAACAGAACAAATCAAGCCCTGATTTGTAGTGTTTGCTGTTTTCCAAGTTGCAAATGCTCACACTGAAAATTTTGTAATTGGCTCTCAAGCTGGTTGCAGCACATTCCTGATTAGTGGAATGAAGAGGTTTGCAGAAAAAGAATAGCGTTACATCTTGCTCATCACAAGACCTAAAGTATCTGATTTATTGGTTTGAGGACTTATATTCCAGAATAGGTCAAAGAAGACCCTGCTTGTTTTTTCAGTCTTCATATGACATTTTCTTATTCCTTATCTGGACAAAGTCCAGTCTGTCAGTATCCTTCTTAAAAAGCAGTGTCCTGTAGCACCAGCCTTGCATGTTACTTTGAGAATAACCCCAAGTATCAGACACTTTTATACCTGATGTTGGAGAGACTTTGGCTGGTAGATTGCTTGAGATCAGGAGTTCTGGGCTGCGTTGTGCTAAGCCCACCAGGTATTTACACTAAGTCTGGCATCAAACACCTGAAGCAGAGGTGGGGAGCCATTAGGTTGCCTAAAGAGGGGAGAACTGGCCTGAGTGGAGCAGATCAAAGTTTTCATGCCAATCAGCAGTGGAATTTGGTCTGTGTGTGGCCACTGGAGGTAAAGCTTTACCTTCCTTTACCTCCATATACTCTTGAGGTGAATACAAGGTGAATACTTGTCTACAAGTCTCCCTCAGCTGAAGAAACAGTAAGGAACTAAAGCCACAGCATGAGTAGCAGAAGACCAATACTTTTTAAATGTCTAAGTTATTTAGGCAGTGCAGGTCTGATGGGAAGCACCACAGAGCATTCACATTCCAGGAGAAGACTAAACCACAGGGTGACAGTGAGAGTCATGGAGGGACTACGTAGGACCCTATGGAAAAGCTAAGGTTTCCCCAGATTATCAGGGTATTTCTCATGAAAGTCCCAAGTTTAATTCCATTCTTGGGGAATTAATTCCAAGCCATAGAGTGAACCTGAGACAGAAGGACTCTAGGACCTTGGTGAAAAAGGGAGACCCATAGACAGGGAAGGGAATTGTGTTCATTGCTTATCGGCTACAGTGAATGCTTTGTGTGTTTTCTCTATCTGTTTGTGGGTTCCTGTGAGTCCTCTGTGCCTTCTGTATTTTCTGTGGAGTGAAATAAAGGCTGTCCTGTAATAAGAAAAAAAAAATGCGGTGCCCAGAAATAAGTACAATACTGCAGATGTGGTATGACAGATGGGCTCCGAATATGACTGTGGAATTGAATTTGAAGTCACTTCCCCAAGGCTTTCCATTCCATGCGATGTCAAGGAAGGGCCTGTATCTTCTACTTTCTCAGGTCACAGATGGACCTGGTCCCCTGAGGACATGGAACAATAACCTTTCAGGATGCTGCTGAATGGAAACTTGCCCAGATGTGGGCAAGCTGGATAGTCAGAGGCCTTAAGATGAAGGAATTGGGGATATGGATTTCAAATCAGGGCACCTGGGTTTGAAACCTAGTTGTGCCCCCTTAGCTCCCTGTGTAACTTTGAGCAATCCAATTAACATTCCTTGGTTTCAATTTCCTTATCTCTAAAAAGATGAAGAGATGATCTCTAAGGTCCCTACCAGCTCAAAGTCTATGACCATTCAGCTAGGTTTGGTCTAGAGAAAAGATTGAGCAGAGACAAAAAGCCTTATTCACGTATTTAAAAGACTGATATATGGAAGAGGGATCAGAGCTGTTCTCTTTGGTCTCAGAGAGAACTGGGAGCAATAGGTAAAAGTTTCAAAGAAGCAGATTTAATTTTGACGTAAGGAAAAACATTCTAATAATTTCTTGCTTAGTCATTTGTCAGTTGTGTCCAACTCTTCATGACCCCTTTTTGGGGCTTTCTTGTTAAAGTGGGTTTCCATATCTTTCCCCAGCCCATTTTACAGATGAAAAAAAAACTGAGGTAAACGGAGTTAAGTGACTCTCCCAGGGTCACACAGCTAGTAAGTGTCTGAAACTGGATTTGAACTCAAGAAGAGTCTTCCTGACTCTAGGCCTAGCACTCTATCTACTGTGCCACCCAGCTGCCCTTATTCTAACAATGAGGGCTATCTAAAAGTGAAATGGGCTGCCTCAGGGGGTAGTAACTTGGTTCTTTTTCATTAGACATCTTCACCTGAAAAATGGAAAGCCACTTGTCAGTAACATTGTATCAAGGATTCTTGATGAACCAAAGGCTGGGTCATAAGGCCTAGGGCAGTGGTGGGGAACCTGCAACCTCAAGGCCACATGTGACCCTCTAGGTCCTCAAGAATGGTAAACTTCACAGAATAATCCCTTTAATAAAAGAATTTGTTCTGTAAAATTCGGACTGAGTTAAAAGGCCACACCCGAGGATCTAGAAGGCCACATGTGCCCTCAAGGCTGTAGGTTCCTGACCTCAGGTCTAGGAAGTCCCCTCCAGCTCTGAGGTTCTGTTTGGTTTTGTGTAACAAACCCCTTCCTTAGTGTCAGGAGAACAGAACCTTTTTTTAAAAATCCAAACTTAACCCACTGCTTTTCACACTGGCTATTGGAAAAAAATCATTTGAGCATTATAGATGAGTGGTTTTCAAACTGTTTGGTCTATGAAACACATTGTCAAAGATTCTGTAGGTCATGCATTTTTATCTACTGAAAAAAACTAAAACCCCCTAAAAGTAAATAAAAAATAAAACTGCTCACCTTTGGATGTTACTCTCTGACATCAAGCCACTCTCAGCTCCTGATCTGGCTAGATGGCACTGACCTCAATGGGATTGGACTCAAAGCTCTGGGGTAAAGGAACAAAGGGGAAGAAGAAGTAAATCCTAGCTCAACAATGTGGTAATTCCCTCCCCGAGGCTCCCTGAACTTCCCTTCTTCTCACTTTGTCTCTCCCCAGAGCCAAAATTATGGATCTAGATCCAGATAACAGCAATAACTATTAGGGTTTAAGGTTTGGGAAGCACTTTTCAAATACTATCTCATTTAATCTTTGCAACAATGCTGTGAGGTAATTGCTATTAGTATCCTCATTTTACAGATGAGGAAGCTGAGGCAGATAGGGATTAAATGACTTGCCTAGGGTTCCATTGTGAATGTCTGAGGCCACATTTGAACTCAGGTCTTCCTGGATCCAGGTCTAGTATTCAATCTTCTGTACTAGATGACAGTGAGGAGATGAGATTAGACAGTAGTTCAAATTTAAAACATACTTTACTGTTTATAAAGTACTTTATATGTATTATCTCATTTTCTCTTCAGAAAAATCCCATGAAACAGGTTGTACACCCGTTACAATGCCTATTATATAGATGAGGAAACTGAGGCCCAGAGAAATTAGATGATGCCCAGAGTTATAGAGCTGATACATGGCAGTCAAGATTCAAACTCTCTTTACTCTACAAGCAGAACTCCACATTGTGGAATGATGTCAAGTCAGGTCATGTTGGCCAGTATATATTAAGAGCCTACTGTGCACCAGACACTATATCAACAGCAGGGTGTTCAGTTTATTTTTCTAACTGCAGGTAATGGAATTGTAGCAGGAAAATTGGCAAGCCCTTGAAATAGCTCCTCTCTCCTCCTTGTGATGACTGAAGATGTCACAGAAATACCACCTTTAGATTTGTTTATTGGCAGACCCTGAAGTACTATGTTTAAAAAGCCCTGTTGGGCCAAAAACTCCAACCAGACTCAGAACTCCAGAGGGGATCCAATGACCTAGCATATTTGACCTCAACCAGCTAGCAATGGGGTTTCTGAGAGTTGCACAGGGGGAATTTGGGGCAGGTTTTGGATAGAGAGAAAAGGTCCAGGAGGGAAAGTTAAGAGAGTGACCCAAGAGTAGAGGCATCCTACGGTAGACATCTGCCTATTCTAAAGGTAACAAGGTTCTAAAGGTCCCTGCTTTGGGACCACTCCATAGTAATCAGACCTCTGTTAGTGATTGGAGTGGATCAAATTCCTCCACTGTATTGGGCTAAAGTTCTGGGCAGCTGAGGTAGCACAGTGGATAGAATACTGGGCCTGGAATCAGGAAGATCAAATCCAGCCTCAGATGCTTATTAGCTGTGTGACCCTGGGCAAGTCACTTAACCTTGTTTGCCTCAGTTCCTCATCTATGAAATGAGAGGGAGAAGGAAATGACAAACTACTCCATTATCTTTGCCAACAAAACCCCAAATGGGGTCACAAAGAGTCAGATGCTGAAATGACTGAACAACAACAGAAGTTCTGGAGTTGGCTTAGAGGGCCCCCTGGACGTACTTTTCTCTCATTGAAAGGAAAGGCCCTAACCTTCCCCACTTTCCTGCTAGAGAAATTCTATCCTTCTCCCTAATTTTAGGGAGGAAATCTTAATCTTAATCCCCTCCACTTCTTTCCTAGAAGCCCCTCCTTCAAGTGATACCGAAACTACACTGTAGGTCCAGTTAGGTTTATGAAATTGTAAATTTAGAACTGAGAAGAAATTCTAAAATTATCTGGTGCAACCCTCCTCATTTTATATATGAGGAAACTGAGACACACACTGATTAAGTGTCTAGCCAAAGATCAGACAGGAAGAAAATGCTAGAATCAAGATTTGAACCTTTTCCTCTTTTACTCCAAATCCAGCGTTCTTTCCAGTGTATCCCAATTACCCTAATAAACTTTTACCTAATCCCAAAAACTAGGAAGGTTGGGGGAGAAAAAGAGACAGGGAGGTACAGAGAAAGAGAAACAGAGACAGACAGAGCATTTAGGGTTAGGATCAACTGGGAAACTGGGTATTAAAGTGAATACCAGAGGTGTTCTCCGAGGTGTTAATGCAGTTCCACCTCTAAGAAGGCTTGGTTAGATTCGAGACTAAGACAACATTTGGGGCCCCATCTGCTCACCAAGCTCTCAACAGCCCAATCCTACCACTCCCCATGATGAGGAGGTAAAGCTGGCAATTACTAAGGAGGGAGGAGAAAGGCCTAGAAATATGATGCCTCAGCAGATTCCACTCAGGGTGGGAGAGGAATAGAGGTCTTACTGACCATGATGCCTCAGCAAGTTTAAAAAATAATTATCTCTGAGCCACACTTCCTTCCAAAGTTATTGGAATCAAAAAACAGCTTTCTCAAGGGAGGAAAATAAGGGACAGCAAGTGGAAGAGTTTAGTTTCCCTCTCTCTTTTCTTTCCTTCCTTTCCTTTTTTCCTTCCTTCTTCCCTTTTTTCTACCTTTATTCCTTCCTTCCCTCCTTCCTTTTTCCCCTCCTTCCTCCCTTTCTCCCTCTCATTCTCTATTTCTCCTACCATGTACCTTCTCATTCTCCCTCTCCCTCCACTCTATGATTTCAATAGAATTGAAACAAAGGTACATAGGTTTCCTTTTCACAAGAGGGAACTATTGGCAAAGGTCACCTCTTCCCATTCGTCCCTGGTAACCACATTGTTAACAGTCAGTAAAAAAATAAAATAAATGAGATAGATCACAAAATAACCGTAGAGAACTATACTCCTGGGTGTTGTGAGGGTAAGATCTCATTTCCCCTAAAGCCATTCACCCCACACAGGAATTAGCCTCTTTCTCAGACAGCTCAGTCTCTATTCAACTAAAGGTCAGTCTTGCTAGAAAGCTGATGCAGTAGGTTTCTCTGCAGTCAACTTTCAATTTTCGCTGGGTAGCTCATCTTCTTTGAATCCCTGGCAGGTTCTCCCTCATTTTAAAGAAAATAGACAAACATAAAGCCAACTCCAAAATAATTTCCAAAGGAGTACTCTCCTCTGGATGAACCCAGAATAATCAAAATGTAATTGGGTTTGGATATGCTATTATTTTTATGCTAATATTTATCAGAGAAAATAAAACTTGTAAATGTACCGTGTCACTCAGGGTGGAGCTTCTAAGTAGTAAGTGAAGTTCTAAAGAAAATTAAAATCAGGGCTTAAAAGAAATTACATTTGCAATGATATAAAAAAGAAAGAGCCTTAAATCTGCAATCAGTGCACCACTGAGTTTCAGTTATGCCACAAGTTAACAGTGGGCAAAATCATTTAACATCTTGGAGCTTCAATTTATTAACCTGTTACAAAGGAAAAAATCAGTGATAATCAGATTACCTGCTTTGAATGTTTGTCATGATTAAAGCACTTAATGTAAGTAGGCAGTGCAGGATTTCAGGATGTAGGGGCAGGAAACCACATTCAAGATCACACAAGATTTAGCATCTACCACATTAAAAGAGTAGAAGGCTTGGAATATGATATTCTGGTAGGCAAAAGAGATGGGGTTACAACATACCTAGTGAGACTAAATAAAATCCTTCAAGGGAAAAATGGATATTTAATGAAATAGAGGGCTTTCAAACATTTCTGATGAAAAAATTAGAGCTGAATAAAAAAAATCTGACTTTCAAATACAAGATTCAAGAGAAGAATAAAAAAGGTAAACATGAAAGAGAAAACATAAAGAACTCAATAAAGTTAAATTGTTTACCTAAGAACTTTATCATTATTAGAGCTGTTGGAAGATAGAAAGAAGGTGTGGAGTGAATCAATTATGTTGGGATAATATAAAAAAATGGGTAGTTGAGAAAGAGAGATGCCCTAGAAGAAGGAGAAAGGAAAAGAAAAAATAGAGGAAATTATTTTACATAAAAGGGGCATGCAAGGAAGAGCTTTTGTAGTGGAGGATAAATTGGTGGGGGGGGAGGCCAAGCAATGCTTAAACCTCACTCACATCTAAATTAATTCAAAGAGGGAATATGTGTGTGTGTGTGTGTGTGTGTGTGTGTGAGTGTGTGTGTGTATGTACTCAATCGATAAAAGAAATCTATTTTACCCAACAGGGAAACAAGAGGGGAAGGAAGCAAGAGAAGGGAAGGATAACAGAAAGAAGAATAGATAAAAGAAGGTCAGATGAAAAATGAACTTTAAGGATAAAAAAGAATAAGGAGGATAAACAGAAGAAAACTGAAAGACAGAGAAATGCACAGTTTGTAATCATAACTGTAAATGTGATTGGGATGAACTAACCCATAAAACAGAAGCAGATAGCAGAATGAATTAGAAACCACAATTCAACAATGTGATACTGACCACGGAAAGTCAATGAACTAATAAATAAAAGGGGGAAACAATAAAATAGAAAAACTATTGGTGAATTTGATTTTTTAAAAAGAAAGAAAAAAACCAAATTACTAATATCAAAAATGAAAAGTGTGAATGTGCCATTAATGAAGATGAAATTAAAGCAATTATTAGGATTATTAATATGCCAACAAAACTGATAATCTAAGAGAAATGGATAAATATTTACACAATATATACATTTACATAATATATAAACTGCCTAGATTAGTAGAAGATGAAATAGAATACTTAAGTAACCCTAGCTTAGAAAAAGAAAACAAACAAGTCATTAATGAGCTTCCTAAGAAAAAAATCTCAGGACCAGTAAGATTTACAAGTGAATTTGACCGAAAGGAATTTATACCAGAAATGCAGAACTGGCTTTATATTAGGAAAACTATAAGCATAATTGACCATAAAAATAACTAAAGCAACAAAAATCATATGATTATATTAATAATACAGAAAAAACTTTTCCAAAAATACAATACTCAGGCCTATTGAAAACACTAGAAAGTACAGGAATAAATGGAGATCTTCTTAAAGTGAAGAGTAGTATCTATCTAAAACCAAGAGTAAACATTATTTGTAATGGGGATAAACTTGAAACTTTTCCAGTAAGATTAGGGGTGAAACAAACAAGTCTATTATCAGTTCTATTATTCAATATCATACTATTAATGCTAGCTATAGTAATAAGACAAGAAAAATAAATTGAGGGAATAAAACTAGGCAATAAGGAAGCAGAATTATCATTCTTTGCATATGATATGATGATATATTTGGAGACTCCTAAAGAATCACCTGGAAATAAGTTGAAACAATTGACAACTTCAGCAAAGTTGCAGGATATAAAATAAACCCACATAAACCATCAGTATTTCTATATACTACCAACAAAAGACAGAAGGAAGAGATAAAAAGAGAAATGCCATTTAAAATAACTATAGACAATATAAAGTACCCAGGAGTCTACCTGCCAAGACAAATCCAAGGATTACATGAACACAGTTACAAAACACTTTTCAAACAAATAAAGACATATCTGAACAATTGGAAAACAATAATTGCTCACAGATAGAGTTGAGCCAATATAATATAAATGACAATTCTACCTAATTTAATTTCCTTATTCAGTGTCATACCAATCTGTTTGGGCCCTGATTGGCTTAGAATGAATGTAAATAACAATCATTTCTATTTTGGCCAGAAACTCTGAGGGTCTTCCTCTCCCAGACCTTTTTTTTTAATAAGGCCTTTCTTAGCCTTATTTTTTTTTTTATTAAGCCTTAATCACTGAATGGGCACTGCCTCAGTCAAACTGAGACTTATTAAAGACCTTAGCTTGAAAAGACCCAAGTCCTCCACTGCATCCTGGGTCATCTCCAGTTGTCCTGATCCATATCTGTCCCCTGGACCCAGATGGCTCCACAGCAGAAAGTGAGGCTGGTGACTTTGCACAGGCATCCCTCAATTATATTCAATTTCACAACATCACCTCCCTTATGTCATGGTCCTCCTTGAGAACAAAGAACAAACAGTGGCAGCAACCAAACTACTAAAGAATATTTTATAGAGCTAGAAAAAATAATTACAAAATTCATCTGGAAAAACAACAGGACAAAAGTATCAAGGGAATCAATGAAAAAAATGTAAAAGAAGGTAGCCTAGCTGTATCAGATTCCAAATTATGTTACAAAGCAGCAATCATCAAAACAATCTGGTACTGGCTAAGAAATAGAGTGGTACATCAGTGAAATAGATTAGGTAGACAATACACAGTAGTAAATGACCATAGTAATCTAGTGTTTGAAAAACCCAAAGATCCAAGCTTTGAAAATAAGAATTCACCATTTGACAAAAATTGCTGGGACAACTGGAAAGAAGTTTAGCAGTAATTACGCACCATAAGGTCAAAATGGATAAATTATTTAGACATAAAAAATTAAGAGAGTATGGAAAAATGTACCTATCAGAGTTATGAATAAGGGAAAAGTTTATGACTAAACAAGAGACTGAGTAGATTATGGGAAGTCAAATAGATATTTTTAATTACATGAAATTAAAAGTTTTTGTACAAATAAAACTAATGTAACCAATAAGAACAAGGAAAACAGAAAACTAATCAGAAATTGTAAAGTAAGTTTCTCTGATAAAAGCTTTATTTCTCAAAGATATAGGGAACTGAACCAAATTTATACAAATAAGAGCCATTCCCCAGTTGCTAAATGGTCAAAGGAAAACAGGCAGTTTTCAGAAAAAGAAATCAAAGCCATCAATAGTCACAGCAAAAATTCTCTAAAGAACTACTGATTAGAGAAATGCACCTCAAAACAACTGAGTGTTTATCAGATTAACTAGCATGACAGAAAAGAAAAATGATGAATCCTAGAGAAGATGTAGAAAAACTGGGACACTAATGCGCTGTTGGTAGAGTTGTGAACTAGTCTAACCATTGTGGAGAACAATTTGGAGCTATGCCCAAAGGGCTATAAAACTGTGTATACCTTTGACCCAGAAATACCACTACTACATCTGTATTCTAAATAGAAAAGAAAAGGGAAAAAGACCTATTTGTGCAAAAATATTTATAGCAGCTTTTTTTTTTTGTAGTGGCAAAGAATTAGAGGATGCCCAACAACTGGAAAATGGCTGAACAAATTGTAGTCTATGATCGTGATGGAATACTATTGTGTTGTAACAAACGATAACAAGAATGGTTTTAGAAAAACCACTGGGAAGACTCATATGAACTCATACAAAGTGAAGTGAGAAGATCCAGGAGAACGCTTTAGCCTATATTGCAAGGATGGTCAGCTATGAACAACTTAACTATTCTAATGAAGACAACAATTCAAGACAATTCCAAAGGACCCAAGACGAAAAATCCTATCACACTTCCTGAGAGAGAAATGAACTCTGAATGTATACTTTTTTAACTTTATTTTTTTGTTTCATCAGTTTTCTTTTGCGATATGGCTAATATGAAAGTATGTTTTGCATAATGTCAATTGCACTTATTATTCAGTCATTTGTAAGTCATATCTGACTCTTTGTGACCCCATTTGGGGTTTTCTTGGTAGCAATACTGGAGTAGTCTGCCATTTCCTTCTCTAGTTCCTTTTACAGATGAGAAAACTGAGGCAAACAGAGTTAAGTGACTTGCCCAGGGTCACCCAGCTAGCAAGTATCTGAGGCTGGATTTGAACTCAGGACAATGAGTCTTCCTGACTCTAGGATCAGCATGCCATCCACTGTACCACCTAGCTGCCCCTAATATCACATGTACAATAGAAATCAAATTGCTTACCTTCTCAAGAAGAGGAGTGGGAAAAACTATTTTAAAATGAACGTTAAAAGTTTTTATATACAATTGGGAAATATTTAGTGAAATAAATAAAAAACATTTAAATAGGAAAGGAAAAGAAAAAAGAAAAGATTCAGGGAATGGCACTAAGATCTAGTCTGGGAAAAGTTACTGAGTTTGATTACATCAATTCCCCAATTGACTCTGGATAACATAAATCTGTAATGGACCCAGTTAGCATGGGAAAAAGGGAAAAGAAAAAGGGAAGAAGAATTTACTAAATACCCACTATGTGCTAGGCAACGCTGAGAGCTTTACAAATATTACCTCCTCTGAGCCTCACAACAACCCTGTCAGGCAGGTGCTGTATTTTGGGAAAAGCTCAGGTAGACAGAGATTACGTGACTTGCCCAGGGTCACACAGTCAGGAAGGGTCTGAGGCCATATTTGGACTTAGAGCTTCCTGATTGCAAGCTCAGGGCTCCATTCGCTCTTCCATCTATCATATTTGTGTAATGCCATTCTCCAGTGACATTTGACAACATGCAAGCAAGAGCAGAGAACAATAATGGTGAAAGTCATACAAGGTTAGAGTATGGAAAGGAATAAACAGTGTTAGGACAAGGGATCAAAGGGTTCATGAGTTCAGGCCAGTGTTAATCAGAACTGGTTAACTAAAGAACCAAGATTTTGAAGGGAAGGAAGTAAGATCAGAGCTTCAGAAAGCAGGGTGAGGCAGAGAGATGAGACATTTGCTAGAAGATGGAAAATGGGTTTGAGAAGTACAGGAAGAGCTAGAAGGATGGGAGATTATGGTAAGATAAAACAATCTTAGAGTTATAGATTAGGGAGGCAGACTACTTGTGATCTGATCATTCCTGTGTATGGCTGAGGTGGAATGAATATACAGATCATGGGAGAAGGGGAAGCTGATAAACTGAGAAGCCAGAAACAATAACTAAAGGAGCAATAACATCTAAGCTGAAGCCCCCAATTCTAAGAGCAGATTCTAAGAGATGGCATAGAAGGGAAGACTGACTGATAGCATCCAAGTTCCCTTCCAGCTCAAAATCTGTGATCCTATGAATTTATGACTATGAGTCCATTATTGAACTCTAGGAGAAAAAAGAGAGAATGACCTGGTGACTGTTAGATGACAGTCACTAGGATATCAATCAGGTGATATACCTGGAATGAACCTTAAAGGAAGAAATGTTGATGAATGAAGAAATGAAGAAAGAAAGGGAAGTGTTGGAAGAGGATGAAGAAGCATGTTGACTTCCCCTCTTGTCTCCAATACAAGGCAAGAGGCCTTCTTCATACATGTTTTGTTTTTTGTTTTTGTTTCATAACTCAGGCTTTTTCTAATTATAAATATATAAAGATTATGAGTTTCATTGAGGAGGCCCCAGTGTTTGATGCAATCAACACAATGTTATCCACAAACAATAGCATCTGGAAGAACTCACCAGTTTGCAAGGAATCCCTTTTCAATTCCAATTCCATTGGCTCTTCTCCATGATAGTGATGAACTCCACTGAAAAACATATGTCTCCCTGTTTTATGGCTCACCTGATATTAATGATCAACAGCTCATCTGGTCTCTGTTATTATTTCCTTCATAGAATCTTCAATAATTTTGATGGATGCAGGAGAGATACCTAGATGAAAAAAGAACCTTTAGAAGCAGCATTTTGATTTACTGAACCAAAGACTTTTTTGTACTCAACAAACAATAAGAACATTGAGATTTTGTGTTCTCAGTATCTTTCAGTCAAGTGTGCAATGATGAAAATGTGGTCTACTGTAGAATGTTCCTGCAAAAGTTTCCATGTAATAAATTAGGAGGCAAGAGCCTATTAGTCATATCATCAAGGATGTCCTCAATACACATGTAGATTATTCTTATACAATTATATACATATGTATGGGAAATTAAGCATATCGGTTAGTAAGTGTTACTCTCATGGTCACTTTTTTAAATTAATAAAAATTAATAAAATTAATAAATTCCATGCCTTTAGTGTCTTTTTCTCATCCGGGTATGTTGTGAATCAGTCCCTCAAGACCTTCACAATTATATAACCTTTAGCACAGATCCCCTCCATATATCCGTGGTCTATTCTACATGCTTTCCTCTGCTTTCTTCTTATTATTGCCATTTCTCCCTCTCCAATAAACAAATGACAAGGCTGGAATGCTAGAGTCTGAGTACAATCAAGGGCCATCTGATCTGGATTGTGTAAAGTTTGTTATAAAAATTCTTGAAAATATTTTCCATGTTTCTTCTGCTTGTGGCCCTCTTTTCATTTTCATTCTTAAATGCCCTGAGGATGACTTTGTTTCACTGGGTCTCTTTCTGAAACCATCTTTTTACCCTATACTGCTTCTCTCTGTTTTATGAAGTAATGATACCCATGATCTTCCATTAGTTTTTTCTGCAAGATTTTACAAGAGACCACATTCTAAACCACTGCTGATAAAACAATTGTTCAATCACAACACCATAAATTCAGAGCAAGAAGGAATCTTGGAGATTCCGTTCTGTCATTTCACAGATGAGGTAACAGAAGATGGGAAGAAGTTACGTGATTTGCGCAAGATCGCTCAGATAGTAAATACCAGAGACAGGATCTGAACCCAGGTCCTCAGACACCAAACCCAACATTCTTTCCATTGCATACACTTTGGTTCAAAATAATAAAGTTCACAAACACTAAAAGGAAAAGGCGTAGTTGGGAAGTATTTTGTCTGAAGAAGATCTAAGAACTCAGTACTGAATTAAATATGTTCTATGATCTTGGACTGATGCTTGGTCCTAAAGCTAGGTACAATGGAAAGAACGTGAAAAAAAGCAAATGCTTGTTTGATCTAAGGAAATACCTCCTAATAATTAGAGCTATTCACAAGTGCTTAGAGAGGTGGTAGATTCCTCTTCATCAGAGGTCTTCAAGCCAAAGCCAGAGAACCCCTTGTTTAAGTTATAGGGGCTCCTGTCTGGTATAAGTCAGGTCAATGAGTAAAGTCAACAAGCATATACTATGTGCAAGGTACTGGACTAAGTGCTAGGGATACAAAGAAAGGGCAATCCCTGCTGTCGGAAACTCATTTTCTAATGAGCTAATATAGGATATATTTGTTGTTGTTCATCAAGTCTGTCTCTCTGTGACCCAATTTGGGCTTTTCTTGGCAAAGATGCGAGAGTGGTTTGCCCTTTCCTTCTCCAACTCATTTCACAAATGAGGAAATTGAGGCAAATAGGGGTAAGTGACTTGCCCAGCTAGAAAGTATGTGAGACCAGATTTGAACTCATGGAGATGAGTCTTCCTATTTCCATTGTGCCACCCAGCTGCCCCAAGATAATGCCTTCTCTCTACTGATTATCATTAAATTATCCTACATATCATATATATACATACACATACATACACAAAATACACACATGTATGTATACGTGTACACACATGTGTGTGGATAAATATACATGTGTATGCATGCATGTGTATATAAACATATGCCACATGGATCCTGTGTGTATGTATGTATCATATGTGTTGGTGTATATGCATGTGATAATTTAAGATAATCAATAGAGAGAAGGCACTAGCATTAAGGAGGATTAAGAAAGGCTTCTAGAAGATGTAAGATTTACCTGGGACTTGAAGAAAGCCAGGAGACACATATGAAAAGGAGAGTTCAAGGCATAGGAGACAGCCAGTGAAAATACTTGGAGTGTCTTATGTAACAAAAGTAAGGAGGCCTGTGTCACTTGATGGAAATGGGGGTGAGTAATGTGCAAGAGGCCTGGGGGGCGGTTTGCAGGTTATGAAGGGCTTTGAATGACAAACACAGGGCTTTATATTTGATCCTGAAGATGATAGGGAGCCAGTGGAATTGATTGAATAAGGGGTTGATGTGGTCAGACCAATGCTTTAGGAAGATTAATTTGACGGCTTAGTGGAAGATGGATAGAATTGGGTAGATACTTGAGTTAGGAAAACAACCAGCAGCCTACTACAACAGTCTAGTCATGAGGTGACAAGAGCCTGCACCAGAGTATCTGTAATGTCAGAAGGGAGGAAGGGGCACACACTCACTGGCTTCTGAGGATCCTGTGACTCCATGAGCTCATCCAGAAAGGGGGTCAAGACTTACACCCTTGAAGTGATATCTGATTAGAAGGCACATTACATGATCAACAATATTGTGGTACAGTAGAAAGAGCCTTTGTTTTGCAATCAGAACACCTGTGTTTGCATCATGCCACTGATTCAACCTGTGGGACTTTGTGCAAGTACTTGACCTGCCTCAGTCTCCTCATCTGTAAAATTAGGAGATTGGAGTGATGACCTCTGAGGTCCCTTCCAGGTCCAAATTTCTGTTTCTGTGATTCTTGATCCTTGCTCTGTCACTTACTACCTCAATGACCTTGGGCAAGACACTACCCCTTCTCTGGGCCTCAGTTTCCTCATCTGTAAGATGAGATGGCCCTGCTAATTGATGCCTAAATCTTGGTATGGAGAGTACAGGCTATAGGATTCAAAGGAGCAGGAGAGAATTCAGGGCTGAACAGATCAGGGGAAACTTTACAAAGAAGTTGGGATTTAACCTGAGGGTTGAAGGGTTAGTAAGATTTAATATTCCAGACAATTAGAATTGCCTGGGCAAAAGTATTTAACAAGTAATAAATATTTATTAAGTGACTACTTTGCAGAAGTATCATAGTGAGTACTGGGAATAAAAAGACAACAGATAAAAGAGCCTCAATCCTCAAAGTGCTTACATTATGCTGAAAATATGGGGGCAGGAAAGCACAAGACACATTCAAAGAACAGAGGAGAGCAGTAACAGGCAAAAATGAGGGATGGGTGAAAGGGTGGTTGGGATTAGATTATGATAGGCTTTGAATGCCAGGCTAGAGCTTAGACTTTATGGAAATATATCCAAGAATTTTTTAATCTTTGTCTATTAATTTGTTTTAAATTTAAATATAAAAACAATAAGAAGAAAAAGAAACATTATAAATCTGAATATTAAAACTTGAATGCAAAATTAGAAAAGAAAAAAAGCATTACCATGTGGACAGCAGAATGTAAGAGAGTGTTCAAAACATACAACAATACATTTCCATTTCAAAAAATCCTACATAATAAATACTATGCATTGTGTTCTGAGCTGTCCATCTTTTCTTTGCTTCCTTGTAAGTTTTCTTTTGTTCTCTGCTGTGCATTTTTGACTTTGTTCTTTTTTCCCCCATCCTCCACACCCCTTACTCCCAAGCATGGGTATAATTCACATTATATATATATATATATATACACACACATATATACTACCCACATATAAATACACACATATATACATATGTGCAAAGATACATACGTATTTATACATACACATATTTAAATATCATATTCATATATAGACATATATGTTCATGTGCATCTAAATAAGACCATACCATAATATATATTTGTCCTCTGTTTTTCTGAGGGTGGATAATCTCTTCCTTCATAAATCCATGTCTTCCCATATTTTACTAAGTTCACCAATTCATCATTTCCTATAGCAATATTCCTATAGCAATATTTCTACAGCAATATTCCATCCTTATACTGTCTGGTTATTTTAAATAGTCTAATAGTTTAAATAGTCTAAAACAATATTTTGGCTGACATATAGTATAGTTTTCCTATTTTTCTCTTATGATGAAATCTATTTTACCTTTAACTTTATATGATATCATAATTACAGTTTTTCCCTAATAAATTCTACTCCTGATCTTTATTTTATGTTTGTGTGTACCTTCCAAATTTTTTTGTTTAAATTAGGAGCTTGACATGATAAAAATTGATATTTCAAGAAGATTATCCCAACAGCAGGCAACAAAAAGGACACGCTCTCATTTTATCTTTCTAACAACTCAGATTTAAGCAGAATTAATTTCATGGTCTCCATTTTACATATGGCGAAAGAGAGACCTCAGGAGTAAAACTACAGGTGTCAGGTCACACACTGAATTAGGGTGAAAACCACAGCCCAGTTCAGCTTCTGCCCAGGAGGGAAATGCCATTTTCTATTCAGCTATTTAAGAACTGCCTTCCCTCATTCTATCTTCCCATCCTTAAGTGTACCAGATGGAGGGACTTGTGCTGCTGTTTGCTCAGGGAGGTATTTTCTCTCATCAAATGGTAAGAAAAACAAAATGGAATCATCAAGGTCTTTCTAACACAGTTTATCTTTAAAATACCATTTGTCCCTTTCTCTCTGTAGGAGGCAAGGTTTCCCCTTTTCTTTCCTTATTGCTCTGGACACTTTCATAACAAGATCTGCGTTCCTTCATCCATCCGTCTGCTCTACAATCTTTGCCTTGTATCTCTCATGCACAGTACAGCCACTGGCATGGAAGCTGAGGATGAGGACCCTTTATTGTTGACCATGCAGGACAGAACCAAGACCCAGAAGGGAAGGAGGCAAGAGCTGCCACCTGCATTCTCAAATGTGTGATTTTCACATAGAGTAAACCTCTCTATCCTTAGGACAATGCTGTGATGTAGGTAGTTTAAATATTATTATTCCAGTTTTTCAGTGGAAGAAATGAAGGCTCAGAAAAGTTAATTTGATTATGTCACCCCCCTATCTAATAAACTCCAGTGGCCCTCTATTGACTCCAGGAGCAAATTTGCCATTTGAAGCCTTTCACAACCTTTCCAGTCTTATATTTTTTCTCTTCTGATCCAGCAACACCTGCCTTCTTGCTCTTTCTCATACATGATAGTCTATCTCCTGGCCCCATTCTTTTCCCTGATTGTCTCCATGCCTGGAATGCTCTCCCTCCTCACCTCTCTTCTACCTTCCCTGGCTTTCTGTAAGACTCAGCTCATATCCCACCAGTGCAGAAGGATATCCTAGCTTCCCCACACCATCACCTCTTGCTATACCCCTGTCCCAGTGATTCTTCTATGAGACTCCCTCCCATGTGCTCTGTACATATATAGTTGTCTGCCTGTTCTCTCTCCATTAGAATGTAAGCCCTTCAAGGACAGGGTCCATGGCTTTTGCTTTTCTTTATATCTCTAGTGCTTATCCCAGGACCTGGCACATAGTAAGCCCTTTCTTGTTTTTGTTGAGTGGTTTCAGTCATATCTGACTTCCCATGACCTCATTTCAGGTTTTCTTGTCAAAGATACTAGAGAGGTTCACCATTTCCTTCTCTAGGAGGAACTGAGGCAAAAAAGGTTAAGTGACTTGTTCAGGGTCACACAGCTCAAAAGCATCTGAGGCCCCATTTGAACTCGGTCCTCCTGACTCCAGAGTTGGCACTCTATCCACTATACCACCTAGCTGCCTTCCAGTAAGCCCTTAATAAATGCTTATTAACTGACTGCTAGTTAGTGTCACAACCTAGATGCTCTTTCCATTATATCAGAATAAAGAATTTACGGAAGGATCCAGATCTGTCCTGGTTACAGCTCCCTCTGAAGCAATATGGTGACTTTATACAGCAACCACCCAAATTATTCCGAGCTCTCTCAAAAAAATCATCACATTGGGGCCTGAATTATTTAGGTCACTTGAACCAAGGAAGGAGTTACTTGAAGCTAACATATTACCAGTTAGTCTAGGGAAATGGAGGAGGGCATATTGCTTTCCATGCCCTCATATGCCAATTTGCATACATTGGCAACTTACTATTCAAAGAGCCCTAACTCTAATAGGAATGTCAAATAAAGAATAGTCAGCACATTCATTTGACCTCTACCATTTGTGCTTACGGAGACATCTATGAGGCAGGAAGCCTGATTCTTGAGGCTGTTCACCCCAATTAGAAGCTTGGTCCAGATGCAGAAGAATGCCAAGGATACCTTTCCTGGATCTGATATTCCTTGAACTTTTGGTTGAATGAACTTGGTCCCTGTCTATGACCCTCCCTATAGAGTCACTCCCTACAGCATAGGTATGTAAGGTGTTTTACAAATCTAAAGCATTACATAAATACTAACTATAATTATTTCTTTATTTTTATTTTTACTCCTATCATCATCATCAATCATCATCCTCTTCATCATCATTATCACAGAGACAGCATGGTATCATAGAAAGAGTGATGGACCTAGACTCAAGGAAATTGGATGTGAATCCTCCTATGACATTTACAAGCTGTGTGACCTCAGGTAGGTCACTTAAACTCACCAAGAACTCTTCAGAGCTGAGCTAATACACCATTCTGCACAGAGATGTTGTGGGGAAAGTCCTTTGTAAAGTTTTTTTAACTGAACCTATGACTTAAGTGTGTAGGAAATTCCAAGAGAGTGATTTCCTCAACTAAAAAGGTCCAGTGCCTTCTCTACACTTTAGAGAGCTGCGTGGGGAACTTAGAGGTTATTTGCAGGGCAAAAAAAAAAAAAGGGTGAAGCATAGACTTGGAGTTACTGGGGCATAACCATTTATAAACAGAAAATACAGATTACCCATGTATTCCTTTTCATTATTTTCCTTGCAGAAAGAAGGAAGGAGGAAAAAGAAAACATTTCTGATGGCCTCATCTGACGTCCATTAATTGTGGAGCCATGTGTGGGGGTCATTTCATTTTAATTATTAGCCACATTCTTATTATATGAGGCTGAATGCATGTTGCCTGGGTCTCCCAGAGTGCTGATGGAACGTTAATAGGTTGCTTCTCTTCTGCCCGATAATGCTAATGAGGATATTAGCATCTTAACCTTCCCAGGGGGAATTCTCCCTCCCTAAGTGCTAAGAAGATAAACCATTTCCAGGCCTTATGATGCCCATCACTTTGAGCAGCTCCCTCTGGACAATCTTCTAATAATCATACCTTACATTTGTATGGAGCCTTATGGTTTCCAAAGAGCTATCATATTTATTATATCACTAGATTCTTGCAATAGAGCCATGAGGGGAGGGGAGAAGATATCATCTCCAGTTTCTATAAAAACACAAATGATTGGAGAATCAGCATATTGAGCTCTTAGTGTAAGAAGCCTCACCTCTAGTGGCATATTGTGACTCATCTATGACCTAGTACAGGGACTTTTAAAGTTTCTGTGTCATGGATCCCTTGGGGAATCCAACAAAGTTTTATGGACCTCTTCTCAGGATAAATACAGAAGATAAATATATGGAATTACAAAGGAAATCAATCAATTTTCTTAAGTTCACAGATTCCAGATTAAGAATCCCTAACAGTACATAAGCCCAAAGGAGTTGTCTGAGGCACATAAAGATTAGGTGACCAGCCAAGGATCACAAAATTAGACGATATCAAAGGTGGGATTTTAACCCAGTTTTTCCTAACTCTAAGACCAGTATGCTCTATCACCTTAGCCTTACTGCCTTTTTTATACTCACTTTTTTGTTGTTTAGTTGTTTCAGTAATGTCCAACTCTTCATGACCCCATTTGGGGTTTTCTTGGTAAAGATACTGGAGTGATTTGTCATTTTGTTCTCCGGCTTATTATACAGTCAAGGAAACTGAGGCAAACAAGGTTAAGTGACTTCCCAGAATCACACACTAATAAGTGTCTGAGGCCAAATTTAAACTCAGCAAGATGAGTCTTCATGACTCAAGGCCCAGCACTCCATCCACTGGGCCACCTACTCTCTTATATCCACTTTACAAATGAGAAAAATAAGACTTAGAGAGGACAAGTCACACAGTTAGTGAAAAACAGAGCTGGGATTTGGACTCAGACCTCCTTAGTCCAGGTCCAGGGCTCTTTTATTTTGCCATATAGTCTCTTATACTAAGGGGTAGCTAGGTGGCACAGTAGATACTGTGCCTGAACTGTAGTCAAAAGGACTCCTCTTCCTGAGTTCAAATATGGCCTCAGACACTTACTATCTGTGTGATCCTGGCAGGTAACTTAACCCTGTTTGCCTTAGTTTCCTCATCTGTAAAATGAGCTGGAGAAAGAAAGGGCAGAGCTTTCCAGTACCTCTTCCAAGAAAACTCCACATAGGGTCACAAAGAGTTGGACATGACTGTCAATACATCAAGGCTCTTTTATGAAAATGCTAATTTCTTGTGGGCGTGGCCATAGTTTTCAAATACTCTATACAGTTCTCAGAGTACTTTAGATAATAAATATTTTATTTCAACAGTGTTTAAAATCATGAATAATTTCACGTGGTGTTAAATTCAAGGGGTAGAGAGGTGAGGTGATTTGAGTCAAGGTGGGGGAGTTTTTGAAGACATTTTGAAAAAGAGTCAAATGCCAGGGAACAATTTCTGGAAAGTTAAGAATTTCCATGTGGAATTGAACTGAACTGGACCATGGTGTGTCATATTTAAGATGACCAGATATTCTCATTTTTATTAGGACATTCCCAGGTATTTTTTTTTCACTATAATGTGTGGGTAGAAATCACTGGAAGACATATCCACAAAAGGCTCAGCTAAGCCAAGGAGGAAGTAGTTAAATTGTAAAGAATTTAACATTGCTTTGTGAATAATTACCAGCTAAACTGATTCATTATCAGCTTGATATGCTTTATAAATTGACTTATCATAAAAGAACCTAGGGTACCTAGCAGTTAGTATATGACAGAGCACCAGGAATCCTGGCTGTGGCAACAAGGTACTGCTCAGCCCCCTAAATTACAGTAGGGATACATGAAAAGCAATGAGTTATGAATGCTAGGTACCCCTCCCCCAGCAATCCTAGGGCTATGAAGGAAGGAAAGAAATGAGTTCTTTATTCTCTTCCTCTGCTTCTCAACCCACCCCATCTCCTCATACCACACACACTGAATAGTCAGGAAATGGTCACTATAACTGTACCCAGAGAGCAACAAAAGGTAGGGCTGGAGCCTGGTTCAACCTGAGAGGGAGCCCAGAGAGGGGAAATGCTCAAACGAAGAGGAGGACCTTTTCCCCAGGAGACTTAGGGGACAATATTCAAGTAAATATTCAAGCCCCATCTCCTCCCAATGTTCCTCCAGTGACAAGGAAAGAATATTGTCCTGCTGATTTTAAGGAAGCATATCCCCTTACTCAGAATCGTGTTCATATTTCTTTTTCCCTTAGAGGCTTAATCAGGAAGGAAAAATAATCTTCTTACATTATTATTAAAAGCATCAGCTAATCCTGCTGTGAAGAACTGTAATTTACTTCTAGGGGAAGGGGGTGCAGCCTGATGGCCAGAGGGAGAATTTTGCTTTAGGAAAACACAGCATGAGCTCACAAACACTCTAGGTTCAGCCAAGCTCCTTACCTTTAGTCCTACATTTTCCTGTTCTGTTCTATTGCTATAGAAATGCAATCATTGTGCTGGGAACTCCGAACTGCCCAATGGCCACCCACTCCCACCCCACTGGTGTGCAGCATAGCACCTTCTTTTATCACGCCTGAAGGGGCAGCTTCCAGGCAAACCTGCCAACCCACGGACAATTATTTTAGGTGAACTCCATCCAAGGGCCACAGCACTTAGGAAATAGGAAAGATTAACCACAGTCTTTGTCCCCGTGGAGCTCACGATAACAAGACAAATAATAATAGCTTTTAATTTTTATTATTAATAATACATGGCATTAATAATACTGTTAGCAAGGTTGTCCAATAGAGGTGGCTGATGAAATGGTCGTTCCCTTATGGTCTATGTTACCACCACAAATATGTGTAAATCACTGGACTATTATAAAATGGTAAAATGATATTCTAAGATGAGATGAAATTCTGAGGATGGACAAGGAGCCACCTTGCAAATGTGGAAAATTAATGGATCCAGGAAGTATCAAGATCCAAAAATCTGATGGATAAGAACTGTGGAGAAAGAAGAAAAATGAGTTCTGGATCTTCTCGGGCCCTGGCTCCACTCCCACTGTAGAGTAGAAGGGGACAGAGGCATGGAACTCGTACTCTGTCTAGGGAAGCTACCTTAGCGTGGTCCCACCACCATGATGCAAGTAGTCACAGCAGCATGATGTAGGGAAAGTGGAAATGGACTTGGAGACAAGAAGACATGGCCACCAAGTCTGTGTGACTCAGAGCAAGACATCTAACCTGAGTTTCAATTGTGAATAAAATGAGTATAAGGATAATCTCTACCTCACCTTTGTTGTGAAGAACCAATGGGAAAGTATGTCAAGGGCTTTGAAAACTTAATAGTACTATTCAAAAATGTACTATTACTATTGACTGTTCTATTGATTGGATTGGCATTCCCACCAGGATTTTTAAAGGTGCCTCGGTGAGAAGGTAGCTGGTCGATATAGTGCATGTAGCGAGGTGTGCCAAGAAAATCCTTTGGACAGTATTGGTACGCTACAGACCATGGGGTCCCAGAGTCAGACACAACTGAACAACAATGTGGTGAATGCAGAATAGAAACCCATGATGGCTGGGAGGGACAGTAAAACTCCCATGTGTGAAGGGGCTTGTATCTTTCTCCTCCATTGTATCATTTTGGTGGGTGGGTGTACTGATAACGTGTTTGTGTCAGTCTGGGATGCTGCTTCTGAGGCACATGACCTTACATAAGACTAGAGGAGGAATGATGCAAGTTATGATCAGATTCAGACCAAAACTGCCTTTATGAATCATGCCAGCTGAGCTCCCTCCATTTCCTAATCCAAAGGAAGAGGCACAAGTTAGTGTTCACCAGGCTACATGGCAGTGGGAAGGACCAAGAAAGACCTGAGATCTAAAGCAAAAATCATGGAGAGTGATTGGAAGTATTGGCAGGGATAGTCATAAGATGGTTCCCCTTTCAAGGAGGAATCGTTTAGACCTATCATGTCACTTCGACCATAGATTTAGAACTGCAAGAGAACCATTTTGTTGTTCCAGTTATTTTTTAATCATGTCTGACTCTCCATGACCCCACTGGGGTTTTCTTGGCAGAGATACTGGAGCAATTTGTCATTTCCTTCTCTAGCTCATTTTATAGCTGAGGAAACAGAGGCAAACAAAGTTAAGTGATGTGCCCAGGATCACCCAGCTAGTAAATGTCTGAGGTCTTCCTAACTTCAGACCCTGTGCTCTAACCACCGCATCACCTAGCTTTCCTCCCTGTCACTTTACAGATGAGGAAATTGAGACGCAGACAGGCTGTAACTTGCTCACAATCATGCAGGTAATTCATCAGCTTCCAAACTCAGTTCACCAGTCTCTCAATACAGTGTTCTTTCCATCATGTGAGCAACTGCATAGACTTTGGCCTAAAGGGGGCAAGGTCTCCCGGCGCAGTCTGGGTCATCTCCAGTCATCCCGATGAATATCTGGTCACTGGGTTCAGATGGCTCTGGAGGAGAAGAGAGGCTAGTAAGCACTTAATGAATGCTTGTTTCCTTTCTCTGCAAGCACCCATGCCTTTCTGAGAGACAGAAAGTACTTGGGAATGGATCTAAGCTACTGTAAGTCATATAGGAGAAAGAGGACTGTGCTTAGAGTCAGAAGATCTGCATTCAAATCAATCTCTCTGAGCCTCAGTTTCCTTATCTGTCGAATGAGGGGGTAGAATGAGATAGCCTGTACAATCCCTGCCAGGTCCAATATTCCATGCACTTGTCCTTGACCTATATTCGTGCTGTGCGCTTTCCTTTCCATTCATGTCATTACTCTGCGGTTGGTTTTGTCCTCTAGGTGCACTTTTCGGTTCTTACCTCTGGATTCAGATAAGTAGTGAGCCCCTCAAGGGTGGGGGCTGCACCTGGCTGGTCTTCTTCGAATTAAGCTAAGAACTTAGATATTTCTAATGAGATTCTTCCTGAGGATTTGTTGCTCCTGAGGATGCCAAACTAATTACAAAAGAAGGGGCTGTGGTCAGATATCAGGCACAATTTGAGAATGCATTAGAATCACAGAATCATTGAAATTTAGAAGTGGAAGAGACCTTAGAGACCAATCATTCTAATGCCTTCATTTTATAGAGGTGGACATCCAGGCCCAAAAGGTTAAGTGCTTGGCCCAAGGTCACATAGATACTCAGCTCCAAAGGAAGGTTATGACTTCTCTTTTGGAAACGACTAAAGGTCTGAGAAGCTCAAAGTGTCCGACGTGGTTGCCTTCAGTACAATAACGATCAACATTCGATCTCAGTGGCTGAAAGGGACCTCCAAAGGTTATTTAATCACAGAGAAGTTGCCGGGTTTCATGAGACGAGTAAAGGACCTGGAATGAGGAAGCCCTAAGCTCAAGTCTTATCTCTGATACCTACTAGCAATGTAACCATGAGCATGTATGTTATGTCTTTGAGACTCAGTTTCCTCTTCTACAAAACAGAGATAACAATATTTGGGCTACTTATCTCACAGATGCTTTGGGAGAATTTGCTGTCAAATCATTTCAGACTCTCCATGATCCCATTGGGGGTTTTCTTGGCAAAGATGCAAGAGTGGTTTGCCATTTCCTTCTCTAGTTCATTTTACAGATGAGGAAACTGAGGTAAACAGGATTAAGTGTTTTGCTGAGGGTCACACAGTTAGAAAGTGTCTGGTGCCAGATTTGAACTCAGGTCTTCCTGACTCCAAGCCTGGGGCTCTACCCATTGCATCACCTAGTGGCCCCTTTGTGAGGGAAGGACTTTGTAAAAACCTTACAATCCTAAATGAGTTTTTTTAAATTTTATTTATTTTTATACACTGCATAAATTAAATTTGTATAAATTCATAAAAAATTTTATATAACATAAAATAAATATATAATATGTAAATTTTATATAATATAGAAATATATGCTTAATTTATTTATTTTTATTATTTACCACCCTGTCTCCTTCTGTCTAGCATATTCTTCAAGGCAAAGCTTCCCTCAGGAATAATAATCCTCAACTCTGCTCCAAAGGCATCAGATTAAAAAAAAAAAGCCAGTGATGAAAACTAGCTGACCCTCACTTCCTAAACATATGGGGATTTGGAAACAGGGTTTAAAAAATGATGTTCTCCTTTGAATCTTGTGTTTGTCAATCTCTGAGCCAAGTGCTAAACTCCTCAAAGAGGACAGGTGATCATTTATCTAGTGACCTATGGAATAACCTGCATCTTTGGTACTTTCAGGAAATGGGGAAATGGAGAAGAGAAAGTGGTGTGTTGAGTTCTTAGAAATTCTGCTTAGTGCTACACCTGTTTTGGGACAGTTCTATCAACTTTATGTTGACAGCTGACATTTCTATAGCATTTTAAAGTTTATAAAGCACTTTATACATTATTTCACTTGGTGGTCTAAATAAACTCCTCTAAGTTCTTCACCATCTGTCTCCTTCCTACTTTTCCTGCCTTCTTTATTACTCCCTGCCACATGTTCTATGGTCCATCCAAACTGACCTACTTGCTGGTCCTCCATCTCCTTTGCACTGGCTGTCTCCCATGCCTGGAAAGGTCTTCCTCCTCACCTCTGCATAATGGAATGCTTGGCTTCCTTCAAGACTCAGATCAAACAGCACATTCTACAGGAGGTCTTTCCTGGTCCCTCATTTACTGGGTGGTGGGTGTTCGTTTAGTCATTTCAGGAATGTCCAACTCTTTGTAACTCCATTTGGGATTTTCTTGGCAAAGAAAATGGACTGGTTTGCCATTTCCTTCTCCAGCTCATTTTACAGATGAGGAAACTGAGGCAAATAGGGTTAAGGCAAACAGGATCACATAGCTAGTAAGTGTCTGAGATCATCTTTGAACTCAAGCCCAGCACTCTTTCCACTGTGCTACCTCGTTGCCATACACTCGTTCCTTCCCTTCTAAGGTTATTTTATATCTACTTTGTGTGTAACTTGTATATAACCACATATGTACGTTACCCCCTCCACTTGAATGTAAGTTGTCTGAGGACAAGAACTATGTCCACTTTTCTTTGTAACTCCAGTGCATCTCACATAGTAAGTATGGATATAAATGCTTACTTATTGACTGATTGATTAATCCTCATTACTGGTGTCATCTCCATATTACAGATGCTGAGCTTGCCTGTAGTCACACAACTAGTGGATGCCAGAAGCAGGATTCGAATGGAATTCTCATTCATATGACCATAGCATTCATTCTACAGCTGGAAGGGACCTCAAAGCCAATTTATTATTCATTTTATTGATGAGGAAATTGAGACCCAGGAAGGTTAATTGGATTAACCAATAGATAGTAAGAATCAGAAACATGATTTGAATCCATATCTTCTGATTCAGGAGCCAAAGCTCTTTCCACTGTACCATACTATCTCCCTCTGCTTTTCCCTTTGTAGCCTAAGAAAGGAGTCCCACTCCTTCCTTTCTGTCTCCCCTTTTCCTCCTTCCAAAGTACCCCCAGCACCATGAGAGGCAGGCTCCAGCTTTCTTCAAACACATGGGGAAGATCTAAATACCACGTAATTCAGTTAAAAGAAAAGGAAGCAAACCTCATCACAACAGTCGAAAACATGAAAACAACAAATAAACAGCTGCTTTGAGCGTGAGCCCAAGTGGCCAATTTGATCCTTCCTAAAAGAAAAATGCAATCTTGTGTATGCAAGCGTGGTTGGCAGCGGGGAAAGGGGGGCAAGGAAGGGGGGTATCTCTTGAAGGAGCTGCAGCTGTATGGAGCTCAGAGAGCAGCATTAAGCAGGCTTCTGGAACAATGTGTTGGATTACAGAAGCAAAATCCACAGAATACCAACTCATAACCCAAGTCTAGTGACTCACTTTAGGAAGGCAAGGTATATAAATGTTTGTGTGTGCATACACACACACACACACACACACACACACAAACACACACACCTGTTGAATTTTTCTACGAAACTGATGCACCCTGGATGAACCAATCAATCAATCAGCCAAGCTTGGGAATGAGAAGAATCCCTTTTAACCATTCACAGAATCCCAGGATTGGAAGGAACCTCGGAAGACATCTATTCCACTCCATCCTTAAACAGAAATCTCCTTTCTCAAACTTCTGACAAGTAATCATTCAGTCTCCATTTGAACACCTCCCATGATAGGATTGGCAGACATACACACACACACACACATCTTACAAACCAGTTCATTTCACTTTTGGACAGCTCTGATCATAGGGAAATTTTTCCTTCCCTTGAGCAGAAATGTCCCTTTCTGCAATCTCACCTGTTACTCCTATTTTTACTCTTCATAGCCAAACTACACTGTTAACCCTATCCTACTTAACAATCTTACTATCAATAACTTCTACATTTCATTCAGGAAGCCTTTATTATAGATATATACAAACACACTTGGAAACCTATGGATATTTATAGTGCAGCAAAGGAAGGAAGGAAAGAAAGAAAAAAGAAAGTAAAGGAGGAATAGGGGAAGGCAGAAGGAAGGAAAGAAAGGGAAAAAGGAAGAAAAGAAGAAAGGACCTATTAAGTAAACTATATGTGCTGGATGTAGAGCAGCTAAGCCCTAGGCATGAAATCAGGAAGATTCATCTTCATGAGTTCAAATCCAGCCCCAGACACTTACTAGCCCTGTAACCCTGACAAGTCACTTAACCCTGTTAGCCTCAGTTTCCTCATCTGTAAAATGAGCTGGAGAAGGAAAGAGTGAACCACTCCAGTATCCTCACCAAGAGAAGCCCCAAATAGGGTCATGGAGAATCAGATATAAATGTCAACAACAATATGCTTGGCAATGTGCTTAGCTCCTTTACAAATACTATCTCATTTGATCCTCATAACAACCCTGGAAGATAAGTGATATTATGATTCCTTTTTTATTGTTGAGGAAACCAAGGCAAAAAGAGATCATGTGACTTGTCCCGAGTCACATAATTAGTAAGTGTCTAAGGTGAAAGTTCAACTCAGGTCTTCCCAACTTGAGGTCCAACACTATATTCACTGTATCAACTACCTACTTACAAGCTTATTATATGTCGGGCACTGTGTTAAGTGCTAGTAATACAAATACAAACAAATATAAAAGACAGTTCCTGCCCTTCAGAAGCTTGTATTCTAGTAGAGGAAGGTAGCACAGAAAAGTGCAACTGAAAAATAGGGAGGCAGATGACTAGTCTGGGCCTTTCCACAAAATGGAGGTTCTGAGAAGAACTCACTAATAGCAGAAAAGGGTCAATAAGGGCAGGGAAAAGAGAGCTGACTCATGGTATTGATGCCTTGATAAGTATCTTAGACATCTGGAATACACCCACTTCTCTCTGCCCCAAAAGCTAAGGTCTTTGTCCAGACCTTGGTGATTTATACCCAGATGACTTTACTCTTTTGTCTCTCAACCTTTCCTCACTCCAAACTATCCTCTTCAAAATTCCATCCTTCAGCTACTTCCAACCCTGGAATGGTCCTATGATTCTGTAAATTAAATATCAGCTTCCATGCATTTAAGATAATGCTCCCTCTATTTGTCCACTCATACTTCAATCTATATCTCAACCTAACCCTCCCTAAAGGGAATCTCCATTCTTGGAGTCATTGGTACATGGACTCTTCCAGTCCATGGGCATGACTGGCAGAGGGAAAGGGCTGGGCATGTCTGAGATATTGTGCTTCGATGTTCTAACGGTTCAGAAACTAGGAAAGTTAAATGACTTGCCCAGAGCCATGCAGTGGCTGAAGTGTCTGAAGCGGGATTTGAAGTTAGATATCCTTGACTCCAAATCCAGCACTCTTACCACTGCACTGCTTAGCTGCCTATGTGAGAAACGGATTAAAGTGCTGGGGAGGGGATCAGAACTCAGAGCTGGACTGTGGTTGAAAGATGCAGAAAGGCCCTTCCATTCAAAGTCCCATCCAGTTCTGTGAAGGCTACAAAACTCTGGGAAGACAGTAGGAAAAAAGCCACACCCTAGCACCCTGTCTGTTGTTATTCAGTCCTCTCAGTCACATTTGATCTTCATGACCTCATTTGGGGGATTTTCTTGGAAAACCATAGATAATAATAGCTAGCATTTCACATTTGCTGTTGAATCAGTTTTTGGTTGTGTCCGACTTTTCATGACCGCATTTGGGGTTTTCTTGGAAAAAACACTCGAGCACTTCATCAATGCCTTTTCCAGTTGAGTGACTTGCCCACTTCTGCAACATCTCTTTTGTCTATCCCCTTCCCTCCATGCACATGACCCTTTCTGTGTCTCCCTGGCACTTAGGACATTGACTGATATACAGTAGGTACTTAATAAATGCTCACTAACTTGAGTCAACAACCGCCGAACACATTTAGAGCCCCTTCACTTTGGGCCTGTGCAATTACAAGAGTCTTCTAAATGGCTTCCCAGACTAATGTCTGTCCCTTTCCTGATCAACCTCCACATGGCTGCCAAAGTGACATTCCTAAAGTGTAGACGTGATCATGTCACTCTCCTACTCAAAAAATTCCAGTGATTCCCTGTTGCTTCTAGAATAAAATACAAAATCCTGTCTCTCTGGTATTTAACAATGGGGCTCCAGCCTACCTCTCCAGGCTTATTCACACACTGTATATACCATCCAAACAAGACTATTTGTTGTTTCTTGCATACAACAAACCAACTTCTGTCTCCATAGAAGCTGCTCTCTATGCCCAGAATGTGTTCCTTCCACCTTTTAGAATCCTTAGCTTCCTCTAAAGCTCAGCTCAACTCGTCCTCCTACATGAGGCTCTTTCTGATCTGCTCAGCTGCTATCATTCCCCCAAATTACTTTGTGTATGTTTTGTATTTGCATATATGCATATGCAAATACACATGCATCTATATGCATGTATATGTACATGCATATAGACACACATACTCATGTTGTTTCTCCCTAAGGGCAAGAATTGTTTTGCTTCAGTATCCTCAGCACCTCACACAGTCCAGTCTACTCAATTGTAAAATGAGGGTGGACTCTATGGTCCCAATTCTGGATCTGATTCTGTAACCCCATCAGTGTTTGAGAGCAGCATGGTACCCTGGAAAGGGCATTGGAATGGGGAACAGGAGACCTGGATTCCAGTCTAAACTCCACCACTAAGTGACCTTGGAAAAGTCACTTCATCACTGTAGACCTTAATTTCCTACTCTGTAAAATAAAAAGGCTAAACCGGATGATGTCTGAGGTTCCTTCCAGGCATTCTAAGGCTCCATGAATCAAATTCTTCCTCCAAGTTAAACCTACCCTCATCAATGCTGGATTGAAACCACTGGATCGAAACCAATTCCATGTAGTTTCATGTGCAAGGTCGATAAGGACATGGTGATCTTCTCCCTCCAATATACTCTAGTATATTCACCTCTCTATGGGTGTTATTACATTACATTGTCATCCATGCAGTTCTATTACCATAGTTTTGACAATAGGGATGGGCAAATTACCCCCAACAGAACTAATTGTCAACATTTGTAAACAAGTCATATCTTCCTCTCCTTCCTCAAGGTCTCCTCTAGAGGAATATTTCAGTGCCCAGCTTTTCTAGAAATACATCCCTGGACACTGGGCTGCACATAGGCCTGCCTTTCTCTTCTCCATCAAGTGCCCAGATTCTTAATTTAGGAGCTAATTCTGGTTCAAATTACTCGTCTCAGAGATAGAATTAGAGGCTGGGTGATGATTTGGAAAATACAATCAATTTACTCCAGTTGTTCTTACATGTCAGATCCCTCCAATAATGAAGAATTTACTCCAACCCTGATAATGACAAGGAGCCATTAGCCATGGGAGTCAGGAACCAGCTGTCAGAAACCAACAGCACAATCACTAAGTACCACCTCTGACACCAAGGGAAGGCAGCAGGGGGAGAAGACAGAAGCTCTCAGGTGGTTGGAAAGTGGAAGGTCTAGGTCTAGGTGTGTGGTTGCTCTCTCCTCAACAAAGGGGAGAAAGTTCCTGAGAGCAGAGAAGATATATTTCCAGGGCACTAGATCACAAATCAGTGTGCCTTCTCTTCCTCTCCCTAAGAAAGCCAAAAAAGAGATCTGATGGGCTAAGGGAAATAACCCCATTGTCCTCTAGGGAACTTCTTCCATTCCTCCAAGCCCTGGCAGATGTCCAACTTGAGGCCCCACGGTGGTCATCAATGTCCACAGCCCAATCTAGTTTGTTGTAAGAGATGGCTCATTCCATCATTCATCTCCACTGTTGGCTCAAGGAGGTTTAAATGGCTTTGTAGGAAGAAAACTCTATGCATATTTCATGAAATACATTTCCCTGCCTGTTTAATTGTGGGATCCTTCAGGGAGGTAGGAAGACTCACCACTCCTAGTAAAGTCATTTGAGCTGATGGATGGGGCTCCAAACTTCAACTGGAGGGGGCAGGGAATAAGTTTCTCTATCAAGGGTTACTGACTGCTTCTATACCCTGCAACAAAGCAGCATGAAAGATTACTCATCACAATGCAGGAGGACTCGAGAACCTAGGCAAGTAACCTTCCCATTCAGAGCCTCAGTCTTCCAGACTATAACGTAGGTGAATCCCTTTTCTCTTCACCCACCATCTCTCCTCTTTTCACACACACCCCCTCCCCAGTCATATATATCTATCTCACAGGGATATCCTGAGATTTCATAGACATACTCACTATATTTAGCACAATAGTATTACATTACATTCATACACCATCATTTGGTCAGCCATGCCCCAAAAGATGTGCACCTTTGTTTTACTTCTTTGCCACTATAAAAGGAGCGACAATACGTATCTTCATATATTTGAGTTCTTTTCCTCCTTCTTTTATCCCTTTGGGATATATAGGCTTTATAAGAGTCTTGTTGTTGTGTCAGAGGGTATGCACAGTGTTTAGTGACTTTGGGGGAAGGTTTTCAAATTCCAAATTCCAGAAAATTCTACCTATAATGCACTAAAATATACCTATTTTCCTGCAACCTTTTCAACATTTCTTTTTTTGGTCATCTATGCTTAACTGATTGGTGTGAGTTCAAACCTTGGTAACGTCAATTTGCTTTTATCTATTTACTAGCGATTTAGAGCATTTTTACATATGGTTGTTCGTAGCATGGATTTCCTCCTTCGAAAACTTCCTGTTTACATCCTTTGACCATTTATCAGTTGAAGAATGCAGTCACTAAATACAAATGCTTTCCTCTTAGGGGAGCCTAGAAACTACACACACACACACACACACACACACACACACACACACACACGCAACATGGAAACTGTTTATGCTAATTTCTAGGAAACCTGAATCACCTGCCTTTAGTAGATTTGGAGACGTTCAATATTTTGTCAAATACTAAATAATAGTTTATATTGACATAGAGTATATAGCATAGCTCTATCTTCACCAGAACCCTATGAAGTAGGTGGTGCAAGTCTTACTATTACCCATTTTAAAGATGAGGAAACTGAGGCAGAGAGAAGTTATTTAATTTGGCTTTGCCAAGGCCCAACAATGAATAAGTGATAGGCCTAGGACTTGAAGACCTGACTCTAAATCCAGGGTTCTTTTGCCCTATACAACAAACTGCCTAGGTAGGTCCTTCTAGAGATAATACTGGAGATGTCTCTATGTATCACCACAGCTCAGTTAAGTACAGAACAGGGCTCCCTTCCATCGAAGTAGACCAGTAGGTGATCCGAAGGCAATGCTAATATATCTGGGAAAGAGGTGGGTCTAGGGCATAGAGAATTCAGGACTTCCAAAGGTCTTCTACCATCTTCTTCCCTCTACACTGATCTCAGAGAGATAGACTACTGAACTCAGCCTCTGAGCCACAGAGAATCTAGAAGACCAAATCTTTCCTCGGTTCTCCTATCTACCCAACCACCTACCCCCTACCCCCATCTCTTTATTTCAAGCTGGACGAAGGAGGGTATAGTCACTTTAAATAAAATTCCTGTTTTATTCAAAGTAACATAATCACACTCACACACACACACACACACACACACACACATACACATGCACACATCTCAGAAGCTTCCCCACACACCCTCCAAATGTCAAAGAATTGGATTGTGCACAGATGGTTAGCTTAGTCTCACGGATCCCTCTCCTGCCAAGCGCAGGTATGCTGTCCGGATTCCTGAAATCACTGGGTGTCCAGATGTGGGAGCATATGCCTCTCATCAAGAGAGCCAGCCTCAGTGCCATAACATAGATATGTATATATGAGACAGTAAAACCTACATTATTGGGGATTTAGGGTGTTTGCACTGCTGAATGAGAGATTGGAGACCAGAAAGCCCAAAATGACCATCCGCATTCAGAGACCAGAGTTAGAGAGCTCACATCACAGTGCAGGGGCCAGGGGCTTCTGTATGGCTCACCCTCATTCTCTCCCATATACTCCATGGCAAGAACACTGCCTGCCTGACCTTACAGCTCCCTACATACATCTAGCCAGCCAGCAAACCATCTCTGTTTCACAGTTTGCCCACCTCCCACCAGGGTGGTGTAGCTACCTCTAGGGGATTTTTTTCAAAACAAAAAGACAGGACTGAGGCTCCAAGGAGAGATGGAGTTGGAGGGAGAGTGTAGAGTGTTCACTGGAGCTAACTGAATTAGCAGGAAAACATGCTCATTGTAATATCACTAAGCTACTCTACTTCCAGCAACCCCCAGATTCTCAGGGGTGAGAAACTAGGGGCCTCGAGGTCACATGTAGCCCTCTAGAGCCACCCTTGAGGACCTAGAGGGCCATATGTGATGTACAGGCTGCAGGTTGCCCAACCCTGCAACAAGGAACAAGCAAAGTCTATGTCAAACACCATCACCTTGGTTCAGGGACCCCACCCCCAGCCTTCCTCTCCAGGGCCTCAGCCTTTGTCTCATCAGCACGGTTTCTTTTACCCAGTCAGAGTTCTCTCCTCCTCCTCACCAACATACTTGTCTCACTTTCCCTTTTCTCCATTGTTCCCTGCCCCTCTGTTCTCAGGTTCTGGTTTATTCCATAATGCCAACATGGCATTTGTTCTGGGTTCTCCTCTGCTGACTTGTCACATGTCTGTGTGCCTCCCTTGGGCTCCAGGGTCCCCAAGGGCAAGGAAGCAGCTGTTTGCCATGCTCTGTATGGGCACCTATGGGTTCAAACCAGCCTTTCCTGAGAAAATCAGACCCTACTGTTTCTGAGCTCTGCTCTTTCTCCAGCTTTGGAGAAACTGGAGAAATTCTCTGGGAACAGAGGAGAGTATGTCTTCAGTGTCACTGTGGGTCTACACTCCTCCCTCCTCTTAACCCAGTCCCTCTCCACCCCACCCCTCCCCAAAAAAAAGCCTCTCAGCAGAAACAAACATTTCCAATGAGAGTTCCCATGTTTACTGCCAGGTGAATTGTATTTACTGTGCCTAGAATTTGTCTGCACAGCATTCTGCTAGTCAGAGTCCTCTTCTCCCACCTCAGGAAGCAATTAGCCCTCAGCACCTTTAGTGCAGGGAGGGAAACAGGCCAGCCTAAACCAAGTGCTCCTAACTGTTTTAGTGTCATGGATCCCTTTGGTCGTCTGGTAAAGCCTATGGACCCATATAATTGTTTTTTAAATTCATAATTGGAAGAATGCTAAATTTCAGCTAGAGATGAGTGAAAATAAAGATGTTATTTTCCTCCATCCAAGTTCAAGGACCCACTGAAAACGCTCCTCAGATCTCAGGTTATGAATCATTTCACTAGATGCTGGGACCACTTTCCATAACAATCCCTGCCTTACCTTCCTCTCCCCACAGGGTCTTCTCTGGCCCAGGTTTGCAACTCTGACGTGGGTTCCTCTGATCATCTTTCATGTCTCTAAGTAGCCCCCAGCTCTACAACACAAAGTAGAGGCATTGTGAACCACAGAAACCTCAGGCTGGGGAGGACCTCCAGAGGTCCATGCATCCAGGTTCCTATTTCCCAATAAAACTATCCCTTAACTGCTCTTTAATGTACATTTCAAATCTAAGTGACAGAAGGAAGTTCAGAGACAAGTACAGGCAACTCTATAGATAACCTCACCCCCAACTTCTCATATATTCTCTGGTGAATGTGCCAGCAGTGTGGACAAGGTAGGAAAATACTGGGAGTCCCAGATATAGTAGTAGTGATACAATTAATAATCATGACTGGCATTCCTATGGCACTTGATGACTAGCATTGCATTTGATCCTGCCAGGCACACTATGAGGTGAGGTAGTATTAACCTCAGCTGGTAGATGAGGGAAGTGAAAGACAACACAGTGTAGTGGGACAAGCACTAGCTGTGGCCTCTGAACACTCGGGTCCAAGTCCTGGCTGTCCTACCATGGGAATTTAGGCAAGTGACATAGCCTCCATGGTCCTATTTCCTTATCATTAAAATGGGATGATAAGAATGTCTTCCTACCTGCCCCCACAAGGATGTTGGATGGATTAAATGAGATAATGTAGGATAATTATATTCTATAAATGTAATAAGCGTTTATTAAGTGGCATGGTCAAGATCACATAACAGTCCACCAATACAGGGATAGAGGCCTGGAACTCAATTCTTCTGGCCATCATTTCAGTCCCTGTTGCCTCTACGGTATCAATATCCCTGATGTTTGTTGAAAGGCTAAGTCATGGGCATGGACCATGGGGGAATCTCACCCCAGGGTTGGTCCTCACCCCAGGGGAATTCAAGTGTGTTTGAGTGAGCCTGTGAAGTTCTTTCTGCACATTTTCATGAGAAAAAGAGAAGTAGGGGCCTTGGTTCCTAGAGACTCAGTCCACACAGCACCAATGAATCTGATGATTACCAGCCTGCCTTTGGGAAATCATTCAGCCTGGATACCATTTGGGTGTATCTCAAGTCCTCTCTATAAAGCACCAGAAGCTATCTGAGTCTCATTGAGAGGGAATAACTTGAGAAAGCCAGAGGGAGTGATGGAGGTCAAGAAAGCCCTGACTCAAGAAAAGCAGAAGTCAACAAGGCAGATGATATCACCTGGATAATGATCTATACTCGGGACCCCAGCTCAGGGCGAAGGTCCTGCTGTGTTATTATGTCTCTGATACCTTTCTTAATGTGGTTTCATCTGCACCAAGAAAATGGAATTATACTTGTTGGACTGCCTGGTCTCCACAGTCTGGCTCCAACCCACCTCTTCCCTCTAAGCCAAACCATCTAGATCCCTCCAGTACACCCTATATTTTCCTCTTCCTTTTTCTTACTCCTAGAATACTCTTCTCTGGGCCATCCCCTTCATATTTTTCTTTCAGCATCCTACTCACTACAAAACCCAATTCAAATGTTACCTTTTCTATGAAATCTTCTTTGTTCCTCTCAGATAGAAATAATTTTTCCCCCTTTTCTTACAGCAAGGAGCTTTGCCATTAACTTCCAGTGTGAGGACCTCCAGGCAACACCACCTTTGAAAAGTTGAGTTTGAGGAGAAATGATTCATGTTTTTCCTCTGTTCCAATTCTAGAGGCACCTATCTAGATGGTACAGTATAGAGAGAGCTAGCCCTCTCTGTAATCAGGAAGACCTCAGACCCTTCCTAGCTGGATGACCCTGGACAGTTACTTAACCTCTGTGAGTCTGTTTCTTCCTCTGTAAAATGTTGATAATATCGCCTACCTCCTAGGGTTTTTGTGAGACGCAAACAAGATCTTTATAAAGCCCTTAGCACAGTGTCTGGCACACAGGAGGTACCCAATAAACATTTATTCCTTTTCCTTAGCCCCTGGTTTCCAGAAGCCCTTTGAAAATTTCTAATAATAGGGGCACAGTATGCATACAGAAATAGCCCCCTGTCGTTCCCACAACAATAACAGAAGAATCAATTCACCCACCATTCTTACCCCTTTGTCAGCCTCCTCCTCTCCCTCTCCAGATGCCCTGTGCTCTCAAAATGCCCCAGATCCCTCCAGTTACAGAGGAAAATGATCTCATAAACAAATTCACAGTAAGGTGTGTTTATATTCCTAGGGGCATTTTATTAATACTCCTAGAGGCATTTGTTTTTTTTTAAGGGCCCTGAAAGTGATTATCGTCAAATTAATACTCTGTATTAATATCCAAATATTCAAATTGATATTCTCTATTGACAGAATTTCAGGCACTGTGTGGGGAAAAAATTAGTGACCAGGGCCTTGCAAGCAATCCTTAATGACCATTAGACACCCCATGGGCTGACTGGCCTGACGGGAAGTTAATAAGAGGGCAAGAGTCTGGGGCTAAGGTAGAGGGATGGCTCCTTCTTTCTTGCCCCCACCTCCCCAAATCATTTTTGCTTGGATGGTTAAGGCAGAAGGAGAGGCTGGCGAAGACGAGAAGCATAATTAAGAGTCAGGAACAGACAAAAGCTGCTACAGAATCCGAGGCCTAGGCAGTTGAAATCCACAAGGGGAACAATTAACTGATAAGAGTAAACTAATTGTTATTCATATTAAATTAGGGCACAGGTGATTTGGAAAAAATCTATAGACCCTCCCATATGCTTTGCGGGTTTTGCATTGCAGATGATGGTTTTATGGGGCCCTTCTGGGATTCGGATTATAGAAGCAGAGAGCATGGAGCAAACTGGAAGGCCAAGCTCTCGTCCCTGCTTAACTACATAATAAGCACATGAATGTTCATACAAGGGGAGAGGGCTGTGGATTTGCATATTAAGCATTTCTTGTGTTGGGCTTCAGGGGCAGGTTTTGGAAGGGCAGAATATGGAAGGCCAGACACTCCCCGTCCGTGAGAGTGTGGGCTTAGGGGAGAAGATTTAGTGCCCTGAGAAATCCAGACCCAGAAGGCCCAACATTCAGCTGTGGGGTGGACAGTTCCTGACAGCTCCCCAGGCTGTAGGGTGAGCCTGTGTGGGCACCGCAGACCAGAGTGGGGGACGGGGGCGGGGTGAGGGGTAAGGGGCGGTCCTGACTTGACTTAATGTGAATCTGGTGAATGGAGAGGGTGGGATAAGGGGGAATTATGGGGGTGGGGTGGAGTTTTGTGTGAGTAGGATCATGCAAGCTGGGTTGCAGTTAATCAGCCGGGAGGCTTTTTTGGTGGGCCATTCCAGCTTCACCAAGGAGGCCTCTTCATTCTGATTTTAATTCCACATTATTGTCTTAAGTCGGCTCTAAAAATTAATATTTAAAATAAGAAATAGGCCACAAACAGAGCCCGGGGCTAAATTGTAGGATGTGTCCCTAGAAAGGGGATTTCATGATGATGAGTATTGTTATAAGGATGAGGGTGGTATGTGCCTGTGAGCTATGTATCCCTTCTTGTTCCATCACATACAAATTCCCATTAGCTAGAGACAAAACCAAAGCCTCCTTCTCCCACCAACGAGACATCAACAAAACCACAGAAATATCAGAGCTGGAAGGCTGAGAGGTCATCTACTCCAAGAGAAGTGAAATGATCTGTCCACGGTCACACAATGAATTTGTGGCAGGCCAGGTGGCAAAATGAATAGATTTTGGACATGCAGTCAGGAATTATTGGGTTCAGGTCTGATCTCAAACACCATGTGATGACCCTGGGCAAAACACTTAACCTCTGTCTGCCTCAGTTTCCTCCACTGTAAAAGAGAGATAATGATAGCACCTATTTCTCAGGGTTGTTGGGAGGATAAAAACAAGAGAATGTTTGTAAAACATTTTGCAGACTCTAAAGCACTATATGAATGTTAGTACTGTTATTATATGAAAATGATTTGCAAAGCTTAAGGGTTATAGAAATACTAGTTATTTTTACTTGAAACTATTCCTATCCTTATTCTCTTTCCACTCTACCTTCAGCTATGTCTTTACTCAGTCCCACAATGGAAGAAAAGGAGTAGGAAGGCATGGTAGTTCCCCTCACGGAGTTTACAAAGGACAGATCCTTGTAGGGTTTTGGAGCTTAAAGAATTATATACACATACAGAAATCAACAAAAGCACATCATGACCATCATGACAGTGTTGCAAGGACACTTCTGGGACCTGACCTGGCTCAGATGTGGGTGGTAGTGATGGCAGGTGAGATATGATGGGACTCTGGATTCAAATAGGGTTGATGTGAAATCTGGATAGGCTTGTCCCTCTTCCCTTTCTGCTGCTTTTTCTCACCCCCTCTTAACCATTTCTGCTCTCCTGAAGCCTAGGGAGTAATTTTTGGGGTAATTTATGAGAGAAAACGGAGATGTGTTTGGTAAACAAAGAATCTGGGTTATTCAACTTGGAGAAAAGATTGGAAGGAAGAAGCATATGTGTGTGTCTGTTGGGAGTAGAAGGAAGAAATATTGTTGTTTAGTTATGTCTGAATCTCCGTGACCCTATCTGGGGTTTTCTTAGCAAAAATACTGAAGTGGTTTGCGATTTCTTTCTCCAGTTCATTTTACAGATGAGCAAACTGAGGCAAACAGGGCTAAGTGACTTAATCAGGTTCACACAGCTAGGAAATGCCTGGATTTGAATTTGAACTCAGGTTCTCCTGAGCATAAAGTAGACACTCTATCTACTGAGCCACCTAGCTACCCAGGAAAGAAATTACTACAGCACAATATGAAGTTTTGACAGATTGTGTCACAGATAGTATGACCACTACACTTCATTACTAAATCTCTAAATGAAAATGAATTTAAATGCCAGCAGGAAAAAAAATTAGGTTGACATAAAAAAACTCCTGACTCTGAAGGCTGTTAAACACTGGAGTGTTTAAACCCCTCCCCCTTTTGCTGGCATCTGGAGGGTGGTGGTGTAGGAAAACAGAAAGGGCTGGTTGGCCTTTTAAGGCCTCTTTCTTCCTCATTTAAGATTTTAGCTGATTTAGACATTTTATCTTCCTGGGATCTTCCTGTGCTCTGAAGAGCAAGCAGACAGCCATTAATTCCTGGGCTTGGTACTGGGCCACAGGTGCTGTGTGTGTGAGACTGTGGGGTAGAGAGGCAGATGATTAGTGGATAAAGACCATCAGCTCTAGCAGAATTACAGAAAGCATTTATTGGGAAAGGATGCCCTGATTTAGCATCACCTGAACATGAGGTGTTAGGCAGCAGACCAGGAAGAAGCAGGAGCCTTGTTCGCTCTGCTCTATTAAGAAGTATCTCCATCCCAAAACAGCAGAGCAACACATACTGGAAACTTGGGCCTTACCCAAAGGATGTGTATGCAATGGGCATAGCTGATATGGCCATGCCTACCAGCTAAGTGCCAGTGGAGGAGTAGCCCTTGTGTTGAAGGCTATTCAAATATGCACAAAGATTTCTTCTGAGCCTTCCACAATTTAAGTGAAAGCATTTTAAACGGGCCATAGCTCCACAGGACTCCAGAAGACCATACCTAGGCGTACAAGGATGCAGGCACACACTCACACATGTTTAACTCCCTTCCCCCTAAACACACAGGCATATATATCACACTGCAAACATACACTCACAGGGACACAAGTACAGTAGCCCCTCTGTCTGAAGCTGGGAGTGGGAAGAGGGGCATCCTGGAGAGATCCATGCTCATTCCTTGTTCCAGATCCCTTGGCTCCAGTGTCAAACCTTAATTTCTTAAGCTCTTAACGTGTGTTCCAAATCTTAATTTCTTAAGATCTTAATTTGTGGGCGTCAAGGCCTCCTTAAAGCCCTAGGCCCCCAGGGTAGAGACAAACACTCGGATCCTCCCAGAATCGGCTCCGTGGTCTTCACCTTGGAAAGTCCTGGCTCCCACGGTAAGGAAGAAGTCCGGTTAGCCAGCACCTGCTGCCCTCTGACCCCATCTTTACGAGTGGTCGGGCGCAGGAGAAGACATTTCTCATCTCAAGCTCATCAGTGTCTTCCGAGACAAGACTAATCTCGGGTACAAGAAGAAGGGGCCCCCTCTTGGACTCAAGTGTGAGCACTTCTTAACCATAAATGCATACACACGGGCCCGCTCTCGCCCAGCAGTCAATCTCGGTTAAAGTCATGCCCCAAACAGGTGCTCCAGGGTAAACTTGGGGTGGGGGAGCGGCCGATCCCCCTTCAGAGCCACCCCCGGCTCCGGCTCTTCTCAGTCTCCCTCCCCGCTCCCCTCCACGCACACCCATCCCAGCCCGGAGACAATCACCCTTTGACAAGCGAAGCTGCGGAGCCGAAGCCAAGAACGGCTCGGGTGGGGGGCGGGGAGGGGGTGGCAGCGGGCATCCCGGCCGGGTTTAACTCTAGAGGAGCGGGAGCGAGATGCCCAAGGCCCCTTCCCCGGGCCTGCAGCCCCCTCCCCGGCGCGGCGGTCCTCGATCCGCGCCGTGGGAGTCCGACAGGCTGGGGTGATGGGGAGGGCGCTGGGGAGGGGGAGGGGGAGGGGGAGGAGATACCAAGCCCACGAGGGGACCTTTCCCGGCCGCTCCGCCCTCCCGCTCTCCTCCGCCCGTCGCAGGGAGGGCCCCCCGCCTCAGCCGGCGAGGTTGGTACAGACCATTAGCAGTGCAGGTCCCGCTGGCAGCTCCCTCTCGGAGGTGGGGAGGGGGAGGAGGGGGATGGATGGGGCGGGGGGAGGGGGGAGAGGAGGCCGGGAGAAGAGGAGCTGTCAGTGCTGCCGGAGGCACGGGCGCATCCGCCGCCGCCGATGTGATTCTTGGTGGGGCTCCGGGCTCTAGCCCCCGGTCCTCCTCCTCCTCGCCTCCTCCTCCTCTTCCTCCTCCTCTCCCCCTCCTCCTCCTCTCCTCCTCCTCCTCCCCTCCCTCCTTCCTCCCCCTCCCCTCCCTCGGCCCCCTTCCCTCCCGGTCCCCGCTCCTGCTCGCCCGCCGGAGCCCAGCCTCCCCCGGACCCCGGGCGCCTCTGTCGCCTTCGAGCTACGCGGAGGTGCCGGGGTCGGAGCGCCAGAAGCCAGGCGAAGCGAGCCGCACCGAAGCCGGGGGTGGCGGGGCCGGGGTCCGCGGGCTGCCGAGCTGCCGGAGGGGAAGGCGGCGGCGGCTATGAAGTGGCCCCCGGTGGCCCGGAGCCCGAGCGTACCGAGGCAGGGAAGCGAGGGAGCCCGGCGCCCGGGCCCCGGGCAGCAGCAGCGGGGCGCCGCGTCTGGGGATTAAGGGCTGGCGGGAGCTGCGCGATGGAGCCGGAGCTGGAGCGAGCCGGGGAGGATTCAGACTCGCCGAGCCAGGTAACTCTCCCTCCTCCTCAGCCCCCACCCCTCCGGGGCTTCCCGGCTCCGGCGTCCTCCCCATCCCTGCCTGCTGCTCCCGGCTCTGCCCCTCGCGCTCCGGCCCGCCGCCGCCGCCGCCGCACAGAGCCCCTTTATGCCTCTCCATCAGTACCCATCCCATGTCCGTCCCTGTGTGAGGAGGGGGAAGGGCAGGCTCCCCACACCCCCCACGCCGGAGGGAGCAGGCTGGGGAGGCGCTGGGGAGAGCGGGGGCTGGGGGCCGCGCTGCCTGGGAATGGTGATGGTGCGCGGCTGCGAGGGCTCCTCAAAGAAGACACCCCTAACAAAACACAGCAGTTCCAGCTGAGAAAGGAGAAAGGCTTTCGGTTGCTGGGAGGTGGGGGGAAGAGACAGAGAGCTGAAACCTACTCACCAGATTCCTACCAACTGTCCCAGGCTAATGGGCCATCTGCCCCTTCCTCCCAAGCCCGAAACAAGACGTTTCCTATCATATTCCCCACTAGGAATAGAGGGGAAGAGAGAAACCAGGGGGTGATGCCAGTCCTTTACTCCATTCCTGCTTCCACCGCCATCAGCCATTGGTCTCCCTATTCATCCTTAGCTTGAGCTAACTTCTCTGAGGGGGACACAGGATCTGAGGGGCTCCAGCTCTAAAGGATCCTAGGAATGATGGAGGAGAAAGAAGAATCGGCAGAGATTTCCAAGAGTCTGTGATTGCCTATGGGATGGTGAAGAGAAAGCTAGTGACTCCAATTTACAGCTCACATCCCCTTAGGTCTCTCCCTATCTAAGGTCTCTGGGCCCCCTGCTCTCCAAAGTCAAAGAGTACAACTTTAAAAATAGCAGCTCAGAGACAGAGGAAGGAAGAGGAGAAGAAGTCACAGGATCCATCATTGCCAGGGAATAGAGGTGACAGCCTGGCACAGAGTAACTAAGGTCAAGAGACTCCCCCCTCCCCTTCACATACACAACAGATATACATATCCTTCATACCCAGTGAGTTCAAAGGTCTTATTCCCTCATTACTGTTTTCAGTTCTGAATGAATTTAGGGTGACTTTTTTTGAGGGAAGGCATTAGAAGTTTCCTTGACACAGGCCTTTGAAGTAGATTCCTTTACTAACCTCTTGTCTGCATCCTGTAACTAGGGAGAGGGTATTGCCAGGAGCTGTTTGTGACATGGGGCACCTAAAATATAGGAGAACTCCAGGACTGGGCAGCACAACCATGTCTTGTGATTAGATTACATCGAACAGCATCGTGATGGTTTGTGAAGCATTGTATTGTTGGAACACACCTTTCAGTTTGTGTGGCGGGGTATTGTATAGCTCTACAAGTTAATGTGGCATGGTTGGTAAGCATCACTGGATTGTGTGGCTTAATTATATAGCACCATAAAAATTTTGCTCTTGTGTTCTATAGTTTGACAATTTCACTATCCTACCTCTTGGTACCATGGAAGACAGGAATGATGACATTTCCCTTAGATCCTGCAAGGTAGTGACTGCTAACTGAACAGACCCAGAATCCAATACATCTCTCTCTTTCAGCCACACTAGACAAAGACATTTACCCCTTGGGTGGCTCAAGGTGAGTGCCCATTTCTAATTTCAAGAACCCATCCTGGTTGCTCATAGCCCTTCTGCTACTGTGTTCTTCATATCCTGCTTGCTGCTTTCAAAAAGAGAAAAGATAGTTTGGAGGGAGTAGAAAGGGTTAATGCCCTTGACTGTTCTCAGAGGTGCCCTAGTGTGACTGGGGGTGCCTCTTATGCAATTGCTTTTTAACCTGCCTTGATATTAAGAATATAGTTGGGTAGGGGAGTATTCACGGCGCGTGTATGTGTGTGTGTGTGTGTCTGCACATAAGCAAGTTGAAGGTATTTGAGCTAATATGTGTGTACCTCTGCATCTTCTGTGGGGTTAAAGGGAATTGTGCATGTATGTTCCATGTTTTGGTAGGTGAGCATGTAGGTTTGTTCAGACTTTTCTAGGCTAAAGTATTGGGAGAAGTGAGTCACATAGAAACAAAGTCCCCCAACTACAAGACTGGTGGGAAAGAGTTGAGGGGAGGCCCAAGCCCAGGGGTAATTCCTTACCTCTCCCATTCATTTTAGAATTAGGTGCAGTTTTCTACAGTGGTCATGTTGGGGATGGGGGGCCCAAGCCCCAGAGAAGAAGAGGTGGCAGTCAAGTTGGGCTTTTTCCTTTCCCCTGATAAATTCTGGGTGGAAAAAAATATGTTATCCAGAAGCAGGTCTTGAATTGAGGCATGGAGAGCAGAAAAGACATGGGGCCCTGGACAGGAGTTAAAATTAGAGATAGCCAGGACTCTGGCAACAAGGTCATAGAGGGTAGCATCTTTGATGCACCCCACAAGCTGGTCTAGTCAATAGGAACAACCAAATTGCCACCTGAAAGCTGCACCATGCTAGAAAATTAGGGGAAGGTAGCAAGCAAGGAAGGGAGAAACATAGAGTTCGCTGAGTGTACATACTGGCCACTGGAAACTAGAACTTAGATGTGGTATACAGTTTCCCACATTTCACAGTCAGAATTATGTCTCCAATAAGACAAGGGAAAGAGAGGGACATTTTTGCCAATCTCTGGGACAGCCTCCACTTTTGCTTGGGAAAATCTAGCATGGAAGTGAGTCCTGGAGGGGTCCTTGCTGCAGGGTAGCAGGGCATCGAACTTCCTGCTTAAAGGGAAGAAATTTCGTTCCCGTGAATTGAATGGAGACAGAGGGGAAATTTAGGTAGAACATCTAGCTGGGCAAGGTTCCAGAAGTTGGTGCACATAGATAGCATTTCACCAAGGCTTCCACTCAAGTTGAGCATACCAGGGAGACCTAGCACTCCAGACTCTCCCATCATTCTTCTGCTACTGTCGATGCCTTTCCATAAATGCAACCCAGACCCCAAGTCTGAGGAGTGGCCTTGGCAACGAATTGAAAGAAAAAGGAGCAGATCACCAAGAGGACGTGACCTTCCTGAGGCTGGTTCCAAGAAAATGCTAACCAGGCTCAGGCCACCAACTCTCCATCTTTACTTTCTACTACTTGGACAGAAAACAAAAAACAAGCATGTTTCCTCAAAGACAATTGAGTAAAATATCTTATGATTCCTTAGCAAGGACGGAGGGAGGATGCCATTGTTGTGATTAGTTAGAGACATCAAGGACCCTACCTCCTGCCCTCCACTATATCCCACTAAATGAAGACAGGGACCCCAGGGTCATTTATCATGGGAATTCCTATACTAACTCACACCAGAACAAGTCAAAGTATCACTGATGCATCCTCCCCCCACTCCCTCCTGTGGACCATGTCTTTTCCACACAGTGATTTCTTCTCTCCCCAAAGCCATGCTTTCTCCAACACCCCAGAATTGTGCTCACTTAACTCAGACCAAAAAGAAACCAAACTTTGCACCTCTATATGAGTGCATTCTTTTGCAAAGTTACAAAGGGATTTTAAAAATAAGGATCAGCTACTAAGTGGAATAATCATTAAACAATATTTTACAGATCTACCATAAAGTTGCCATTTTAAAAAGAACTTAAAGGAATGGTCTCTACCAAGAAATGAAGAAATAAAACCCAATATTGTGAAGTATTGATTATATCCTAATGGCAGAGAACATTGGCCATAATGAATTCATAACCTTGGATAACCCAAAATAACATATACATATATATATACATATATATGTATATTATATATATGTATGTATCTCTTTGGAATGCATTCTATGATTTTTTTTGTGGGTTTTTTTTTTGCAGCAACAGCAAATTTACCTTCTTAATGAGGTTTGGCTAAAGCCAATATTAAAATGAGTTTGCATTCCCTGAGCACACACCAACTGATGGCAGGGCAGACAGCCCAGAAGAAAACTGGATGGCAGGGGTAAGCCAAACCAGGATTAAAACTGTGCCACTGATAAACTATGCAGTGGTTTATCCATAGGTGGATAATCAAGAGTTGACTGCATACCAAAAAAAAAAAAAATCTTGAGACTTCACATCACTTGTCCCTCTTGTTTTGCAGTTAAAGCTATAGAAATGATTTCTTAGTGCCTGTGAATAATTAAAAGATATATGATAGGGAGGCAGCTAAATAAAGAGAAAAGAACTCTGTATTTGGAGTCAGAGGACAGGGATTCTGGGACTGGGGACAAGTCACAAATCTATCTGTGATTCAGTTTCCTTTTCTATAAAACAAGGGGGTTGTACTCAATGCTTTGTAAGGTCCTTTCAGCTCTAAATCTATGATCCTATGATATAAAGATATATATATCAAGGATCTGAAATCTCATGAATAACAACAGATAATTGACTGAGTTACAGAGAAGTAAAGTTACTTGTCTATGGCCCTTACAGTAAATGTAAGAAGCAGGATTTGAACCCGAGTCTTCCAGATTTCAAGTCTGAAACATTATCCACTAGGCCGCACTATTTCTCAAATAGATCATATATATTCATTTATATATGTGTGTTTATGTAATATGATATATATACAAATGTATGCATGTATATGTGTATACACACATATATTATTAGATTGGGTTTCCTTTCCTTCCTCCTGGGACAAAAGTTTCCTCTTCAGGTGTTAGTCACTTTTAGGTAAACTCAGGTTCTTATCCATACTTTTCCTGTGTAGGTATAAATACAAATATGTCCATACTGGTTGCCAAGGCACAATGTCAACTGACTTAATGTTGTTTCCCTCATGAGACTCCAGCACATCAAGTTCAAAGGACAAATGAGAGAAAAGTTCAGCATCAGCTTCAACCATTTCATCAGTAGCAACAGTATATGTAATTTCCATGAAAAGCGTAGGATGGCTATCTTAGTATTACCTTGAACATTGGAATATTTTCTGACTAATGTATCCCAAACATTCTTTTCTTATTACACTATATTATACTACACTATTCCATGTCATGTCATGCCATGCCACACCATACCACATCATACTATCCCATCCTATACTATACCATACCATACTATTTGCTAATAGTTTCAAGTCTACCAAAAAAGATGACAGAATTATATATTTATATGATTATTTTATATTTTCAAAGTACCTCTGCATTGATTACCTCATCTCATCTTCATTCTGAGGCAGGGAGGGAAGGAACATTTATTTTACAAGTGAAGATCCAAAGGCATCAAAAGTTAGAGTATTAAGTGGCAGCCAGAACTAGAATCCAAACTAAGGAATTAATCTGGTACCTAGAACCTGAAGCCTTAAACTTGAATTTTTCAGGCTGGAATACATAATATGTTAGATGTGAAGTGTGATGTTACAGTCTGGTTCTATTAGACTTCGCAAATACCCAGCAAAAGGAAAAGGGTGTGAACTAAGTCTTAGGAGCTGTGAAAATGAAGTCAGGGATTTCCGGCTTAAGAAAATTGCTTATAAAAGAGTTCAGGAGAAGGGGATGATGACAATGGAGAAAAGATCCTGGAGTTATGAAAGTACCTAAAAAATTCTGAAAGCATCCTAGATGGTCAACTCCTTGAGGCCAGGGATGGTGTCTTTTATCTCTCCTAAATTGTCAGCACAGTGTCTTGCACATAGCAAATACTTAAAATAAAGATCTATTGAGTGGATGAATGCTGCCGACAATTACCCACAATGGGACAGGGACTGAACCTGTCCCATTTCATAATTTCATTTATATAAAAGAACTCCCAGATGATGAAATTCCTCCTGCATAATGCAAGATGGCACCTTCTCTGCAATTCAGAGTCCTAGAAATTGCCTAAGGCTAGAGCATTGATAAGTTAAGTGACTTGCCCAATGTCAGCCAGTACTCAGTGTCATTGGTAGGAGTTAAAATGAGGTCTTCCTTGCTCTGAGGCCAGCTCCCTATCTACCGCCATGATGCCTCTCTTTCCTCACCTATTCTAGGTCTATTCAGGGATTTCTTTCTCCAAGGGAACATCTCTAATTTTGTAATGGAAATCAATGAGAAAATACAATTTGTTTCACAGGAAACTTTTCTGGAACACATTACGTCTATGAAGCAAGCCATATTTGCAGTATAATATTCTATCAGGGCTAAATATCTGTTGGATGATGTTGTTTTCACTTCCACTGAAATGTGCTGGCCAAGTGTAGCAGATCCTTTTTTTTGGGAAGATCTATGTAGCTGAAGTTATGTGTTTTCAAAAGCCAAAATATCACTGACAACAAGAACCTGTCCCCAGAAAGCAGGTGGGACAAATTCAGTTCATGTCAAGGGAAAAGGGAAGAAAGAAGGGAAAGAAGAGAGGAGACTACTTAGTCTAATGCCCTCCTTCTACAGATGAGAAACTGAGGCCCAGAGAAGAGTAAGTGACGTTCTCAAAGTCACACAATAGAAATTGAAAGATTTTCTAGAACTGGGGTAGTCACAGGAACACCTGAGAAAGAGTCAGTAAAAATGAATTATGGTCCCAACTCCACCACTACTTGGTAGTGTGATGTTAGGCAAGTCATATGCAGCAGATAGACCCCTAGAAGATCGGAGTTCAAATCTGTCTTCAAACACTTACTAGCTGTGTGACCCTGGGTAAATCACTTAATCTGCCTCAGTTTCCTTATCTGTAAAATGGGGATTAATACTAACACCTACCTTATAGCATTCTTGTGAGAATAAAATGAGATAATATTTGTAAAATACTCCACAAACTCTAATATGTAGCAGCTGTGATTATTACTTTGTTTCTGAGCCTCAGTTTCCCCATCTGCAATATGAAGAAAATGGACTAGGACAGTGCTACAAGTGAACTGTGCTTGTTTTAGTGAACCTTGTATTCAGTTTACTGAATATTTGACAGCCATTGAACCACAGCAATAGAATTTTGTCATAAGAAAGGGTTCTACCATCTTTTATCGACCTGCCCAAGATCCCACAGCTTGGCTGGTGGCAGGCAGAGTCTGAGACTATAGTAGAATCCAAGACTTATTGGCAATTCAATTCTCTTTCTACTAAGCTACACTACATTTCTCTAAAACCACAGCAGAACAAGAATGCCAAATAACATAGAGGAGTACACCCAGGCTTAGGGAGCGAGAGGCTTTCCCTGGACCCTCTACTTGGGATGATGAAGGAAAAACCTTCTTTCCCAGTAAACCATGTCCTGCTAGAGGTCTGCATTAAGTAATGACAGAGCTCAGGAAAGTCAGGACTTCCTACGCCATCATCAATAGATTATTTATTTATTGTTTTAATAACCATCAACAAAAACAAACATTCAAGTACAGAACCAAAATTATTTGGTACAAAACAATAAATTATTTATAATTTGTTTTTAATTCTGTCCATTTGCTAAATTAACAAAAATGTCCTGTTAGTCTCCTCAGCAGCTTTTAAAAATAACAATAATTCATATTTATGTAACCCTTTAAGGTTTAAATATTTATATTACAACCACTCTGGGAGGCAGGTAATATGAATATTGTTATCTTTATTTTGCAAGTGGAGACACTCAGACTGGAAGAGATAAAGTAACATATTTATCATCACACAACTAGTATTAGAACCCATCAAACTCAAGTCTTCTAGCTCCAAATGCAATTTTTCCCACACCACCACACTGAAATAAGAAGAAAGCAAATAAAACAGTGACTCAATAGAACTGAAACTATGGTAGATAACTAGACTTTTAGCACAGGTGGGAAATTTTCATCAGGGTCAGAAATTTAGAGGGTAGTAACAGCATTCATACTTTCCTTAAAGAAGTCAAGAAGATAGAACTAGTGATAACAAGATATTGAGAAAAGCAGTGCAGGCCATTTTCTCTGGAGGTGGGGTTTTGGTTTTGGTTTCATTTGACAGTAGAAAGAGAAGGAACACCAAGGAAAAGAGGAATACCCAAGAGCTCTGACCAGGCTGAGGAGCAAGGAGGGAGGCCCAGACCAACCCAGTCCCTAAGACTCGGTCTTTACAGTGCTGGAAGCAATGGCTTAGAGTTCCAGAGGAAGCCAGGTGGTATGAAATGTACAATTCTCTACATCCCATCACAGGCTGAAGTAAGATCAGGTCTCTGCTACCACTGTGGGAAGCTTCTGGGCTGCCCTTCCAAGGGCATGGGCAAGGATGGATTGGGGTCTTCATTATTGAGATTTGGAACTGGAAAAGAACAGAGGGTTCCATTCCCCTGTCTTCTGTTCATCCTAAATCATAAGAACAGAAGATGGTACTCTGAAAGGAAGGGTTCGATCCCAAATGAGCCTTGTTTATATCTCAAGTGGCTAAATGTAGGCAATGTAGCTGAATGAGTACGAGACTGGGAGTTAGTCCCTGCTCTGACACTAACTCTGGGCCATTTTCCTCCTTTCTAAACGAAGTAATGGATAAATATAGTCTCTAAGGTTCCTTCTATTGTTAACACTGTGAGTCCATGAAATTAGGGATTGATTTGACTTCACCTCTTCTCAACCTTAATTTCAGTAAGAATTGAATGAATCTTTGTGACCTTGCACAAGTCTCTTTATCATCTCTGAGGCTCTGGTTTCCAGTTATATAAAATGAAGGAGCTACACTCAGGGGTCCCCAAGGTGTCATCTAGCTCTATTGTTCTTCTATGATGTCTTTGAGGTTTTAGGGCCAGGGGCTTGGTTTCAAGCTTCCTCCAAATCCCTTTCTCCAAAGTGTGTATTTGCTATAGTAATCTACCTCTGTCCCCAAGGAGTCATGCTTCTTGGATGCCAAGCATGAAGAAACAAGTGACCTCAGCACTTAGTTATCAAGAATAATTAGTTAAAATTAAAAGTTTATATGGCTCACTTCCTTTTCCCAGGGGCATCCCCAGAGCCAACCCCATGAGTTCCTAACATGGAACAGTCTCTATCCACTCACCCTTGGCAATTGAGGGTATCTTTTATGCCAGTTGTCTAGTTTACAAACACTCTTGGTGACATCTTTGACCATCAGCCAAATGGAATTTATACATGTTGAATCTATCTGAAATTCTAAGACTTAAAAATGAGGAGTCTAGATTAACGTACCAGGGGCCCTCCTGTCTCACAACCTGGTTCCTAAGATTCATTTCCTCACTATTTAAACCTGGCCTTATGTCCAGCATCCCAAACCTGCCCTCCTGAGTCCTATTCTTAACTGTTCTAGGGTCTTGCCTATGAAAAGTGTTATTAACAGAATCTGAGTCCCACAAGACTCTGAACCCTTATGGGGGTTGTTTTAAACTAAGAAAGATAAGGGACGGGAAGGGAAGAGAATCCCTTAATGTATTTCTCTTGATGGGGAATCACATAATCTTGTAGGGTAACAAAGTGAGCTGAGCCCCAAAACATTTCTAGCCCCTGCCCTTGTGTGCTCAGACAAGGGGCTGCTTTCTAGGAGCTATTAATGATGTGTCCTCTACACTACACAGTTAATTTAATAATTCATCCAGTGTGACCAGGCAAGATTAGTGATTTTGACAGGTTGTCGTTAAGGAGCAGACCTTTTCACGTGACCAGCCTGGGGCCTCTGCACTAGAATTCTCAGCAACTTTCACAGTCAGACTTCTCAGTCTCTTTTGGCAGTCCTCCACCCTCACCCTCATCCCCAACTTCTCTTTCTGCCTCCTTCCTGATGTCTCATTTTCTCCCTCTCTTTTCTGTCCCCATAGCTCAAACCCTCTCATCTTTTCCTCCTCTCTCACTGCTTCAATCCAGCCCCATCTCTTTATATTCCAGTCCTTATATCCTCTAGCATGGAGGTTCTTACCCTAGGATTTCAGGGAGTCCATGAACTTTGGGAGAGATATATCTTTGTTTTCATAAACCTTTAGTTTCTTTGGTAAATGTATATATTTCATGCATTTAAAATAGTGTTCTGTGAAAGGGTCCATACGCTTCACCAGACTGCCAAGGAAGTTAAGAACTCCTACTTTGAGGTCCATCTCTATCATTTCCCCTGAGATATATTCATCCTTCGTTGCAGAAGAAGACCATGCCATCAGAGAAATAATGACATGACTTGCACTTGACTTTATATTGAGTGAAGGAAGGCTGTGCAGGTCACCAGCCTCACTTCTCGTCCAGAGTCATCTGAATCCAGTGACCAGACATTCATCAGGATGACTGGAGATGACCCAGGATGTGGCAGTTGGGGTTAAGTGACTTACCCAAGGTCACATAGCTAGTGAGTGTCAAATGTCTGAGGTGAAATTTGAACTCAGGTCCTCCTGCCTCCTGCACTGGTGCTCTATCCAATGTACCACCTACCTGCCCCTCCTGTCCCCTGAACTGACAGTAGAGAGATAAGTCCAGAGAAAACTTCTTTACTGCTAAAGAAATTTCTTCCCTGAGGACATATGCCATGCTTCATTTCCAACACAATGACCAATGGTTATGCTTATCTATGTACCTTCAGTACTTGCCTCCTAGTAACCAGATCAGCACATCCCACCTGTCTCCTCTAAAGGGATAACCACTCAACAGTAGTGGATTCACAGCATCTCCCAATGTGCCTGCTCCCATGTTCAGTGTTAGGTTCCCTTAGAGAATCAGAATTGTAATACAATCTGGAGAATTCTTGGAGCACTTTCCCAAGTTTATCTGTGAAGAATCTCACAGTAACCTGGAAGTTCTGGAGACTGGGACAACAGAGGAGAGGAGGAGGTCAACTGGTAGTTCTAAGAAGACATCTTGGGAAAAAAATGACAAGACAGACCATTTCTAGATCTTCAGTTAAGGTAATATGACATTCCCAAAGCTAGCCAAGTAAAGTCCCTTGATGCCAAGTCAGCTCTGGCCCTGGTTGCTGCCTAATAAGAAAACATTTCCCCCAGAGCCATAAGTAGGAATTTTGGACACTCACCCTAGGGATATTCAATTGGAGGGGGAAAAGGGCAGGGAGAGACAAGGTAGACACAGAAAACAGTCCATGAAGCTCAGGTACAATTAAATCAGGGAACCTTAGAAGAAGGGTACAGTAAGGTGAAAAATGGGGTGTCAGCCTGACAGAAAAGCAGGCCCTGGGAGAGGGACAGTCTGAGACCAGCAGGCCAGAGGACCACCATGGGGAGAAAGCTTGCCTCCCCCTCTGCCGGAACAAAATGTCCCACTCCCCTTGCTCTCCTCATCTCACTAACTGCCTGACAAATGTCTTTGGGGGCCTTCCACTCTGTCTTTAATTTAGCCTCCATCTCTAGTCATTGCAATCCTGGTCCTTCCAACTGCCATCCCAAAGCTTCAAAGAGGGCAGCCCGTCATGGAGAAATGGACCAAATCAGGTCTTAAAGAGGCATCAGGAGAGACAACCCACAGGAGGGAATCCACAGAGCTACTGTTTATAAAACATTCTGTCTACACAATATATAATGGCTGCCTATAACCCAGCATCTATACAACGCACAGCATCTGTCGCTTTGATATATGGCTACCCTGCAACTGTCTATATAATATACTGCTTATGCAACATATAGATAGTGTCAGCATAATCTACAGCCAACGAGACCAGAGATTTAGAGACCTCTCTATCCATCATTATCACACAGTCCTGCCTAGAAGGTGTGAGTCTATGCTTTCAGTGCTAGCTTTTACAGGCGTATCCATGCTGTCTCTGTCTAACCTTTGCTCAGAGGGGCATGGAGCCCCTACTGGGAAACCTGTTTGTCACAGGTAAATTATTCAATCAACAAGTACTGATTAAACACCTACTATGTGCTAAGTTCTGAGGATATAAACACAACATTGTGTTTATATGTCAATCAATCAATATTTATTAAGAGCATATTATGCACCAGTAACTATAAGATATATACAAATTAAATACAATGTAATGGGTGGGCACTATCCTGATTTTGGGGGGAGGTCAGGAAAGGGATATATAGGAGATGACACTTGAGCTGAGCTTTGAAAGAGACTAGGCTTTCTAAGAGGCAGAGGTGGGGGAGATGCATTTTAGGCACAGGGAAACAAGCTGTTCAAAAGCTTGGGGGCTAATGGTGAAATGTCACGTGTGAGAAGCAGCCAACAGGCCGGTTTGGCTGAATCATGCCATGTGAGGATGAAGTGAAGGGAAGTAATATGTAAAAAGCTTGGAAAGGTTGGTTGGAGCCAAATTGGGAAGGGTTTTAAATGCCAAGCAGAGGAGTGTATATTTAATTCTAGAGGTAATGGGAAGGGGTTCTTAACCTGAGGACTGTGGTTAGACTTTAGGGTCTATAAACTTGAACAGGAAAAACTCACATCTTCATTTTCACTCATTTCTAACCGATATTTAGCATTTTCTTCAATTAAGAATGTAAGCAACAAACATTATTCTGAGAAAGAATCCATAGGCTTCACCAGACTGCCAAAGGGGTCTGTGACACATGCAAAAAGAAAAAAAAAAAGCTTAAGAATCCCTACTCTAGGGCTTATTGACTAGGGCAATGATAGGGTGAGACCTTTGCTTTAGGAATATCACTTTGACCATTAGGTGGAGAATGGATTAGAAAGAGGAGAGACTGGAGGCAGGGAGACCCACTAGAAGGCTTTGGCCATAGTTCTGGTGAGAGGTGATGAGGGCCTGGATTAGGGTGGGGGCTATGTGAATGGAGAAACAGGAACTGATGCAAGAGGCATTGTAAAGGTCACATAAAACTTGGCATCTGATTGGATATGTGGAGTCAAAGAGGAGGAGGAGGTTAGGATAATTCTAAAGATGTGAACCTGGGAGACTAGGAAGGGCGACAGTATCCTCAACAGAAATGGAGAAATTCAGAAAGATGGGTTTGGGGAGAAGAGATAATGAGTTCTGTTTTTTTGTATGTTGAGTTTGAAATGTTTGAAATGTTTGATAGACAGCTGGTGATACAAGTCTAGAGATCAGGTGTGAGGCCAGGATATACATGTATATGTGTATATGTATCTGTGTGCATATATATATATAGGGGGAGTGAATATAAGAGAGAGAAAGAGGGGTTATATACCTACAGATGAATTCATCAGAGCTAATGAAGTCACCAAATGAATGTAGAGAGAGAAGGTATCCAGGATAGAATCTTGGGGTATCCCCACAGTTAGTGGGCATGATACACATGATAATCCAGCAAAGGAGACAGAGAAGGGGAGATTCAACAGGTTGATGTTAGCAGCGTCACAAAGACACAGAGAGGAAAGAGCATTCAGGAGGCGAGTGGTCAAGAGGATTAAACAGTAACCCCCTTGCATCCCCTTAATCACTAGAGGTGAAGAACATAAGTCTGTCCCATTTCTTTCATCAGAACCCCCTGGCACACTGACAGTATTGTCTCCATTGGGGGAGATATATGGAATATCTCGAGTGGGTTCATATGTAATTTGCACAAAAAACAAAGGACAAATACTCATCACTTGACCTGTTGTTCTGACCTGAAGAGACATGAGTCCCAAAGATCAGCGTTAACGCAGAGTCAATACAGAGAAAAACTATTTTCCTTCTCCTCCCCTAGACTAGGTTCTAGAGAATACTTCTAGTTGGGATAAATCTCAAGGCGACCAGTCCATTTGGTCGAGTTTCTAGGGGTTAGAACCATTGTTACCACCTCCTCTATCTCCACTTGGGAAAGTGCCTATTAGCTCCTTGAGGGCAGGACTCTATCATTCAGATATTCACTGCACCTAGCAGAATGCTTTACACGTAGGCCTGAGAAAATTTTTATTGAAATGAATTGAAAGGTAGTTACTTCATAGATCTGATTACCTTCTTGTGAGTCAGACCTCAGGTGTAGGTAGCTTCATCTAGAGGGAGGAGTCTGACCACAAGTCTCCCCTTCCACATTCCCCAAGGTGCAAGCCCAGGAAAGCAAAGAAAATGATTGAGGGCTCTACTTTCTTTCCTCGACCACCTGGGATTCTAATGTTTCAGAGGTCGTCACTACTTTTTGTTTTGTTTTTAATTTATTTCATTTTTCATTTATAGAACAAAATAACCATTGACATAACAGTATAATTTAAAACATGACTGCACATGAAACTGTATATCTATTATGTACAACTTGTTATTCCTTTTAAATATACAACAAAGTTATCATGTAAATTTCCCTTTTTCCCTTTTTCTCTTCCCTCCCCATCTTCCCCTTCACACCTTAGAGATGGCCACCATTAAACACAGATTAGACACCCACACAAAAGTCACTTGTAATATTACTTTTGCTTTTCTGATTTCTATTCCTTCTCCTCCTTCCCCTGCTTTCAATGAAGCCACACAAGCCCCATCAAAGAGAATGTCAAGCTATGAAGGCTCTGGATAGCTGTGTTCAAATTGTCTCTGTGGGATGAGAAGAAAGGAAAGGTTATGAGGCCAGGATTGTAATGAAGCTGTGCTTGGGTTTCCCTAACAGCAATTATGGGACCTAAGAATTAGGGGCAGGACAGAGAATAGAATCCTGGGATCAGGACCTTATAGGGTAGATTTTCCAACTGCTTCATTTTACAGATGAGAAAACTGAGGCCAAGATGTGAAGTCGCTTGCCCAAGGTCATATGGCTACTACAGGGCAGAGTGGGAATTTGAACCCAAGTTCTCTGACTATTGCACAGCTAGATGGCACAGTGGATAGAGCACCAGGTCTGGAGTCAGGAAGACTCATCTTCAGGACTTCAAATGTGGCCTCAGACACTTACTAGCTGTGTGATCCTGGACAAGTCATTTATCCATGTTTGTCTCAGTTTTCTCATTTGTAAAATGAGCTGGAGAAGGAAATGGCAAACTATTCCAGTATCTTTGTCAAGAAAACCTCAAATGGTGTCATGAAGAGTTGGACGTGACTGAAAACGACTAAACAACCAAAACCTCTAACTTCAAATACTGCAGTTTCCCAAAAGAATCAAGATATAAAACAATAGGACTTTTATTATGGTAAATTTTAACTTGCCCAGGGAAAGAAGGCTTAAACTGAAACATCAAGAGGCAAGAACAGGAAAAAGGGCACTGAGAGAAAGCTATAGTCAAGGAGGCAACCAGGAATCCAAATGGGACTGCTCTTCATCCCAGGTCAGAATAAAGAAGAGTCAGTGATTTTCCTTCAGAAAGTTCATATTCAGCATCCTGAATTCCAACAAAGCTCTCAGCCCTTCCTTCTAATTGCTATGGGATGCCTGCTTCATATGGAGTGGCCCAGGTTCATACTTGAGTAAATCTGGTTGGTTTTCTATCTCCACTGTCACAGAAGGGGATTTTAAGTATTGGATAATGGAAAGGAGCTGGTTAAAACTAACAGGAAGCACAAACACTGCATATGGAGGTTTCTAGAAAACAGCAGGATCCTGGCATTAGGCAGCAAAAAAAAAAGCATGCCTAGTATCCAGAGCAAGAGTCAAGAGGCTTTCAAGGGGTTCATAAACTCCAGGATTCAGTGGCCATCCCACTAGAGACAAGCCATCATTCATACCATGGTTTAGAAATCCCATTTTTGAACTTGTCAATAGGGAAAATGGGTGAGTAACTTGAGCCCTTGCTCATGAATCTGGGTACATGAGTTTTCCTGGCCTAAGTAACTTAAGTCATCTAACATTTGCCAAGTCTTAACTGGTCTGGCTCCCAGGCCTGTAGAAGATCCCAGACCTAGACCTGAAGAGGACTTCCGGGATCCCCAAAGAAATCAGTCCTATCTTCTCATCCTTCAGAGGAAGAATATTAGCCTCAGGGAGATGAAATGATTCGCCCAAGATCCTAAAAGGAGAAAGTTTCAGAGGTCGTACTTGAACCCAGGCCTCTGACTCCAGAGCCAGGGTGGTTTTGTAGGAAGTCCACTGAACCAGGAGAAGGGAGAGACCTGGGGATTGTGGTCCCATTTCTGCCACAGTGTGAAAACTTGGGTCTCTTTGGGCCTCAGTTTTCTTATGTATAAAATTGAGATGAGGACTAAATTAAATTCAGCAGGCATTTTCTATATGCAAGGAACTGTATTAAAAGCCAGGGAAAGAAAAATGGAGGCCACACAGATTTTGCCCTTAATAACACATAAGCTAGCAAAGTGAAAACCAAGTAGGCAAAAAGACCAAGAATGAAAGAAGTTGAAGGGGAGGGTCAGGCTTCTGAATAAAACCTCTTAGAAGCTAGAGTAATGTTATCTTCTATTCCCCCCCCCCCCATGTCAGTCCATTGAAGCACCTCCCTCTTTCCAACCATGGGACCTCTTCCTCTTCAGAGGTGGAGAGAACAGGGCAGGAAGCACCAAAAGCATTGTGAGTCAATGTATGGAGAGAGGAGAGAGCAGCGGAGGACAGGTAATAAGAAGGAGTCTGGGTTGGATGAAAAGGTGTAAGTGAATAGGAATAGTTTGAAATGAGACTGGAAAGATAGGGTTTAGCCACATCATGTACAATCTTGAACGTCAAGGTCAGACAGTTTATATTTTGGTAGACAAAGGGGAACCAGAGGAGTGATGAGAGCAGACTGATGGAACTGTATTGCTCAGGTTTCAGTGTCAAGGATGGACTAGAGAGAGGAAGAGACCAAGTGAAGGTAAACCCATTAAAGCACAATAGTCCATAAAAGATAAAGAAATGAAAGTGTTAATGAGGCTGATTCGAGTGGGAATGGAAAAGAGGAGAAGGTTTCATGATTTGACAGGTCTTGGCAACTGATCAGATGTAGGTAGTGAGGAAAAAGAAAGAGTCAAAGGTGATTCTGGGGTTTGGAGCCTGGGTGATTGTGGTGCCATTAACAGAAATGGAGGAGTTAAGAGGAAGGGCAGGGTTTGATTTACAAAGTTTATTTCAGCAATGCTAAACCTTTCAAATATTTGATTCTAAGTTCAGTCTCCCAAAGAAGGAGCCACCTGAGTTTTGACATCCTTCACTAGCTCCAGGCCTTCTTCAATCCCAGGTCTTTTATAGAATGATCAGGGAACACATTTTACTCCTCTAAATGGCTTTGCAGGCCTGGCATAGATGGGCAGGAGGTCAAAGGTGTTTGCTGCTCAGTTTCCCCATAAGATGACTAGTCATGTTGCCCTGCTACAAGAAGCAGCCAGACTATTAACTGTAAAATGGTAACGATTAACTTGCAAGCTGTTTTCAATGGAATCTGCCTAATTATCTAACATGCAAATGAACTGAAATTCACCCATGTTCTTGTTCTCCCTTATGAGCCCTCCTGTGTCAAGTCAGGCTGGGCAGTGTAGATAAACACCTGGTTAGGCATCACTCAAGTATGATTAGTAGGGCCCATAAGATACTAAAAACAGGCTCAAATTTAGCATGAATAATTTACTTTAGATAGAAGAAATAACTTGCTGATAGCGTAGCTTGCTACACATTCAAATAATTCTGGGAATATATTACAGAATCTTCCTGTGAAATGGGGAGGGACTCCTTAAAAATAGGATCAATGCTCATCTGCTTGGGAACATTTGGCAGGACCAGCTAATCCACTGGAAAGCAGGGTGAGGATCCAAAAAGATCTTAACAGGCTAGAGTACCAGACTGGAGCTAATAAGATGAAATTTAATAGGAATAAATGTAAAGTACTTGGGTTCAAAAAATTAACTTCACAAGTACAAAATAAGGAAGATAATACTAACAAAGGTTCACCTGAGAAGGAGAGAGGATTTTATTGAATTTCAAGCTCAACATGACCTAACAAAATAGCCAAAAACAAAAACAAACAAAAAAAAAACTAGTGAGCTCTCAGGCTCATGAAAAGGAACAAAGTGTTCTGAACTAGGGAGACTGTATACTCTGCCCTGGTCATACCATATGTTGAGTGCTTTGCTCAGTTCAGGATGTCATGCTTTTTATAAAGGATATTATCATGCTAGAGAAGATACTGATGAGTGCATGGATGGGATCCTGTCATGTGAGGATGTACTAAATGAAATGGAAATATTTAGATTGAAAAGGAGACGTAGGGGGTACACAATAGCTTTTTTAAGAATTTGAATGTCTGTCATAATCAACACACATTGGTCAAGCCCTCACTATATGTCAGGCACTATACTTAAATACAGAGAACCCAAATAAAAGTTCTCCCCAAAGGGCAGCTAGGTGGAACAGGATACCATGCTAGACCTGAAGTGAAGAAGACTTATCTCCCTGAGTTCAAATCTGGCCTCAGACACTTACTAGCCATAGGACCCTTGGCAAATCACTTTACCCTGTTTGCCTCAGTTTCTTCATCTGTAAAATGAGCTGGAGAAGAAAATGGCAAATCTCTCCAGTATCACTGCCAAGAAAACCCCAAATGGGGTCGTGGACTGAAAAATGAGAAAACAAATAACAAGGAGTTTATATTCTATTAAGGGAAGACCACATAAAAGGAAGCTGAAGAAGAGAGGGAGGAGGGAGAAGGGGTGAGGCATGGTGGGAAAAAAAAGAGAGAGAATCAAGGGTAAAAGCTTGAGAGGAACAGAAGAGTGAACATCACTGGTCTGGGAGGAAATAAATAATCACAAGAAGGAGCCAAAGGGGCAGGTTGGGAAAGCTGCTGGAAAACTGCAGCAGAGGGATATTCCAAGACAAGAAGGCTGTTGAGGTAAAGAAAAAAGAAAGTCTGGAGAGTCAGGAGCAGAGCCAAGAAAAGAATGAAGGAGTAAGCCTCATGGAAGAGGGATTATATTTGTTCTGCTAGGTCTTGATGGGGAAAAAAATACACACACACACATATAGTTATAAAGAAGCAAATTTCAGCTTGATATAAGAAAATATTGTCCATCAATAAATTCTCATAAGGCATGATCCCTAGTCTCTTCACCAAGCTGATCAGCCGCTTTTGGCCTGCTTATCAATATTCTTCCTAAAATGTGGGGTTGAGAACTGAACACCATGTCCCAGAAGGCAAAATGCAGACATCACCCAATGGGTACTATGCTCCTGAGTAAATCCTAAAATGACCTTAGCTTCTTGAGTACTGCAAAAAAGACCCAGACCTTTTTTTTTCAGATGAATCGAAGTCTAGTTACATCTCCTCTGCCTTGTACTTGGGAATTTGGTTCTTTGAACCCAAATGTAGATTTTACATTTAACCCTATTAAATTTCATTAAGTCTCGCTTACTGAGATCTTTTCACATCCTGACTCACTCAATTCAGTATGTTAGTGATCCCTCCCTTCTTTGTACCATCCACAAATATGGTAACTAAGCCTTGATCTAAGTCACGGATGAAAATATTAAACAGTACAGGGTCAATAACAGACTCCCTAAGGCACTTCACTAAAAAGTTCCCACCAAGTTGATATAAAAACATTATTAACTAATCTCTAGGTCCAGTTCATAGGATTAAAATTTTAAAGCTGACAGGAACCTTAGAGGTCATCTAATCCAATCCCTTCATTTTTAAGGCCCATTGACTTGTCCAAGGTCACATATGTATTAAGTGGGAGAGTCAGGTCATCCGATTCCAAATCCAGTCTTCTTCTGACTGTACCCACACTGTCCTTAAACAGTTTGGGTTTTGCCTTAATTTGTGTTGTTTTTAATCATCACATGTATATCTCTTCATCTTCTCTCCAAGGATAAGGTGATATACTTTCTCAAATGCTTTACTGAAATCTAGCTAAACTATTTGAATGGCATTTCTTTTACAAGCCACCTTAGAAACAGATTTTACTAGTCTCCCTACCCTACTCTGTCCTTGGATACAGTGAGGGAATGGGTTTTGGTTAAGGAAAGAAATGAGTCAATTCATGTAAACAGAGACAGAGCTAAATCCCCATAGATCTTCCTTCTAAAGCATCAATCTAGGCAGATGGTTGACAAACAAACCAAGTACAGAAACTCTTTTAAAATGAGGAACCCTCTACCCACCCCCATCAGCTAAGAACAACTGAAAAAACAACTTAGAGCAGGAACCAGGGAAAGAACCCAATCATGTTGTGTATGTATCATCATCACATGAAACAACAGCAAACCATTCAGCACCACGGAAGATGAATATTGTATGGTTCAGAGCCATAAGAGCTAACAGTCCAGAGGAGAAGGAGTTCAGGAAGAGTTGGAATAGTCAGGAAAAGGCCTGGGACTCTAATGGTTAGGACTTGGAGAGGAGTGGGGGAAGAGCATGCCACAATAGAGGGGAAAAAACCCAGGTTGTGAAGGAGCCCATGGTGAGTTTGTAGGACAATGAGAAAAGCAAATTGAGCCAGTAGAGGATATGTATAGGGGAGTAAGAGGTCTTAATGGAATTTAAGATCAGTGTGAGTCAACACAGCAACATGGCAGTTCATCAAAAAGACTTACATGTTCTTAGCTTGCCTTGTGAGATTCAGAGTATACAGAGAAAGTGAAGTAATAGCCCTGCCTTACTCTGCCCTGGTCAGAGGATATCTAGAAGACTGTGTTCAGTTCTAGGTGGCACATTCTTGACAGGACACTGAAAAACTAGAGAAAGGAAGCAGCACCGTAGAAGCAGAAAGACCACTGGCTCTGAAAGCAGAGGATCCGAATTCAAATCCCATCACTAACATTTACTACCTATATGACCTCAGTCAAATCATTTAACCTCCCTTGGCTTCAGTTTCCTCATTATAAAGTGAAGGACTAACTGGTCTCTAAGGTCCCTTCCAGCCAAAGTGCTGGAGTCAGCTTACACCAGGCCATCATTGAATTTTCAAAGTGAGCATTTATACTTCAGAAATCAACAAATGCTACAAATCAGAGCTAGATTTATTGTTTTGTTGAACATCTAAATAAGATATGAGGGAGGAAATGCTACTAATGCAGATTAAACTTAAAAGTGTGTTATACTCAGGGCAGCTAGGGTGGCGCAACAGATAGAGTGTCAGCCCTAGAATCAGGAAGATCTGAGTTCAAATTTGACCTCAGATACTAGGTGTGCAGCCCTGGGCAAGTCACTTAACTCCAACTGCCTCCAAAAAAATAAATAAGAAATGTGTTGGGTTTACATTTTTTTCAAAGACCCTTTTGTTATATATGTATCCCTGCTTCCAGTCCAAGTCTGCGATCCTGTGATCCTATGATGTCCAGATACAGATGACTAAGATAGACAGGCACTCAAGATGTGAGGATGTGTTAATGGAACCAGAGAGATGTTTATCTTGGAGGAGAGAGGCTCTGGACAAACATGGTAGCTATCTTCAAGTATCAGAAAGGCTGACAAATGAAAGCAAGGATAGAGTTGTCCTATTTTGAACCAGAGGACAGAACTAGGTGGGAATGACAGAGCATTAGACCTGAAAGGAAAACTTCCTAATAATTAGAGCAATCTAAAATTAGAATGGGCTACTTGCTGAAGTGGTGAGTGCCCTCTTACTGAAGTTATCCAAGAAGAGACTGAATGACTGCTAATTAGTGGTGGTGATCTAAGAGTCATTCTGGTCAGGTCAGGAACTAAATGGTTTCTGAGATTTTTTTGACTTAACAGCTAACTCCTGGAGACCCGGAGGTTGTGAACTGACTTCTTCTCCCTCCAGCAAGAAACTCTGGAGTAAAGAAGGTACAAGAGATATGATGACAAAGTCCTGCCTCTCGTGCCTCCCCTAAAGCCTCACAATGCTCCCCTCAATGGAGTTCTCGGATTCCATAATCTTTTTTAGGAATCAAAAGCTATTGTTGAATTCTCTTAACTGAATACTGACACACACACTCCAGAATATGTTCACAGAACTGTAAAATAATACCAATTGTATTTGTGCAAATGCACACACATCCTCAGCATCCCTCATTTGGTCTCTGTGCAAGAGGATGTGCATACATATATGATCTATAAGATTATCCAAGGGAGTGTGTGTGTGTGCTAATGTCACACACCATGTTGATGCTGATATTTCAGCTTAAGCGCTCTTCACTATAGGAGTCCCTTTGATCTGTATTACTTATCAACTAACGTGTAATTTCAAATTACTGCTGGCCTAATTTTTCTGGAATCTAGTTTGATTACTCATTTGAACTCTTGGATTAAGCATGTTGCAAGGTCAGACTCTGCCAGAACCTATTCCACTTTCTTAATTGTACGACCTTGCCCAAGTCCTTTAAGGGCCTCAGTGTTTTCATCTATAAAATGGAGAGAGGAGGATGGAAGCAGATATGATGACCTCTAACTAACAACTGCACACATTTTCTGACTTCTCAAATACAAAATTTTAGTGTAGCCAGGGTACAGTCAGCTTCCTTGGTGTGGGGGGATGAGTGCCTAGTAGAGGCACTGTTTGGTGTATTAAGAGACACCACTTTCAAAGAGGAGTCATGAAGTCTGCCAAGCTTTAAGGAATAACAGCTGAGGTCAGCCTTCAAATTTTCTCCCTTCCCGCTGAAGGAGATACACATACCATATAGATGCCAAATTTCAGAAACATAGAACTAATTCCACATTTCTCTCCATCTGCCACTCCCAGGTAAGTTCTGAATGGGGAAAGAGTGCTTACCGTAACTCACAAAAACATGTGAAAATACAGACATCACAAACCCAAATGTCCACAATGAAATACACACACATCCAGATATACATTCTGACTCACAGACCAGGGCTGAAGCCTAGTAGACCTGTTGGGGGACACTAGAAAATAAATGAGCTATTCAGTGAGACTTCCGGAATAGGCAGAGAGGGAGAGGGTCTTAGAGATCAATGGAGGAAAAGTACCCAAAGGTCCAGAAAGGTTCAAGACACCATGAAGCAGCTGGTGGTGCGGTGGACAGAATGTTGGGCCTGGAGTCAGGAAGACTTGAGTTCAAATCCAGCCTCAGACACCTAATAACTGTGTGGTTCTGGGCAATTCACTTAACCTCTGTCTGCCTCAGTTTTTTCAACTGAAAAATGAGAATAAAAAATAACATCTATCTAATAGAATTGTTATGAGAACCAAATACGATAATATTTGTAAAAGTGCTTAGTGTAGTGTCTGGTACATACACTCTGGAAATGTGTATTCCCCCCCACACACACACTTCCCTTCCTTCCTCTCATGCTAAGCACTGGGCACATTCTCTAAAATGGTATTTTCTGTACTCTAAGGGTATTGCCATCTAGCAAGGTGGATAAGACACAAATAACTACAATGCAAATCAGAATATGAGTTAGTACATAGGAAAAGGCAAACAAAAATGCCTCAGAGATTCAATGAGGGAAAGATCATGTCCAGAGGGATCAGGGAAGTCTTCTGGAGGAGGTAGCATCTGAGTTGAGCTTTAATGAAAAAGGATTTCTAAAGGGAGAGATGTCAGGGTCCACGGAAGAAAAGAGAATCTATTCCCCATTTTTAAAAATGGGGGACAACACATACAAGTGGAAAGATTTGGGGGAGGATGGGAAGGGGACAGACATTTGAAGTATAGAGGATGAGAAAGGGAATTATGTGAGATACTCTACAAAGGTAGGAGCCAAGCTGTAGAAGGCTCAGATGTCAAGCCAAGGGATTTGTAATATGCATAGAGAACAGGGAGCCAAGGACTGCAGACTGCAGTCTCTCAGAACCAGAAGGGACCTCAGAGGCCATTCTGCCCAACCTGTATCTGAGCAAGAATTCTGTGAGTAGACACACCTGGCTGAATGAGGACCCAGCTAGCTGGGTAACTCAGCTCCTCCTCTCCTGTCTGCCTCCTGTAAATTTGTATGGCCAAAAGATGCCCAGTTGACTTGGGTTTTACTGGCTCCTTCCCTTTCCTGTCCCGTGCTGTCCTGTCCTGTCCTTTCCTAAAACCTTACACCTACTGCACTCTGAAGCTGGGACACCAATGGGCCCCTGCCTAAGGGTTCTTCTGGAACCTCGTGGCTTTAGAGTGATTATCAATAGTAATTGTTGCTGTTTCCCTCCCAGCCTGATGTCTTTCTTTTTCTTGGTCTCAATAAAGGAGCCATGCCCTGGCTACTTCTTAAACAGTCCAATTCAATGAATGGGTGTGGCCTCACCCTAAGTGAGTACCTGCAAAGACCTTGGCCTAAAGGGGCCAAGATCTCCTGTTGCATCCTGGGTCATCTCCAGTCATCCTGATAAATATCTGGTCACTGGATTCAGATGGCTCTGGAGAAGTGAGGCTGGTGACCTGCACAGCCCTCCCTCACTCAAAACAAAGTCAGGTATAAGTCATTCATTGCTCCTAGTTCTACTGTCAGGGTTCAAGCAGAATAAGTCTTCCATGTGAGTCTCCCAAATAATTATAGAGTGCTATCATGTCCCCTTGAGTCTTCTCTACTTTATTCTAAACATCCCCAATTCTTTTAATTTGCTCTCTTGGTCATCCTCTTCTGGATGCTTTCCAGCTTATTAACATCCTTCTTAAAATGTGACATCCAGAACAGATCACAATAGTTTCCGAGTAGATTGGTCAAGGTAGTGTGGATCAGCAAGCTGTGAGCAGCATGATGCAGTGGTGTTGGGCTTGGAGTCAGAGGACCTGGACTGCAGTTAGAGACCCTGGTTTGAATTCCCTGGCTCTGCTGTGACCTTGAGCAAGTCTAGGCCTTACTTATTTTTTTTTAAATCATCCTTGGAACACTGACTCTGATGGATGAGCTTTCACTTTCTCTTTTCTAAAACTAGGCCTCCATGGCCATTTCCTCTCTATTTCCTCATCCCCGGAGCTATCTCACCCCCAGGTGCAACTTTGGACTCCACCTATGGGGTTGCTGGCCCTGGCAAGTAAGCTTTTGCTTTATCTTATTCAGAATTAGTCTTCCATGATAATTCCTAGCTGTCTCTGTGCCATGACATGCCAGCCCCCCCCCTCCACACACACACACACATCCCCTTGTTTTTTTCAACAACACCATTTTGCACTGTCTTCCCTCATTTTCAGGGTTAAGGCTATCTTGCTTGCTTGTTTGTGTATATATCCTTGGCCTTAACATAGTTCCTAGAATATAATTGTGTTTGTCCTTCATTTTTGAAGAAGACCATGACATCAGAGAAATGATCACATGACTTGCACTTGACTTTGTTTTGAGTGAGGGAGGGCTGTGCAAGGTCACCAACCTCACTTTCTCCTCCTGAGTCATCTGGGTCCATGACCAGATATTCATCAGGATCACTGGAGATGGCCCAGGATGCAATGGGAGACCTTGACCTCATTAGGGTAAGGCCTATTTAGGTACTCACTTAGACTGAGGTAATGACTGTTAATAAATTCTCTATCTGTAAAAATGAAGGAAGTAGACTAGATTATCTCTGAAGCCCCTCCCAGCTCTGAATCTAAAATCTCCTGACCTCCCTTGTCCTGGATGCTGTCCCCCTCTTAATGCAGCCTAAGGTCACATAAATGTTTTTGGCTTCCATATCATACTTGATATATTCCATTAAAACCCCCACATCTTTTCCCAAATAATAGCAATTTAGCCATGCCTCCCCCATCTTGTACATATGAAGATAATTTTTTGAACTCAGAAGTCAATTTTACTCCTACCCTTATTAGATTTCATCTTATTAGATTTAGCTTATTGTAGTAGCCTGTCAATATCTTTTAAAAACCTAATTCCATCATTCAGTGTGTTTGCTAGTTTACCTAACTTTTAAGTAATTGAAATTTTGATATGTATGCCATCCATGCCTTTACTCAAATCATTTTTACAAATGTTAAAGATCAAAGGACCGTGCAAAGGTCTCTTGGGCATTGCAGTGGAGGCCTCCTTCCAAGTTCATGACAAACTACAATCGATTATTCTTTGGGTCCAAATATTCAAACCATATGAATATATTGATTATACTATCATCTATCCCACATCTATTTATATTTTCCACAAGAAAGACTTTGCTATATGCTTTGCTGAAATCTGGGAAAACTATAGCAATAGCATACTGCTCACCTACGGTCTAATAACCCTGTCAAAATGGGAAATAATGTTAGTGGCATGACTTATTCTTAATTAAGCCATGCTAGTTTTCCCTTTTCTAACCATCCATTTAATGACAGGCTCTAGAATTTTACCAGAAATCAAAATCAAGTTTATTGTCTTTATAGTTTGCAGTCCAGTCCAATCCTGCAGACATTATTTAGTGCCTACCATATACAAAGCACAATAGGCAACATGGCATGGTGGATGAAGCGTTAATCTTAGAGCTGGAAAGACTCAAGTTCAGATCCTTGGCAAGTCACTTAACCTCCTGTGTGCTTGGGTCAATTCCCTAGGACTTATCTCCTAAATACCAATGGATTATAGTCATCGGATTTCTGGATGAAGACAAAAACACAAATACCCTTCCTGTTTATATATGTTCAAAGTGCTATACTTGGAGTAAGATATAGAGAAAGAAAAGGAAAAATAGCCTATAGCTTCAAAGACCTTACATTCTTTTGAGGGGATTCGATTGAGTGTAAATCATGTAGGCCAGGTTACTCAAGCTCATTAAGAAAACCTAGACCCTCTCTTACTGACTTCTCACCTTTGGTCTTATTCTCTTCCCCTCCTTCCCTCCTTCCTTCTTTCTTTCTTTCCTTCCTTCCTTCTTTTCTTCTTTCCTTCCCTTCTTCCCTTCTTTCCTTCCCTTCTTCCTCTTTTGTTCTTTTTCCTCCTTTTTCTTTCTTATCTGCCATGGAGAAAGACCTTTCATCTGGAAAGGATGTAACAACCAAAAAGAAAACTGCAAAGAACAGGAAAAAAAGAAAAAGCCCCGTTTCCTTCTTTTCATCATTACTTATCACCATCCCATTCACCTTGAGCTATCGTCCTATCATGCCTTCTTTGATCCTCTTCTTTTTCCAAAAATAGTTTTTAAGCAAATATCACTTTTATCATTCTTAGCTTCCTTCACCCACCTCAGCTCATTATGAGTAGCCAAATTTGTCTGCAACCAAAGTTTTACATAAAGGAGGACCAAGAGATAAAGTTGGGACTAGACCGTTACAGTCCTTGAATGTCCGGGTAAGGAGTTTGAAATGTGTGTATGTGCAAAAAGTGGTGTTATTTTTGTAAACTGAATCTGGCGAACAGTGTAGAGGGGAGGACTCAGAGCAAAGAAACCAATTAGGGGACTAATAGTCAAGAATGAAGTAATAAGGACCTGAACTATGGCAGTAGTAATGAGAATGGAAATGAAGGGACAGATCCAATAAACATTAATTGCCATTATCAGATGGGGAAGGCACCTTGATTTTCTAGGTTAGCCTCTTAATTTTATAATCAAGGAAACTGAGGTCCAGAGAAGATGAGTTCGTTACTTGCTGACTTAATGTGGTAAAGGAGATGAGGTGAGGGAGGGGTGACTTTAAAATTTTAAGCTTATATCACTAGCAAAATGAAGGCACCATTTATGGAAATAGGACAGTCTATAGAAAAGATGAACTCTCTTTTAGATATGTGTAGTTCAAGTTGACACAGCAATCCATGTGCAGATGTTCAATGGGAAAGTACAGATGTGTCAGTTAATCCCATTTTATGGAAAGTGAAACTGAGGTCCAGAGACTTTTCCAAGAATTAACCATCCAAGAAGCTAGCTCTCTAGTTAGCTCTCCTTCCTCCTTTCCTCTTTCTTCTTAGCAGCTATCCAGAAACGTTTTGGACTCAACTTCCATCTTGAATATCAGTATCAGAAAGGTGGCTTGAAGGGAAGCAGAGGGGTAGTTGTGAAGACCATTCACCAAGGCTGCTGTGTTGTTGTTCTGTTGATGGGAGGAAAGTAAAGAAGAATAAGGTGAGAATACCTACCAGACAGGTCTCCATCTTCCAACACTAGAGGAAAAGAGAGGTTGAGTTTATATATATGCATGTATATGTATGTATGTGTCTGTATACACACATGCATATATACACACATACATATATGTGTATATATGCACACATACATATGCGTATGAATATACATATATATGAAGAGAGAGAGAAATGAGTCACCTCTACAGAAGCATGAAATAAGTTTCTCCAGGAGTAACTTTTCTGCCTCATTCCAGGGGCCAGGATTCATTCATTCATTCAATAAGCATTTTTAAAGTACCTATTACTTGACAATATGTTGGGCATACAAAAAGCACAACAGCCTGCAAGAAGCTTATTTTCTATTTTGGAAAACAAGTACACATTAGTATCTAATGTGTGTGTGTATACAAAGTAAATGCAAGGTAATTTGGGGAGAAACCTGCCTCCAGAAGTATCAAAAAAGGTCTCACATAGAGGTTAACACTTGAAATGAACTTGTAAGGAAGCTGGAGATTTAGAGGTGGAGATGAGGAAGAAGGGCATTTCAGGCATGAGGGAAACAATGTGCAAAGGCACAGAGATGGGAGATGTTTCTTCACATATGAAGGTCAGAAAGTAGACTGGTTTGACTAGAACCTGGAGTGTACTAGGGGGAATAATGAGCAATAAACCTAGAACAATAGGTTGGAGCCTAATGGAATACAGACCAACTTTGCTGGAACCTAGAGTGTATAGAGGGGAATAATGTATGAAAGGGAGTCAGGCAGAGGAGCCAGGAAAGAAAAAGAGAAGGACTTTAAAAGCCAGAGAATTTGTATTTTGTTCCTAGAGGTAATAGGGGGCTCCTGGGGTTTTTGAGCACGGTCAGACCTGTACTTGAGGAATGCTATTTTAGCAAATGTGTGGAAGGTAAACTAGAGAGGAGAGAAACAGGGCAGAGAGACTAATCATGCAAACGGGAGGCGACGAACCCAGGTGGGAGCAAGTGAGTAGAGAGAAGATGGAAAAAACAGACATTATTGGAAACAGGATTGACAAGACTTGCCAAGTGATGGAATAAGGGGAGTTGAGGATGACTCCCAAGGGTGCAAACAGGGGGACCTGAGGGCTCCCCGAGACAGAGAAGTTAAGAAATGTTTCCTCCAGAGCGATGGACTTGGAGTCAGGACGACCTGACCCCTGATGCTTAGTAGCTTTATATTCTTGGGCAAGTCTTTGACCTCTCTGAGCATTTATAAATGACAGGGTTGTACTCAATGGCCTCTAAGGTCTCTTCCACCTCTAAATCCAGTGCAGTGGATAGAGCAGCAGGTCCTGAATCAGTTCAAATCTGAACTCAGACACTCAGTAGTTGTGTGACCTTGGGCAAGTCACCTCATCGCTGTCTGCCTCACTTTCCTCATCTGTGAAATGGTCATACCACCTGCCTCCAGGATGGTTGTGCAGACGAGATGAGATCGTGATTGCAAAGTGTTTAGTACAGGGCCCGGCTCATCCTAAGTGCTATATAAATGTTAGCTATTATTATATCGTCATCACCAATGTTATCTATGCCCTGAGGTGGAGGGCCATAGAAGAGGAGGGAAAGGAGGAACGCTGGCCAAGACCAAGCAAGGGCTTCAGATGGGGTCCCATGTCAGACTTCCCCTCCCTTCGGATGCACTGGTGGCGACCCATAGTTTAAGAAGCACTGAAGGGGTCACAAGTGAAACAAGTCTAAGAAGACCCCGCAGACAGGGTGGATGTCATCACCAGCTGGCCACACATAACCCTAATAACCGCCCTGCTGTAACATGCCTGGTTAACTTGTGATATGCTGCAGTTACTGTGTGATTGCAATATTCATGCCAGCTGTCCCAATTTATATACCCTCCCCAATCTCCCAAAATCCTCTCTCACCTCCTCACTGTCCCCCTGAAATCCGGGTGGGGCAGGTAGAAGGGTGCATCATAGTGCAGAGAGTGGAGCAGAGCCTTGTAACTCCATCCCACATATGTTCTGGGGAATGGGACCATTGTGGGTTCCTAATAACATGATAATAACTCTCATTCTAGAGGGCTCATTTAAAGCTTGCAAACTGCTTTCCATCAGTTTTCATGATTGATGCACACAACAGCCCTGGGAGGCAGGTGCTACTGCTATTTTATAGGTGAGGCATCTGAAGGTCAGATGAGTTAAGTGGTCACTCACTTACCCAAGGTCACCTAACTGGTGAATAGCTGAGGCAGCATTTCAAAGCCAGGACTTTCTAAACCAAAAGCCAGCACAGTGAAAAGACGTACTTTGCCCCTGTACCTCTTGGATCTAGGGCAGCTATGTAGTACACTTAGATACAGCACAGTGCCTGGAGTCAGGAAGACTTACCTTCCTGAGTTCAAATCTGGCCTCAGACACTTACCAGCTATGTGACTATGGGTAAGTCACTTAACCTTGTTTGCCTCAGTTTCCTTATCTGCAAAATGAGCTGGAGAAGCAAATAGCAAGCCATTTCAGTATCCTTGCCAAGAAAACCCTAAATGGGGTGACAAAGAGCCTGATGTACTGAAAATCTTAGACCTAGTCATGTGGGCAGTTAAAGGTTTTATCACCTAAAAACAATTAACCTGAATGATCCAGGAACTTGACTTAAACTAGATATGCATTGAAGGACTATTTCCTTTGGTTTAAATTCTGGGAATAAAACCAAATGAACAATAATTTGCTTAGCTAAAAACCCAACCCAAATAGTCTCTCTCTCTCTTTTTTTTAAACTAAGAGCAAAATAAAACAAAGGATTTTCTCCCAGAAAAACATCTGGAGGAAAGGCAGCAAATTATATTTTCTGAAGCTATTGAAACAAAACTTGAGCATCAAAATAGCCTCTGAACCAAGCCTGACTTGAACCAGCATTTCATTCTGGTGAGTCCTTGGCATGGTACTGTCAGATTGAAAAAAGATTGTGTTGGGATCCAAAATCTGCATCTCGATCTCTTTTGAAAGGAGTCAGAAGTTAAGAGCCAGCAGTATGGGGGAAAATAAGATCAAACAGTAGGATAAATAGAACAGAACATATTAAAAGAGCCTCCGGTCCTGTCGTTGGATAAGAGAGCCCTCAGGGACAGGACAGATATCAAAGAGAACACCCAGGATGCACTAACCATATGCAATTCTCACAGGCCAGCCAATGACAGGATGCACCAAGGTGAGTAGGATGAAGTTGAAATAGACAGGAACAATATTTGCCCATGAATCTCTCTGCTGAGGGCTTCAGGAGCGTCTGCCTGCAGGAACAGTAGCTATTTTCCCATTTCCTTAGGAATGGCCTCAAGTATCTCAGGCAGGAAAGCCCCAGAGTTGGCCCCTGCATGGAGGACCTAATGCCTCCATAGAATCCAGAGGATGGAATGGAGCCAAGCATTGTGAAAGGCCCCTGGGCTGGGCGAAACTACGGGCCCTTCTAATGGTTAAGAAGGGCTGCAGTTGGATTAGAGTAGAGCTCTCTGTGGGGTTATTATGTTTACTGAGGTATAAATTCAGCAGTCTCCACCCTCTATCCCCGGACAGACAGTGTCAGTCCTAGCACCAACGTGGAGATGATCCAGGAAATTTCCCATATGCAAGCAGATTTGGAATCAGAGAATCAATAGACATAGCTGTGCTACTTCCCCAAACTCTTTCTGATCTCCCTTGGAGGAAGTTGAGTAGGAAACCTCTATTAAGGGTGTAAAGACCAAACTGGCACACACTAGGCTGGCACACTTATAATCATCACCATCTTCATTGATCTTGGCAGACCCTGGGCACTGTGGTACATGTGAGTATCTGTTCCTCAACCTCATTCCATGTGGGTCTGGGGGAAATGCTAACTGGCTGAGGGGTTGTGTAAAGACTATCCTCCATTTTCTGCTTTCATAAAGTCATAGATAGTCTATCAGTATGGATAGGAGGCGGAGGCAGGAATGTAGAACAGAACTTATTGAAAGAGCAAAGAATTGTTCTACTTAGGGTCTGGCCTTTGAAGAAGAAAAAACAGCCCCCAAGAGCAGGACAAGCCTGTTTTCTTTGTAGTCTGTGAGCATCACCTGACAGACTCTCCTTTGCAGAAGTTGACAGTCACTTGAGTCACCTTCTTTGAACATGTGCTGGATTCTCCCTGTCCAACACAGAGGCTGGGCTGCAAAATTTCTACAGATAGAAGGATGGGGCTTTCAACTTCTGGGTCAGACCATTTGATCAGAGCAAGCTCTAATATTGGCATCTTACCAAGGGGCCAGTCTTGAATGGGATCCCGTTCAAGAAGAGAGAGGGGTATGACTAGGGGTATGCTTTGCTTAGGAGAGCTTTCAAAGCAAATAAAATCAACAAATATTTATTATACAACTGTTCTATTCAAAGCTCTATTATGATTGCACTGCTTCTGAGTGAGTGGAAACTTTTCCAGAGGACTCTGTTCTCTATTTCTTTTCTGTTCCCTTTTAAGAGAAAGTTGAGCAGGGTACAGTTGAGTAGATGGCTTAAGATGGGATAGGATATCATGAGAAGGGATGGCACAGCATGGCCAGGAATGGCCAGAACGTAACAGGATAAAAATCACACTGTGCTAGATCCAGATGAATGGTTCATTAGAGATCATACAAGCCCCTTATTTTAGAAATGAGGAAATGGGGGCTGAAAGAGATTAATGACTTGACCAGGGTCGCACCGCTGGTCACTAGGAGAAACAGGACTGGAACACGGGCCCCCTGACTCTTAGTGCGATGTTCTTTCCCCAACACCATACTGCCCAAAGGGTTTGGAAGGTTCTGCCTTTCACCACCATGCACACATATAAGCACACTTCTTCAGAATACATATGTATATGTTGCAGAGTAATTGGCCAGGGCTATAGGTACTCTCTCCCTACTCTAGGGGAGCTTACAAGGTTCAAATAGGGGTTGCTATGGGAAAGGGGGATGATAAAGTTCCAATCAATGGCTTGAAGCCAGGACTGATAGAAGGGAGTGGGGGATTGGGGCTGTGTTAATGAAGTATGGATTGACTGGGCTGGAAGCTGATTAGCTTTGGCACTGGGCTTTTCCACAGCAGTGGCAGCAATAGCAAAGAAGAATCAATACTAATCCCTTGATCCCATTAGGGGCTCTTGCAGAGGTTTCTCTGGCTCTCCAGAACTGAGACGACAGCCCTCCTGCCCTACATCCCACTTTCCAGATCTCCTTCCTCCCCACATCACAGAACCCCAATTCTCAGGCAATTCCTCCCCTCAGTGGCTACAGTCAAAGGGTAGAGTGCTTGTTTCAGAACTGTCTGGTTTCCCCCATCCGCAGTGACCCTATCACTGTTCTGTCCTTCCTCATCCCTGGGCTCTTGCAGGGAGGAGGAGAACCTGAGCTCTGCCTTGTGGAAACTCATCTAGCCAAAGGCCACCCCAGCCCCTCACATCTATGGCCCCAAAGCAGTGCCCATTTCCTCTAAAGATCTCTCCTGCCCCAACATGGTGGAGTTCTGCGCCCTCCTTCTTGGATTTGCTTCATTACTAGAAGAGGAAAATAGATATGTAGTATGATATGGTAGATAAAGAGGAGACTGGAAGTCAAGAGGACCTGAGTTCAAGCCCAGATTCAGACACAGCCTGCTTGTGTGACCCTGGACAAGTCACCTAACCTCTGACTGCCCTAGATAACTCAAACTCTAAGTTGCAGATAAGGTATGCACTTGCATTGGTAAAAATAGTTCCCTCACCCCGGAGTTTGCCAACAAAATCACAAGTCCTGTGCCCATCTTTAGGGCGGGAAGGAGAGGGTGGAGGCAAAAGAGAGACTTATCTAAACAGAGGCAGCCAGTGAGGGCTGAGTTACGCACCACGTCTTTATTTTTCTGTGCTTGTGGCAGAATATGTCTGGCGCTCCTGTCACAGACACCCTAGTCCTTAATTTCACACTTGAATTTCATCACTTTCTCTTGCACACTGAGGGCTCAGAAAAGATCTTTGCACACATTTCAGAGCCAACTTGGGGCTACCCACCACATGCACCCAGATGATGCCCATGCCAGCCACACCGTCAGCACAGTCTTGTCTCTCTGGATCTCAGCTTAGCCTGCCCTTTTCCCCTTCTCTCCAAGCCCAGTTCACTGCTGGAGTAATAGACATGCCACTGCTGCCATCTTATGGGCCTCAATGATACTACAGCCAAAGATCTCCCTCATTCCTGCCAGAACTGACCCAACCTACCCCTTCATTGGGAGGTAGGGCCTGGGAAGTCAAGAAAGCAGGGAGGACCAAGGCCTAGGAAAGCTAGCAAAACAATCATCTGATAAATATTTGTTAGGTATTTACAATGTGAATCGTGTTAGGATCCCTGCTTTCCACACCCTTACAATCAAGTTGAGAATAAGCCATACACATGTGAAAATATAATTCACCATAATTGGGGATGTTACATGATAAGTACCTAATAAGCAGTAGGCACAATGAGTATTATTAGAACCCCTAAGAGGAAGAGATGACTGCCAGCTAGAATGTTCAAAGAAATCTCGTCATTTTTACCTTCCCAGCATCCACTTCCTTGTATAAACCTAGACAATTACCATAGCCTTCTAACTGGTCTTCCTGCTTCAAGGTTCTCCTTGCTCCAATCCATTCTTCACTCAGCTACCACAGTGGTTTTTCCAAAGTACAGGTCACCCCCTCACACAACCACACACCCACACACCCCTACGCAATAAACTCCGATGGCTTCCTATTACCTCCAGGATCCAATATATAAATCCTCGGTTTGACCTTTACCAGGCTCCTTCTTACCTTTCCAGTATTCTTACTCTTTACTCCTCCTCCACAACTCCATAATCCAGAGATACATATTTGAAGTTCTTCACGGAAAAAAAAAATCTACTTTCCATCTCCAGGCCTTTGCAGTGACAGGCATCCTCTGCCCCCTCACCTCTGCCTCTTACCTAGATTCCTTCAAAACTCAATTTAAATCCCACATTTACAAAGTTCTTTCCTGGGCTCACCAGAACTGCCAGTACTTTCCACTTTGAGATTACTTTTGATTTTTTTTTAGATGTAGTTATTTACATATTTTCTCCTCCATTAGAATGTGAGCTCCCAGATGCAGGAACATTTTTCTTCTGTATCCTCAGATCTTAGTTTGACAAACGTACCATTTATTTGGTACATAGTAAGAATTTGTTGCCCAACTGACTTAAATTATACCTAAAAGATTAGAAAAGGCAAATAGGAGAACAGCCTGGGTAAAGGAAAGAATTGGCATGGCCTGTTAAGGGGGCAGCATACTAGAGAGGTGAGATCCATATACTCAGAGAAATATACCAACAGGCAAGATAAGGGAACATCAGAAAGGAAAAGGAAAAGAAAATGAAACCTCTTGTGTCCTTTACATTTCCCAAGATTCTCTTGGGTGGTAGAGCCATCAACAAGGCAGAAAGACTTCTTGTGTTCTTTGATGTTGAGCAAACAAGCATCAGGACATAAGGAATACAGGAGGGGAGAAGACAGGCTGGGAAATGCAAACAGAGTGAGTGCAAATGTTACATCAAGTGGGATTTTTACAGATGACTCTTTAAAAGCAAAATTCAGATCATGCCAAGGAATCATAGGGTATTCCTTGGGTTTACTCCACTTCCAGCCCAGAAGCCCAGCTTTTGAGCTCCACAGTCCACTGAGGAACAGCGCTGGAAAACTGGCTGAAAACTTTTGCAAACAGAAGGGTCTTCACATAGGCATCTCATTTCTTCTACATATGACCTCCCAAGGCACAAAGAAGAGTGTACCTTTTTAGACCTTGGGACCACAGCCCTACTATTTATCCTGGTCTGCTGCCTAATCTGCCTCCTCTACCACATTCAAATCTTTGCCCATTGAGATGACAAAGGTTACTTTACAATACTTCCACTAAAGCAAATTCTGTACCTAACATTCAGGACACTGGGTTGGGCACCGAGAATACAAAGGTAAAATAAAGATAATGCAAAACAGTCCTACTTCAAGGTGCACATAGCATATATTCAAATCAGAGTGACAGGACACATACTCAAATAGAATGCAAGGTAGGGTGGGATGAAGGAATCTTAGAGATCCAATATTATCTAACTCCATTTGAGGGGAAAGATCATTTTCTGCCTAGGAGATGGGGAGGAGGGATCTGTCTCATACAATAGGGAATTAATGAAAGTTTCTGAACTTGACAGTGAGTAAAATGACCAGACCTGTGCATTAGGCAACTGTATGAAGAATGGAATGGAGAGGGAAGATTAGTGGGAGACCTGTTAGAAGGTAATGGGAATAGTATAAGGGAGAGGTGAGAAACTTTAGGGAATAAACTGTAGTGTGAATGTGGGCAAACCTCATCTCTTTGAGGTTCAGTTTCCCATGTTGAAGATATTGGATTAGATCATCTCTAAGATCACATCTAGCTCTCAGACCCTATGTCTCCATATAAAGGGAGAGAAATGACAGGCATTCATATTATTCTCAAACATAGCAAAAGATGATTAAACGCTTAAGTCTAACTTTTGAATTTCAAAACAAAACCCTCCTGAATCTCCATTCCTTGGAGATCCTATGGCCTTTCCTTGTGACTTTCAATGAGCCCCTTGACTTCAAATTAAAACTGCTTTTTGAAGGTTACAAAAATGTTGGAGCTAAAAGGGACCTTAGAGGTTATCTAATTTCCTCCTTTTACACGTAAGTAACCTGAAGCCCGTAGAAGATAAGCAGCTTGCCCCAGGTTACATCAAACTTGAAACTTTAACTCCCAATGTAATAAATAGTTCCTTCCATTAAAGCACAGATTCCCTCTATCTTTGGTTCTTTTGCTCCACTGGTATTGTGAAATTGGTTTATCCAAAACTCAATTTCATGACCCATTTGTAAATGTGAGTCAGTATTTCCCATTGGGGAGAAGACCAGCCTGGGAGTAAGGAAGTCCTGGGTTCAAGTCCTCTCGCTGTGATGTTGGGCAAGTCCTTTAATATCTTTTTATCTTATCTTTTCAAGCTCTTGGCAGCATTTGACACCACTGACTATGGTCTTCTCCTTTATACTTTCCTCTTGGATGCTGTCATAATATAGTCTCCTGTTCTCCTATCTCTTTAGCCACTTGTCCTCTGTCATCTTTACTGATTCCTTATCTTCTTCTTGATCCCTTAAAATGGATGCCCCCCACCAAAGTTCTATCCTTGGCCTTGTGCTTTTGTATACCTAATGGTCAGCCATTACCACAGCTTCAGCTATCTCTTCTACAAAGATGAATCTCCATCCTTGGCCCTGCTCCCAAGAGCCAGACCATTTCCAACTATCTACTGTAAATCTTTACATAGATGTCCCAATGGCACCTCATACTCAACATGTCCACAACAAAAGTTATTATGCCACATAGAGGGGCTTAGATAGAAAATGAGGATTTCAAAGTGAAAACAGAAGAGGGGAAATAGCCCATATATATCACTAAGGAAGATCCCGCAGAGAAAAGCAGGTATCACATAAAAAGACAAAATCTGTAGAAGGGCACAATAATTCACAGGAGACATATCCAAGAAGAGGAGTGAAAATAATACTCATAGTCATAGCTGATTATAAAACTGTGTGGAATAAGGATTAAAAGCCAAATGAGCTAGAGATCTTAATGCAAGGAGATGAATTTGAGTCATAGAGATTATTAAGACATGGTGAAAACAGGATTCATAATTGGAATGAGGCCATGGGAAAAGATGCTTATTGAAAAGGAATAAATGAAACAAAAGGGATGTTAGAGTACCATTGTGCATCATGTTGTTGAACTCCTGTGTGGAATTCCACAAACCAGAGGGCCTGAGCATTTGAATGAGCAACACATTTGAAGAGAAACAGAAAATCAGTATCATTTCTAAAGACCACCCAACTACTACTACATGGAAGGTCAGAAAATTCTTGACTTTCCTTCATTCTTCAAAACACAGAAGAAGCTTCAAGGGAAAATGTTATTCTGAACCTAACTGTGGTTGTCCAAGTAGAAATGTCAGTCTTAGGAGGAAGTAACCAAGTCATCTAAGACTTAGTGACAGATAAGGCAGAGAAAGCTGATCTGAGTCTCACCCTAATTTGAAAAAGATCAGATCTCAGAAGATTCAGAAAACAGACAGGCAAGATCCTATTGTGTCCATAAAAATGCTGCCCCAAGAGGAACACAACTCTAATAAGTAGGAAAAAATTGAGGGGAGGGGGAAGAGCTCTTTAAAGACACACATGTGAACACATTAGAAACTCATTTGCAATACATGGGTACATGAAATGCCTCTAGTATGGACCCCCATACTACAATACTTCATATAGAGTTTAGACTTATCTTCTCATTGTCTAGGTTAGGTCAGTTATTGGAACCTACCCTCCCACTTGCAAGTCTGGGTTCCTAGAGAAGAAATTCTCTCAGGGTGCTGGGAGAAGTAACCCTACTGTGGAGGAATATAGTCCCTCTAATCACCACTAGAGCTGTCAAGCCCACACCAGTACATTTCCATTTACACAAAACAAGTCAAGAAAAGGTCAGTTCTTTCCTCAACTTCTCCTGCATGTTTATCCACAGACACTACAATATAATCTCCTGTTTTGGTAGAGGCAGCTATTGCTATGATGAATCAAGTGTGCAGCCAGGAGTCTGTAAGATTCAAGGTGAAGTCATTTAACCACTATTTGCCTCAGTCCAGGGTGGTCATGAGAATCAAATAAGATAACATTGTAAAGAACTTAGCACCATGACACATAGTAGGCACTAGATAAATGCTATTATTATTCCGTAGTGCCTAGCATGGTGTTTTGAACATAGTAAGTACTTACCGATTGCTTAATGAATGAAGCTTAGTACCTTCCTAGCCCCAGCACAACTCTTTCTGAACATAGCAATAGCTCCTAGATTCTTCCTCATTCTGCCCATTCCTTTGCCTCTGGAAGACTCTGAGGCTTGTTCTGGGAACTAAACTACCCTAGCATCCCTAGTAGAGAAACAAGCCCTATGGTAAAGGAGCAGGTAAGAGACTGATGCTGGCTTTCAGTGCTTTTCATCATAAAAGTTTAAAATGCTTTCAACTAAGGATTGAGAAGAAGCTTTTGCATGGATTGTAAAAGTTTCTTGCTTCCAGGCTTACCATTTGTTCCTATATTAAGCCTTGGGGACAAGCCATGGCTACTGAATCCTCAGCAAGACAATCCTGAGCCCACAAGATGGGGAGAGATGACCTAAAGTAGAGACACTACTCTGGGGAACATCACCCATCTCCCTGTGCCTCCCAGCAACGAGGCCAGCTCACAAGTCAGCAGAACTGCCCCTCACACTGGAACTCTCTCCCTTCTCATCTCTGCCTCCTTCCTCATTTCTCTGTCTTCTTTCAAGTCCTGGCTAAAATCCCACCTTCTGTAAGATGCCTTTTCCAGTCCTCCTTAATGAGAATGCCTTCCCTCTTTTGATTATCTTTTGATTTATTATATATATGTAAAATAAATCAAAAGATTATATATCTATATATCATGTTCGTGCACAGCTGTTTGCATGTTGTCTTGCCTATTAGATGGTAAGGTCCTTGAGAGCAGGGACTTTTTACCCTTTTTTTGCATACCCAATGCATAGCACAGTGTCTGGCACATTAGTAAATGCTTGCTAACTGATTGACCAACCCAAGTCTTGGAACAAAGTGGGTCACAGCATTCTTTAGCTGAGTCCTGTGACCCCTCCCCAGTGTCCACTGATGCAGATCATCTGAGGAGGAACATAAGGGGCTAGGTAGCACAATGGATAGACTGCCTGACCTCGAGTCAGGAAGACTCATCTGGTCTCAGACACTTATTAGCTGTGTGACCCTGGGCAAGTCACTTAATCCTGTTTATCTCAGTTTCCTCATCTACAAAATGAACTAGAGAAAGAAATGACAAACCAGTCCTGTATCTTTGCCAAGGAAACCCTGATTGGAGTCACGAAGAGTCAGACACGACTAAAGCTAGGGAATAACAACAACCTTAGGGCTCAGAAAGTGGTTCACCAGGGCTCTGCTCCTTGCCAGCCTGTCTGCCTGACAGGCAAGGTAGCTTTTTTATTCAGCTTAATAACAGCCTGGTAATTAGCTCCACGATTTTGCTCCTATACTTATAATAGCCTCCATTAAAGTTATGGGATTTTCAAGCAGTAATGGCTTCCAAAGTAATTAATACACAACTGGGTTTATTGCTAAGTTTATTTTTAGAACTATTCCCTCTCTCCACTTCCTTTTATAAGTTGCTTTGGCCAAAAAGAACAGATTGGATGTGAATCACTCTCCGTGACCTCGTTGTACCCCCTGCTTCTCCTCACCCCCTCCCTGTGCCTGCTGGTCTTTTAACACTTGTACTTCTTCTCTCCTACCTTCCCAGTTACACATGGAAGCAACGTGGGTCTTTTTTGGATTTTGAGGCTTACAGGCTCTTAGCCCTAGAGCTAGATTTCAGAGGTTATCCAATCCTCCCATTTCTCAACTAAGGAAACTGAGACCCAGAAAAATGATGTGATTCATCTATGGTCCCACAGGTATTAAATGGCAGAGACAAGATTTGGGTCATTTACTATGATACTTTCAATTAACCATGTTTGAAAGGTACTAAAGTTGCTTTGGGAGGATGGTGTGGGGCTTAGGACTGGACTGTAGAATTCTAAGGGCTCAGACCAAAGGTGTTTCTTCCCTTAAAAATTTAATTAAACAAATAAATGAATAAACAAACTATGGATGATGCAGGTTACCAGCCTCACCTTTAGGCCACTGGGAAAAAGATATGTTTATTTACCAATAGAAAGATTATTGGTACTAGAAAAGATCAAGCGGTGGTCTCTGATATGCTCATCTCCAATGTAATGGTCATTCACATCTCCGGGTTTTCTGCTGCCAGTAACTGACAAAACTTTTAGAGTACAGTCCAGAAGTTGATAGCTGTTTTGTCTACCTCTCCCCTTTTGTTCTTGTCTTTCCTTTTTTCTACCTTTCCTTCCTAGGGCTGATAGCAGTTACTAAGTTCACACAATCTATCAGTCAGTATTTATTAAACACCTACTGTGTGCCAGGCACCCAGAATATAATTACAACCCCAGCTCAACAGAAGCTTACATTTTCATGAGATTCAATCCATTCCTAGGTTAGGTTGGAGGTAAGGTAGAGGAAAGTCTATGCAAAACTTGGTTGGGGGTTGGCATTCATATTGCTTGGGATGAGAATGAATGGGGAAAACAAAGGGATTGGAAGCGCTGGGACTGGAATGATGAGACTTGAAATTTAGATCCAAAGCTGCCTTGAAATCAGACATTGAGAATCTGCCCTGATTCTCTCAGGTTCATAAAGCTCAAATAAAGCTCCTCACCAGCTAATGCTTCCAGGGACCTAGACCGGAAGTTTAACCTGATTCCTTAGTCCCCTCCAGTCCTGTCATTGAGCCTTTTACACAGAGGCCCCCAGACTGCTTTAAAATGCTCCAAGAGGAGTCTCAGGGAAGGAAAGAAGGTAGGAAGGAAGAAAAGGAGGGAGGGAGAAAGGAAGGGAGGAGAGAGGAAAGGAAATAGGAAATCCTTGTGATGAAGATCAGTGACTTCTCACTTAAAAACTTTAATTTCAAAGGGCTATTTGAGGCACTGAGCAGTTCACTAAGTAACCTCAGTCAATAAGCATTTATTAAGCCCCTACTATGTGCCAGGAACTGTGCTAAGTGCTAAGACACAAAGAAGAACAAAAGATAAATCCCTGCTCTCAAGGAGCTCACAGTGTAATGGAACTGTCAGACACAGGATTTGAATCCAGCTTCCTGAGTTTCAGGCTAGTCTTCTGTTGACTCTACCATGATGTCCTTTAGCACTTTGTATTCACTTATTATGCTTATAGGTTGTTGGGGCCAGTGGGGTGGGGATCTGGGAGCAGCTAGGGGGCACAGCGAATAGAGTGCCAGGCCTGGAGTCCGGGCGAGATCTTTTCCTGAGTTCAAATCTGGCCTCAAATACTAGCTGTGACCCAGGCAAGTCACTTAACCCTGTTTGCCTCAGTTTCCTCATCTGTCAAATGAGCTGGAGAATTGGTAAACCACTCCATTATCTCTGCCCAGAAAACCCCAAATAGGGTCAAGAAGAGTCAGAGTGAAACAACTTAACAACAATTATAATGTTGTATCCCCAAGTGGAAAGTTAAGTCCCTGAGACCAGGAACTGTTCCTTCCTTGTCTTTGTAACCCCAGTGCCTAATGGAGTGCGTTGTACATTTAGGGGATCACTTGACCTGTGATTTTATTAGGGGTGAGGAACAGCCCATCGGGGAAATTCTCTCTCATAAGAAAGATCAGCAGCTGCTCTACTGTCTGAGGTGGAGTGACTTGTCCAAGAGCCAGGATGCAGCAGACTTGAACCTGGGTCGTCCTGACCCTGAAAGGTTTGGGAATACTCCTAATTTGAGGCTGCTCTGACCTCTGTGAAACCTCTTCTGCTGCTTGTGCTTAATAAATACATATCACTGCATAGCCTATTGATTGTTCCAGACCCCCTCTGCCTTATAGAGAGTAGGCACTTAATAGATACTTGATGAATTGAAATGGGGGTAGAGGTGGGGGACTATTATGCGGGCCAGGTTTTGGATTGGTTATTCTGTTATTTGTTATCATGCCAGCCTCAGAGGGCTGAACTAGGAACAGCAGGTGAAGTTGCCACAACCTAAAGGTTTACTCTAAAAAGAAGAAGAAAAAACTTATAATTAGAATTACTCCGAAGTGGAAAACATTGTCTCAGGAGGGTTCCCCCTCACTCAAGGTCTTCAAGTAAGAAACCAGATAATCATGGTCAAGGATCCTGTAGATAGGCTTCTAATTCAGGTTAGAGTACTTGACTTCTGAGGTCCTTCCTCAGATCTGTGAGATTCTGTGCATAAGGGCTCTGGCCCTCTCCTTCTTGAAAGCTGGGGCATCCATCCTGCCAGGGTATAAGGAGTGGATGAAAAGGTAAGCTTCTTTGGCATAATAGACAAGCTGAAGATACCTCTCAATAAGATGCACCTTTTCTATGCATCCTGTCATCTCACTGTAAGCCTCACAAGGTGAGGGACTGTGTTCTACAACTGTTTTTATTCCCAGCCCATCCCATCAAGTGCCCTGGACCCCATAAATTTCTAAAATATATTTGCTTTCCAGCAGCCACTTCCTCCATGAAGCTTTCCCTGATCCCCCTCTGTCAGCAATTATCTCTCCTTCCTTAACACTGCCACAGTACTTAAACTACACAGTCAATTCACGTATTTTCTAATTTGTATTATAGTTATCTGTATATGTGTCTTCCTGTTTGAATCTAAGTTCCTTGAGGGTACATCCTTAAGCACTATGGCTTGTACACATATTTATGGTTTAACAAATGCTGAATAAAATTCAACTGAATGGAGATGATCACAAAGAGAAGGGTACTCCAGGTGTTCCTCATAGGCTTGTCCATACTGCTTCACCCCAATCAAACTCCTGCCTCTTTTCTGGCAAGAACAGGCTAGGTATTATGGTCTGGTAGACGCCTTTGCTCAGGAAAATAAGCTGTTAACATCTTACTTTGACTTAGATGTTTGGACATGAGTATTTCACTATATTTGAAGACACCAGATCTCCTGCCTTGATGATCTTTTCTAAGCCTGAGTCATTCTCCCACAAGAGCTCTTTCTGTAAGTGAGGCTTATCTGACACTGCAATGTCTTAATTCTACAATGGGAGACTCTTTGGTGTGGTGTTAGCTTGCTGTGTGTCCTAAAAAGGTCACTACTCCTCCCTGGGCCTCTACTTCTCAGCAGCTCTCTGGCTATGGCCCTTTGCTTTGTATTGCAGGCCTCCATCCCCCTGGGGCCCTGAGTTCATCCCTGGACAGCTGCCCTCTCCCTGGACTCCGGCCTGACCAGACTTCCTAAACCTGCTTCTGCAATGGGTGGGTTGTAAGAGCTGGTAAGACCTTTAAACCGACATTTCCCCTTCTCTGTCTCTCTCTATCCTGGGGCTCCTTGGCCCATTCATGTTCTCTTCTTCCCTTTCTGCTACTACCACTTCCCCTTTCCTGGACTTGCCACCACCCAGGTAATGAAGAGCTGTGGGTCCAGTCAGCCTTGGAGATGCCGAAGAGACGGGACATCCTTGCTATTGTTCTCATTGTGCTGCCCTGGACGCTGCTCATCACCGTATGGCATCAGAGCCCCATCGCTCCATTGCTCACTGTGCACAAGGGTGAGTGAAGCTACACCATCCCTATATATACATACATATGTGTGTATATGTGTATGTGTACATGTAACACCAATCATGGCAGCACACCTGAGGACTGCTGCTGTGAATAATTTTAAGGGTCTAATTGCATAGTATAATGAACTCTCTCTTCAGCAATAAACTAAACATTATTCAAAAAAGTAAAGCATAATATTCATAGCAACATCCTTAAACAAAACATATCATCTAATACATACATGTGTCTCCTAACACTCAGTATGTCATACGGTACATAGCATATATCATTGCATCCCCAGAGTAAGGGGGTCCCACGCTAGGGTCTTCCCGAGCATGATGCATCCTTAAAGGGTAGCAGAAAATACCACACCGTCCACCCCTAGGTCACTGTAAAAACAATCTCCTTAATCAATACATGGTGTCCAAGAAAAGTCCTCCATGTCTAGCTCTTGCCTGGGCTCACACACAGGCAACTCTGCTCCTGCTTCTTGTCTCAGCTCCCAGGGACTGTTCCACTCCAAACTCTTCCTGCTTCTGCTTGACAGCAAGCTCCAGGGGCTCCTGTCCATTACTTCTGTTTCTAGGAAAACAAAGCTTAACAGGGCTGAAACAATATTTATACACATTACAAATGCCATTATCTCAATTCACTTTAACAGCTCTTAAAAAGGGCTTAAGTTAAGCCTTCTTCCAGTGGGCAGATCTCTGCTCTTCAGCTCAACTCACTCAAAAAAGACCAACAGGCAGAACTTCTGTCTGAGAAATTAACACAGACCAAGAGACAGGGCTTCTGTCTGAGAAATTAACACAGACCAAGAGACAGGGCTTCTGTCTGAGAAATTAACACAGACCAAGAGACAGGGCTTCTGTCTGAGAAATTAACACAGATCAACAGACAGGGCTTCTGTCTGAGAAATTAACACAGACCAAGAGACAGGGCTTCTGTCTGAGAAATTAACACAGATCAACAGACAGGGCTTCTGTCTGAGAAATTAACACAGACCAAGAGACAGGGCTTCTCTTTGAAAAATTAACACAGATCAACAGAGGGAGCACCGACATCACAAACATTCTTTCCGTTAGGCCTCCTCATAAGCACATTCCCTTAGCCTGCTCATGCTTGCTTCTCTCTCAACTCTGTTCTCTCTACTCTCTCTTCTCCCTCCAAGCAATACAATGTGTATATATAAACTCAATCCAGAAAAACAGCAAAAAATCCTACTTTGCTTGTCATCACAATACACCACCCTCTACACAACCTTACCCTCAATTCCTATGACACATCCTCTCCTAGTCTTGGCTACCCTTCATCCTCTTCCTCTTCCAACTCCTACCCCTCAGACTCATTCCCAACTGTAACCCTTTGATCTATCCCATTCTCACCTACCAACTCAGGCAGCCACACACCAGGTCCTTTTCTAAGGATCAGTTACTCCAGCTTCTCCTCCCCCTGCCAGCTCTCTCTGAAGGTTTAGAATAGGGCCATGACTACCCCTTGGAGGTCCTTAGCTTCATCAGATAATTTAATTAAAAAACACTTATTGAATGATTGCTCTGTGCATAGCTGTGAAGGATCCATCCCTGGACCTCAAGCTTTGCTGACTGCTCTCAGCATTATCTGACATCAGGGCAACAGCTCCTCCTTAGTATTTACTTAGGGCACCCATGCCTTCAGTGCCAGGGATTTTCTCCCTCACTATTTTCTAAACCTCAATAGTCTCTAGCCTCTGGCTAACGACATCAAGCCCCCTAATCTTCCCCACTTCTGAGGTTAATCCCCAGCCATACCCAACCCCAAATCACCATGCTACCCTTCTTCCATTACTGCCACCATAACTGAATATCCAAATCTAGTGCTATCTCTTTCCTCCCAATACCACATCTTGTAATTTACCAAATAACTTGAAACAGCATAGTATAATAAAAAGAATACTAGGTTTGGAGTCAAACTGGGTTTAAATTCCAAGCTCTGCCACTATCTGTGTGAATTTAGATAGGTTAGTTACCTTCTCTAGACCTCAGCTTCCTAATCTGTTGAAATGAGGAAGATGAATTTTATGATCAATGATTTGACCACGTAAGGAATTCCCAATGTATGAAGTCCCTCCACCAATACTAACCACCACCTATCTATGACTTGGTAAAATCCAGAGGGGTTTATGTGAGACACACAGAGGTTAAGTGGCTTGTGCATAGTCATGCAGCAAATAAACATCAGAGGCAAGATTTGAACCCAGGTCTCCTCGCCTTCAAGTCAGTACTCTACTTTCAATGGCACATTGCCTTGACTATCTTGGTGTCAAAGCAAAGATATTGATTTTCAAAGGAAAAGAAATTGTCAATACAGAAATAATTCATCAGACTAAGGTCATTAGAAATGCATGCTAATGATCCACAACCCAAGTAAACATGGTAAAGGAAGGACAAAACCACTGTCCAGCCCCCATGATTGTTATAGACCTAGAACCCACAGAGAGGGTTCATCTTCCTTCTTACCCCAAAAGGGAATGGCAATTCATGCCAACACTATTGTTGATGGGGGCTTCATCCAGGCCAACACTCTGAACTGCCTGGATTTATCAGTTTGTAATCCGAGATTCACTCTCATCCAGTTAAGATTTCAGATTGTTGGCAGTTTGCAGTGATAATACCCACAGCCACATAATTATTTAGCTAATTAGATATCTTTCCACTTCCTTCAAGCAAAGGAAAGAGAACATAAAGAATAATATTGCAAACCACCTAAATGTTTCACATTACACTAAAAATAGAATAATTCCATCTGAGACCCCTTTCCCCTTCAAAAGTTACAAAGGACAATCACTTCATTCTATTGGCACTATGCTAAAAAACTTGGAATACAAAAGTGAAGAAGACATGATCTCTGCCCTGAAGAAACTTACAGTTCTAGTTGGGGATATATAATGTGAACTAATAACTATTCTAGAATGTTAAACAGAATTCCTAAGAGGATAGAGCCATTAACGGAAGTAAAGGAGTCAGGTAAAGTGGGCTAGTTGTCTGGGGAAGATGATGAGTTCTACTGAACTCCAAGTCTTTATACTTAGTTCACCACCCCCAGAAATCCATTGGGCATTCCAAAGCAATCTTTTCACATGTGCTTATAGCACACTATTTTCCTTCCCATACATACACACACACACACACACACACACACACAGAAACCTGGAGACTTAGAGCTGAAGAAGACCCTAGAGGTCACTCAGTCCAACCTAAATTCAAATCATGATTCCCTACTATGATTCCTCTGACAATAAAGCCATCCAGCTTCTGCTTGAATACATCTAGAAACTTACTACTTTCCCTTAGACTGCCCATTCCACTTGTCCATTACTCTACCTGTTGAGCCCAAATCTATTTTCCTATAAAATCTGCCAATGCTCCTAGTTCTATCTTCTTGGAATTAGCAGAACAAGTATAAACTTTCCATCAGATTACCCTTCAAATATCTGAAGATGGCTCTCAGGTTTCCCCTTCTATCTTTTCTAGGATAAGCACACCCAAATCATTCACCCAGTCCCTATGTGGAATAAGGTATCCCACTCTCTCATAATGTGGCTATTCTAAAACATAGTGTCCCTCACTATACACAATGCCAAGTGCAGTCTAACTAGGGCAGATGATTATTGTCTCCTTCGTTCAGGTCACCATACTGATATTAACAAAGCACTTGGACTGCCACATCCAACTGCTGATTCACACACAGCCAGCAATCCAATGAAAGCCCTGTACTTCCTCTCATAAAATGCTTTCTAACCATGCCCTCCCCACCCCATTCTGTATTTGTGAAATAGATTTTTGAATCCAAATGAAACATATACTTCCACCTATAAAATTTCTCATTTTTAGCTTCTACCCATCATTGCAGCCTGTAGACATTCATTTGGATTCTAATTCTACTAGCCAATGTATCAGCTAGGAGAGAAACTGTTTTCCTTTTGAATTTGTGATCTCAGATTCTAACATAGTGTCTGGTAAATAGTTTAATACATGCTTGTTGACTGATTCATTAATTGGTTATCCACACATCTGAGATGCATTCTATGTTTTCATCCTAATCCTTGATAAAAATGTTGAACAGAATATAGCTAAAGACTCCAATAAAGACCTCAGGGGTGGGGTTAGGGAGTAGGGAGAGATATATATCACCAGCTTTGAAGGAAGTCTTTCAACCAGCTCTGAATTCCCTCTAAATGTACTACTATTCACCTCTCTCCTTTTGGCTCATGAGGATTTCCTGACTTTGTCCAATGCCTATTTGGTATACCACGGAAGGCATGGTATAGTACAGGGCTGGGGAACCTATGGCTCCAAGGTCACATCTGACCTTCTAGGAACTCAAGTGTGAAGGGCCAGATGTGGCCTCAGCCACACTTGAGGACTTAGAGGGCCAGATGTGGCCTCAGAGCTGCAGGTTCCCTACCCCTTGTATAGTGGAAAGATGGATTTGGAGACAGAGGACCCATGCTGGAATCCTAGTCTAATTTACTGCTTGTGTGCCTGAGCAAGTCTCTAAACCTCAACTTTCTCATGTGTAAGAATGTTGGGGTTCAGGGGTTCCATTTCTAAATCTATGATCCTATGCTTATGGTATACCATTCTAGTAACCTTCTCAAGAAAGTCAATGGGGCGAGGGAGAAAAGGAAACAAGCACCTACTATGTGCCAGGTACTGTGCATTATCTCATTTGATCTGCACAACAACCCTGGGAGGCAGGTATTATTATGAATCTCATTTTTTGGAAACCGAGGCAAACAGACATTAAGTGACTTGTCCGGGGGTCACACAGCTAGTAAAGCATCTAAGGTTATACATATTTGAATTCCAGGCTTCCCAGGCTACCAAGCTGCCATATTAAATCAGACTAGTCTGGTATGACTTGTTCTTAATAACCATGATGGTTAATATTAGTGACCACTTTGCTTTCTAAATATTCCAAAGTACTAAATATTCTCTTCCCTTCTCTTTGCCCCATTTCTGGGTAGTGAGATGTAGTAGAAAAGGCACTGAGAGTCATAGAATCTGAGTTCAAATACTGGCCTTGCCATTTATTGCCTGAGTGATCTGGGGCACATCATTTGGCTTTTCTGGGCCTCAGAGGTTCAATGCTGAACAAGTTGTATAAGCTCTGGTTAGTTTTTGAACATTTAGAAAAGAAAATGATAAACATTAAAGCTCAGCATTGATCCACTAACAATTTAAATAAATTTATTTCCTTTTTCAATGGAGTTTCTAGGAGAATGCAATAAACATAATGTATCTAGAATTTAACAAGGCATTTGAGAAATGCCTTGCTTGTTATTTATCCTTTTGGTCAAGCTAAAGATTGTACAATGGTATAATGAGATGGTTTATAAATAGCTGAAGTTTCAAAGTTTACATCTTGCATTTATACATATATCATCTGTCTTTGAGAACTTGGTGCAGTGGATAGGGGGCCGGACCTGGAAACAGGAAGGGTCAAGTTAAAATCCAGCCTCAGACACTTACTGGCTGTGTGACCCTGGACAAATTACTTAACCTCTACCTGCTTCTATTTCTTCTTTTATAAGACAGGGATAATAAACATAAAAAAGTAAAAACAAACATAAAAAAACTATAAAACAGAGATCAGACTATATGGTTATATGAAAACAAGCTGAGGAAGAGTAGAAAAGACCAGAGGGCTTCCTTGGGGGACGAGTAAACAAATCTATTCTGTACTGTGCCAGAGGGCAGAAGCAGAATCAATGGGAGGTAGAATTTAGCTCACTCTAAAGCACAGCCTGCTTATAATCAGAGATACCCAGTAAGCTAATGAGCTCGCCCACCATCACTAGAAATAAACAGATTGGTGTTTTCTTCCGTCAGGGATTCTGTAGAAAAGATTCTTGCAATAGGTGGGGAGTTTGGATTAATCTGCTGGACGTGGAGTCAAAAATTCTCAGGTTCCAATGCTGGCTCTTACATTCACCAGCTCTTAGCCTCTTTGAACCTCATCTGTGACATGGGAATACAATACTAGTGCCTTTCTCACAAGGCTGTTGTGAGATAATGCGTGTAGAGCTGTCCTCAGTCTCCAAGTATTTATTGACCGTCCGCACGGTGCTAAGCACTGGAGATACCAAGACGACCGAACCTTTGGTAGTGAGGTAAGCGAGAACTTAACCTGCCCAGACCTCCCGGTGGCCTGTCACCAGTGTTCTTGCCCCTACAACTTGCCATCTCTATGACCCCTCCTTTATCCCCTCCCTAGATGATGGGAGTGACTCAAGGCGGGACCCCAGCGTGGACTCCAGGGAGTATTGCATGTCTGACCGGGACATCGTGGAGGTGGTGAGGACAGAATACGTGTACACGCGTCCCCCTCCCTGGTCAGACACCCTGCCTACCATCCACGTGGTCACCCCCACCTACAGTCGCCCAGTGCAGAAGGCCGAGCTGACACGGCTGGCCAATACGCTGCTGCATGTACAAAACCTCCACTGGCTGGTGGTAGAGGATGCCCCGCGCCGGACCCCGCTGACTGCCCGCCTCCTCCGGGACACCGGCCTCAACTACACGCATCTGCATGTGGAGACGCCTCGAAACTACAAACTGCGGGGGGACGCCAGGGACCCCCGCATCCCACGGGGCACCATGCAGCGCAACCTCGCCCTGCGCTGGCTCCGGGAGACCTTCCCCCGCAACGCCAGCCAGCCCGGCGTGGTCTACTTCGCGGACGACGACAACACCTACAGCCTGGAACTCTTTGAGGAGGTGGGGAGAGCCACCCACCTGGCATGGCTTCTTCTTGGGGGGAGGTGGGGAGAGGAAGGCGGGGAAGGAGGAAGGGATGGTGGGCTGCTAAGGCTGTAGAAAATCCCAGCATTCTTTCCAGATGGGAAGGAAAAGAGGCGCCAAGGGTAGGGGCCCCAGAAGACTGGCTTAAAGACTGGTGGAGAGAGAGAAGGGAGGAAGTGTCCAGGGCCCTGGGTTCAAGAGGGTAGGGCAGTGGAGAGGCTTGCTCTCCAACTGTGAGGAATGATGTAGGGTACAGTGGAATGCCAACATAGAAAGGGTCATGGTGGGAGGGAAGATGTACCCGGGGCCTGAGAGATGTTTACTGAGCCAGGGCTTCTAACTAGAATCTGGAACATTCACCAGAAATCTCATTTGAGACACAAAAGTCCTTCTACAAGAGACACTGGCATCCCTGTATCCCTCTCTTCCCTACCCCACCCCCTTTAGGTTGAAATAGGACCCAAAGATCCCTGAAGCAAGGAAGGGGGGGGAGCAAAAAGGATTCTTGTTCATGGGATCATAGATTTAGAGCTGGAAAGGATTTTAAAGGCCCTTTGGTGAATAAGGAAACTGAGGCTCAGAAAGGTTAAGTGATTTGCCCAAAGTAACACAGTCAGTTTCCATGGCAGAATTAGAACTCTAGTCTTCCAGACCCCCAAGTCCAGCACTGTTATGCCACATAATGGGAGAGCTAGGAGGTTAAACCCCTCTATAGCTGTCCCTCTGGCTGGTAGAGTAGGGTTTAGAAGCAGGAGACTAGACTACCTTTTGGGGGCATTGTAAGTTCTATGATTGTATGAACAACTCTTAGGTTCCACCTTACACAGGACTGCAGAGTCAACCAGGGGACAGAGAACTCAAGTGTTCTCACTTTCCCCTACCCCATCCCCACCTCCTTCCTTCATCCCCGCACTTGTAGATGCGCAACACAAGAAAGGTGTCGGTGTGGCCTGTGGCCTTCGTGGGAGGACTGCGGTATGAGTCACCTCGGGTGAATGGGGCAGGGAAAGTGATTGGCTGGAAGACAGTTTTTGACCCCCATCGGCCATTTGCCATTGACATGGCTGGCTTCGCAGTCAACCTTCGGCTCATCCTGCAACGGAATCAAGCCTACTTCAAGCTTCGAGGAGTCAAGGGCGGCTACCAAGAGAGCAGCCTTCTCCGTGAGCTCGTCACCCTCAATGACCTGGAGCCCAAGGCTGCCAACTGCACCAAGGTAGGGCAGCTTTGATAACTCGAGGCATCATGGGGCTATCCAAGCACTTTAAAAGCTTCACTACAGTCAGAAGAGAAGTCTAATCTTATCAAATGACTCCAGTCTACAGTTATTTCTTGAGAGGAAGGGTGGTGAAGTGAAGTGAGTACTAGATTTGGGCTTAGGAAGACCTGGGTTTGACTCCTGCTTCAACCACTTACTAGATATGTGACTTGGGGCCAGTAACAGCCTCAGTTAAGGGTTGGACTTGACGACTTCTAAGGACCCTTCAGGTTCTAAATATATGATCTAAAATAATGACAATGACATGAAAGTATATAATCTAAATAGATGATCTCTGATCCTTTGATCTACCAAAGAAAAGATATTACTGCTCTAGATGCTGACGCTGGTCAGTGGCTTACCACCAAACCTTCATATATAGGTAGAGAAATAGGGGAAATCTAGGGAGAAGGAAATGAGTGATCCATCCAGGAAATTCACCTATACCTCAAGCTATGGAGTATTACAGTCTTTCCATACTTATCACTGTTAATTTCTGCTGCTCCAGCTGGTGTGGGCTTATGTCTGAGACTGGGAAGCCTTCAGAATTTCTCTTTCCTAAAACTTTCTACTTCTGGGAATTAGAATTAGAAAATAACTCAGCTGGATCCCAAGGGAAATTAGGTGGGGAGGTGTGACACAAAGGGTCTTGGAGGTTCCTTTTGCTTTATTGTTTCTAAGGTCCTGCATACAAAGTTATTATGTCTATTTCTCATGATATCAACAAACATGTCAGCAAAGGAGAACCAAGGAAGTGAGGATAGGGGTGGGAGGGCCTGAAAAACATGTCAGAAGGGAAGGGGACTATGGGAGCAGGAAAGAGAGGAGAGAGTGTCACAAATAGAATTGGACCTGGGAGGGTCTGGGAGAGAAAAGGAATAGCAGGAAGTATGGGCTGAGTAAGAAAATAAATGAGGATATCTGGTCCTCTCTCCAACTCATGGCATCTCCTGACACAGATCCTTGTCTGGCACACACGAACAGAAAAGCCAGTGCTGGTGAACGAGGGGAGAAAAGGCTTCACTGACCCCAATGTGGAGATCTGACACCAGGGACCCAGGTATGCAGGAATCAAGTGGAGATGAACAGGAAAAGAGAGAATTGGAGTTCAAGTGACTTGGGGTTGGACTAAGTATTCCAAGAGGCTACTTTCTCTGGTGGGCCCCTCATGCTGGAGGTGAAGTTGAGAATTAGATAGGGCAGAAGGTTAGTCAAGAGGGAAAGGACTTAGCCAGATAGTGTACCCAACTCACCAGTCTCTGAACTCTGTGAAAAAAAAATGCAGCACCACCACTTAATCCTATACTGCCAGGTCTTTCCGAGGTCTAAGCCTATATAGCTCCCCTCCACACCCTTTAAAAATTCTCTTCTGTGACCCCAGTGATGTTCTTGGGCCCTGACTTCCAACTCCTCGTCCTCTGGGTCTGATTTGCCATGTTCTTGCTTTCCCTTGGTTTTCTCTGCCCTTCTCTCTCACTTCCCATTGAGCCTCCATTAGACAGGCAGAAATGCAGCCCAGAGATGGGACACTCAGAATTATACCCAGAGGGTTCCATTTTCTAGCCCCTGGTTTGAGGAAGCCCCTTGTGTCATTTTTCTTTCCTCTCTTCCTCATGTTACCAGGAAAGCCCAGCTGTCTCTTAGCAGATTCAGCCCCCAAATCTGAGAAATCAATAATCAGCCCAGTGCTAGACAAAGACGTGATTTCACATCTTGCCTCAGACATTTAGTAGTTGTGTGACCCTAGGCATGTCACTTAAATACTCTCTCAGTTCCCTCATCTGTAAAATGGAGATAATTATAACCCCTACCTCCCATCATAGTGAAGGAGACTGAATAGGGTAATGTTTATTCAGTGCATTATTGCCTTGACATCAGCCACAGAAGGCCTGCCTCCAGGCTCTTTGAGGTTCTGCTCCCTTTCCCACTACAGCACTTCAGAGACTCAAGGAAGCTGACCTTTGAGGGCTGCAGGTGCTAAATATCCCATTTGGAGACTCAGACTCACCTTAGTCACTTCCTCCTCTCCAATTTGCAGGAGACTCCCTCATCACAGACCCTGCTCTTGGCCTCAGAGCCTCTCTTCCCGCCCTGGCCGTGGGAGCCCTCATGGCAGACTCCTGAGAAATCCCTGTCACCTGTCCTTCCATCCTGGAGGCTACGGGAGAAAGCCTGGTGGGACACGAGGAAGAAAGAAAAATCATCGAAAGCACAGAAATCCCAGGCCTGTCGTTCTCCTCTGCCCAAGATGACCAAGAGACTGAGTGGGAGATCCTAGGAGTTAGGGAGTCCAGCTGATGCTAAGCAGGATCCCTGGGGAGACGGTCCAATGTTCCTGCATTCCCTTCACCCCGAAGAATCTTCTAGCCAACACACGGGCCCAAGAGAGGGAAGGAACCTGACACCAGGCTTGTGACTGAGCACTGAATGATGCTCAGTGTGGAAGCTAGTGGGGGCAAAACAAGGCATCCAAGGGGAGAAGTGCTCCCTTTCCCTTGGGTCCTTATATTCCAGCTGGGATTTATAACATTGCACAACAACACAGGACAGCCAGAGCATTTCAAAAACCTAGAAATGACCAAGAGAAAGCTATCTCTCCTTGCCACCACCCCCCCCCCCGCCCCGTCCCAGTTCCTCTCCTTGCCTCCTTACCTGCAAGTTGCTCCAAAATCAGACATACCTCTCTCTGGCCTGGGTGGCTTTTCTTTGGTTCATGTTTACAGAACTTATGGCTGTGTTTCACCCTGGCACCTGACTAACCCTGCATGGGGGCCTGAGCCTGTTGGCAGGTGCCTACCTCAGGTTGCAATGGGACTGGCTTATCATCTTCTATCCCTTCTCAGAACCAGCATCAGTTGAGACACCTCCTCTTGTACTAGGAAGAAATCAAGTAACCCTATTCCAAAATGCTGAACTTGGGTTACAAAAGGCCCTACTCCTGAGACAGGAGAGGGAAGGCAGTGTAGGAAGGGGAAGGAGTAGAGATGGTTCAACAAGGCTGGAGACTTGAGCAGACTGTGGAATCCTCTTCGTGTCTCAGACTAGTCAATCACCCAGTAGGCCTGGGTACATCAGGAATACCTACCTAAAGGTGGGGAGAGGAAAAAGGGGAGGGAAGCGGCAAGAGTACAAAATAGATTCCTTCCATCTGAGCACAGGAGACTGGAGTGGGGTCGTGGCAAGGATGTGAAGATGTGGTGTGGCTCAGTGATTGTCATCTGCCCTCCCTTCAATTTTGGGGGGCCTCAGAGTTAATAGCAGGGACTGAAGGAAAGGAGCCAAGAGCCAAGATAATGTGGATGCTGGACAGGGAGAGGAGTTGAGCACATATGATAGATTGGAAATTATTTTAAAAAAAACAAAATGGAGAGAAAAACTTACCTTCTTACTGAGCCAGGAGCAGCCAGATCAAGCTCTATCTGCAAGTCACTGGCCCCCTCATTTTTTCTCCACACCAGAGAAAAAACAAATCTCCTTCCTCCTCCCTTTTCATTCCCTCCACTTCAATTCACCACCACACCTTGAGCTTGTGGTTTTCGGTTTGAAGAACATAATGGCTCTCCCACTGGACTGCCCTGATAGGACCCTGCCCCAGATTGCTCCTTCTTCCTTCCCATTCTCCTGGCTGCCCATCTATTTTTCATCCATAATTTCTCTCTCCTATTCCCTCCTTCCCTTTCCTTCATTCTTCCCCCTTGAAAGTTGGAAGCACAATTTTCCTTCCTGATGAAGGAAAAAGGAGGGATCTTACAAGAAGAGACTAACTTTTCTTAACCCCTAACAGCCAACATCCTATTTAAACCCACAGGGTGTCTCTTAAGGACTAAGGGGCATGCATAACCCAATTCCTGAGTTGGAAGGGGTTTGGGGAGAGGAACAGCCTTGCAGTGTTATCCTATTATTTAAAAATAATATCGGTGGCTGCCAATTTTAAGATGTACTTTTAATGTCCCTCAATATTTATAAAGATGGAAACCAGGAGACTAGAACAATTGAGCTAAGTATGAATCAGGGCTTTTTCCCAACAGCATTTATTTAATTTTTTCTTTAAATTCAGGATTGGTTTATTTTTATTTTTGTGAGGTTTTTTTTGTTATTTTTGTTTTCGTTTTAGGAAGCAACTCCTGTTGGATGAAGATGGGGTAAGAGGGACAGAAAACTTTGGGATAGGCTGAATTGCAATTTGCCTGAGCCTTGGCTTTGGGACAGGACAAGGGATAACAACCACTGTGCCCCTTTCTGGGAACCAGGCCTGGGAGCCCAATTCAGGCAGGGCTTGGGCTTGTTTTAGCAAAAACAGATCTTCTGCCTGGTCAAAAACCCAGGCCTCCTTTTCTGGCAAAATTAAAATAAACAGAAAAGGGAGAGGGGGAACTTTGAAAAAAATAACACCAAAATTTCCAGATGCTAGCCTAGTTGTTCTCACCAAAAGTCCTCTTTTTAGCTGCATGTATATTTATTTATAACCATAATCCCAGTGGATTGCAGCTTTCACCTCTGCTCGGGAATGAGCTTGTTGTAGACCAGATGGACCATGTCCCCGACTGTAAACATTTGTTCCAAACCCGCTCCCTTTCCTCACCTGGGGACCCCCACCCCAGGGGGAGTGATGTCAGTAGAACTGGGAGGTCCCAGGAAGACAGACTGAGCTAAAGGGTGGAGCCTCCTTTAGCTGCACCATTTCTTCTCAGTCTTAATTGAACTGTATTTAATTTGTTTTAAAAATTAAAAAGGAAAATATTGTTTTTAACAGTCATAATCCCCCTCAGCCCGCCTGGTTTTATTGAAATGTGTTTGCATTAAGAACTGAACGGGAAAACCCAGAGAGCTGACTGGGAAAGTGGGAGGCTTCTGACAGAATGTAAAAGCAATCTACTTCAGCATGATCTGGGGACTTTTAAAGTTGTGGTCCAGTAACACCCGGAGGCTATGATGATTTTTTATTATAATAGCTAGTATTTATATAGCCCCTACTAGGTGCCAGGCACCATGTTAAGTGCTTTACAATTATTCTCTCATTTAATCCTCACAACAACCCTGGGAGGTAGGTGCCGTCATTATCCCTATTTTACAGATGAAGGAACTGAGGCAAACAGATTAAGTGGCTTGGCTGGAGTTACCCAGCTGGTAAGTGTCTGAGGCCACATTCAAACTCAGGTCTTCCTGAATGGTACTCTATCCATCTTGTTACCCCTTCTTTACTTAGACCTTAAGGGAAGACAGTGAGAAGAGCACAAGACTCTACTTTTGTGCTTGTGAAAAAGGAGGTATCAACAGGTGAAAACAGGTACACCTCACTGCAAGCAAATTCATCTTAGAAAACTGTCTAAAAAGAGAAATCCAGAGGGAAACAAAGGATTCCCCATAGGACTTCCTGAAATAGCCAGGATTGGATCTGTAGGTAACATTTAAGGAACACACATGTAAGTCCCTCCTCCCCAGTTCCTTCTGTTCATTGCCCATTTTGTTCTCCCTCCACCAAGAACACTCCGCTTGCCCTCCTCAGCACCAGCTGAAGGCTGAGAAACTTGCTCAGTATTGATTCAGTAGAGAAGCATGGTGACTCAGTGCTAGTGTCTGTGTATCCATACTATAGGAGCAGCTATAGGGCACAGTGGATAGAATGCCAGGTCTGGAGGCAGGAAGACTACTCTTCCTGAGTTCAAATCTGGCCTCAAACTTTTACAAGTTGTGTGACCCTGGGCAAGTCACTTAACCCTGTTTGCCTCAGTTTCCTTATCTGTAAAATGAGCTGGAGAAAGAAATGGCAAACCACTCCAGTATCTTTGCCAAGAAAACCCCAAATGGGGCCATGAAGTCGGACCCAACTGAAAAAATGACTAAACAACACCCATACTACCTGCCCCAAGTACCATTTTCTTCCCCAGCTCCTCCAAACAGCAATTCCAAGCACAGTCAACGCTCGATTATCCACATCCTGAGGAATATATGTAATAGAATTCCCTAATCATTCACATGGGATTCAACAATGCCCACAGGCATTCTCAGGGCTGGACACATGAGCTGCATGGGGTGAGGCTGTTTCTGCACCAGGGTCATTTTCATAAAGAGACGTTTGGCTGATCCTGAGCCTCATCTGCCTTAGGTTAACAATAGGGGAGGCAGCCTGAGAGGTAAAAGCCATGCCTACTATAGATAATCCATAAGGTATATACTTGAGAGATGGCTGTTCTCCACCCCCACTGTTGGGCAGAAGAGGCTTGGTAAAAGCCTCTTCTACCATGAGTGGGAACAGACAGGATCCACAAAGCCCTTATTCCTACTCTTAGGCAGGGGTGTGCTGGTAAATGTTTATCCATCCTCTCTAGAAAAAGAAATGTACACATGACACACTTACAAGTTTTAGCTGCATTAACACTTTCTTAAGTCTAGACCAGAGGTGTCAAACATTCCAGAACCAGACTATTGACAGAACCAGATTAAAATGTCATTGGAAAATATTTAACAAAATAAATTAAAATACAATAAAAAGTAGATAAAATTACACCTTAACAACTAAGTCAATATGTGGCCTGCAGGGAGCCTTATGTCAGGATTTGTTTCTATTTGAGTTTGAAGTCACTAGTCTAAAAACCAACAAAATGAATGTTTTGGTTGAAGAGTTTCAATTTCTGAGGTAAAAATCCCCGCTGTGAAAATGTAACTGCCTCCCCAGCTGTTCAGCACACCCCTAACCTTAGGGCTGTGGGTCTCCTTTTTCCAGGCACAACCAGATCAACTCCATGGTTTTCCTCAGGGCCTTGCCAACTAGGTTCTCCCTGCTTTTCCTGCTGCTTGGAGGGCTTTTGCTCAAGTCTGAGCCCTTAATCATTTAGGCTGATACACCGCAGGGTGACGGCAGGCTTCATGCACCTCCATTGCCTAGGAGGAAGACTGTGGGTGGAATTTTCTCTCCCATCTTTGGTGCCCCTGCTCACCTTCTCCTGGGGAGAGTTGCCACTGAACAATGTAGACCCCAGAAAAGCATGCAGCATGAAGGGGTAAGATTAAGAGAAGTGAGGGCCCTGGATAACCTAAAGATAGGACAAATACTTGCCTCCCCCACTCCCACCAATCACCCCAGGGGCAGATCTCCCTGATCTTTGGACTGTTTTGTGTTCTGGCACAAATGAGCTCTTACTAGTGGAGTTCAGGCAAAATTTCAAGCAATGACTTTATTGCAATTCGGACACAACTGAACCAACCCATTGGGCATCATTCCCAGAATAGCAACACCTCAACTGTGGAAAAAAACAATTCCCAAAGGAAAGAGAGGACCAGAGTGGGCCTCTTCCCCTGAGGCCTCTCCTTCTACTTAGATTTGGGAAAAGACAGGTGAGGAGAGTCAGAAAGGTGGTTTGTGGGAGGGGAGGTAATAGGGATCTGGCAGAGACCCCTCTGGGTGATCCTACATTCCCTGAGTGCTTAAGTGATTCAAGGTGAAGACCTTTTCTTGCAGGTAGAGTGGTACCTCAGGACATCTACCTTCCCTTTCCACAAGTGCTTCCTTTACTGTTTAAATAAAACTTGAAATAGGTATATCCATTTTTTTTTTAATGGGCAGGGAGGGAATCACATAAATTGGCTGAGCCTTCCTGCCCTGACCACCACACATTTTGGCCTCTCTACTCAAATTACATTACACTCCTAGGGTGTTGTGGTAGGGAGAGGTGGGAAGAGAATGTCTTATGTCCTACAAACAGTTTTCTCTGCTATATATACATATACATGTATGTATATGTGTGTGTGTGCACGCACGATCCAGGCATTTAAGGGGGGAGTGAGGAAGAGGGAAAGTCAGAGTATCCCTCAGGCTCCACACCATTCCCTAACCCCCAATTTCAGTGATGGGTATCAACCTGATTTCTTCAGCAGATGAGAAATATCTAGAAATAATGCTCCTTGCTAGACAGCAGCAGACTCTGCGTTGAGAAGTGTTCAAATTAAATTGTTACTAAGGCTAAAACAGAGGGTGATATTCACATTCCAACTGATCAGAGAATGGAGGCTTTGATTTGCTAAATGTCTTCTTACCTACTGGTCTCAGCATCTAGTCTAGAGACCCACAGCAGCTTATTCCAGATGACAGGACTCAACAACTCCACACTGGTGGAAGAGTTTCTCCCCTTCACCTACAATCTGGCAGGGAAAACAGGAGACCCACCCCCAACAAAAACAGCCCAAGAAAGGGTTCCAGTGTATTATGGCAGTTAGGATAATTCTCCCTTCCCTCTACATTCTTTCCTGTTGGCCAGGGCCATGAGGTGATGGGTAAAAGCGGTTCCTTCCCAGAGTTGGTTCTGAAGAAGATCCTTTCACTGTAGAAGGCCATCTGAAAAGGCATCCAGATGCTCTGGAGAGAAGGTCTCTACCTCCTTCTCTGCCACAGCCAGGAATTTCCTGAGTGAAATGGAGCCAGGCTGCTCAGTCAATGTAGTGGCTCCTGCCTAAGTATGGTGTATCCATGCTCTGGATGATTATGCCAGACTTCTGTTCCTCAAACACGATTACCTGGCAAAGAAAGAGAGGGGCCGAGTCCTGAGAGCAGCTTCAGCCAGCTGTGGTGTCACCTGAGACAGCATCTGCCTGGCATATAGCTTGTTCCCTCCCCACCTCCCTCAGTCTTCCTTCCCCTTCCCTTCACTAAGCTAACCAGACTGGAGGGGTTCAGGGATAAATGAGTGTGGAGCAGGAGTGGGTAGGGGAGGGTAGAAAGCAGGGAGAAGATTCAGACTGCCCCCTTTTCTCAGTCCCAGACAGCTCCATACCTTTTGGGGTGGGGAGACCTGCAGGCTTCAGAAATGTTCATTTTATAAAACTGAGTCTTAATGGGGAGACTGAGGGGTAGGGGAAAGAATGAAAATCTTAAGGACAAATGCCCACACAGTATTTGCAGAGGTCCAGAACAAACTGATTACCCCCATTCAAACCCAAAAGCAATTATTGCACTTCATGTAAGGAAATCATCTCTTCTATACCTCTGCTGGAGATTGCCCACCCCACTTAACCCCTCCTGGTATAGTATTTCCTGTCCTAGAGCTGGAGCTGTTCTCATCACTTGCTGGCCATTACTCTAGGCAAGAAATGGTAGAGGTAAAGAGATGAAAAGCTTGGTGGGGATCTCACCTCATTGTTTCCGGGGTGCAGCCAGGGGCCTGGGAGGTAGAGAGTTTCCTGGGGACCAATGTTCCAAAAGCGCCCAAGGTTCCGACCATTGATGAATACCACTCCCTTGACCCAGCCCTGAAGGAAACAAGTCAAAAGATCAGTAGGTCAGGTTTATATAGGACAAAGAAGCAAAGGAGCAGAGAAGGGGACAGTTGCAAAGGCCTAAATGTCCTCCAGGCCCCTGGCAGGAGGAAGTACCAAGTTCAGGATGGGATAGCTCTTGGGAGCTCTACCTTACTGCCCTCAGACCTGAGGATAATAAAGAAACACATGAATTGGGGCAGCTGGGTGGTATAGTGGATAAAGCAGCAGCCCTGGAGTCAGGAGGACTTGAGTTCAAATATGATTACTTATATATGACAAATATGACTCAGACACTTACTAGTATGTGACTCTGGGTTAAGTCACTTAACCCCTATTTCTTTCAGAGAGAAAGAGAATGAGAGAGAGAGAGAAAGGCATGAATTGGGCACTGTTGTGATCCTGTTATGACTGTGGATACATCATCCAATCTCTTCAGGGTTAATACTATTCAGCCTATCACCAAGAACTGAGCACAGCATATATATTATAGTGCCAGGGTGGTATATACCAAATTTCCTATGTCTCTATTGAAAACAGCCTTGGCTTTGGCAGAAAATGCTATGGTGGCTATAGTTGCTAAGCTGGGGTTTCTCCTCTCTCATCCCTCCGAGCCCCAACCCTCTAGAGCAGGCCTGCACAACCTTTGGCTTGTGGGTCTGTGGGTCGCTTATAGCCCATGGGTCATTTTTAGTGTATCTTTAAAGGATTTTGGGCAACTAGTGAAAAATGTAGAGGAAAACATCCTTTATATGTAGAGGAAATCCTTTGATATGCCCCAGGCTATGGGCTGCAGGTTGTGCAGGCTTGCTCTAGAGCAATAGTTCTTTATCTTTCTTACGTCATAGATCCCTTTGGCAGTCTGGTGAAAACAATGGATCTCTTGTCAGTATTATGCTTTTAACATAACGTTTTTAGCATAAAAATAAAGCACATAGGATTACTGAAGAAACCAATATTAATAACTATTGAATCATTTTAAAATTATATTTTTAATCCAAAGGCATATGGATTTTATAAAAATATTTTTTACAAATCCAGAGACCTATGGATTAAGAGCTTGGCCATCCCCGCAAGGAGGCCATACTGGGAGATTCTCAGGGTCAGGGTCTTAGTTTGGTAAATGCTTCCCTGAGCTGTGCACAGAATAATGGTCCTAAGAGCAAAGACACCAAGGACTAAAGACCTTCCTTGGGAAGGGTAGCCTCATCAGAAGAGCAGCTCACCCACCTCCAGCTTCAGGAAGGTGTCCAGGGCTACGGAGTCAACGTGAAGAGTCCCCCGGAAGAAGGCTGGACCTATGGCTTCCTCTGGGACCTGATTCCACTTGATGGAGGACAGACTGCAAGAAGAACCCAGAACTGAGGGGAAGGGAAAGGTCTCAATGGAAAATTCCTTCCCCTCTTCAGGGTCTCACCTAAATAACATGGCCATAGAAACGGATGTCAGTGTGGCATACAGGAAAGCACCCTAGGCCCAGAATCAGGAAAGCTTCCAGTTCTGCTTTTGAAACTCATCAGCCTGAGGACCTTAATCACTTTGCCTTCTCTCTAATCCTAGATTCTCTAACCTGTAAAACCACTGGTCTGGACTAGTTACTTGCTAAGGTCTGTGGTCTCTGTCCTCAGCTTTCACAGTCTTGGGATGAAAGAGCTGGTACATACCTCTGGAAGAAATTTTCTTTCATCTCTAGGCTGTAGATTTTAAAATTCCGTAGTGGGGATTCATTCAGATAGATATCACCAATTAATCCTGTAGAAGCCAGGGAAGTGAAAGGGCATGTATTAAGACTGGCATAGCTCCCAAGGCCCTAGACAAAGACTTGAAGATGGGGGCAATTGAATCTAAGCTAGGCCAAGAAGTTTTCTTTCATAGAGGGCTCTGAACAGAAAGTTTCTGCAAACTACTTGGGTGGGTTTTCCTTCTGAGTGCAAACTGCAAATGACTGCCTATGAGCACATGAGTAACAAATACTAGAGGAATATCACTTATCTCTGCCAATTCTGACCAAAATTCAGGCAAGTGCCCTAAGTGATTCTGCCTCCCAGGGAGCTAATAAACCTTTGCTTCCTGGAGTCAGTTAGACCTATTAGGGGACCATACAGGGATAATAGAGAATGCCTCTGGGATTTCCTTTGACAGGGAGGTAGAGCCAGGGGCTTGAGTGTTTGCCCTGCTCACTTCCCCCACATTCATGAATCCCAGCACAGCCTCAGGGGTTCAGGTTACTGAATCGCCAAAGTGGGACTACACAAGATATCTTGGTGCGCAGGACAACTCCAGAAAAGACCTTGGTTCCCAGGAGTTGGATAATTACAACCTGTTTAACCCTGAGTCCCATCTGTAAAATGACAGAATTGAACTAGATAACTTTTGACATCCTTTCCAGGTCCTACAGCTAATAGGAAGGTACATTACAGACAAAGTATGATCCTGCAAATCTATCAAGCCATGAGCAGGCAACCATGCCAAACAAACCATTACTGAGGAGTGAACAGAGTTCAATGAGCAGTACAGAAAAAATGTCAGCTATGCTGACAGATATTAGGACAATGCCTAGAAGCTCTGGAAATTTTTAGATTTTTTTTCCTTAAATGAATCAATCCTCCTCAGTTCCCCAAAAAAGTTAGTCAATAAGCATTTACTAAACACCTACTATGTGTCAGAAGTTAGTCAATATGTTAGCTAGTCAATAGTCAAGTTAGTCAATAAGTTAGTCAGTAAGTTAGTTAGTCAAGTTAGTCAATAAGTTAGTCAATAAGCATTTACTAAACACCTACTATGTGTCAGATACTATGCTAAGTGCTGAGGCCAAAAAGAAGGGTAAAAGACAGTCCCTGTCCTCAAGGAGCTAAGAAATCTAATGGGGGAGAAAATATGCAAACAATTCTGTACAAATAAGCTATATACAAAATAAATTAAATACAAAATAATTAACAGAAGGAAGGCACCAGGAAAGGTTTCCTGTAGAAGATGGAATGTGGGTTGGACTTGAAAGAATCTGGAGAAACTAAGAGGTGGAGATGAGGAGGAAGAGCATTCTAGGCATGAGGCAGAGCCAAAATAAATGCCTGGAGAATGGAGATGGAGAATGGGAACAGCAAAAAACTGGTGTCACTGGATCAATGAGGCTGTGGGAGGCTGAAGGAAGAGATGGAAGGTATAAGACTGTAAAAGGAGAGCGGGGCAGAGTATGAAGGGCTCTGAATGCCACACAGGTGATTCCACATTTGATCCTGGAATTGATAGGGAACCACTGGAGTTTATTGAGGAGAGTGGTGAGGGGGAAGGGGAGGGAAGTAGCATTTTATGTGATCGGACCTGTGCTTTAGGAAAACCACTTTGGTGGCTGAATGGAGGATGGGCTGGAGTTGGGAGAGACTGGAGGCAGGCAGACTCACCAACAGCTGGTGCAGCAGTCCCATTATGAGGCCATGGTGGCCTGCACTAGGGTGGTGACAGCATCATAAGGGAGAAGAGGGAATATTTGAGAAAGGTTGCAAGCAAGAAATCAACAGGCCTTGGTAACAACCTACATATGGGGGAGGATGGTGAGAGATAGTGAAGAGTCTAGGATGGCACCTAGATCTTGATCCTGGGGGACTGAAAGGATGGGAGCAGACAAGTCTGGAAGGGGGGACAAGAATCTGAGGGAAAGATAATGAGTTTTGACATACTGAGCTTAAGATACATATATATAGGATATGAAGCTTGAGATATCTAATAGGCAGGTGGAGGTAGAAAACTAAATATCAGCAGAGAGATTAAGACTATAGTAGATCTGAGAACCTTTACTATAGAGATGATGATTTCGTGTTCGTCCTTTGTTGCTGAAGAAGACCATGCCATCAAAGAAATGGAAATAATGACATGAGTTGCACTTGACTGTTCTGAGGGAGGGAGGACTGTGCAGGTCACCAGCCTCACTTCTCCTCCAGAGCCATCTGAATCCAGTGACCTGATATTCATCAGGATGACTGGAGATGACCCAGGATGCACTGGGAGACCTTAGGCCCTTTAGGCCAAGGTCTCTGTAGGTATTCACTTAGGGTGAGGCAATGCCCATTCATTGAATAGGCCTGTTTAAGAAGTAGCCAGGGCATGGCCCCTTTAATGAGGTCAAGAAGGACAAAGACAACAGGCTAGGTAGGAAACAGCATCAGTTACTACTGATAATCAGTCTAAAGCTAGGGGAATCCAGGAGCCCTTGGCAGGGGTCTCTTGGAGTCCCAGTTTCAGAGTGTAGTAGGTTTAAGGTTCTGGGAGAGGGCAGGAAAAAGGACAGGAGAAAGGACAGGAGAGAGAAGAGGGAAGGGAGGGGAGAAGAGAGGGAGGGGGGAGGGGAGAGGAGGCAGTAAAACCCAGGTCCACTGGAAAACTTTTGGCCAACCAAATTTACCTTCCTTTGGAGAGGAGAAGGAAGGGAAGGGAGGGGTAGACAGGAGAGGAGGAGGTGAGGTTCTCAGCTAGCATTCAGCCAGCTGCATCTACTCACAGGATGGAGATGATGATTTAATCACCAAGTGAAACAGAATATAGAGAGAAGGGGCTCTAGGACAGAGTCTTGGGGGATACTCATGTCAGTGGGTGTCCTAGTTGCAGATCCAGCATAGAAGCCTGGGGAGAGATCAGATAGGAAGAAGGAGAACCAGGAGAGGGTGTTACCTCAGAAACCTAGAGAGAAGTGCCAAGGAGACGAGGGTACTCAACAGCATCAGTGGCTGCAGAGAGGATGAAGGATGAAGATTGAGAAAAGGCCACTAGATTTAGCAATGAAAAGATCCAATGGTAACTTTGGAGAGAGCAGGTTGAATAATGAGGTGGGAAGCCAGATTATAGGGAGTTTAGAAGAGCCTGAAAGAGGAGGAAATGGAAGCACCTACTGAAGAAAGTATGCTCAGATTTAGCCACAAAGAGGAGAGGTAGAAAGGTAATTACTATTAGAGGGAACCTGTTGATCAAGTGAGGGATATTTGAGGATGGGGGAGACATGAGCATGTTTATAGACAATAGGGAATCAGTCAAGAGACGGAGAGGTGAAGACAGGTGAGAATGGTGGGGATGGAGCCAGAGGTCTGTGAGTAGTAGAGCTTTCCTAGGGTTAGGTCCTGAGGGAGAATTGGGGCCTCACTGTAAGAAGCTCCATCTGTATTCAGAGTCCCTCAGTAACCCCATGAGAGAATCCAATTCATTAAGTATTTAATAAGCATCTAGTCGCTATACGGCACTGTACCAGTCGCTAAAAATACAAAAACATAATGAAATCGCTATCACCCTCAGAGCTTAGATGAAGCAGCCTACAGAAGCTGGGCATTCGGAGAACATCACTAAGACTTAGCTAGAGGTAGAGGGGGAAGAGTAGGGGGCAGGGAAGGAGACTGGAGGGCAAAAGTGAGAACAGGGCCACTGATAATGCAGAAAACTGTTTGGAATATCCTCAAGAGAGTTCCTGGATCTCTGTGCCCTAGCGGGTCTAAGGCAGCCGAGATTCCCTACTTCTCCGACAACGTGCCAAAAGAAACATCCTACCAAAAGTGGTATAATACCTGGGTTAGCAAGCTTCTTTTTAAAATGCAAATACTTTTGGGAGAGTGAGAGGAAGGAAGGGGGTGGTCTATAAGTCATTTATCTTTCATGTGAGTTAGTTTAATAACTTTGTTCTCTTTCTTATACCACCTAACTACACAAGTGTCACTAAGACAATACTAGTTTTGGTAGCAGAAGGTGAGAATTTTGGAGGATGTCACTTAAAGGAAGGAGGGTAGACTTAGGCAGACTTGGGTAAGGATAGAAATTACAAATGGTAGCACAGAGCACTAGAAGCCTAGGGTGTCAAAGAAGAGAGGACAATGGAAGAAGGGAGGACATAAGAACCTCTCTTTCTGTCTTTCTCCTCAAATCCATATTCCTATAATTGGGAACACAACCCCCATAAGCAGGAAAGATACACTACTATTTCTAAGGCATTTTCCTGGGTTTCAAACCAACAATATCCCACCACTATCATTAGAAAACAACAGAAATGAGGATAGTTTGGCATGATTTCTTTCTATTGAATCTATATGAAGAAGTTATATTTTTCCATAGAAAATGAGGCCCAACATGGAGGGGACTTCTCCAACCTTGCTTACACTTTCCTCCTGCTCTAGAGTACATGAGTTTACAGGGAGAGGAGAATGGCTAGGCCTGTCTCTCTTTAGCTGAGAAATCTGGCTCTTTTTCACATCCCTGAAGGTCTGCCTGACTGCACTCAAGAAACCTTCTCATCCTTCCTCTGTTCCTCACCTACTACAAGGAACCATAGAAAGCTTTCCAGGAGGAGGCCCTGGACAAGCTGCATGTAGAAAGTGGACAAGTTCATGGAGACACATGGGGCCTGGTCACATCTGAACCTGCTGGGATAGGGAGCAGGACGAGGCTGATCTCTCTGGCCTAGAACTGTGGCAATCCACCTGGCAGGGCCACACCAACCTGAATGCTATTCCATTCTCTGCCACATTGTCCCATGGTTTGCTGATGGGGAGAAAGAATTTACATGTGTGCCTTTCTCACCAACCTGGCCCTAGGTTCCCCTCCTCTACATGTGGAGCAGAAGCAGATATTATCTGGGAGGTGCTCTACCCCACCTGGCCCGGCTTCCTCATCCTCCCAACCCTGTCCTGGCATCTCTCAGAGCCCACCTTTCCGCTGCTTATTAAGCATCTGTCCATAGTTGACTCGTCCACAATTCTCCACCAGGATACTCAGCTTACAATGACCCTATAAAAGATGCACAAACCCCCTGTGACTCCATGACCTCAGTATCCATGGCACTGGAGCTTCTGTGGAACTCTCCAGCTCCTCACAGAGCAATGTTTGGTAGGGAGTCAAACACAGCTGCCTCATGGGGGGACCCATACCAAGCACAAGCCCCAGCCGTCCAATGCTCTCTCCCCATTAGCCTACTATCTCCCATAACATTCCTCTCTTCCCCCAGACTTCTTAGGACACAGTGCAATTTCAGTAGCAGAGAGCAGAACTACTTGAAACTCGTTGTCTTTGGGGCTGGGGCAGCTCTGGAAAGAACTTGGTGTCCAAGGAGACAGTAAGAACTGAAAAACACAGGGAAGCCAGACAAACCTGACTCTTGGGGATAGGCAATCGTCCAGATTCGTAGTCCATGTATCCAATGTATATCTTGTTCACAAACACCTATGAAAGAGAGAGCAGAAACACCAGTGAGCTCCCCAAAAGGAATGAGCAGCCAACGAGGGAGCAGTAAGTGCATCAGATTAGTGAGAAGCTGAGAACAAGTGGACAGGTCAGAGTAGACCACAAACCAACAGCTTAAAAATATAGTAGTTTCTCTCTTTTCTTCATATAAGCATAACTTTGGGATGTTTAAGATCACCCTCACCACTTTAATCAGAAACTGATGGGTCTAATTATGGACTCTACCACCAAAAAAAGAATCATAGAAAATGAAATGAAATGAAGGCATGATCAAAGAAGAAGGCTAGAAAATCAACGCTGAAGAAAAAAGAGTCACTATTTGGCATGGCCAAAAGGAGATTGAAGAGAAGTGATGCCAATCTAGAAACCCACCCCAGGTGCAGAGAGAGGCTCTCAGTGGGCAGCAGTTGCCTCCCTTGCCAGTCTCCTGGCCCATACCTGGGCCCGGTCCCGAACGTGGTCCTTGGAGGAAAGAGTGCCACCCTCATAGATAGAGGTCTCATAGAGTATGTACCCATAGGACTGTCCATTGCCTTGGTTCACTAACAGATTCTCCATATTGACAGGCTTCTCACATTCAAGTGGCTGCAAAAAGAAGCAGGAGATGAACACAAGGTGAGGGTGAAGTCTGTTAATTCAACAAACATTTAAGTGCCTATTTAGTGCAAGGATACAAAAGAAAATGAGACAGTCTCTGTACTTCAGGAGCACAATTATGTTCTATGAGGAAGATATGATACATGCATGGTTAAGTAAGGAAATTGGGGGAGGACAAAATGAACTCACAAGGGGAAAGCTGGGCAGATTCAAACATGCAGAGATGGGAGGATGGGATAGGAAATAGAAAGGAAGGAATATATTCCAGAAAGGAGGGATAGGTGGTACAAACTCAAAGAGAAGGAATGATGGCTTTGGGGAAACAGCTAGCTGTTAGTCAACAAACATTTAACAAGAGCCTACTACATGCTGAGCACTGGGATAAACACTGAGCATGCAAAGAAAGGCAAAGAGTCCCTGCCCTCAAGGAGCCCATGGTCTAATGGCAAACAACCAAGGACAAACTAGCTACCAACATAGACTGGAAATAACAGAGCAAAGGCACTAGATTTATGAGAGATCAGGAAAGGTTTATTGCTGAGAATTCAAGGAAACCAGTCATGTGGACATCAAGAGGCAGAAATGAGATGAGGAGGTAGAAACTTCTTGGCAAGAGGGACAGTCAGAGAAAATGCCTGGAGCTGAGAGATGGTACTTTGTCTGGGGAACAGCAAGGGATCTGGTGTTGATGAATCACAGAGTACAAATGGATAACAAAAGGGAAAGAAAACTAAAAAGGTAGAAGGCCAAACAGAGTTTTATATATGATCCCGAGGGTAAAAGGGAGCCACTAGAACATATTGAGTAACGGGCCAGACTTACGTTTTAGGAAAATCAGTTTGACAGTTGAGTGAAGGATTAATTGAAGTCCCTATTGCCAGACGAGGTTTGGGGTGAGTGATGAGGGCCTGCACCAAGGTCCAATGTTAGAGAAGTGCGGGATACACAAGAAATGTTAAAAACAACAGGACTTGGAAACAGATATAGGGAGTGAAAGACATTGAGTGTTTGAGGAAGACTCCTAGTTTGTGATCTTGGGTGACTAAGAGGATAATGGTGCCCTAGACAGTAATTGGAAAGTTTAGAAGAAGGAAGGGTTTAAGGGGAAAAAATAGGGAGGTCCATTTTGGAAATGTTGAGTTTAAGGTGCCAGTGGAACATTTAGAGAAGTCTAATTGGCAGGTAGAGATGTAATACTGGAAGTCAGCAGAGAAGGTAGGGCTGGATAAGTAAATTTGAGAATCATTACCTTAGAGATGATAACTGAATGGAAGGAAGGGAGGGAGGCAGGAAGAAAGGAAGGAAGGAAGAAAGGAAGGAAGGAAAAAAGAAAAAAAGAAAAGACACCAGTCTGGCTGATATATACAGAAAGAGTGAAAGAGAATAAAGAAAGATAAGACTGGAAAACCAGATTGTAGAAATCCTTATATGTCAGCCTGAAAACACTGTATTTTATCAAAAAGGCAACAGAAATCTAATGAAAATTTTTGATTGGGGGAGTAATATGGGCAGAACTTTGCTTTAGAAAGATTTTTTTTGATTCTATATGAAGGATGGATTGGAAAAAGGAGACACTGGAAGCAAGGAAACCAATTATAAATCTATTACAATAATCCAGGCAGGAGGGGATGAGAGCCTGAACTAGGTTAGTGGCTGTGAAAGTGAAGAAAATAGAACAAATGGGAGAAATGCTGGGGGCACCGAACTGAAAGCCTTGGCAAATGATTGACTATGAGAGATGCTGAGGAGTAAAGAATCTAGGTTAACGAGCAGGTTATGAAGGTGGGTGACTTCCCCACAACACAAATAGGGAAGTTTAAAGAAGATGTGGGTTTAGAGGAAATGAGAAGTTTCAGTTTGGATAACTGGAGATGCCCACAGAACTTGAGGTAAAGGTTCCCAGAAGAGACAACACAAGACTCAAGTTATGGGGAGGAAATGAATATAAAAATTCGTCATTCAGCTACTAATAATAACTGAACCCACGGGAGCGGATGAGATTACCAAGGCCTGAGAGTGTAGAGACTAAGGGAGGCCCAGGAAATTCATAATTAAGGGATGAAAGATAGACAGTGATCCAACAAAAAAGGAAGATGAGCAGTCAGAGAGGCAAGGAGGGAAGCCAGTGAGGAACAGTGCCCAGAAGTCAAAAGGGAGCATCTGGAAGGATCAATGGTATTCAAGCTACAGGAAGTTCAAGAAGAATAAGGACTGAGAAGGCAACTTGAATTACTGAACTGAACTGAAAGTCTATGAAGCTTCCTTACTGAAGTCCAATGTCATAACCATAACAGCTCACACTGACATAGTGCTTTATGGTTTACACCCCAACAACTCTGTGAGGTGGGTGGTACAAGTGTTGTTATCATTCCAATTTTGTAGATGAAGGAACAAATGAAAAGAAACGAAGTGACTGGTTCCTAAGTCTTCAGAGCCGGTTCTGTTACACCTTAGCAGTGGTCCCCTAGGGTCCATTTGGAGCACAGGAGATTTGTTAAGAAATGGCATGTGTACATGTATAATCAATATCAAATTGCTTGCCTTCTCAAGGACAGGAGAGAGGATAGAGAAATGCAATGGTAATTTAAATGGGAACATCTTTCCCATTCATTAATAGGTCACATGGAAGTCTGAGTCACATGGAGCCTGTGGTGGGAGGCTTTTGCTGAACAGGTGGAGCAGGAAGAGGTGGAGCTAGAGCAAAGCTGAGAGGAAATGAGAGAGCAGTCGGAAATGAAGGATGCAAGCAAGCCCACAGCTGGCTGGGAGTGTGAGAAGGGCATTTTGTTTAAGGAAGCCTGTTTATGAATTATTTAATGGAACTGGTTTGTGGGAAGCCTAGCAGAGGGAAAGCTTGGGGATGGTATTGTCCTCTGTATTGTAAGTGTGTATAAATTTTTGTTACTATGATGGATTTGGCTTTCTGGTGTCTGAATAAATGTTTTTGTTCTGTCTTCCATGTGGAGAGTCTGTGGTATGTTGCAATTCAGAATTCTGCTAGAATATTCATGGCCACCATAGGCGCTGTGAATATCATATTGGTGCTATGAGAGAGGAGAGGGAAAGATGGAAGGAAAGAATTTGGAACTCAAAATATTAAAAAATGGATGTTAAAATTTTTTGTTTACATATAATCAGGAAAAAATTAAAGATTAAAAAAAAGGAATGGCACGGGTAATAATGACTGTGATTATATCCCATATCTAGCTACAACAATTTGATGATTTCAAACCCATTTCACAGCGTGGCTGATGAAAAGATCTAACATCCAGAATCGAAGTGATTAGTCTGAGGTCATCCAACACACCATAGTAAAGCCAGGACTAAAATCCTGGAGCCCAGGTTCTCTCTCAGCTGCTGCTCAGCTAGAGGAGCCCAACTAGGCCTAAAAAGAAGAATGTGCCCCACGTCCTGCTCTGTTAAGCCTGCATTTCTTCTTCAGGTTCAGTCTGCCCTTTTCCAGAAGCACCCAGAGTTTGGGGCTATGTTCCTTGTATTTCTAAAGCTTAGAGATATGTCTAAGAGCTCAAAAAACCTGACTTTCCTTTTTCCTTGATTGTGGGCCTAAGCCCTTGTCTTCTCCTTCTGCTTTTAATCTCATCTAGGAAGTACCCACCTTGCCCACGTGCTCCAAGGCATCCCACAGTGACATGTAGTGTGAGGGCTTCACAGCATGGTAAGAGGCCTTCGGCATTGTAGCAGGCAGGTGGGGCAGTGGATTATCTGTAACACCAATGAAGAATAAGGAAAATCCCAGACTCCTGTGGCATGAACCCTGACTCCTCTATCTCCTCTTCTACTCTGCTCCGGGAATAGATTGTATTTTTTTTATCCAAGGGTTAACACAACAGTGGGCCTAGACCTGGAACAAGCCTAAGGGATCCATGGAAGGAAAAGCTGTCTTGGTAGGTATTCCCTGCGTGGGGTTCTCTTAAGTCTCAGCAAGCTGGCACTGGTCTCACTGGGCACAATGCCTGCTACCCTGAGAGGGCAGCTTTACAGCTGACAGTTGACAAGGTACCAGACACTATGGTAATATCAATCAGCCCCTCACATCTCCATACAGGGATTTTCTGGGAAGCTGAGAGTCCATGGGAGTATGTTTCTGAGTGAAATCAGGTAGTAAATAGATCAGCTTCAGAATCAAGTGGGTGACGGATACCTATTATGGTGCTGAAGTATTCCCGCAGTTTGAAGAACTTAGGTGTGTAATCCCCAGCTTCCGTCAGTACAGCATCATAGTCTGCAAGAAGTCACAGGAACCATAAGTGGGGAAGTCCCCAGGGCAACCCAATTTACTACCTTCTGCAAGTCAGACTATTCTTAGTTAGCAACCTGTAATGAAACACTCCCTGTTATGCTAAGCCCTTGCTACCGACTTCAGAGAGCTGACAGATAAAAGGGACACTTTCCTTGCCTTCTGGGAATCATGACACGATGAGGAAGACACCATTCCAGCCTGGGGGAGGAAACATGTCCCTAAACGGAGAACTGGGGATACTCTGACCCAAGAGTACCTCCCTTTCCCATCTAAATGCTATTTCTCTCCTTAGCTGTCACTAGTTTCTTCTTAAACCTAGAAACAGAAATTACAAGGCATATAGACACATCTATCCAGCCTGCAGTTGCTAGGAGGTAAAGAGCAAGTGATATCTGCAATAGCTTTTTGCTCTGTGACCAAATGGATGCAATGAAGTGGAAAGGAAGGGAATATGATGCACATACCACCCTAATCCCTCAGGGAACTTAACAGGCAAATAAGCTAATGGTGTCAGCAGAGACCCTTCTTGGGAAAGATCCAAAGTCACAAGTGCTAGGTTGCAGCAACATCAGGGCATACTTACCATAGCTCGTGACATCAGCCTTGTATTCATTAAAATGCAGAGCCCCATTCATGAAACCAAAATTAGTTCCTCCATGAAACATGTAAAGGTTGAGGGAGGCGCCCATCTGGATGATAGAGGAAACAGTGACCACCACATCTAGAGGAGAGTGAGGAGAACAGAGTTAAGTATCTGAGGGCTCTGAAGGACTTCCATTGCCTCTTCCAGTATCGTCTCTATTGTCCAGAACCTACTGAGCTCTAGAGCTCGAAAATGGTTGGATAGATCAGAACCTCTCCGCACAGTTCCATCTATGGAAATCCTTCTCAGCCTTCAGACTCAACTCAAATCCTTCCTTCTCCATGAAACCTTCTTTGATCCCTTCATCTGGAAATATTTTTCCTTTGGGCCTTGGAGTCTTTCATTTTTATCTGTTTTATGTGATCAGCACATCTTGTTTGTATTTCTAAACATACAGTATATTTACAAGCTATATAGTATGTAAAACATAGTACATACACTATACATATAATACAAAGTAGTATAGTATATAGTAAATAATATGTAGTATAGAATGAATGAATGGGCAAGGTCAAGAAATCCCTCTATCAAAGATGAATTCATGTAATTTGATGAATTTAAATTCATCTCCTCTGAAAAGTCAATCATCGAATCATGGAAAATTACAGGGTCAGAAGGGAACTTAGTCTCAGGTTTGGTCACCACAAGTTACAGATGAGAAAACCGAGTCCTGAAGAAGCAAACCAGCCAGTCCAAAGTTCTAAGTGCAACTCCAGGTTGCAACTGGAGAAAGCATCACGTTGTCAGGGAAAAGGCCTCATTCAGATGCTCCCACCTTGTAGCAGTGGGACTACAGGCAAGTCACCGGCACACCACCCCCCTGCCACCCTCCATGGTTGCTGTGGCATCAAATGAGATAATGTGTCAAGCATCCAACAAATCTAAAAGCACTACCTACAGGTAAGTTATTAGCAGCAGCTGCTGCAAAGTTGGTCCTAAACCCCATGTTTCCCATCAAAAGTTCTTTTCAGAAATATCACTACATCTCAACAAGACATAAAGTAAACTTGCTTCTTTTTTTTTTGACTGGAGGGGAGGGGAGGGGGAGACAACCAGGGTTAAATGACTTGCCCAGGGTCACACAGCTAGTAAATGAGTCCACGTTTGAACTCAAGTCTTCCTGATTGCAGGGCTGATGTATTGTACCACCTCACTGCCCCAAACTTGTTTTTTTTTTTAAAAACATGATCATTTCACAACTGAATCAAAATGATTTGTATTATCCACACCTGTGTCCTCTGTCCCTCTTCCCTCCATTGTCATAGATAATTGAGAGATGAGTTATTTAACCATTGTAGATACCTACAAATTTGCATGCGCACAAAGTGTGGCTATCTAAATCAGAAGGTTTCATTGCTGATGATAATATAGGCACCTTTATTTTTGTTTATGCTCTGGATTCCCCAGCTGCAAATTACTCACCATCGGCATCCACAATGTTGTGGGGACCACCCCATGTGTCAAACCATCCAGTCCAATATTCTGTCACCATCGTGGGCTTGTTTTCCTAGGGACAATCCAAATCATAAATTGGAACTAGGTCACAAGAGTAGGAAGATGAAAACCAGAGGCCATGAGACCCCTAGAGGGGAATCCCAAAAGGAATCAGACACCCCATCCTCTTCCTAACCACAAACTCAATAACAGTGGAATCTGCCCATCAGTGTTGCTCACAGAAATCACCAGAGCAGCAGTAAGCAGTCAGAGGATGGCAGGATGCTCTCAGGTGCCAAGGCTGGGGCCTATAATCCTGCCTCCTGAATACATTTATCTGCAAGTAGCAACTGCCGAGCCCACAGAGGCAAAGCAAGAGAAGAGGCCAAAGATGATGCCACAGATGCTATCAGCTTAACACACCTGCAGTGCTGCCCATGGTATTAGAAGGAAAGCTTCAGTCTTTGTTGGAGTTAGGTCTTCATTACCATTATAGCTAGTAGTAATCCAGGGTTTTTTAAAGTTTACAAACCTACATTGTCTCATTTAATTCTCACACTACCTCCGTGATGTAGGTGCTATTAATGTTGTGGCTGCTCAATCAGCCACGTGAGACTCTCCATGACCCCATCTGGAGTTTTCTTGGCAAAGATATTGGAGTGGTTGGCCATTTCCTTCTCCAGCTCACTTTACAGATGAGGAAACTGAGGCAAAGAAGGTTAAGGGACTTGCCCAGGGTCACACAGCTAGTAAGTGTCTGAGGTCAGATTTGAAGTCAAGAGCATGAATCTTACTGCTTTCAGGCCTGGCACTCAATCCACTGAGCCACCCCACTGACAATAGGTGCAATTAATAGCCTCTCCATTTTACAAATAAAGAAAGTGAAGCTGACAGAGGCAATGACCAGTTAGTAGGTGTCTGAAGGAAGATTTGAACATTTCCTTTTGATTCTATCCATTCTTTTAGAACTCTATTCACTATACCATCCATCTCTGTTAATCAAAGCCACTCCTCCCTTCCCCCAGGAGTCCTTGTGCTAGATACCTGTCTGAGGTCCAAGTTCACCTTGCCCTGCCTGCTTGTACCAGTCTTTGTCATCTGGAGTGCTGTGCCCTGGGCAATAGAGCATCTCTTGTTTCTTTGCCACAGCTCTAGGTGGGTCCTCAAGCTTCTCTAGCTGCTACTGCATTAGCTTAGAAAATATCAGCTGAGAAGAGCCTAAGAAGCTATAGAGAGGGTGGGCTGTCCTTGGTAGGGCAATCAGAAATTTTTCCACTTGCCTGTGAAGTAACACAAACTTTTTTTCATTTTTCCAGTGTTGGGAAAGGAGCAGTAAACAGTGCCCATTAATAAGCCTCAGAAAATCTAACTAGAGATTTTTCAATGAAGGAATCGGCCCAAATCTTTAGGGAGGTTGTCACCACTGATTTTAGAGAAAGCATTGCATGTGAGTGAACAGAATGACACAAGTCCCATGACTATGGGATCCAAGAAACAAGAGAGCCCAAAATTTCATCTCAGAGTCACCTTGCTTCACTTCTGACATTTACCTATTACATCCCATCAGTGACTAAGACCCTGTCTGTTCTTCCTTCCTAATGACTCAAGTTGGTGTCTTTGAATTCCTTTCCTGGCCACTGTGATTGTCCAATTATGAGGTGTGTTAGAGCCCACTCACGATGGCTCATGAAGGTCAACTGTTCAGTTTTTGGTGTGAGCATTGACACTTCAGAAGTCAGCAAACACTACAAATCAGGCTTGATTTATTGTTTTGTTGGTTGTCTAGACTTAAAGTCATGCAGAAAATGCTAAGAATGCGAATTAAGATTTAAAATGTTACCCATACTGTTTCTTGAAGAGTCAGTTGTCAAACACTGACCAACACACTCCCTAAATCACGTTTTATCACCTCTGTCCCTTGATCTAAAACCTTTCGTGAGATCCCACTGCCTCCAGGACAATGTCCAAACTGCTGAGTCCGGCGTTCAAGACTGCCTGATGCTGGGCCCAAATTCCCTTTTCCTCTTCTCTTCCTCTGGGCAATTCAATCTAGTCTGCTTGCAGTTCCCTGAACGTGTCCCATGTTCTCCCTCGACCATACCTTTGCTCATCCAACCAGAGCCGGTCACCCATGCAAAGAGGTTTCCCTGGATACAATCCCTCGTTCCCATGCCTCATAGGCCCTTTTCCCCTTACTGAACATGGTCTAGAGGTTAGATTAAGGAGTACAGACTCTTGTAAGATAACAACAGCTAACATCGATAGGGCGTTCGCTATGTACCAGGCGCCGTGCCAAGCACTTTACAATTTTCATCCCGTTTGACCCTCACAACAACCATGGTAGGCAGGTGCTGTTATCAGCCTCATTTCACAGATGGGGAAAACCGAGACAAACAGAGGCTAAGTGACTTACCCAGAGCCGCACAGCTAGTAAGTGTCTGAGGCTGGTTTTGAGCTCAGGTCTTCCTGACCCCAAGACCAGGGCTTTATCCACTGTGCCACCTAGCTGTCCCAGACAATCATCTGTTGCTAAAATAGGAGTCAATGAAGCATGAGCAAGGGAAGGGTGGCATCACAAAAAGAAGCATTAGGCAAATACTCTGTGTCCTGCACTTGCTCTCCCAGTCATTTGGATAAAGATGTAGAGCAGAGGTGATCTGGCACTCCCATTCCTTTTGTCCATTTTCATGATATGCAAAAGGGGAATACGGGATTATCTGAAAAACCTTTAAAGGTAGCCTGCCAAAAAGGGGGTATGATCTGGTCAGAGATGGTCTCTTCAAAGAGTACAGAGATGGAACAGTCCTTTGAAGAGTGAGCAGGTCTTTCATGAAGCATTTCTTTGCACAGAAAAAAAAAGTCCTATGTCCTTGGGGAAAGTGGGGATAGTGAATAGAATGCTGGGCCTAGAGTCAGGAAGATCTGAGTTCAATTCCACCTCACATACTTACTAACTGTGTGACCTGGGGCAAGTCACTTAACCCTGTAAAATGAGCTAAAGAAGGAAATGGCAAAGCACTCCAGTATTTTTGCCAAGAAAACCTCAGATGAGGTCACATAGAGTTGGACACAACTGAACAACAGTCACAACTAGGGAGATTACTTACTATGTGTCTCTGGTTTGAAGAAAGATGTGTCATAAAATTCAAGGCTACTGGAAAAGAAAAGGCAGCCTCCTCAAGACAAGAAGCTACAGGAACCTCCCAGGCTTTTTATTGCTGTCCTTTGCCCAATACAATCCTTGCAAGCAGACAGACTCCAGGTGGTATGGGTACCTTGGTACCCTGCTACAAAAGAACACCCAGATTTACAGATCTACTACCCAATATTAACAAGCATGATCCTGCTAGTCAGTTTGGATTCAAATATTCTCCACAAGAATGTAAAATCAGCCACCACCATGGGAATGGGTATTAGAAACACCACATTCTTCCACAGGAAGAGGAAGGTTATTCCATTTTCTGTCTGCTATTAACGTAAAAGGATTTACTGCTTCATTGAAAAAGGGAGGTTTGGGTTGAGGCAAAATTTCTGGGTTTAAAATACTAGTCTTGGGCACCTCTCCTAGGGAACAAGATTTGGGGGTAGCACATTTTCCATCTTATTCTGGGCACCTGAAATATTTAATCAATATAACAAGAAGAATGGTTTCCTGGGGAACAAGATGAAATTAGGTGCAGACAGCACCTTGCAAAGTCATGCTGGACATTCCCCTGGGAAGTCTTACAGCACTGGGGTTGTGGGAAGCAGTCAAATGGACAGATAGCATCAGCATTTCCTCCAGGGACACCTAGGGGTGCCAGGGAGCAGAAAGTGGGCCAGGTTATAAGGGGTGAACAGCACATGTGCTGGGAGTGAGTGATGGTTAATAGATGCTGGAAGCTATGAAGCTGAGATGTTTATGATTTGGGGGCCTGAGAATTTCCTCCTTATGTCTTGCCTATGATGAGCAGGGTTTGTTCAAAGACGTCCGAATTGGCCTGGGATCATAGCTTCTGCTACTTTAGGGTCCACATGCAGTGTGCGCCCCAGAATTGGAGTGATGAAGCTGTGACCAGATGAAGTCTAGAGTGACCTCTCTGAATTGTACCAGCTGAGATTACTCTTAGTCCTATGGGAAAGGTAATCAGAACTAACCACTGGAAATGTAACGTATAATGGAACAGAAATTCAAATTTCAAGAACAAGGAAGAAGAAGACAACTAATATTTATATAATGCTTTCAAGTTTGCAGAACTTTATAAATATTGTCTCCCTTGATCCTAGGAAGTAGGTGCTATTATTCCCATTTTACAAATGAGGAAACTGAGGCAAACAGTTTGGGTGACTTGTCCAGGGTCACAGAACTGGTATTTGAAGCCAGATTTGAACTCAAAATTTCCTGACTCCAGGAAACCCACTGCATCATCTTGATGCCTAATATAGACCTGTTCCATGTCCTAAAGGTCACTTTGGAATGGGTGACAAGTTGAGACTTAAATGTAGCTCTCACAAACAAAAGATCCTTCCCCCCATGGCATAACTGTATTTGACAGGACTTGGCTCACAAATAAAGTAGGTTCACCGCCACCACCACAGCAGACTGGTACAAAACATGACCTCTGAAGGGACTGACGAACAGAACCCCAGATTATTCAGGATGTCAGGGATTTTATCACAGTTTTGAGGGGAGGGAAAGATTATCTAGGCTCTCAATTCACTGAAAGATTTGAAACTTTAATGACACATCACTTAAAGATGCTTTCAAGTTATAGAATTGGGATGAACACCCATTAATCCTACAAAGCTCAATGACTAAGTGATCTTCACAGGGGTACTGCCTCAGAGGATCCACAGGACCTTATGGAGGAAGAGGATATGACTCAAGAATCCTACTCACTGAAAGTCAAGAATATATTTGGCTATGGCACTTAACTGTGTGACCAAGACAAGCCCTTTCCCCTGCTGGGCCTCCCTTTCATCCTCTGGGGGCACAGACTGAACTAAGTAATAGTTAAGGTCCCTTCCTGCCCTAAATTCCATGACTCATAAAATTCCCATGCCATGAGGCTTGGGAAGAAACAGGGCAGTGCTAATTTCAAGAAGAAACTCTTGATTTTGGGCTACACGTAGGCCCAGCTTTGAGCCATCCAGGACCTTGTCAGAGGGCTCCAGAAGATCTTTGGACACAAACCTAGGCCCCAGGGGAGCCTCCTGGGCAGCCTGCCATTGTGCCTGCCCTTTACTCTCTTGCAGGGTGGTAGTGCTTCTAAGGAACAATGTCCTTTTCCATATGCTGTTTACAGTCAGTGAACCATCCATTCTTTTCCCTTTCTGCCTCCTGAACTCCTGTGTATCCCTCAAGATGCAGGTCAAATCCCATGCTCCATGAGGCATTCTTTCCTTAGCAACCTCACTGGAAGGTCTGGCCCTAATCTATGTGACTGCCTCTGTTACTAATGATTCATTTATGGCATACCTGCTGCTGTTTATTGTAATTAGGTGTGTGTGTGTGTGTGTGTGTGTGTCACAGATATCCCCGGATAAGTTGCTCAAGAGAAGAGACCTTTCTATATGCCAGAGTCCAAACATATTGGATGGGTGGAGCAGGGCAGGGAGTTCCTCACTAAATATCTGTCTCTTATGGGAACAGGCCCTTTCAGAGGTAACACTCAGGATTCTCTTGAAGGCTCCTCCTTCTCCAACAATACATCCTAGAAGACAGAGCTTGGTGTCCAGAGCACTCACACTAAAGCCAGTGGAAGCAGGAGCAGTATCTTCAACTTCTCTGCCCAGACCTGAGACAGAGCTGACATAGCTATATTATAGAGAATGGCTTGGCTTAGGCAGGATACAGACACCTGACTCAAATGGGGCCCGTGCTCAGGCCATTTTTTTTCTACTTAGGAGAGGTGCACATATTTGGCCATCAAAAAAATCAATCTGCAGGAGATTTAGCAGTAAATTCTCCTTAATTCATTGGATATTAAGTATGCATCCAAAAGAACCTCCTTTCTTTTTTCCTCTAGCTTCCCTGAAATCAGATTACCTGTCTTCCTGATGCCAATGAACTCTCCCAGGACTTGAGACAGAGTCTGCAAGGAGAGATAGTTCAGAGGTTTCTTGTCTTGAGGAGGGAGCCTCTTGTCCAGTCGTCTTGGGTCTTATGATATATCCTTCTTTATCCCAGAGATACCTGGTAATCTCACTAGTTGTAAATGTTGTTCAGTCTTTTCACTCATGTCCAACTCTTTGTGGCTCTATTTGAGGTTTTCTTGGCAAAAATATTGGGGTAGTTGACAAGGTCCCAATTCCCTATCCACCACCATAGCCTTTGGAAGTTCTGAGAAAGAGCCATCCTCAGAAGGACGTGGGCTCTGGAGCACATGATGACTTTGGAGTGCCCTGTCCCTAACATTTGTTTATTGATAAACAGAGATTAGAGGGAACATTCAGGGCAGGCCCAAAGGAGACGAAGTACTCCAGAAGAACGAGATATGAAATGAAGGGGAAGTATCAGGGGATAGGGGTCTTGCTGCCAAGTGGGCATCGCTGCTTTTGATGCTGACTCTATATACTACTAGCACTTAGGGCATTTTTCAGCAGTCATCACCTCTTCTGACTCTTTGCCTTGCACCAGTTGTGATTCCTATTAAAAGAGATGAATCCCATGGCATACATAGTATAGTGGAAACATCCCTGGATCAGAAGCCAAAGGACCTAGATTGACATCTCTTCTGACCTTTACTCTCTGTGTGACCTCTGAGGGGTCACTTATCCTAGCCACGCCTCAATTTCTTCATCCATACAATAAGATCGGACTAGATTGTCTGAGGTACCTCCTAGCTACAGTGACTTCATACAATGATCTTATGCATGAACAACAATCCATATTTGCCAAACCCTAAGGACAGCTCTGGTCATATCTGGAGTGATGGGCGAGTAGAAAGTGGATGCTCAGAATTAATAGGATCTAAATGATGGTTTTCCTCCCATGATCTCCATGGCCTGCCAAGACAAAGTAGATTCCCAAACCATCTAACATTAGAAAGACCAGACGCGCTGACTGACACAAAAAAATTGGAGTATGCTTACTATAATTTACTCTGTATTATACGTTGTATATTTTGTTATAAATTTCTATAATTTCTCCTATCTGTGCAAATGCACTTTAAATAAAATGGTTACAAGTTATTTGAATTTCAGATTATAACATCTTTCATTCTGCTATCTCCAGTTTCTTTAATTCACTGCATTAATTGCTGCAGCTGGGGCCTCCAAGGTATTCTTAAGTTCTTGTCCTTTAGGCCCCAGTGAAACCCACAATGGAGGCTGGCAATGGGACTCTCTGGGGCTAGGAAAGTATGAAAACTCATGCTACAGATTCCCGTAGAGGACTTCAAAAACCTTAAAAACCTGCAGCAGTTCAAGGTGGGGGTGCAATGAAAGGAGAGTGGGACATCAGTGACATGACAAAACAAATCCTTGGAGGCCCCGTGTCAGTAAGGGCACCTCAGGCTTCTGTCATTGTCCCTGAGAAGCTTCTTTTCTTCAGAAGGTTCTGGAAGCCCAGGTTACCAGTGCCCCTGGTCTCAGCCAAGAGATATAGGACCCAGCTCCTCTATTTACATCTTCCTGCCAAAGCTTCTTGACTTCACTATGCTTATGCCCACTGAAAATACTCAGATGCTTAGGCAAGACAGACTCTTTTATGCATAGTATCCTTACCTGGAATGAATGCAGATAGTTGAAAATCATGGAATCCACATGCTTTAAATTGATGGTAGCCAGCACTGTGGGGAAAAAAGAGAGAAAGAAATGCTGTAATAATGATATTAACAATAGCTAGAATTTATATAGTGCATACTTTTATCTCACTTGATTCTCACAATAACCCTATGTAACAGGTGATCTCCCCATTTTTACAGATGAGAAAGCTGAGGCACAAAAAGGTTAAGTGGTCAAATATAGGTTATCTGAGATGGGATTTGAACTCCGGAAGACTTGACTCCAAGTCCATCACTCTGTCCACTGCGCCCACTCGATTCGTATACAAATTGTATTGCCACCAGGGACCACTGGGAGAAGGAATGTCATCCAGATCAAGGGAGGTCTAAATCCCCCTGGTCTCAGCCAAGAGATATAGGACCCAGCTCCTCTATTTACATTCTATATTGCCTTATCCAGAGTCATCCTAGGCTAGGTCTAAGAGGAAAAAAGGTTGTATTCCTGAAAATCCTTGGGCTCAATTATAGAACGCACTATGTGCAATATCCAAGGAATGAGAAGAACATATATTCATCATTATAATCAAACTATTCTTCAACCTGCCATTAAAATCTCTGACCCACCATTTATTGTCTTTCTATGGATGTGTCATTTCGAAACCTAACTATACTCTCTGTTTCTGCTGATTATATGTTTGTCCAGACTCTTATTAAAAAACAGGTTCCCAGACCACATCCAGTCTTTATTCTGAATCCTGACAGTCCAGCAATTTGGGTGACTCTGGGTCATGACTGCCCTGGTGAGGCAACCCAGCCGATAGAGCTTGGCCACTAGCTCCATTCTCCTCATACAATAGATGAAGCAATGGAAGCAATGATAAGGAGACAGTGTCCCCTGGTGGAAAAGACAGGAAATTGATGCTGCCTTGGAAAAGGCTGGGAAATACTGGGCTCTCTGAACAGATTTCCCTTCTACCTGCCTCCTCTCTCTTGGATCATAAGAAAAGGTCCCTGGGTCAGTCCCTGAAGATAATGGAGATATCCCTCCTCTCTTCACTGATCCTCAGGACCTGAGCCTCTGGAAGTACCCTTCTCCTGAGTCACATGATATTCCCTTTCAAGTTGCATCCTCATCCCCCTTCCAAGGCCCCAGACAAGTCCCTATTGCCAGAGATAGACATTCTGAAAAAATGTCAATCAAAAGGAAAGAGGAAGCGACAAGTACCCATGAATGAATGGGGCACATGTACCCACAGTTTAAAGGACTTGTCTGAGGTTTGTCTCCTCAGTGACTATGCTCTCTCAGCACAATGGGGACTGGTCCTTCCTTGGAGACTTTCACCAGTGGTCCCTGCCTACAGAGTGAAGGCAAATATACAACATCTAAAAGATGGCCTCACAATCCAGGGCTGCCAGTGTTCCTGTGTCCCATGTGAAAACAGCATCACAGGCAACAAACAGCACGATGGGAGTTGGAGCTAGGAGGAAGGGTGACTGGCACTCAAATGTGACCAAGGTTAGGAAGGTCCACCAAAAAGCCCAGAGATGTGCATAGCAGCAAAGCCTAGGCCGCAGATGGAGTGAAGGGCTTGTGCTAAGGGACGCCCCAGAGCTGTTTACCTGGATCTAGTGGTTCCCCCACTTTCCCTTTCTTCCACTCCAAACTATACTTGCTCCTCACTTGATAAGACCTCATGGTTTTGGTACTCATCATTTTGCTCACTGCTTCTCTTCTCACTCAGACTAGATGCTCTCCTATCACATGACTCTTACCTGCCTCATTTCCTTCACATAGTTTGCAAACACAGATCAATAACTTTTAGATAATTCCCAACTCTACTGTGGGCTCATCCAGGCATGGGACAAAGGGGAATTGGGAAAGACAGAAAAAAGTGTCCTGTGACCTGCAGAATCTGGTAACCTCCCCTTGATAGAGTAGAGTAGCAAGGACAAAGAAGCAGATGTGTGAAAGATTTCTAGATTCAGTCCTGTCACTTACACCTGCCTCCCTTTGAAAGATGGAAATAGTTAAAACAGGGAAGGGCAGGTTCAAGAAAATCTCCGATGCTGGGCCTTGACACTGATTCTGTCACTCATCTAGACAAAGTGACTACTTGCCCCCTTCAACCTCATGGTCCCACCAAGTCTGTACCTCCTTCCAAGTAGCCTCCACTCAGACCATCCTTGTTGTCTGATGTCATAAGCAGCTCAACGATCCCTCTGTTCAACAGGGCCTGAAGGGAAACAAAACAAGATAAACCCATTTTCCTCCTTCCCTCCTTCCTTCTGGGCTTCCCTCCATTCGAAAAAGCAATGAGAGCCACACACAAACTGTGATCCTGATAGGCAGGATGCAGAGAAGAGGTTACTGGGGATATTGCAGCTCATCTGGACTTTTGGGTAGCTGCTTCCAGTTCGGGTCAAGGTAGCTGGTTTCCCTCTACCAGCTTAGCATTCTTAGGTTCAGTCAGTCACATTGAGACTGGAATCCTATGATCACCTGCCTTTAGTCTCAGTGGCCTGTTGATTTGACATGGAGCTAAATTTGTTCCTCTGGGTTTATACTGGAGATATCACCTCCTATTCTCCCAAGTCCAAACCACCAGCAACCTGGTTGCCCACTTCATGGGTAACAATCTTGTGAACCCCAAAGAAGCTTTTGAATATCTCTTGATAGGAGATTGATACTTATTTTCCTTCCTTCCTTTCTTTCTTCTTTCTTTCTCTGAGTATCCCCGACCGGGAGCAATCACTCATGTATCTAATCTCACCAGTGATAGAAGAAAGTGTTCGTCTGCCCTGTTTCTAACCTAAGCCAGTCCTACCCCCATTTAGGCAGCCCCTGATCCTGAGAGGTACTGGCCTTAGTGTGGACACCTAATCATTTTTAGTACAATTCAGCTCAGAACTCCCGAGCTCAAGTGATCCATTAGGCTCAGCCTCCCCAGTAGCAAGGATTAGAGGCATGTGCTACCAACTCCTGGCAATCCAGTATGTTTGCAAACATGCTAAATGTTGTACTCTCTGATTGAAACTTTTCCCTTTGCCAGCACCAAGGAGAGATGAACTTTGGTTCAATCTACCCACTTAGTCACAGTCCTTGGAGAAAGGCTTATTTGTTAGTACATTCTTACCAGAGTACTCTTGAAGGGCACATTGAGGCCAGAATAGCCTGGGAGAGGGAGGGGGTAAGGATCTGATTATTTCATTATCCCCAGTAATTATTAGAATCAAAAGACAGGATTGATGAAGTAAGCTCATGAATGTAGTAAAAAGATTTCTTTGAGAGTCCACTGGTTTCCTCCCTTGAGAAAGGTAATTTACACTTCACAACTGCCATCACCTTTTGACTGCAGGTCTAACTGTATGAGGTTTTTTTTTTTAAAAATGCAATATAGATGAGATGACAATTCTAGGACAATATTTGGTCCAAAATTAAAAACAAATTAGACCAAGAAAAATCATGCAAGGACAGTCTGTGTTACAAGATCAGAGCCTGGCAGAGCACAGTCTACTGAGTATCCCTGTAAAGAATAAAAATCTTTTCTTCCTACGTCAGGTCCTCCTGGCCCTAAAGAGCTCTCATGTGGCTAGCTACCTGTATATACAGACAAGAATCAGGCAAGGGATAAGAGAGAAAGGACACAGCAACTCTCCTTACACAGTCGAGCCATGGGAACACCAAGGCACCAATTGTCACATCTAAGGGTACTTTTCCAGGGGATCAGTACTCATGCTGACCACAAACCACACAAACAGGAGAAAACAATCAGAGCTGCACCCCAGGCTTATCCAAGCCCACCTCACTGCTCCTGGCACATATATTCTGAAGAACAATAATGTTCTTTAGTCACCTTTACACAGAGACACAAAAGAATGCATGCCTTTCCTATATAAACACACTGGCTACGGGAGCCTCTGTGCAGGGGAAATTTAGGAAGGATATTGGGAAGGGTGTCCTAGAGTAGGATGTCTTATATGGTTACAGGTACTCTAAATCTTGCTACAAATGATAAATCAATCAACATTTACCAAGCACCTATTGTGTGGCAAGCACTGTGCTCAGCTGAAGGAACCTAGCATGGTTGGGAGGAAGTATGAAAGCTGTCATCAAACATTTGAAGGGTGGTCACATGGAAGGGATTGCTCTGCTTGGCCTAGGAGGGCAGATGGAAGATCCAGTGGATTAAAGGAGGCAGATTTTGGCTCATCATAAGAAAGAAAAAAGCAAAAGAAAGTTTCCTAACAGACTTGTACAAAAGGGGGAGTAAACTAGTAGTAACTGCTTAACTTGATTTGAAAATAATCAAACAGAAGTCAGTTGACCACTGTTCATAGAGGTCTTTGAGAAAGCGCTGGTTCAGTCTCAAGTTGGGCCATGGGACGGAAGAGCTTCCTTCCAGCTTTAAGTACTTCTGCAGATACAAATCACCCCCTATCCATGCCTGCCCATTTGATGTGACCCATGCCCCTATTCTCTCACAGAGCCTCTTCAGGAGGTTTACCCAATGTGCTGGGATCTTCCTCTAGATTTCCTGGGTGCAGAGCTGGTCTTGGAGTTGAGAAGACTTGGGTAGGAGACCCATCTCAGACACATTCTGGCTAAGTCACTTAATTTCTCATTGCCCCAAGTAACTCTCTAAGACTCCAAGTTGTACAATAGGGCAGACATATAACAATAGAGGAGTTTCCTTACCAGGAAGCGCCCTATACCATTGAAGTTACAGGTCTGGGCCAAAAACAAAACAAAACAAAACAGCTGTTAGGATTGTGTGTGAATGATTATTAGGACTGATTAAAGCAGCTCCCTATGCAAATAATTATCTGAGGTAATGTCCCATTTTAATGAGTACTGATTTGCATATTTATTTTTGAGTTAAAATTTCCCCAAAGTAATCAATGCATAGTTTAATTCCATACACTTGAAAAATAGACTCTGCTGTCTTCAAAGAGGCAAGTAAACAGTTATCCCTTCCACATCACAACTTTTCCCACTGCAGTTTCAATATATCGCAGGTCAGCCTAAGAAATTAAATGAGAATTTTGTGGAATCCAAAGATGACACAGAGCAAATGACCAAATACCTAACCAAAGTTTTACAATAAGCAACTATAAAACATACCATAAAAGAAAAAGAAAAAATTGAGACTCCTCTGGTACAAAGAGAAGGCCAAAAATTTTATGTGCATTTTCTAGATCGCTGTGGGATGGGGAGGGTGGGAAGAGAAACTTGCCCCTAACCTCCATGATGTGGAAACAATAATTATATATCCTGCCAATGTGCACTCTTAGCAAAACACAACAATTCTAAATTCACAAGCCTCTTGGCATATACCCACAGAGGGCAGCTCCTCCATACAAAGGCTATTGCCTGAAGTTCTCCAAACTGAAATCCTCCTTTGAAAGGTTCTATTCAGTAAAAGAAAGCAGAGAAGAAAGCAGAAGCATGGCTGGGGCTGTGTGAGTTGGTATGTCTGATGGGAAGCATTCCCCCATAGGTTAAATATAAAAGAGGAGATCCCCCCACCCCTGCCAAGACACAGGCTGTTTGTTTTGGAGGGGAAGATGCTAAGACTGCAGATGTGACAGCCTCAGGAAAAAATAGCTCCCAGGAACTATCTCAGTCAGGATCCTCAAGAGGCAGAGGGTTTAGAGAACTACAAATACCATTGGATGTTTTCATCAAGAAACGCACCCAACAGAAAGAGGCAGATTATGGCTACTGGGGGAGCTAGGAGCTTTCCAACTCGTTTTATCAAAGCATTTTTGGGAAAAGAGAAGAGACAACAGACAGGTAGTGAAGAAAAGAAGTGTCCAATGTCTATCATTGAACACCTCGCCCCTGTCCACTTCTGTCAGGTCCTACCTACTGAAACAAAGCGTATTAAGCTCCCAAAAAACAAATAACAGGAGTGGTCTCAATTAAACAGATAGGATACAACCTAGGAGCAACATCAGGGCAAGGAGAGGGCATTAGCAACCTTCACCTCCAGGAGTCAAAGTTCCAAAGCATGAATCGGTTCATAATAATAGGCCATTGCATTACAGATTTTCTCCATGGATGGCTTGATTCTTATTTTTAAAAATCCACCTCTGCCTCTCACGTGGGATTCATCCTTTAACCTATAGTAACCAAGCCAGCCCACTTCCCACACAAGCCCCTAGCTGTCATAAGGCCTGTGAGGGGAGGGGAGGCAGAGAGACTGGAATTCAAAGATCTTCTTTCAAGTTCCATCACCCATCAGCCACATGGCATTTGACAAAATCACTTCATTTCTCTGGACATCAGTTTGCTCACCTGTTAAATGAAAAGGTTCTGCAGGAAGCTTTGCCATGCAAAGCTAAATGTTTGGGAAAATAACATCATATCATATTATATTAGTAATAATATATCTATTTTTTTTTGCTTACATTACCTACTTCAAGGTTTGCAAGGCACTTCCCTCACCACAGCCCAGTGAGGTAGGTAGTACAAATATCCTGAGTCCCCTTTTAATGATGAGGAAACCAAGGTTCAAGGACATTGCATTACTTCCTCACAATCACAGCCGATAAGTATCAGAGCCAGATCTCCTGGCCCCAGAACTCTTTCCACCACGCCCAAATGAAGAAGCTGCCTCGTCCTGGCTCCTCAGTTATCAAATAAAGGATTCAAGTTTAACCTGGAGGTTAGCCAGTTAAAGTGTTAGAAGCTGGGCAAGGAGAAAAGGCCAGATTCAACTAAAAGATCACCTTGATACCCAGTAGTCCTCGTCGGCCTTTCATATCTGAAACATGGGCAAATAAAGAGGGCCAAATCACAACAGATTTTAGTGAGACAGAAAAGAATAGAGAATTAAGATTCACCTGGAGATGGAAAGGCTAAGAAGCAGCATGATCATTGATAGATAAAGATGGATAAAGATGACTTAGTCTCCAACTTGGATGAGGAATTTAGTATGTAAGACTGACTGCAGAATTTCTCACAGCTCACAGAGGTTGTAGGCAGATCAAGGTGAATGAAAGAAGTCAACTTCTCTTTCTAGATTTAAATCTGGCCTAGATCCCCTGTAATCTTTCCTGAAACTAGAAAGGAAGCACAGCATAGAAAGAACCTGGTCCTGGAGTCCTCCACCAAGGGGATCTTGGGTAAGTCACTTAACACCCTTGGGCCTCAGGGGTAAAATAAAGGGACTGGACTATGTGACCACTAAGAACCCTCCCATTTCTGAATATTTATCCACTTGAGTTGGATAAGTAATTCCACTGGCAAGACCCAATGGTGACTGTTGGTGGCCATACCAGGAGGGAGCTAGGACTGGTCTGCCATCCACTTGGCAGGTGAGTCTGTCACAGGTATGCAAAGTACATATGTTTGCACACACTCCAATTTTCCTTCCTCCTCTCTTCACCATGGTAACCACTACCCCTCCCCATCTTTCCAGGCCAAGAGCTGGCCAAAAGAAAATGAAGAATTCTCTGAAGTGGTACCTCACCAAGGATTATGCCCTTGTGTCTTGAGGTACTATTTGGGTAAGAATGAGTTAGGCTACAATTTCCAAGAATTGCTGAAGAAATTGGTGCCTTGGCCACAGGAGGATCTGTGAGAAGCCTCTCCCCAGATTCCCCCTTTCACCTCTTGAATTTATAAACCTCAGTCTCAAGCAGCTTCAGGGAAGCAAAGGTTTGAATTTCCTCCCCAACCCTTAACACAGAGGCTTTTCCCCAGACACCGCAGGAATCAAGTGTAAGCAGAAGGCAAGGTCCCCGAAGCAGCTCCAGGCTCGTAGTTCATGCCGATGAGATTTCACTCTCCCTACAGCAGAGTAATAAGGTAAACAACTCTGCAATCGCAAGGCTCCAGAGACAAGCCAGGAGAGACGTGAACTATGTAGGAGATAGTAACTGGGCCCGTCTGTGATCTTGCTGTCTTGTACCTTGCAGGTTCTCATTTGACATCTATGGAACAGAGGAATTACTAACTTGGAGAAGAGGCTGAGGAAAGGGCAAACAGCTGCTCGGGAATCCCTCTGTACTCGACTTAGTCATCAGACAAAGAAGACTCAGAAACAAACAGCTTCCCTTCCCAGGACCTTCACAGAGAGACCCCATGGACAGAGGAGAAGAGACAGGGAAGAGGAACCCAAGAAGGGATGGGAGCTGCAGAAAGGGATGAACTAGAAGTGCAGGGTGTGGGATCACAAGCATCTGCCAGCAAGGAAAGCGTTAAGTGGATCCAGAAAAAGAAGTCTCTAGGTGGGGACCAGTCTGCTCATTCCAGTAGAGATTTCACCAGAGAAGAAAGAGCCAAGTAATTCTAGGTCCAGTGGATTAAATGGGGATATGTCCCTAGGTCAGCTCCTACAATCTACCCACGTGGCCTTCCAAGCTAGTCCTTCATCTATCTGTATATTCTGTGTAGAGGGAAGGAAGAGTCTTCCAGGAAACTTGCCCCTAACTAAGCCTACTCAATTCTGTTAACTCAGTTATTTGTGCGTTCAGTTTGCCTCAGTGACAGATGTTTTCCTTGCCTATATGCTGCCATAACCCTATGTCTGTATGTATCATTTTCAGTTGTATTTGACTCTTCATAACTAACCCCTTTTGGGGTTTTCTTGGCAAAGATACTAGAGTGGTTTGCCATTTTCTTCTCCGGCTCATTTTACAGATGAGGAAACTGAGGCTAACAAGAGTAAGTGACTTGCCCAGAGTCATACAGCCAGTAAGTGTCTGAGGCCAGATTTGAATTTGGGTCTTCCTGACTATAGACCTGGCACTCTAGTCACTGTGCCTCCTCAGTGCCACATATGCTGCTAGGGAGCTTCCTAAATGTTTTCCTTTGTGCCTGTCCCAGCTCCTCAGCTAGAGTATAAGCATCTCAAACATGTGGTCAGGTCTCTCCTCTACTTTAAAAAAAAAACTTCCTTAGTTTCCTACTGTCTACCAAGACTTCCTTTGTCTGACTTCAAGTCCTACTTCAATGTGGCACTGATCTATCTTTCCAGCCATTTCTCATCTTCTTTCCCTCCACATACTGGGTGCTCCACCAAAACTTACAGGCTATGAGTTTTCCCACTCCTGTGCCTTTGATCCCACTGTCTCCTATTCCTAAAGTAATACAGGATCATAGATTTAGAGATGGAAGGGATCTCAGGTCATTTAATCCCACCCTCATTTCATACATGAGCAAACTTGAGGCCCAGAGAAATGACTGACCCAAAATGACATAAGTAAGTGGCAGAGCTAGGATGTGAACCCTAAAATTCAACGCTCTTATCTTGCACCCGGCTGCTGTAACCTCGTCCCTCCCCCCACCCCTGGCATTCCCCTTTACCTCTTGAATTTATAAACCTCCTTTAATGACCAGTTCA
>CM053771.1:150215293-150267511 GCA_028658325.1 Potorous gilbertii | reverse complement strand
TCCTAATACCCATACAATGAAAAAGAACTACATCTGGAGTTTGTGGAAATACAAATCTATTAAGGGTGGGATCATTAAGTTTGTCTAAACTTGACCACCAAGTGACCTGCAAACAATAGGCAGAAGGAGGGCTGGGGCAGCATTTTCGTTTTCTATTCTATCTCTTCTACCTATCTATCTCTAGCTTCTACTAAAAGACAATTACTAACTGATGCTTAGCACACACGGTTGATAAATGACTATTTCTATTGTTATTTCAATCCAAGAGGGACAAGGGGCCCAGCATCCAGGACAACTCTAGCACTAGAGTTTCAACCTCCCTTTTCTGTTCAGCTGAGCCCCAGGGAGTGAATTTATCTCCAAGAAGTAGCAGAGATCTCTGTGGTTGTGAAGGATGATGGAATGGAAAATAAACCCTGGGAGACCCAAAGACCAAGTGATGCAGCTCTTACCGTCTTGATGTAAGACATATAGTTTGGGTCCTTGTCATAGGAGCCGTACTCATTCTCCACCTGCACAGCGATGATGGGCCCTCCCTGTTTATACTGAGAAGGGAGGAGATGGGCATTAGCACCGCTACATGGAAAGGATGGGAAGGCCATCTAATGAAACCATTCCATTCCCACAGTAGCCTCTTCTCCAAATCACATCATGTGCTGCAGTCTGACTTCCTTCCCCCCAATTCCACCTTACCTGGCTCTATCTAGACCCAACAACTTTCCTGGTCTATGATCCCAAGAGGAATCATGGTGTCAAATAAACACTAGCTGTACCATTAGGAACAATCATTCAGCCTCATGGAGACTGTTTTCTGGTATGTAAAATAATAAAGGCACTCTTACTCCCTAGGGTGGTTGTTAATGAAGCACTTTGTGAAGCTCAAAACTGCATTAATGTGTAGCATTACTCTAAGCCTTGCACCCCATTCACTCATGTCTGTGTGGGATATGTAGGTATCCCAATGCATCCAGAACAGTGATTCTCATCACTGTCTGCAAGTCCGGTTCCTGATCATCAATATCAGCACTGTTAAGCTTAGAGAGTAAACCTCTTAGATTTGGTTTGGTGACACCTGGAATTGTCAAGAGATGCTACAACATTCTCAAAAAAACTAAGCCAAGTCACTGATTGAAACAGAGAATAGTTGCCACACAAGACTTACTTTTTGAAGGCAATAGAGCAAATAAGGATGTCACAACAAAAAAGATGGGAAATTACAGACCTAGAGACCAGGATGTATACTTGTGCATATATGTATGTGCATGTGTGCGCACATGCATGCTCATGCTTCTACACAGGATTTAGTTGTGTGCAATTAGGAGCCAAATAAAGGTTTCCTGTAGATCATCAAGGCATTCATTAATCATCCATCTACATGTGATGAAATGCTCTATAAAGTCCATAAATACATCTAATGATCTCAGGCAACACCAAAATGTAGATATTCTGAAAGAGGTGTTGCAAATGTGCCCAAGTACTCACACCCTGTACAGGCAAATGGAGAAGAGTCTTTCATAATGGTGCATGAAGAGAATCCTGGGAATCAGAAGGCGGGGCAGGAAACCTGTTGCCCCAAAGAGGAAGAATTGGAACCAAAGTCTGGCCTATGGCTTGTGTGTTTTTCAGTAGCATCTGGGCTTAAGGACTTAATAAGACTCACTTATTTCCTTGGGAATGAAGGGTGGAGAAGTAGATATAGGGGTGTGTGGTTTACCTGCAGTGGGACCACCCTGGGAATCAGATGATTAAAATAATGATCCACAGCCTTAATGAAACCATTGTAGGTTGTTCTCAGCTCCATGTGGGAATCTTGGAGTAACCAGCTAGGAGTGAAAAGAGGAGAGGCTCAGGAACAGAAAAATGGGGTGGGGACTAACTAAGGGACGAGACGAAAGACCAGGGCTGATCCAAATTCACATAGCTCTCAAACAGCTGCCAACTCCAGAGGCACAAGCCACCAGAACTTAGACAACCAACATTGAAAGCCCTTCATCCATGACTGCTTCCCGTAGAGGGCACAGGCAGGAATTCAGCATGGGCTCCCTACCTGGGCTGCAGGTCAGGAGGCTGGCCAGAGGCAGAAAAGCATCTCACCACAAGGACCTCTGGGTGACTTGGGGATTAGCCTCCTGGGGACTTCTACCCACAATTCTCCCAGTTTACAGGCAGTCCAAGCCAAATTGTGCAAGGGTCTTCTGGGAGCAGAAAACCTAGCAGGACTCAACCTGTTTCTCTTTCCTTTGTCACCCATGAAAATGAGCTTTAAATTAGAATGGAACAAGCAGCCCATTTTTGTGACTCAAAAGTCAACCACCACCAATTCTGATGGAGACTGTGGGTGCTCACGGACCACTAGGCTTCATCAGCCTCACGAGCAGAGCAACCCTCAGCATGAGGAGCAACTGGGACGCACAATGAGCATTTATTTCATGCCATCCTCCCAAAGCTCTACAACAGCCAGGGCAAGATAGAAAGTCCAAGCTACTCACTTGAGCACCTCACCCTCTCTCTTACCTCTGGAGGAACAATGTTCATTCTGAAAGTGTTGTCTATGCTTCTAAAATTCCCATGCCAGTTAGGAAATCACAGGCAAAACCCCAAAGTAATCTGTTAGTGTATAATCAAGGGCACAGAGAAGATAGCAACTTTCCCTAATGTAAACATTCATGTAACGACCCCCACTCATCCTTGAATCAAACTGGACTTGTAGCACACGCTTCATCTCTGGGTTCCGGAACTAGTCCTAATTTACTAAAACTCCTCCATTGAAAGACCCTGCCTTTTTGCCCTTTGCCCAATCCTGACCTTCCTTGGGGCTGTGTGTGTGCGTGTGTGCGTGTGTGTGTGTTTGTGTGCGTGCGTGTGTGCGTGTATGCCCTCTGGAGCTCAAATTTATGACGCCTTTCCTAATAGATGCCATATCCCAGGGTAAGCAGGTGAGAGCACAAAGGGATCTCAGTGCCAAAGGTACTTGTCTTCACATTCCTTAATCCTCTCCTGCTTGCTATTACCCTAACTCAATTCAACCTGATGAACTGAAAAGTTCATAAGGATCTTTCAGCCACTTGGGCACAAGAAGGTGTGGAAAGAAGTTTTAAAACAAAGTGCATGCTTCTGTGGTTTACATTTTGAAACATCTGGAATCCCCATCCTGTACCACTCACTTCGACCTTACCTGGGCAAGCCCCCGAGGTCCCATTCACTGCAGATGTAGGGACCAGGACGCAGAATTACCCATAGCCCAATATCTGCTGCCATCTGGACAAAGGCCCTAAAGAGGAGGAGGATGTCAGTGCCACTTAGTAAAGCCAAAAGCAGGGGCAAAGCTATGAGGTCTTATTTAGAAACCCTGGATCACTGCACTGCTCAGATACTCTCTGGAACAAAGCCCTTCTCCCAAAGTTTGGAAGTCTGGGGAGAGCAGAGTTCTTGGTTCTGACTACAGAAGAAGCTTGAGCATCAGTTCCCCAGAAGGGAAGGGAATTCACTCTACAACAGGCCTTCCCCCCACACACAGTCAGAGGGATTCCCATCTGCCCTAGGTCAATAAGTCTGCCTAGGTCCTCTGCAGATACAGGGAAGAAGGAGCTCAGAGAGACAGCTCCCCCCAGCTTTGCCTTGTCTTTACAGGCTTTACTAACCAAGGGCATGGGAATCCCTTGTCATAACACAGGTGGCAGGTTTCATACTGCTGACTAAACCTGCCCAAACCGGGGCTTTTAAGCAGCTTCTCTAGATTAAGGTAGGGAGGACTGACCACAGAAGCTAGGTCATAGCCCAGCTGGGAGAAATCAGATTATCTAATGGAAAGGACCTGGCTCTGAGTACAGGGGACAGTATTCCCAGCATTTTAAAACCTGGACCTCAGAGTTTTGATTTCCAAGAATAAAGATCAGACTTCCCCTTCTACCTTCCTCTCCCATTTACAGTGTCCATTCCCTAACTTCCCCATAATGGAATAACTTGGCCCTTAAGACATACTCGAAGTCCAGGTTCCCACTGAAGTTAAACTTTCCTCTTTCTGGCTCATGGAGATTCCAGGGAATGTACCTGCATCCAAAAAAAGAATCAGACAAAACTCAGCTCATTCTACCTGTCTCCAAGTACTCTTTCCCACCCTGAGCTTTGGGATCAGACATCTGGGAATGCTCCACTTCTGTTAAAAAACCTTGGGTGATATACTCAAGGGATTCTCTCCAGGGTCTTCCTGCCCCCCAACTAAGGCTGCCAGCATTTAAACTGAATCAGAAGAACTGACAAACTGCGTGTAAACCCTGCTGTCTTTGTGAAGGAACCCACTGAACCATGTCAAATTCATAGTGGTTCAGGAGTCTTTGATCACTTTGTTCTATCTGAACCGTAGGATCCCATGCCCCTTCCTTCCATTCAAGGACCTGAACAACTGTGGTGGTACGGGGCCCACAGCATTCCTATTTTCATTATACCTCCACTTCCTAACCCCCAACCCCATCAAATGCCATCTTCACTAGATCTCTGCCTCTTTCCCTTTCATTGCTGAACCACAGTAAATTTGCAATTTATCTAAAGGGTACAAGGAATCCTATTTCCGGTCTGCAACAAGTATATTAATTTCTGCTAGAATCATCCTGAATTTCAGAAGGCCTATAAAGCCAGGCACCCCTCACCACATGGGGCATATTTCTTCCTCCCAAGCTGACAGTTAAACAGCCTTTTTCCTGCCAAGACACTCTGTCACACACCCTTGGCTCCCCTAACACTTCTCATCAAGAACCAGTATCAGCTAGTCCAGCCTCCTACAGGTGCTAGAACACATCATAAATATCATTTCATCACAACTTTATTTTCCTTACTGGTCTGAAAGTTCCCCAAGAGCCTGCCTGGGTGCTTCCCTTAGTCCAGGACTCTTTCCCCTCTTCTTTGTCTCTCTCCAGTCCTCCACACCCAGCCCTGCCTGCCTCTCCCACCTCCCAATACCAGCCTTCCTTTCCTCTACCCCCATCAGGATCAGTCCCAGCATCTCCCAAAACAAGTCTGCTAAGCAGTAATGGCTCAGTTATTTGGGAGCTAAGCATGAAATAGCCACAAATTCCGATCACAGGCAGCCAGGTTATAAGTTATGACCATGGTTTCTAAAGGTCTTTGTAGATAACATGGGACAGGATTTGAGGAGAGTGAAAGAGCCTTAATACTTACGTAGTGAGGGTGTTTAAGCCACAGGCCTTCAGCTTCAGCAATCGATCTCTCCAGTATTCCCTGGGCACTCGAAAGTAGTGTATAGAGCCCCCAAAAATCTGGAAGTTGGAGCCCTCCAGCAAGAAGCTTTGGCCCTCAGCCTGCAGACCCAAATGCCGATTCCAACGCCGTGTGGGGACCAGATCACTCCAGTTAAACCTCCAGTCAAAGGGGAAAGGGAGTTTGTAAATCTTCTGAATTCAACTCTAGCTATAGGCAATGGGGTAGCAAAAGAGACGCTCCTTGCTTTTCCTCCAAAAGCCTTGTACAATGTGTATATGGGGCTTCCCCCACAACTCAAAAAGAAAAAGAAAACCCTCCTTTTCCCTCAGTAAGACCTGGACAAGAGGCCTTCCTCAGGTCCACTCACACATGTGTGCCTGGTGGCTGTGGAAAAGCAAGATGACAAGGGTGATGGCAGGGAAGGTGACAGACATAATTCTCATTGGGAAGGATGCTGTACTAAAAGGAGAAAGGATGGAGTGGGAGTCATGCTAAAAACAGGAAGGCAGCTCAGAGGGAGGCTACAGGCTAGGCTGTTGTCTAGGGGTGATGAAGGAAACAAGAGCTAGGGTTCTTGCCACAGAGACATGGGCCTCTAGGCTACTACCCAGTACAGTACCTCGGAGCCACCTTACTCCCACAGTCATCCAACCTAAGGGGCAGGTACCTGGAAAAGGGTAGCTGAGTTAGAAACAGCACCTGTTACTGAATCACCAAATGTTTAGGTCTTATTACTTTTCTTAAGAAGATCAAATGTCAGCCAAGAAACTTTGTAAGACAGAGACCTAGTCCTAGGAAAGGAGCCAGAAGTCTGCAGTCTTAAAGTCAGAATTACCTCTACATACCCTCAGCTGAAATCATAGCCCTACAATCTCTTGGGCTGCAGAAAGAGGAGTTTGTACAATCAGGCACCAGTCCACCTCTCAAATCTTGCCATGATTTATAATGACAATTTCAGGCATCTATGATTTCCTTAGTGGAGCTACTCATTCTACCAATACAAGATTGCGACCCTCTAGAACTGAGTGAATGTTCTTTCAGAGTTATTATAATTAATATTTCATCACCTGGTAATGAGCCTTTCCATATTTATATTGGTTGACCCTAACATGACAATTCATAAATAACTTACAGTCATATAATACTTTATAGTAATAAAGTACTTCATAGAGTATCTCATTTGATCCTCCTAAGTTTCTAAAGTAGAAAGAGCAAAAACTATCTCCATTTTACTGATGAAAAAAACTAAGGCTCAGAGATATGTAATATGACTTTTTAACATCAAACAGCTATCATATATCACAGCCAGGAACTGAATCCAGGTCTCCTGAATCCAAGCCCACATCCTGCCTACCACACCAGACTTCTATCTAAACTCTCCTGGGCCACCAAACCAGTCATTCGCCAGAGAAACACTAAGCACTTATCTGTCTACCCCTGTGCTTGCACTGCTCCCTCCCCTTGCCTGGAATGTCTTCTATTCTTTTCTTAGGCTATCAAAATCCTGCCTAGATCTCCAGGTATAGTTCAAGTCTCACCTCTGTAAAGTGTTTTCTGATTGTCCCAATTCCCACCACTAAATTCCTATGAAGATTAATTCAAAACGGTGGGGGAAAGGAGTGAAGGGCAGAGTCTCCTTACATACCTCCTTGAAAGTGACGATAGAAATAACGAAGAAAAGAAAAATGGCTAATAAATAAATTAGCCAATAAAAGAAAAGAAAATCATCAAAAAAATTTTTAATGAGCAAAACAAAGTACAGATACAATTTTTAAAAACACAAGTGAGTAAATTAATCAGCGAAAGTACCAGAAGCAAGGCAAATGTAAAAATAAACTATCTATGGTCTATCAAGAGATATCCTCAAATAACCGACACACTCAAAGAAATTAGGCAATTACTGACACTGAAAGGAATCATCACAAGACTAAAATAAAAAGAAGCTTTTTTTAGAAAATTGCTGAAAGCTACAATTAAAAGATGCTAAAAATTATCCATAGTAAATAATGAAAAAAGGTCTATATTGAAACTACAATTTAAAAATCTATAGAAACAACCAATATATGACAATGGAAAACAGAATTCTATAAATATGAAGCGCAGTTAAAAATACTGGTTCCCAAAATAATAATAATTATGTTATTACCCACTTAGAGGATACAAAGCTTAAAATAGCAACTTCAGGATTACTGATACTCCAGACATTTTAGAAAAACAAAAGGAAATTGTCAAAAAAAAGTTTCAAATAATTTACAAAAACAGTGAAGAGATACAATTAGAATCCATAGAACTCTGACAAGGAAAAAAAATCCAAGATTTAGCGTTCCTGAAGACATCATAATTAAATTCTGGCATTACAATGATAAGGAAAAAATACTTCAAAAGCTGCCGGAAGAAAATAATTCAGCAAGAGATTCACACACGCACATACACAAGCTCAATTTCTGCTTTTCTTCTGATAGTTTTTGAAGTGCTGTAGAACAGAGGTAGCTAGTAGCTCAGTACATACAGTAACTGAACCTGGAGTCAGGAAGACCTGAGCTCATATTTGACCTCAGAAACTTACTAGTTGTGTGATCCTGGGCAAATCACTTAACATTTGCCTCAGTTTCCTCAAGTATAAAATAGGAATAAAAATAGCACCTACTCTTAGAATTGTTATGAGGACTGAGTGAGTGAATATTTGTAAAGCTCTTAGCACAGTGTCTAGTATAGAGCAGGCACTATATAATGTTATGGAACGTTACAGTAGACTGAGAAACTGCTTGTGCAGCTGGTTCCCTTGCAGATAAGCAGATCATCATATCTTCATAGCTGTTCCTAAGGGGAAAAAATGCTGTTTCTGCCATTTTAATTATTCATAATTCTCTGCCACTCCAGTATAGGTGGAGATTTGTTTCTCTTCCCCTCTTTGTCACAATTTCATAAATATGCAAGCTTCTTTGGATTGTGAACTCTTTGCCCTGGCTTAGGGTTCTGCATGCATGCTCATTTGTCTTATAATAAATACAGCTGCAACTCAACATCTCATGGACTTGTGATATTGTTTTGAATAACCATAAATACTATCTAGTATTAGCATTGATAGATATCAAGAAAACTTAGGATCAAAGCAACCTCTCAAAGAATAAGAAATGGCTAGAGTAATTGGAATATAACATTTACAAAACTAATAGGCATAGAGCCATCACCCTGAAATTGTCTATTCAGAAAAAAAGGCTGTATACTGTATGAAACTGTGTACCTGAGAAGTAGATACTATGAAAATTTACACCAACATCATCTTCAAGAAAGTCTTCCAACAACAAACAAGCCTTTTAGCCAAAAAAATAAATATTTAAAACAACTCATGCTTTGCAACCAGTTACACCAGAGCCTTCAGAGCACAGGATTAGCTAAACCTCCAAACTCTTGAAAACAATATTTCAAAGACAGGGAAGGGAAACAAAGTAAAGAGAGGGAAATGGGCAGGAAAATCCCAAAGCAAAGCTCCTATCATTTTAAAAAGAGAAATCCAAATTAAAGAAACCTTCACACCAGTTACTAATGATGGGGAATCTTTATTTAGAGTGGTTCTATTACGTTTGGCCTAATAATAGAAGCTTTTTAAAAAAAGGGTTTATTCCTATCTAATAGAATGGCTGAAGACAAGTCTAAGAATTCTAGTAATAAACTGAAAATACTTAACTTCCCAATAAAACCCCAAAGAGTAACAGAATAGATTAGACAGTGCTTATAGAAATCCAGAAACATCTAAATAAGACTCAAAATAAATGGTCAGTCTACAATTTCCCACACTACTGCCAAATCTTAAAAAGTGTACAGGAATAGCAAGAATGATGCTGGACTAAGTTGAACTGCTCTTGATCTCTGAGCACAGGTTCTGATTAGAGAGCCTTGACATTTTCCAACCACCTGGAAACCATACCAAATGCTCATTCCTTCTGCACAACTCCTTCAATCTTTGCTCTCTCATGTATGTCGTCTTCCCCACTTAGAATATAAACTTCTTGAGGGCAGGGGCTATCTTGTTTGCATGTATTTGTATCCCCAGCACCTACCACAGCACCAGGCACACAATAAATGTTTAACAAATGCTTTTTCATTCATTCAGAGAGAAAATATTAAAAGAGAAAGGACATTATATTATTCTAAAAGTTTTGGAATTTTTTATTTGGAATTTATTATGACAAAATAAAGAGTATGTCAATCTTAAATAAACACATACTAATAATTCTGCAGTAAAAGAAAACCTTCCTCCCTTACAAGTAGAAAGAAAAAGCAATATTAATGGAAAATTTTAACATCCCACCGTCAGATCACCATTCAATAACAACAAACTAAAGAGAATATTAAACAAATTAAATATATAATAAATACATATATTTAATTAAAAAAAACATCTTTTTCCGATGTTCATTTAAGAAAAAATAATGAAAATAATCAATAGCTGAGCCAAAAAGAAGATAAAGGCAATACAAAAAGCAGTAATTATTTATACTATAATTATAGGCCATAATGAAATGAAAAGCACTACAGGATAATGATGCAAAGAATAAAGGTATAGGAAACTAAAAAAAGGTAGTAAATAATAACTAGATAAAAAGGAAATTATAAAAACAGTAAGTACATATTAAAAGCAATGACAATCGAGATTCTTCCATGGATTTGTGATCTCATCCATGTGATTATTTCCCCTAGCCCTACAGACTTCAGCCCATTCATGTCTGCCCCTCCTGTGTGACTCTTCCACCAAGGGTACACCCAACATGATAATGGCCTTCTCTAAGATCTCTTGACATTTCTTCAGTAACACGGGGAGCCCATCAATGATCCCTTGCTGTGTGACTAGCCTACTGTTTTTCTTAATTCCCTAACATATCTCCTTGATGACATCCTTAAAGATGTTGCTCCTAACAATTCTTCTTTCCTTGCTTATACCCTATTATCTTTTGGATGACACTCAAGTTTAGTTTTTTGGAAACTATTCTAAAACAGCCATAAAGCCCCAGTAGAAGAAAACTATTATGAAAATGGGTCTTTATTTCCAAGAGGGCCTTCAGGGTCATTAAAAGCACTGCACAATATTCCAAAGCCAATGCAGTCCATTCTTTCTTTCTACCCAACACCAGACCCAGATCACTATCCAAGTTCGCAGTTTCTGTCCAAGACACAGATGTACTAATGGGCCAGCTCTGGTGTATACTTGGTCCAGGACAGTTGCCCCTCCCAGCTACATCTCCTTGAAGACCATTTCTATTTCCTCGTTCTGTGTTGTATCTAGAAAGTAATGAGTCTTGTTGCTTCTGGGCACATAATGAATCTAATTCTGAAAACTCTTTCATAGGTCTCTCTGAGAAGAATTTTTGAGATGACTTTCCTTTTTTGCCATGTTTTATCCCCAAGCTGAGCACCCCATCCTAAGGAGCAAACTTAGCCAGCACAAGTCAGTTAAGTATCTCTAGGCAGCATATACAACACAGTTTCGCTATCATTTACTCTTCCAGTTATAGTGCATACAGTCTGTGGGACTTTATTTGGAAAGGCATGATCTAGAACCAACAGGGAGATGCTGAAATATTTCCACTTACCAGAATAAAGACCATGAATATTATAATTACATTCTTGTTCTTGGCCTTAAATGACCCCCTCTCCCTACATTTTCATTTATAAATGCATTCATTCAACAAACATCAAGGCAGCTCACTAGAGACTAGGGATACAAAGATTATTTGAAACCCAGACTTTTTCAAGAAGCTTTTCGCATAAGAGCAGAAAGAGATGTACAAAAAATGACACACAAGAGTATATGAAAGAGTGAAGGAGAAATCCAAGGGCTATGAGTGATCAGAGGAAAGGGAAAATCCCCCTTTCTTTGCCTTTTGTAAAATAGGGAAGAGGGGCAGTGTGGATGGGAAGGTCAGGGAAGGCTTACAGAAGAAATGGTGTTTGAGGCAGAATTTGAACAAGGGAGGAACTTCATCAGACAGAGAAGGGATTGAATACATGCACTTAGAGGGATGGGAATGGGAACAGGCACAGAATAGAGGGTGGCAGTAAGCCAACAGAGTATAGAAAGAGTTATCCAATTTGATTGAAATAGAGATTATACAAAGGGAAATACTTTAAGATAGGAAAGATAGGTGGGGGCTAACCTATGGAGGGCCTCAAATGCAAGGATCAATACTTTGGTAGGTAGAGGCAGTAGTGTTTATCCTTTGTTTTTAAAGAAATCAGTGACATCACAAGGTGATGTCTTGACTCAAGCATAAATTGGATTTAAGTGAGGCAGAGTTGCACAAAGTCATCAGCCTCATTCTCTCTCTTCCAGAGTCACTGAAGTCCAGAGGCAAGGCAAAAGTCGAGATGGTTCGTGATGACCCAGGATGACCCTGATGTCTTTGATGTCTGATCAAACTCGAAGCACTCCACAGCACCTGCTTCAGCCACCTTCAAGGATGTTGGAACAAACTGTTCCATTCGTCCATTCCACCAGGGGAAATCTTCAACTTGAGGAAGACACCCCTCTAACTCAACAATGAGTTTCAGACCCATTGGTTACCCATAACCTGATTTAGGCCATCTGCCAAAATGTCTTACGAGGGTGTGACTGCTGTGCATGCTACAGCCACTGATAGAGCCACCGATGAAAGCTGGTGAAGAGGTGGACACCAAAGGTGGATGAACTTGAAAAGAACTTGGCAAATCCTCATAGCAGAGGTGCTAGTCTTCCCTGAACACCCCATGCTGGGTGTCAAGGGCAGTTTTAGAACAGAAGAGCAACATGGTCAGGACCGGGCATTAAGGAGAATAAACAATGATGTGGATGAGTTGGAGAGAAGCTGGAAGTAAGAAGACTAAAACAGAAGCCTTTTTTAACAATCTAGGGGGGAAAAGATGAAGGCCTAGGCAAGCACAGTTCAAAAGTCCTAGGATATAAATGGATGTGAAATATGTTTCAGAGTTAGAACTGAGAGAGAGGCTTAGCATCTGACTGATACACGAGACTAAAGAGTCAAAGATGGGGAGTTTGGGGAGTCCTGGTGACTAAGAAGTGGTGGCATGGGTTGAAACAGAGACTTCAGGAGGAGATGCAATACTATAACTCCATCAATCAGGAAATTCCCTATGTATCAAAAGAGGGTAATTTTTCTAATGCATTAACATTAGTGTTTCTATTGCTCTTTTAGGAAATGTCCAGGAAGAAAATGGAATTGAAATCCTGATTCTGGAATGTAGCAAGAGATGATGTTTTTGGCTGCAGGGTTTCTTTAGAACCTCTTCTCTAAGCCACTCTGGATAGTGGCATTGAGAGGAAATCCTAAAGAAAAAGAAAAAAAACAAAGAAAAAGAGAATAGAATGATCCATGTTAAAAATTTGCTAATGATTGACCCACCCATCAACAATGAGTCGGGCAGAACCTTACAAGGCCCAAGGAGGCCAGGAGGAAACAGGTTCTGTGCTGCTTGGGGGAAGAAGTCCTGCTCCAGTTTTATCTCATGCACCAATCCACTCTACACTACCTAATCCACTCTCTGGTCAAAGGCCCCACTTTTGGAGAACTCCGATTGTCAGGAAGGTCTACTGAGCTAAAAAATCCACCCCCATGTAACATTCACCCTAGTTTTCCTTTCAGGTGCTAAAAATGGTCTGTAGCCTGGCTTGTTTAAGAGCCATCAGTCTACGTCTTCAAATGGAAGCTAAATGACCATTTGTCATGGATGCTGTAGAGGGAAATAAGACTCATCCCATTTCCACACTGTAACCCTTCAGATATTGGAAAGCAGCCATCATAGCCTCTCCTCAGTCTTTTTCTTTTCCAGAGTAAACATTCCCTATTCCTTTAACCAGTCCTCTCATAGCATGGTCTCCAGTCTTCTAACTTGTCTGGCTGCTTTCCTCTGGGGGCACTTAAGACTGTCAATGTTATTTCTCAAAGGTAATACCTCGAACTGAACACAATACCACATGCATGATCTAATCAGTCCAAAGAACAGAGTTATTGCCTCTATCGTTTTGGTGACTAGGCATCTCTTAATGAATCTTAGGATAGCGTTTTGGGCTGCTCTCTCACATTGCTGCCTAATATTGGCCTTGCAGTCCACTAACCACCTTGATGAACAGCCATAAGCAATGGTTCCTCCATCCTGGACTTAAAAAGTTGACTTTAACCTAAGTGTAGAATTTCACATCTATCTCTATTTCAGCTTATTAGATATGGCCCATCATTCTGGCCTGTCAAAATCTTTTAGATGACTGCCATCCTGAATATTAGCTATCAATCTCAGTTTCATGACTCTAAATATGACACATGCAAGCCCACCATCTAGACCACTGTCCAAGTCACTGTTAAAAAAAAAGGTGAAGGGCATGAGGTCAAGAAAAAACTCTTGGGCTCTCTACTAGAGACTTTCTTCCAAGATAACATTGAACCACTAATGACAACTCTTTGCCAATGATCACTTACATGTTTCCAAATCTTCCTAACTGGACTATTATCTGGCTCAAATTTCCTCATATTTTCCACACAAAAAGAATAAGTGATTTTGTCAAGAGCTTTACTGAAATCTAGGTAAACCATAACATAGCATGTTTCCTATCAAAAGAAGTAAATTCCAATCATCTTAGAATAATTCATCACATAACCCACTGGCTCTTTTCTAGATGTTCACTAACCATTTTCTAATGTGCTCTAGAATGTTGCCAAAAATGGAAGGCAAGCTCTCTCAAGTACACTAGAGTTTAAAGACTCTAATCTTTTTTCTTTTGGAAAACTGAGGCAAAATACTGTCAAGCAGCATTCATGCAGCACATATTTTCCATGATCATTCATTCAACAAACATATATAAAGGACTTAGTATGTAAAAGGTACAGTCCCAAGCATTGAGAATACAAAAATAAAACATGACAATGTTCTTAAGAAGTTTATATTCTACTAATGAGATTATAATATACATATATACATATACATATACATATATATATAGGCAACTATAATACTAAAACGGAGTAATAGAAGAAAAGGAGAAATCCAAACAAAGTATTCTTAAGTTCTAAATGACTGACTTACAAATGAAATTTTAGAACATAAACCCTGGTAAATCAGAGACTACTTAGACTACTTTGTATGATTCATAGATGATAAACTACCTGAGGCCAGGGACAATGTCTTATACTTCTTTGTATCTCTCAGAGAGTTTGTCTTTCAAGTAACTGGGACTTAAGAAATACCTGGTGGCTGATGAAGACTCGTTCTCTATGCATGGTAGTCTCTGGGCAATATCATAATTAGGTCAAAGAAAGTCCTGCTAATGGGCACAAACTAGACTCATCAATCAGGAATAATGCTATGCTGTAAGAAGAAGCTTCATCACAGCTTTTCAGTGAAACAGGGTTTGAGTCCTGAGCTCTGTCTATCCCCAATCCTGCCTCAGCTGTCACATGATGACTGCCCCATAATGATGATCAGCATCTTCTATTTGTTTTGGCCACAAGTCTGTTTACACAAAGGTGGCTGCTATAATCTTCGCTTACCATGAAAGGAAAACAAGGTAGAGAGAATGACTCTTTCATGGTCCCACAATAAGTCTCATGCCTGCTTTCTGTTTTCAGTTTTTAATCTAGGGCAAGGGTTCTTAACCTGGGATCTATGAACTTTGTTTTGTTTTCTCCCAAGTATTTTGCTAATAATATTTCAATGTAACTGGTTTTCTTTGTAATCCTTGGCATCTTATTTATGCATTTAAAAATATTATGGCCCATAAGCTTCACCAAGCTGCCAGAGGGATCTAGGACACCAAAAACTTAAGAAGGTAATGGGGTTATGGGGCAATGAGAACAAAGAATGAAAAGGTATCTAATGTGAAATATCACTTTCTGATTACACATGGTAACTCACACTTGAGTAGCACTCCAAAGTTTACAAAGCACAGCATGCCTGCTATCCTCCACCTTTTGTCAATGAAGAGAATGGGGCAGAGAGAAATTCAGTGACTTGCCCCAGGTCATACAATTAGGAAGCACCAGAGTCAAAACAAACTCAAATCTCCTGATTCCAAGACCACATATGCCAACAAAGTTTTGGCTCAGTTGGGTCCAGAAGTTGGCTACCGGGCAAACAACCCCTACCAAGGTCGACAAAGCCTCTGTGTCCTAAGGCATCCTCAGGAGAATTTTCTGGCTTCCTCAGAGGACAATGGGACAACCGCCTAAAAGCCTCTCTAGAGTACCCCCTTCAAACCACACAAATAGGTTATTACTTCCCCTCTTCCAAAGAGCCAATGCCCAGGGCAGTTGTATTCCATGCGGCTCAGATCCTAACGAACTTCAAATTTTCATGTTTAGAGGCCAGAGGGCCCTTAAAGCGGCATCGGGGAACTTCAAGCAGGTTGGTACAACATATAGCACATACTCTGTATCAGGGACTGTGCTAAGCATTTTGCCAATATTATCTCATTTAATTCTCAGAACAACTCTGGGAGGGAGGTGCTGTTATTACCCCATTTTGCAGTTGAGGAAAAGGAGACAAAAGGAGACTAAGTGACTTGCCCAGAGTCGCACAGCTAGTAAGTATCTGTGGCCACATTTGACCTCGGGTCTCCCTGACCCCAGGCCCAGGACCCTACCAGATGAACTCAGCCTCTGGACCACCCTTTGTACCCCGGTTTAAAAATTATAGAAGGACAGGATTTAGATCTAGAGACAGAATCTTAAAGATACTTAGTGGGTTTACTTATCAAACAGCCTATTCCCATCTTAATAAGAGAGTCTGAGAAGTACAATTCCCCAGTTAAGCTATGGCCCTAGTCGCCTCCCTCAAGCCATATATAATAGCCTCTCTACTCAGCCTGGTAGATATTTTCCCAGGTACCTGTAAGGTAAACAAAGACAAGACAACTCATTCTAATTTTTATTCCTCTTCCTCACCTCGATTTTATAACAATGAAAAACCAGTTTTTCATTTGGAGAAGATTTAATATGACCCTCCTGAGTTTTACTGGCATTGTATAGTTTTATGAGCTTCTGAAAAATTGTGCCTTCTTCCTTACCTCTCATCATTTCTCTGTAAACCTGTATGGTTCTCTTTGATTTACATCTTCTCCACCACCACACCCAACTGATTCAGGCATTCAGGAAGTGAGTGCATACTGTGTGCACCTTTCCTTTCCTACAGGTAGACCTTCAGATCTAGAAAGTCAGAGGTTACCAGGGCAGGAACTGAGAATGTGTTACAGGAAAGGTAAGATTCCGTTGAAGAAGTTCATTCCTATTTTATGGGGCATTAATCTTGGCTGGCCCAGTAAATTCTGCCCCTTCTCAGGAAAAGATGCTTATCAGATCTGAGATGAATTCAGATTGAAGAGAAAAAGCCAACAAAACTGATTGTATCAAATAGACATTCTTGTGATGCATGGAGAGGGTGGGGGAAGGTGGAATTGACTTATATTATTAAGCTCTAAGTCATAAATCTTTCTACCTCTGAAGCCACTGGTTCAGATCCTGTCCCAAAGGTCATTTTGGTCCTTTTTCTCCTAGAAGGTTTCTTCACCAAATAATCCAAGTGACAGATCATGAGCCATCAGAGATCTTTCTCCAGCACAGATCTGATCATATGACTGCCTTACTCTGTAAATTCTAGTGGTTCCCTATCACATCTGGGATCCAATATAAAATCCCCTATTTAGAGTCCAAAGCCCTTCATAAACATACTCCTTCCTGCCTTCCCAGTGATCATACACCTTATGCCCCAACACTTACTCTTCAAACCAGTGTCACTGACCTCCTGCATGTTCCCTCAACAAGACTCTCCATCTCTTGGCTCTGGGCATTTTCTTGGACTGTTTCCTGTTCCTGGGACATGCCACCTCTTCCTGGCTTCGTCTTAACTAAATCCCATCTTCTAGATGAAGACTTTCCCAGCCCCTCTTAATTCCAGTGCCTTCCATCTGTTCCTTATTTTCTTTCTATCCTGTATATAGCTTGTTTGCATATATTTGTTTGCATGTTTTCTCCCCCATCAGACTATGAGTAGAAATCATCTTTTGCCTTTTTTTGTATCCCCAGGGCTTACCATAGTGCCTCAACACATAGTAGGTGCTTAATAAATGTTTATTGACTAACTGGATCTGCAGTCTCACCCATTTTCAAAAGGACTGTCTTAGACCTTTCTTTGTACCCCAGGCTCTCACTATCTAACCCCTGTAAAGTGTACAGTGCCTGGTACATAGTTAACTCTTAACAAATGTTTACTAACTGATGTGACCAACTGACAGAATCTTCCATGGGGGCAGCCTACAGAAAAATATTTGCTTCCTCTGCTCCCACCCAACTGTATTCCACCTGGGTCCCCTTGGGCCATGGAAAATGGCTTATGGCAAGTACAGCTTCACACTATCCCAGCTACCCTGGCAGCTTCCATCTGCCCCTCTGTTTCAGCTGCCTAGTTCATCAGGCTGCTACAAGAATTCGAGACTCCCTCCCCTCCATCCCCACTCTGCTCTCACCCCCACAAAACTAGGGAAGAGAAGTTTCCCAGTGAGATACACAAGGGACAGGTCAACTTGCTCATCATGAGTCCTGATGCTTTTTTTTTAATTCTGGAGATGGGGGAGGGGAAGAGACTGTTCTCAAGGGAAAGATGAACAAGACCTGTAATAGCAATATTCCAACAGGTGGTTCCTGAGGCGATGATGGCTCCTGCGCCTGCTCCCTTTTACAAAAGGTAAAGACTCAAAAGTTCTTTAAAGTAAACAAGGCACTTTTCAGGGGTCGGGTCACTCCTGATCGTTTTCCAGCCTCCACAGGTAAAACAGGAGTACAGGTTACCCTGAAGATGTCTGACCATTCTCCGCAGTCACGCTAACGGGTGAGCACACAAAGAACAGCTCGGGAAGAGAGCCTAATCAATGCAGCATAACCTTTCACAGAGTCTCTTTCCTCTCACCACCCCCACTCATGTATCCACAAATTCAGCCTTCTCTCCCTCCGTTTCACTCCTCGGGGCTGGAGCGGGGGGAGCGGGGAAGACAGGGGCTATTCTGAAGCCTCGAATCCCCAGTAACCCTTTCACACCCCCGGGGCTCTCCCTGGGTCCTTCACTGAGCCCACGATGAACCTGGGAAAAGTACAGCTGGCAGAAGCGTCGGCTTTCTTCTCTGGGGTCACATCGCCCGTTTTGCCTTGACTTAAAAGCAAGTGGCAGGGGTTTACACCGGTCCTGGACAGCAAGCATCCCACCAGAACTGGGGAGGGATCGGAAAGGAGGCGAAGGAACGGGGACCAACGAGGCACTGACGTTACTTACTCCGGGGAGGGGGCAGAAGGTATCCGTTTCTCAGTATCCTGGCGTGACCCCGTTATCTCAGGACCCAGGGCAGGGGAGGGAGGGCCTTTCACCTCCCCGCCACTGCGCTCATGACGCTGCACGGGAGTGGGGCGAAACGTTCAACGGGGCAAAACCCCTAAAGTTTGGTGTCCTCCCGGGAGGGAGAAGGAACGATGCACGTGCACGCGGCGGGGCCACGCCAGGGGAGGGGGCGCCCCTCGGGCGGCAGGTCAGCCCCCATTTAACCCGGGCGGGCTATTCGGGAAAACCCGGGCGCGGGCAGCTCGAACAGCCCCGGGAGCCAACAAGCACGACCTCATCTTACCCCCCTTGGGGCGGAGGGTGGGTGGCCGCGGCTGGCAACAGTCTGGGATCCCGCTCCCCGCCGCAGGAAGCCCCAGGGCGTCTGGGACGCGTCCCCGAGGAGGGGGCAGGGGGAGGGTCAGGGAGGGGCGAGGACCCCCACTGAGGAGCCTCTGGCGGGGGGCGGCCCTCCGAGGTCTCGGGGAGTGGGAGGGCCCGAGGAGAGCTGGGGTCCTAGGATAGGAATGCCCTCCCTCCCCCGAGAAAACGGGCCGTGAAAGGGTCCGAGAGCTAGTCCTCGCGGAGAAGCATCCCGGGGACCAGTGATTGTCGGCTGAGACCCGGGAGGGGGGGCGGGTATCAGGGGGTGCGCCGGGGGGGAGGTATGGAGGCGCGGACCGCGGGGGGCTCCGGGGGGAGCGGCTCTCACCTGCGGACCAGCACGAAGCCTATGACCGCCAGCAGAAGGAGGATAAGTTTCCGGCGTGGGTCTCGCCGCCGGCTGGAGCTGCTCCACATCTTGGGTGGCGGCGGCGGCGGCTGCTTCTGCCAGGGGTCACGGTCACGATCCTTGCTCCGGCTCCGCTCGGGCTCCGGCTCCGGCTCGGACTCGGCTCGGGCTCCGGCTCCCGCTCCGGCTCCGGCTCGCGATAGCAGCCAGCCAGCCGGAGCCCGTTTCCTAGGAAACCACCCCTCCCAGGCCCGCCCCTTTGGCCGCGCTAACTCTCAAGGTCCCGCCCATTCGCGCCTCTTATTGGTTTCCTTCCGCGTTGGCCCCACCCCCCGCGGCCTAACTTGGTCAAGCTCGGTTACCGAAGGGGTGGAAGGGGCGGAGCCCGGCGCCCTGGGCTCCTCGCGGCTGAGAGAAGACCCGGCCCCGTCGGGTTCCGCATGCTGTGCCGAAAGCTGCTGGCTGCTTTTCCCGCCTCCCTGTGCCTCCGCGGAGAGGCTGTGAGGCGGAGACCTTCGGGCGCGGCCCGCCGTTGGGTCGGCCCCCGCCCCTCACCGCCCCACCCGTGCTCGCTGCGCGCCCAGCCCCTGCCGGTTCCTGAAGGGAAGCACGCGGGGAAGGCGAAGCCCCAGCCCGCTGCTGCGGCCAACGGGACGGAGCTAAATAAACGCCCGGGGCGATGCGAGCAAACGCCCGGCACATCCGAGCGGGCGGATTCTACAAAGCCCCGAAGTAAAAAGAGAGTTCCCATGCCAACCTTGTGGGCACTGCCCACAGCCCGCAGCCGGTTAAAACGTCGTGGTTTTCATGAGGACCCATGCCAGCGGCACGGCCTCTGCCAGCCTCAGTGTCCTCGGATAATAGTAGTGCCTCGCTCCCCGGGTGGTTGGGAGGATGCACACCCCAAAGCTTTGTGTAAATGCTCCTGTTACTGTCATTAGCCGCCTGTTCTGGGATGAACCTCTCCACGCCCAGGGCATCAGGGCATAGCTCCAGAGCCGGGAAGGACCTTCCAGGGCCGTGTAAATCCCCCACCCCTTCAACGGACACGGGAGGAAACAGGGTGAAGGAAGTAAGCCTTGCCAAAAGTCAAAGCACGTGTAGTGAGCCTCGGAGGTAGGATGGGACCCGGCTAGAACCTCTGATTCCAGAACCAGAACACCTACCAGTGCACTCAGTCATTATCCTGGGAGGCCAGGTGCAAACACAAAATACTGATACTTTGTGTATTTGATACTTTAGACACAAAGTATCAATATTCATAGGAACTAAAATTAATAATAGCTTTTTATATAACATAGAAGAGCTTGACAAATATCTGCTATCTCCTCTCCCTGGGAGAGGTTTTTACCGTTGTGGAAACTGAGATAAGCTGATTGACTTGCCCAAGGTCACATAGTTATTATCAGGCTGAATTTGAACTCAGATCTTCCTGAGTCCAGGCAGTTTGTAGGAAAGCCTACAAGAACTCAGGGGTCACCTCTACCATCTGTAAAGCATCATCTTTTAATCAAAGTCCGCTGCAAGTCATGTCATCCTCTTGATGTCATGGTCCTCTTGCAGAAGGAAGGACAAACACAGCAACTTGTAAATGGAATAAATAGATCATGGGATGGTAGATTTAGATGGTATTCTTTCCATGGTAGCACACTTGCTAAATCCTCATGCCAATGAAGATGCTGGGATTTGAGGGACTGACTAAATATATTCCCCAAAGCTCTCTAGAGCACACTGAACTATCTCTGAACCTAAGGAATTTCCAGGAAAATATTCATTTTGGTAGAGGAATTCAGAGTGGACATCAAGAGCAGCAGAGACACCAAAAATGCTACCGCCACGATCACCTTTTCCTTTTGCTTTAAATTCATTTGTCCTTCTGTTGCATAAAGTGCTGAGTGTGCAAGCCTATTTCAGAGCTTAATGAAGCCTCCCTTAAGAGCCAGACTGGTCAGCAATTTTTAGCTGCCTCTCTCAAGCACTAGGCAAATATTTAGTCCAGTTTAATGATAAACAAGAAAATACCAAACCAAAAAAAAAAAAAGGATAAAGTTAAACCAATCTGTTATAGTGGTCTTTAATTCACTTTTCTACCCCTTCCTTACCACTCCTGACCAAAGAGAGGAGGGGAAATACCAAAATTAAAATGGGGTAGCATGGGCATAATTTCTTCAGCTTATAACCTTAACAAATTATTTTAAAGATCATCAGCTCAAAAAACCAACTTGAGACAAAACCAAGAATACCGAAAGGACTTTGTAGCAAGTCCTTTGTAGGAAGCCTGAACTGCTTGTTCTATTCCGGTCAACATTTTCATTAAGGCAAGGGAGGAAGAGAAAAAAATTTTTAAAAGCAAACTCTTTAAGAACAGCTGACGGCTTAATTCTGCTCCCTGTTCTCCATATCTGTTTTATTTTGGCATCAGTTTTCCTGAGCACTGTTGACTTCTGTCCTTTCCCAGGGGGTCCAATAGAGGATTTTGTCTCTGATTAGGAAGCATTCACCAGTAGCAAAGAACTTGTCCATCATGAAGCAAAGGGGCCTCAGAGCCTGCCCAGGCCCCCCTGCAAGGATGGTACTAAGGTATGGACCATTGGCTATGACTTAACCAGCCAGTTACATTACCGTGCCAGTTGGTTTGAACTAGCATCAGAGGGAAAACATTATGAGCTTCTGCAAGATTGTCCTGGAGTCCGGTAAGGCCCTTTCTAATTTAATGAAGGGAAAGTGCCTAACTCTTAAAATTCTGTGCAAAACTGAGGTCACTTTGGCATTTCTGCTCCTGGATTTAATTCTTGGAAAAAGGAAAAAATAAAGAAAATGGTGATTTTGATTCAATCCCTTGAAGGGAGAAGAGCTGAAGATACCTTTAATGTCTTATATTTTCCCTGGTGACAGGAGAAAATGCCCTAGAAATAAGGGCAGAAGTAAGGGAGGAAAGATGTGATTGGGGGGATAGTGAACTTGGAGAGTGAAAAAAAAAGACCAGGAGATAACTGAGAATTAGAGATAATATAACAGCACCCCATGGTACAATGGAAAGAATCTTGGATTCAAATCCTGCCTCAGCTGTTTTTTCTGTGGAATCTTGACCAAGTCATAGAACGTCTCTGGGCCTCAGTTTCCTCATTGATAAAATGAAGGTGCTGGATGTGATGCCCTGTTAGGTCCCTTCTAGCTTTCAACCTCTCATTAACCAATAAACATTTATTAAGTAGTCATTCTGTCTACTTGCTGGGGATGGATACACAGGCAAAAGTCAATTTACCTGCGCTCTCATGGATCCATGAAGTGGAGCTTTGCTCTTTGTTTTGGTTTTGGCTCATCTTTTTTTTTTTTTTTTTGAGGCTGTTGGGGTTAAGTGACTTGCTCACAGTCACACAGCTAGTGAGTGAGGCCAAATTTGAACTCAAGTCCTCCTGACTCCAGGGTTGGTACTCTACTTACTGTACCACTTACCTGCCCAAAGAGCCTGTCTTTAAAAAGGGAGTTAGTGGGTATGGTACAGAGGGGTTTTCAAAAGTCCTGGTAGAATTCTAAGCTCTTAAGTTACTAAAGCTTAACAGGGCACTGAGATTTTGGGATCCCCCTGTATAAATGTGGCATGCTCTAAAACCAAGTTCTGTGAAAACTGGAGCAGCAGTAATGTTTTAGTGTTCAGAGCACCCCAGGGTCCACCTTTGTCCACTAGGGAGCACACAAGGTGTGTCTCATTATTAGGGAACTTTCTCTAAGCCAAGAATTCAGGAGGCTAATGAAATACCAAGCCCTTCATCCCCCTTCCCTCCTCCCTTTCCATCCAAAAGGACACATGTTTAAATCTAGAGTTTTCTGTTCTTCAAGGTTGTTTATTTGCTGATTTAAATATTACTTTAAAGTAGACCTGACCAACATAGAGCCTGGCCACTTCTGGCCTACCAAAGGGGCCTACAGGTAGAATGCTGTGCAGGCCTGCTTTTTACATCCTCTGCATTTTTCTTGGGCCACCTGAAATCATCTGGCAGGTTGCAAGTGGTCTGCAGGGAGTATGTTGTGTAGGACTGCTTTAAAGTCTGCTTTCTCAAAATAGTAATAACAAGATCTGCTTTGGAATGGTATATGTTCTTATTTAATAGCAATGAAGATGTCAAGAGACATTAAGACAGTAACTGAAGTTGGTAGAGAGGCAAACAGAAGTCCAAACAGTTTAAAACTGGAGTGGTGGTGGTAGTGGTGGTTTTGCTCCTAGATAGGGCTTCTCAATTGGAGAATCTTAGGGTCTTGACTTAACTGTTTTTGGATAAGCTTCCCAAAAGGAAGAACAGATCCGGACATAAGGGTTTCCTCCTGCCCTTCAGGCTAAGGGGAGCTAGTTTCCATTGCTTTTTGGGGGGGTGGAGCCTGGGGATGGAGGAGTATGTTACTGAACCTTCCCCATTGTTTTCTCTCCATACCTGCTCAGTGGAGCAAGGGTAGTGGTGACAAAGGAGGATGTCCAGCCCAAAGAGAAGAGAAAGGGTAGAATTGGAAAAGAGTGACTCTCCCCAAATTCTTAGGATGGAGGTCAAAAGAGGGAATAATTACCCTCTCCTTTATTTTTCACCTTAGCTCCCTATGCAGCTAGATGAAGGTTACATAGGTATATACAAACATAAAGCAGTATAGTGGATACCATGCTTGATTTGGAGTAAGGACGACATAGGTTTGCATCCTATTTCTAATACTCACTAGCACAGACAAGGTGCTCGGCCTCTCTCTGAACATTATCTATTCCTTTGTTTTAGAGTGAGTGTAAATAGCAGTTGTTTCTGTTTTAGCCAGAAACCCTGGGTCTTCCTCACCCAGACTGACTTTTTGTTTTTAGACTAGATAAAAAAGGTCATCCTTTGCCTCATTTCTTCCCTAGCCTAGCTTAATCACTGAATGGGTGTTGCCTCAGTCAAATTGAGACCTGGGAAAGATCATAGCTTAAAAAGGCCAAGAGATCCCTCTGCATCAGGGCCATCTCCTGGCATCTTGGTCTATATCTGGCCACTGGACCCAGATGGCTCCGAAGGAGAGAGTAAAGCTGGTGACTTTGCACAGCCCTCTTGTCACCTTTCTGATGTCATGGTCCTCTTCAGGAAGGAAGGACAAACAATGACAACAAATAGGAATAATAATACTTGCACAATCTACCTCACAGGGTTGTTCTGAGGCTCAAATAGAACATGTGAAATGTTTTACAAATCTTAAAGCATTATAGAAAAGAAGCCATTATGTGGAAGGGAAACTGAGGTAAAAATAAAAGACACTAATAAAATCCTTTAAAAAGAAATGTAAGATATTACTATAATAATAACACTTATTATGGCAGAGAAAATCATTGAACTACTTTTGACTATTGCCTAGGGATATTCACACTTCACTCAATGTATTTCTGCCTTTATTTACTGTGGCCTTGAATGAACTAGACTGCCTGATCTGGAGACTGCCTAAATTCTGTCATCTCAGATCAATCATCCTGAGACTGCCTACCCTCCTCTTTCAGGCTGACCAGTCTAAAGAACTATGTAGGACCTCCTTTTCCTTATCATCTTAATCATAGATGTGAATAGAACATAGGCCAAGTGTGCTGGCCCACGAGGGCACACCTGGTTTATGTTCTTTGCATGCAAAACCTAACTATGGATTAGGGCATTAAAGCCTCACAAACAAATGTAGAAAAACAGAAATATTATAAGTGCATCTTTTATCATCCATAATAAAAATTACATTCAATAAAGAACCTTTTAACAAAGATTAAAAATCAATTGGAAATGAAGTAATACTAAAGAATGAGTGGTTCAAAATCATGGAAATAATAATTTCCTTAACGATAATCACAATAATGAAACAACACACCAAAATTTGTGGGATACAATCAAATTAGTACTTTAGGGAAAATGTATACCTTTAAATGCTTTCTTCAATAAGATCGAGAAAGAACAGGTCAAAAATTAGGCATCAACAAATTGAACCCCTCTCAAATAAATGACAAAATAGGAATCCTATAAATCAAAGGAGAGTTTAACAAAATAGAAGTTAAAGAAAACTATTAAACTAATAAATTAAACTAGGAGTTTTAAAATATATATATATATATATATATATATATATATGTAATATGTATAATACAATAGATAAACCATTAGCTACTTTTATTTTTTTATCAGTACCAAAAATTTTTAATGAATTCACAATCAATGAAAAAGAAGTGAAAGCAATTATTAGGAGCTATTTCACCCAACTTTTTACCAATAAAATTAACAATTTAAATTAAATGAATGAAAATTCACAAAAATATAAATTCTTTGTCTGTCTGTGAACAGTATATATCTCTACCTCAAACTCCAGATTCTCTTTCTATCCAATCAAAATACTTGCCACATGTCCTCTTGATTTCTGTCTACCCCCCAAATCCATAAGCAGTTTAAGGAGCCATGGTCGATAACCACATAACTGTCAAGGCCTAGACCTTAGCAAAATAAAAGACTAAAGCTGAAGCTAGAGGTCATTGAACCAAGAAGGGGTCTGTTCAGTAGCAGCTGCTTCAGGAACTGTTGAAACCTTCAACTATATTTAATGCTGAGTAGGCCCAGAGCTTCCTGCCCACCCCTACTAACTGTACATGTTGTCTATCTGTATCCAACAAACTATTTACGATCAGTGTCACAAGCAAGTCAAGCCCTTAGAATAGAACTGGGAGGCTAAATGCAAGTCTGGACTATTCATTTTGATAGATGGAAAGAGGATGGCCCAAATTTGGATGCTTCTGTCAGAGACGATTCTTTTTAAAGTGTGTTCCTTAACCCTAGCTGCAGAAACTCTCGTGTAGTACATCCTTCCTCACTCCTTCTAATATCCAGTGTGTTGGCCTGGAGATAGGAATGTTCTTGCCCCAGCAAGGGATTATTGTACATTCCTAAGAGGGACCTTCAGGGCTACCTTCCAAGGGATGAAATGCTGGAGCTGCTAGTAGAAGATATCCAGGATCTTAAAGACCCTGGAGTCCTCAACTTGAATAATGGTTACCTGGGATATAGGTAAAGCCCTTGGGCTTATAGCTCTGTCTTGAGCATCAACAGCCTAAGAAGAGAGATATTGTACGCCTCACTGTATAACACCTGTACTGAACAGGTATCAATTCTGGCGGAAGTAAAAGAAGGAAAAAGTAGGGCAAGGACAAGTAGGCAAGAGTTCATCTCAATTACAATCCGTCCTTTGGAGGCCAAGTGACTTGCCCAAGACCACACAGGCTCATCAACTAGTCAAAAATTTCTGGAATCCTAATCGTGAGAACCCTTCCCCACTTCCTCTCCTCCATCTCCATTCATTATTAACTGTGGCATCAGCTTCATTTGCCAGCTCCAGCTGCTTATCTTAAGGGAGTATATAGAGTCATCTCTCTCAGGCATCCTAGAAAGACTAGAGCAAGGGCAAAGTTCTGTATACCTTGGGCACTTAAAAATTGTGCACACACAATATATAAATATATATTATATATACACATGTATATATACATATGTGTGTAAATAATTACACAGACACACTATATACATGCATATACTACATACATATAGATGTATATACATATGCACATATATATACATGCACACACATATATACAGAATCTTTTAGCTTTTACTTTAAAACATGCAAACTGGATTATCACAAAATAAATACCTGCCTCTAGTAGAAGGCAGAATTTTATGACATTAAAATGTGTATGTTATGAAAAATTATATAAAATATCACATTTTAAAAGTATGCCTCCCCCTCCTTGACACCTTGCTCCCAGAGTGTGCGGCTATCTATACTGTGGGTGCATGCAAGGACTTTCCTCAAATTAAGTTTAACAACAACAACAACAAATTTAACGTCACCGTAGGACTCTACCCAACAGTCTGGATTATTACCTTAAAGGGGAATATACTTGTACTAAATACGGCAATCGCCTTAACAAACACAACCGGATTCACCAAGAAACTTCTATAAAATAATAATCAGAAGGTTTTGTCCAAACCTTTTCTTCCAACATACAGATTCCTACAGCTTGTAGTTCAGGTTTGATTTCTTATTTATGCTGATGGATTATATCTTCAGTTCCTTGCTCCCCACTTCCTCTGACTTCCCCAGGCTGTGAAAGATCAAATTTACCCTGGGCTAAATCTCTAAGAGGATATTAGGGTTGTTGTGTTTATCCTTCTTTTTCGAAGACATCAGAGAAATGATGACATGAACTTGCACTTGACTTTGAGTGAGGGAGGGCTGTGCAAGGTCACCAGCCTCACTTTCTCCTCCTGAGCCATCTCAGAGGATACGAGGAAAATTAACATGTGCCTCAAACCAGGTCGCTGCTGCCACCTACTGTCCTCTGCAAAAATCTTGGAGATCCTAATTTCCCTGTGCAGAGTTTTGGTCGCACATCTCTATCTTAAAGCCCTTCTTTGAGCCATTCAGTTCAACTAAATAAACATTGACTAAGTCCTGGGTACTCAGGAAATGTATCTCCCTATGCCCACACTGTGCCAACCCTGGGACAGAAAAGACAAAAATTAAGCGGTGTCTTACCCTGGACAAGCTTATGTTCAATCAGGGCAAATAATCAGTACATAAAGTCCCTCACTCCATACCTCCAATTATCAGGAAGAGCTATAGTCACTTAAAAGATCACTTAATCAATTGATCAACACAGTAAAAGTTAACTAGATAAATAATTATCAATTTTCCAGACTGTGGTATGTATTGGGGAAGTTTTATAAGCCTGAAGGACCAGTCAATTAGTTCTTTGATTCTAATTACAAGGTTCTAGAAATGACTCAAAAGAAGTAATTCTAAAACTAAAGCAGTATCAGATGAAAATAAGCTGTCTTGTGGTGTATTACCACTGGTCCTAAATGGCAGTTCCATTCAGTATTGATGACCCTGTGCCTCAACTCCCTGAACTCGATTTGAAGTTCAGGAAGTTTGGGTTTCTATTTTGTTTTTGTACCCCTAGAAACTACCCATAGTACTTGGCATACAGTAGGGACTTAATGCTTTTAGACCAGGCAGCCCACCAAAGGATTTCGGGTGACCCATGAAAAATGTAGAGGAAAATATCCTCTACATTTTTCTGAGCCACACTTTGGCAAGCTGTGGGCCACAGGTTGTGCAGACCTGTTTTAGATGGTTTGAGTATGCAAGCTCTCCTTGCCAAGTTGTGTCTGCCAGTTCACAGCCTCCCTCAGAGCAGTTTTTTCTACCCCAAAGGAGGGCTAGATGAGAAGCCTCCTTATAATCTCTCCTGGGGCATTCTTGTGCAATATACCTCAAGAAGAGGAAATGAACTGGGAGGCAAGATTGACCTCTGGGAAAGATATTAAGAAGCTAAGAATGTGCCTTAGAGTGCCGGGATTAGGAACTCAGGGCCTTCCAAAACCATCTGTGGGCCACTAATTTACAACTATCTACATTCCACTGAGTCAGTCCATCAATAACAACAACCAATTATTTGGTGCTGAGCATGTGCTAGGCAGACTGTGCAAGAGGACACTGAGCTGGGCCTAGATCTGAATAAAACAATTTGATTGCCTGTGGAAAGTTCCATGGCACTTTCAGCAATGTTCAACTGCTTGCTGATACATTCAAAAAAAATGTTTTAACCCTAATATTCATTCTTCCAGGGATGCTATATAGATGACTGTCAGTCATGAAACAGCAAATCTCCAAAGGCCATTTGGGTAACTCTTTTGGGTTACTCACAATGGATAGATACTTGGTGAGGATCGTAGGCTGAAGTATAGAAACAACAATGATTTTATGTGTACAAAGTGTCACATAAATATATCATATCACAAAAGAGCTCATCAAAGAAATCCATGCTCAAAAAAGAAAATGGACTGGTTTTGTAGCAAAAGGTACTGGAGTATAAATGCTTTAAGGAAATACATATCTATTTATATATATGTATGTGTGTGTGTATATGCATATGTATACACATACATATACACACATATACTTATATAATATGAAAGCTTTAAGGAAGAAACACAGAGCTCATACCAATAGAGACTTTAGGTAAGTAGAATTTATTGACTTTAAGCAGATGATTCCGTGAGGATGTATGCCTCTCTGTGATGAGGCCACTGGGGGTACTTTCATCTTGATACGATACATATTCAGGAGTTGATCCAATCCCCCATCACCTCACACTGACCACGGTGGTTCCTGAATGATGGGATTTCCATTGTTTTATATTCAGGACTATGAAAGGAACTGGCGGCTGCTCCGGAGTCACCTTTGGTGAGTCATTTCATCTTTCTAGGGTTCAGTTTCTTCATTTGCAAATTGAAAAAAAACTAGAGTATACAGCCTTTCATGATGTCTACTAGCTCTAAATCTGTGATCCTATAATAAAAGAGAAATGGACCCCAAGCACCTTTGAACACCCCAGGCCTAAGCAGGCTAGGTAAGAATACTCATGAGACTGATAAAATCCCTTCGGTTCATCTTTTTTCTTTTTATTATCAGTCATTCTAGCTGTTTACATATGCATGTTTGTCCTCATTCTTCTGAGGGAAGGTGCCTAAGTCTAGCCACAGTGTCACTTACTGCCTAGAGTAGAGGTTTTGTAATCTTTGTGTCATGGATTCTTTTGGCACTCTAGTGACTTCTCAGAATAATGCTTTTAAATGCTAAAATAAAATACTTGAGACTAAAAAGGAAACAAATTATGCTGAGATATGGTTATCAAAATATTTTTAAAATCAAGTTCCATAGACCCCAACGTAAGAAGCCCCCTTGTCTAGAGGAAAGGTTCCAAAATGTCTGGTAGACCCTCTATAAGAGGACTGAGACAAGAACAGAAGAGGGCTATGTTCTGCACCAACGGAGGAAATAGCCACCTTAATGAGGTTCTGGATTTCCAGAAGTCCTGAAACCCCAAAGTGGTGGTGATTCTGTCTATTTTGAAATAGACAATATAAAGCTCCCTCAGATGAAACACCTCAGAATTTCTGCACCATTCGACATAGGATTAGAAGAAGAAAGGGTCTTGTGTTTCAACTTTCTGAGTAGAGCGAGGGTTTTCCCACTAGGAAAGTTATATTCAGGATACAGGAAAGTACCTCCTAAACCCATATATTTGAAACAGTCTTACTGGTCCTTGTCAAGAATATCATAATATTTCTTATCATCTTGATGCTTTTACTGAATAAAAATTCATCATCATTCTCTGTGTACTTTTTCTTGGGCATTAGTAACATTGCTGAGTTAACATGGAAAATTTTGTGCCCTTATTTCAGATTTCAAAATAAAGTCTCAAAATATTATAAAGTATAATGAACTTTTGCAAATGAAAATGATAGTTCCAATAGGAAAGAAGGGCAGTTTTTGTCTTTGAACTCAGAGTTCAGCACGGTGCCTGGCACGTGGCCTGGCTTCACTGAATATTGTACTGAATCCAAGACAGAATATGCAATTTACTTCATGCTCATGGTCCTCCACCCTCCCATCTCTCCACAATGAAAGAATGTAGTATACCTTACTTTAAGCAAGTCCAACTTATAAAAACTTAGGTTTACATAAAAGAGAAATCCCTTGTTTTACAAAAAAATTGTGGGATTACTTTAAGTAGCCAGCTCCCTTGATAAATTTTTAATAGAACTGAGCACAAATGAAGCTGTTCAGAAGCATACCATTGTGTAAAATCAGTTCACAGAATTCCTTCTGCTTGTTAAGTGCCTTATTCTTCTCCTGCCAAGAGAACACCTACCTTTGCCCTTACGCATGGGGAGTGAGGGGCAGGCAGGAAGAATGCAGAAATGTTTTGCCATCAGAGACTCAAAACTGACTCAGCCTGAGGGGCTTTGTGTGCCCTGTTCCTTACGTCCCTTAAAGCACCACTTCCCTTCCTCAGTTCCTTCAAACAGCTCTTCCAGGGACACTTAACTCTCAACTGGAATTTGTGGGACAGAATATCATTCACATGGGGTTCAGCATGGGCTGGACATGTGAGCTGCATGGGGCAAGGTTGTTTTTGCAGCAAGGTTTTTTTCACAATCGTGCTTACCTTTGGCAGATACTGAGTCTCATTTGCCTTATTAACAAGAGGGAAGGCAGCCTAAGAGGTAAAATTATGCTTACCATGTTTTTGTTGTTCAGTCCTTTCAGTCGTGTCTGACTCTTGTGACTCCATTTAGGGTTTTCCAAAGAGGTTTGCCTTTTCCTTCTCCAGCTCATTTTACAGATGAAGAAACTGAGGCAAACAGGGTGAAGTGACTTGCCTAGAGTCACACATCTAGTAAATGTCTGAGGTCAGATTTAAACTCAGGAATTTGAGTTTTCCTGACTCCTTGTCCAGCACTCCATCCATTGTACCACCTACCTACCTACTATATGTAATCCATAAGGTATATAGTTGAGAGATGGCTGTTCTCCATTCCCCCTGCTGGGTAGAACAGGCATGGTAAAAGCTCCATGAGTGGAGATTACCGTCCTTAGGGCTGTGGGTCTTTGTTTTCCAGACTTAATGTTTCCAAAATTATCCCCATGGCTTCCCTCAGAGCCTCCCAACTAAGTTCTCTTAGCTTTTCTTGCTGTTTCTTCACTATGAAGGAATTTTGCTCAGGAGAGCCCTTGGCCATCTGAGCTGACACACAGCAGGGTGAGGGCAGAGAATTCAATACCACAGAATGCAAGACTTCTTTCTAGTCAAAGACTTCATCCTTCTCTAGTGATTAGGAAGAATGTTGCTGATGGCATTTTATTGCCCTCTTTTTTTCTCTCCTGGGAGAGCTGCCAATGAGCAGCATAGTGCCCAAGAAAAGCTTGGAGCAGGGGCCATCCAGACCAAGAGAAGTGAGGGCCCTGGATAACCTGCAGACTGGTCCAAGTCTTGTCCTTGACGCAGATCTCATTAATATGGACTTCTAGAAAAATCTCTGCCCTTCTTATCCTATCTTCTTTCCTGACACAATTGCAGTAATATGACTAGTACAGTGGAAAAAAAGACTGACTGGAGTCAGAGGACCTGGGTTCGAATGATCTCAGATGCTTAGTTCTTGCATGATTTTGATCTCATAGGGCTTATGTTTCCTCATCTGTAAATTAAGAATATTTTACTATGTGGTTGCCGAGATCTCAGCTGCCTCAAAACTCCAAGGCACCTCAGAGATTAACTGGACCTTTTTACACCATGTTTGATAAGTTAAAAGACACCCAGGGAAAACCTCAAACACTGAATTTTATTACATTTCAAACAACTGAGCAACAGCAAAAGCAAGCAAACAAACCTGAATCCCTAAAATATGAAATCATAATCACAGAAGACAAAAACAATTCCCTAGAGAAATAGAAGGCCAAGCCTGGCATCTTCCCCATGTGAGTCAAAAAGCAGGAAGGAGAAAGGACCTCCACTGATCTGAGGAGTCAGAGAAGTTGAGGGAAGTCATGAAGACACATGGAAACCTCTGGTAGAAAATTTTTAGTTTAGCATTCATTTCCTGAGAGTCTAAATCTCCTTGCAAGGGACAAAGAGGCTACATTATAGCCTTGGTTGTGATTTATTTCCACTCCCTACAAATAATACCTATGTTGAAACTGAAAACATATGTATCTGACTTACAAAAACAGAGATCACAGAAACTGGCTGAGTTCAACTGTCCCTGATGATAGGTGACTATAGCCTCTCTGCTTCCATTCTAGAATATCTCTTCCTTTCTCCAGAGTTTGAGGGGTGGGAAGAAAGATCATGTCCTGCAAACTGAACTCTGCCAGCCTCAGGACTACCAGACATCTGTGAAAGCAGAGTCCTCCACAAGCTTCTCATCCTTTCCCATGCCCTGTATTCAACAAATGGTGTTTGACTTCCTTAAATTGGGAGTTAACTCATAGGGCTTTAGTAGTCCCTGTTGCGACAACGGCAGAGCCTAACAGGGTATGTTAAAACTGAATTCATGCTATGGCTAAATAAAATAAAGAACATATTTACACTCCAATGAATCAATTAAAAAAAAAAACTAAGGCTTCAACTTGATAAATAAGTTTTGCCTTGCTTACAGGTCTCAGTATCTAGTCTAGCGACCCAGAGAAGCTTACCATAGGAGAATTTGATTTAGTCCTACTAATCTCCTTAGAAATTTCTCCCATTCACTTCCAAATAAGCAAAGTAAACATGAGATCGACTCCCCACAAAACCCCTTAAAGAAGGGACAATTGGCCATAAAAGCTTCAGACCAGTCCACCCTGTGGTACTTCCTCTGTGACTGGACCCTCTGGCTGTGAGGTGAGGCAGGGTGGGGCTGGAGCCTCCCTAGATCTGGAAGCTGGGAAAATCTTTCTACTCTGTAGACTGTAGTGGATTAGCCGGACCTATCAGAAATCTAAAGAAAAGATGTCTATCCTACTCTACTTCCCCCCCCCCCCCGCCCCCCACCAACGCAAAAGTTCTTGAATAACTGGAGCTAAACAGCTCAGGGAAAGAAATGGCTGTGGCCTAAGGAGGGTATGTCCTTGGACTTGATGACCTTGACTGACTTCATTTCCTCAAATACCACAACCTGTCAGGGAGAGATGGGCTGAGACTTAACAACATGTAAAGAGAGCTCTTTGATAGCACAAAAGCATGGGCTAAAAGGTAAACCTAAGTCTCAGGGCATAAGAGATGGGTAATTAAAAAACAAGGAAGCAGTGCCTATGTGTATGAGATAAGATACAGGGTTAAGTCAGGATCAGTCCTTTGTGCAGCTCCTCACTGTTCTTCACCCTGTATAAGGGACCCATAGTATTTTTTTAAAAGTCTATGATGGGCAGAGCACAAAGGAGCTTAGTGGGGAGACATTATAATTTGAACCTTAGCCCTAGATTTATCTATCCTGAAACTGGGGAAAACGCAGAGCTGGGAAAAGATGAGGCAGTGCATAAGGGGCAGGGAAGGAAGGTGGGAATCTCACCTCATTGTCTCCGGGGTGCAGCCAGGTGCCACATTTCAAGTCCTAGGTTCTGGTCATTGATTAAGACCACTCCCTTAACGCATCCCTGAGAGAGACCAGGCAGGGAGATAGGATCACAGGAGATAAAGAAATCAAAGAAGATACAGACATAGGTATTCTAAGAAGCCTGAGGGTAGGGGCTGGCTTTTTTTTTTTTTAATCTTTGAGTCTCCATAGGGTAAGCATAGTGCCCTGCATGATAGGAGTTTAATAAATGAATAGAGAATTGAAATGTCTCCCTTATTTCATCCGGGACCCTGATATTGATGTCCAGCTAGGATGTCACTTGGGGGCATTGTCCTGTTGTCCCTATGCTTAAAGATAGCAGAGAAATATATGATAAAACCTCTTTCTGAGGTTTTGTGATGATACCACTGTGATTGTGGGAAGCCTTGTGTTAGATCTCATCTTCACTCCACACCATACCACAGAGTCTGGGGGCAACCTGCCCATTTTTCCCCCTAAGAATCCACTATTACATGCTGGCTATAGTACCCTAAGGATCCAAGATCATCCCATTTGGGTCTTGTTGTTTTAAGCCTGGGTCTCCCTAGCTTAGTCAGGCTTGTAAGTCCAGGAGTTACTCACAACCCTAGTCCCTCTGTGATTGGCACAGGGGCTTTAACTTGTTCAAAGTTTTCTGACATGGGCCCGTATTCTCCTCCTAAGGCAATCTGATGGTCCTCAGTTCCCAGGGGCTCACCATATTAATGACAGATTTAATGTGGACACAGATTGGTTTAGCCCACTGCAGCTTGGAGCCCAACTCAAGAGATTCACCAGCCTCAGTCTCCCCAGGGGCAGGGATTACATGCAGATACCACCACACCCAAGGGCAGCTAGGTGGCAAAATAGTTCCTGGTCTGGAATCAGAAAGACTCATCTTCCTGAATTAAAATCTGGCCTCAAACACTTACTAGCTGTGTGACCCTGGGCAAGTCACTTAAACCAATTTGCCTCCAAATCGGTAAAACGGGTTAGAGAAGGCAATGGAAAACTACTCCAGTACCTTTGCCAAGAAAACTCCAAATGGTTTCAAAAAGAGTTAGACATGTCTGAAACAAATGACCAATAACCACTACACCTATGCATCATACATATGAGAATTGTTCCCAGCCATTTCCAGTAGATGTTTGAGCAACTGTTGAGTTGTGAATTTCTCCCTCCTTTACCTTTCTCAATCCTCCTCAGGAAGAAGGAAATACTTTATCCTAGAGACCTCCAGAAAGTCCTAATATCTAGCTAGTAGACAATAGTGGTGAATTTTTTGTAACATTTGAACAAACTAGAGAAGCTACACTAAGGCTCTCTCAGAGATATGGCCCTGTCCAAGTTGTGGAAAAGTCTGTCTTCAAAGGCAAACATTCCTGGAGTTAATGGATGTCATAGTAAGAGATAGGATATGTGTATTGGATGTAGCTCCTTTAGGGTGAAAGGCTAGAGGCCCTGGGTAAAACATCTAATTCACTCACCTCCAGGGTTAGAAAGGTATCCAAAAAGGAAAGTCCAGCCTTCAAGGTGCCCTGGAAAAGGGCAGGAAATAAGACTTCATATTGGATTGGATTCCACATGATGGATTGGAGCCTTTGAGAAAAACTGAGAAGGAAGAGGGAACAATGCTTCCATGTATAGTTCCAGTTCTGGTATTAACTCCATAGTCATGTCCTTCTCTCCTCCAGGGTATCAACTTCCCAGCTACAACACTGGTACAAGAGTGAGAGACAGTGTCATAGAACGAGGGGGTAAAATAGCCTAGAAATCAAGAAACGTCCCAAGTTTGCCATAATCAGCTATGTGATTTTAATCATCACTGAGTTTCTCTGAACTCAGGTCCTTCTGCTGTAAAATGAGTGGTTTGGGCTAAAAGAGCTCTATGGTCTTTTCATGGTATAAATGTCTGATCTTATAATCACAATTGTTTAGTGAGGACCCACCTTTGGAAGAGGCTCACTTTCATCTCCAAGCTGTGGGTTTTGAACTTCCTCAAGGGTGAATAGTTCAGATAGACATCACCAATTAATCCTGTAAGAAGCAGGGAGGTAAAGGGGCATTTTCAAAGGTTACTGCAAGTTCACATGCTCAGGCTAAAGGAGCACAGAGGTAGATCTGGCTGTAGGAGGTGGTTTCCTTTTCATGGACTATCATGGAAGGAAGGTTTCTGAAAGCACTACATGTATATGTTCTCTTCTCTCTCAAGAGAAATTCCTGACCATTATCTTACATTAGCCAGAAATCTCAATGGAGGTTTCTGGGTCCCATCAAATCTACTCAAGCCAGAATATCAGAAAGAAGTGAGTGACCCTGGAAAAGACCAGGAAGACTTGCAAATATTTTTATTCTGAAGTGGGAAGGATTTTCAGGAATGTATAGAAACATTTAGGTCCTTACAGGGATTCTTAACCTGGGGTCCATGAACTTTTTTTTTTCTATTTTATATCTCAATATAATTTATTTCCTTTGTATCTTACTTTCTTTATTTTGTGCATTTAAAGATATTGTTCTGAAGAGTTTCTAGGTTTCACCAAACTACTAAAGGGTTCCCTAGCCTAGGAAATATCAGGGTAGGAGGTGGGATTAAATAAACATGAATTACACTTGACAGGACTGGAGATCATAGCACAAGACTAAACTCAGCAAGGGGACTAGATGTTTGACCTCCTCTACCATCATATTTCTCACCTTCTGACACTCTAAGCTACTCAGGTCTTGAGCTTCAAGGACTGAAGTCACCTTAGGAGTGGGTCTGGGAGTCCTAAATACCTAGTCATACCTGGACACCCTGTCATCCTCTGACCTAGGAATCATGATAGAAGAAGATACCACCTAAAGCTGTAAACTGTGTGCAGATATATCACCAGGCAACATGATCAGACAACCATGCCACATGAACAAATTAGGAAGACTGAGAATGGGAACAATTTAGTTACTGAATTGAGATCAGATATCCTGAGGGTCTAGCTTCTCACTATCTAACAATACCTTGTATATGGCAGATACTCAATAGCTATCTGTTGAATGGATGTTTCCTTCGAAGCTCCCGAGAGGTAAATGTCTAGGTGCAAGTGTCGGGGTGCTGGGGCTCATCTCAGTCATTGCTTAACCTCCCCAAAGAACAAAATAATTGGATAAGGATTAGACCTGGGAAGAATGGGGCTATAGCAGCTGCTATCAGGAGAGAATTTCAGGAGACCTCTGAGGAAAAGGGAAACAGCACCATGTGAAGGGGATTCTGGAAATGTGGAGAGATCCTCTGAGCATTCTCATCCCTTGTAACTGAAGAAGCTTCCAGAATGCTGTAAATTTTCACTTTTCTGACAAATCCCAGAAGACACCCCTGCCTAAAATTATTTCTATCACAATTTCTAATTGGCATTCCATCAATTGAAGATTCACTTATGTTAACTACTGAGAAGGGTTAATAGAGAATAAGTCTACAAATCATTCATACTTTAGTATATGTTAAGCAAATTACTTTTCTCCTGTGCCACACACCTGAGATTGGTCTCACTGAGAGAATAGGAACTTTGACAGAAGGAGACATAATTGTGAAGAATAGGCTACTTGGAGGAAAGAGACCTGCTTAAAAAGCACCATAGTGGGGGCTATGCACAGCCAAATAGTTCCATGAAGTCATTAGATACGTGAGATATGAAGGAGAGGAGATATTCAGAGGTGGAAGAGAGAAGGATAACGACCAACCTGCTCCTACATCCCTCTCACTAGGACCACTTGACCTCCACCTGAAGACAACATACACTCCATCTAAGGAATTCTCTTGATTGAACAACCTTAATAACCCAGTAAAAAAGTATAAGATGTCATTTTGGCAAAACTTAGTATTAGGAAAAAGTTTCACTTTTTTAAGAAACAGGGCTCAAGAGGAGAGATTCTGCCCTAATGACCTTTATCATCTTATCCCAAGGGACTGGAGGAGAAAGACAAAAACTGGGGCAGTCTTCAGGCCTGCTTGTCATGTGAATAGCTCCTCTACTGAAGGTCTCTTGCACATCCCAGAATGCTACCTGACCTGACTTGAGAGGTTTCCTCTGTCCCATAGGGAGACAGGAGCCTTGTGAAGCTTCATATAGAATGGTCCGGGGAAAGCGGAATTTGTTCACGGAAGAATCTCAAGCTAACTACATACAGTCAAACCTTACTAGAAATACTGCCCAGGATAAGGTGAACCTCTCTGCCTCTGCATGTTGTCTTACCACCTAGACACCAGACAAACCTTCATTTTACTGTGCTGTCTCTCTCACTTCATCTACCGGTTTAGGAAGAGAGTTCACATATGTGCTTTTTAATAGCAAGGTCTTCAAAAAGTGGCTCTTGCAGGCCCCAGTCATAGCCTTGCTCACTTCCGTGCAGCTAGAGCAGCCAGGATAAAATTCCCTGGGACTTAACCAGGTGAACAAGAATAACCCATCCCATTTCCTTCCTGTCTCTTTAAAGAGTCAACATTTCATCTCCCATTTTTGCGCTATCATCCAGGTGACAGTGCCTCTTGCTGGGAATATTCCCTGCCTTATCCCTCATTTCTTTCAAGACTCAACTCAGATTCCAAGTCCTATAGACAGCCTTTCCTGATCTCCCCAAGTTAGTGTTCTTTCCCTCCTGAAATTTCTTGTATTTACTTATCTGTTCATATGTTGTATTTCTTCAGTAGGAAGTGAACCCATTGCTACGAACTAGTCTAATTATTCTGGAAAACAATTTGGTACTATGTCCCAAAAGCTATTACACTGTGTATACCCATTGACCAAGTAATACCACTCTCCCCTAAAGAGATCAAAGAAATATAGAATGTACATTTATACAAAAATCTTGACAGTTTCTCCTTTTGTAGAGGCAAAGAATTGGAAAATGAAGGGATGCCATCAATTGTTGAGAAAGACTGAATAAGTCATGCTCTAATTATGGTTGCAGAAAAGCCCTGAGAAGGCTTCTATGAGTTGATTCAGAATGAAATGAACAGAACAAGGAGAATAATTTATACAATAGCAACAATATTATAAAGATAAACTTTGAAAGACTTAAGAATTTAAGGTTTAAGGACTTAAGCTCTCTGAACAACACAGTGACCAACCACAGTTCCAAAGAACTCGTGATGAAATACACACTCTGCACCTACATAGAAAGGTGATGGACTCAAGAGTGCAGACTGAAGCATTTTTTCTACTCTTCCCTTCTTTTATTTATTTGAATGTTTTCTTGGACATGGCTAATGCAGCAATTTATTTTGTGTGACTATACTTATTTCATAATGGATTTTGTTTTTCATGCCTTCCCAATGGGTGGGAGAGGGAAAAGAAGAGAATTCAGAATTGAATTGCATACGGTAGAGAGTTAATAAATATCTGTAAAACTGAATTTCAACCTTGCTTATCCATCATTCCCCACTCTGCCTCCACCTCAGTTTTTTTCATCTCCACAAACTTTTTTCCCTCTGCCTTCAAACATTTTCTGGTCTCTCCGATCACAAACGCATAGCTAAAGCCAAAATCCTTTCCTTGATCTACTACCCTTTCAGGTTCTAGAATTCTATCTTTCCTCTCCTTTATTGCTCAAATTATAAAAAGATTCATCCTGAACCTTGTCAATTCTCTGCAATCTGATGCCTTCTTCACTCTATGGAAAGTTCTTTCTCAGTTTCCTCTTCTGTAAAATATGGAAAAAGCATTGTGGCATAATAGATAGAAGACTGGCCTGGGTTCAAATACCATTCTGACACATAATAAGTGCTTAACTATGGAAAAGTAACTTAAATTCTCAGTTCCCAGGCAACTTTCTAAAACAGAAGAGTCAAATTTGCAGCCTGTAAACAGCATCCAGTACTCCTAATGGGTGACTCAAACCAGATTAAAATATAATTGAGAAATGTTTAGCAAAGTTAATAAAAATCCAGTATAAACAATGTAGTTTTCCAAGTCAACATGGAGCTCACAGAGATCTGTGAATTTAACACCACTGCTCAAAAGCTCTGAGTTGCACAAGAAGACTGATAGGCCTCAGCAGAAGGAGTTTCCACAGTGGAAGTTACTCACACCAATGAGATCACAGGTCCAGACCCCCACAAAAAGGGGGGAAAATACATGACTTACCTCTATGTATTGTCAAGATTGAAAAGATTCAAGCTTCAAATACTATATAAAGATGAGTTATTCCTATCCCACTGATTTGAAAACCTTCCTTTGAGCTCCCTTCCTTTTTATTCTGGTCACTAACTTACTACTTGACAGAGACCACGAGTGCATCTTCACCCTCTAGATACATTTTGCTGACTTGTGAAGGTATGATGACACTCTGATTCTGGATCAGAGGCCCCGAAGATCAGGCATTCCTCTTGGTTCCTCTTGGCAGCAGCCTTCACAGAAGCATCTGACCATACCCTATAGGTCTTGGAGGCCTGTGGCCTTTCTCCTAGATTCTACCTTTTTTTGCTCAGCCCTAAGTCTGCTGTTATCCCAGAGGATTGTGGCTCACTATATTCCATAGGCCCTATGGGACAGGATAGGACCAGAATCTTTATTTCTTCAAATAGCCCTCTCAGGTGACAAGCACTGAACCATTCCTTCCTTGAAACCAGGGCAGTAGTGGAGTTTCACAGTTATAACCTCTATCCCACTGAATCCAGAGAATAGACCCTGTCTCAATTTCTTCTTTTTATCCCCATCAAACTTTATCTCTTATTTTACTTATTTGTATATACATCCCATTCTCCTCACCCCTCTCCTCAATTTAAGTTATTTTTTTGGGGGGAGGGGGTTAGTCATTGTATCCCCAGCACCAAGCCCAGTGCTTTGTACATATATTTCTTTAATTGAATTCTTGGACTCTCAGCTCCTGTACCAGCATTTTATAGAACCCACTTTTACAGTGATAATCTAGGTTTGGGCCCAAGTTGAGTTGCCCACAATTCTCCACCTGCAAGGATACTCAGTCTGCAAGGGACACATGAATCCATGGTGACTGCTTGGCCACACTATCTTTAGTGAAGTCACACTGGACATGCAACCCTTCAGTGAATCTATCCCTCCTGACCACCGGACCTGAGGGCAGTGCACCAAACCCCACCAACTCATGACAGAACACTACTGAATTCAGGCCCTTACTCATGGGGCTTCATAGGGCTCTGCACAGAAACTTCTTAACTCCTCATTCTTTATAGAGTCATGCAATCTGAGAGCTAGAAGGGACATAAGAGACCATTTAATCCAACTCACACCTCAAAAAAGACCCCACTATAACACATTTAACAAGAGGTCTTCCAAAACCTTTACTTCAAGACTCTTCTTCAAGACTTCTTCACACTTCCATGTGACCCCAAGTGAACAATTTCTCCTGGTTCTTCCCAACTGGGTCAAACAGAACATGTTCAATCTATCCTTTCAAATACCTAAAGATGTACCTACCTGTTTTCCCTGAGACTTTTCTTCTCCAGGTTAAATACATTCAAATCCTTCAAGTGCGCCTCACATGTGAAAGACTTGAGGACCTTCACCATCTGAGCTATTCTCCTCTGGATTACTCTGCAGCTCATCAACATCTTTCCTCCAATGTGGTGCCCACAATGGAACATAACACTCCAGACCTCCCTTGTGTTATTCTTAATCAGGGAAGAATCACAGAATCAGATACTCTTCAGACATTCTCTGAAGAGAAAGTCCTTTACATAGGAAATGAAAAGACAAAAATGACTAACAGGGAATTGATATCGAAAATGAATGAGAAAAGAGTTAAGAAAGCTCATCATCCCTGATGAACTCAAGTCACTGGAGTCAGATGAACTATGTTCTCAGGTCTTAAAAGAACCAGAGGATGTGACTCCTGAGCCACTCTGCGTAATATCTGAAAAATCATGGAAAACAGGAGAGGAATTATCCTAATTTTTAAGCAGGGAACGAGAACAGCCTGCAAATGATAGGCCAGTAAGCTTGACTTCAGTCCCTGTGACGGTTCTGGAAAGGTTCATTAAAGAGATCTCTCTAGAAAGAGAAATGATGATTAAAGTCTTCATCCAGGACATAATAATCACATGAGACTAGTCACATTTCCTTTTTTGACAGGATTACTAAACTCATAAATTAGGGAGTGCTGTGGATCTAGCTTACCTATATTTTAGTGAAACTTTTTTTTAAAATACATTTTATTTTTTCCCCCTAATTATGTGTTAAAACATTTTTTTTTAATATTTGAGGGTTTTTTTAAGTTTTGAGTTCCAAATTCTATCACTCCCTCCCTCCCTTCCCACCTCCCTGAGGGAGTAAGCAATCAGATATAGTTTACACATGTGCATATAAAACATTTCCATATTATTCATTCCATACAAGAAGATTCAAATATAAGAAAAAGAATGAAAGAAAGAAGGTGAAAATAGCATGTTTCAGTCTGTATTCAAACAACATCAGTTCTTTCTCCAGAGGCAGGTAGTATGCCTCATTATTAGTCCTTTGGAATTTTCTTGGGTCATTATTTTACTGAGAATTGCTAAGTCATTCACAGTTCTCCATTGAACAATGTTGCTGTTACTGTGTACAGTGATCTCCTGGTTCTATTCTTAGTGACACTTTTGATGAATGATTTCATACTACTCTTGTGGAGAAGATGTAGAGATGTACATTAGAGGATAACACAACCAAATGGATCCAGAACTAGCTGGACAGACTTTAATGGTTTAATGTCAACAAAGCAGGAAGTCTTCAGCAGAGGACCCCAGGGATCTGTACATGGCCATGGGCTATTTGCCATTTTTATCAGTGCCTTGAATATGGGTTTAGATGGTATGTCCATTGAAGATTAGGTAACATACTGGATGACAGAGACAGAATCCAAAAGGGCCTGGACAGGCTAGCACATATCTAATAAGATATAACTCATTAGGGATAAATGCAAACTCTTTCACTTTCATACCAAAAGCAATTCCATAAACTAGGAAGAGAGAGAGGCATAGAGAGACAAATCACTATTCTGAAAAAGATCAGGTGGTTTTAGTGAACTGCAAGTTTAGCGTCAGTGTAATGTGGCATCCAAAAAATGCCATCTTGGGCGAATTAGGAGAGGCACAGATACCTCCCTAAAATAGGGAAGCAATAAACCTGCTCTACTCTGCTCTTGTCAGGAATACCATACTAAGTTTGGGCCACCAAGTTTTAAGGACACTAATAAGTTACAGAGTGACAAGAGGCTAGCAACCTAATTGGTGGAAGACCTTATTAATTAATGACATATGAGGATCAGTTAAAGGAAATGATCCTGTGTAGCCTGGAGTACAGAAGGTTTGGAGGGTACACAGTTACTGAGTTCAGGTACTTGTAAGGCTGCCTATATTGTGAAAGAGGATTAGACTCATTCTATTTAGCCCCAGAGGGCAGAACCAAGAGCACTGGGTGGCAATTGCAAAGAAGAAAATGCAGGTTTGATGTTGGAGAAAACTCCCTAATAACCAGAGTTATCCCAGAGTAGACTGGACTATTCTGAGAGTCTGTGGGCACTCCCTTCTTGTAGGTTCTCCTGAAGATGAAACTGAGCAGCCACCTGCTTGGTTTGTTAAGGACTCCTTCTTGTAGAGTCTGGACCAGAGAGGCTCTTTCTAACCCTCCAGATCCATCGTTTAATTTTTTTGGAGATCCTACCTATATAGGGTTGCTAATCTAATATCATAAGAAGAGCATCCAAGGGGAAAGGTCCTGAAGCCCAGAATATCGGAGAGAGGCTACACCGACATCCCTATGGGGGTACCGAAGATTTGTTTTATCCTGAGAACGGGAAATATTTGAGATAAACTTAGTATGCAGGTAAATAAACGAGTAGAAATCACAATATCTGGAACATAGAATTACAAACCTGACTATAAGGGATGAAGAGGTGTTGAGAGCAATGGTCCAGGGACCCCATGAATTTCACGGCCACAAATACCTGATGAAAAAGGAAAAGTAATAATAAAGTTCTCAGGAGGGAAAGGAATAGAAGCATCCCTTCTAAGGAAAGAATGACAATCATGCCTTAGAACAGCAATAAAGAAGGCAAGAGGGTCATCGATGACCACAGGCTGAATGTGTGTTGACAAGAGTGCTGACTTTTTTTTTTTGTATACGCACAAAATCCGAGTGTATGGGATCACTTTCCCATGGTGCTCAGTGGACTCTTTCACTAAAGAGTATCATGATGAATCAATGGGAAGAGAAAGAAACTAAAGAAAAAGATCTAGAAAGAAAAGCTATAGGAGCAGTAATCCTTTGGCACAAAGAGATGGGTAAATAGAGATTTGGCAGCATTCTACAACCTCATCTGAACTACAAAGAGAAGCTCTTGGTGAGTGGCAGCTTCTCTCTGCCAAGTCCATTGGCACATACCTGGGCCTGGTCCCAAACCTTGTCCTGAGAGAAGAGAAGGCCTCCTGAAGAAATCAAAGTCTCATACAGTATTTACTCATAGGACTGTCCATTACCATCGTTCACAGACAGGTTCTCCATCTGGATTGGCTTGTTGAACTCATTTGACTGTGAGGGAGACCAAGAGAGGGGAACAAGGTGAGACTTGGAGCCCACAGAACTTGCTTCCTCTTGGCCCCTCTCATCTTCCCAAGCTCCCAAAGGTCACAGGGGGATGGGACTGCTAGAAATGGAATAATAATGACGGGAATTATTATCTGCCTCTAAGGAGAGTCAATCAGTCAGTAATCATTTATTAAAATGTACCATGTGCCTCACATTGCACTAAGTACTGGGGAAAAAACTTAAAAAAAAAAAAGGCACTCATAGTCCTTGGCCAAGGAATTTACATTCTCCTGGGGGAGGCAACATGAAAATTATTAGGTACAGAGTAGATGAAAATTAATCTAGGGTGAAGGCTCTAGAAATTGGGGAGCTGAGAAAGACCTCCTGAAGGTGAGATTTGGGCTGAAGCCATAGAAACTAAGAGATGGAGGTGAGGGGGGCAGTTAGGAGAGGCAGAGCATTACAGGCGTGAGAGACAGCCACTGCAAAGGCATGAAAAGGGGAGATGGGGTATCACTATCAAGATGCTGAAAGTAGAAAAGGCAGGGGAATAGGGTACAAACATAATGATGTGAACCAAGAAGACCTAGGAGGTTCAAATTCTGCTTCTACCATTTACTAGTAGTTGTATGACCATGGACAAGTCACAAGATTTCTTAAGATTGTTGGGAAGAAAGTATAAGGTGTTGCAAAAATGTGACTTTTAATTATTAAAAAAGGCAGCACAGTACAATGGGACAAGTACTGGCCTTGGGGATATAAAACTGGTCAGACAGGACTGACACTTATTAGCTGTGTAACCTGGGGCAATTTCTAGAGTCTCTCTGAGAAATGACTTTCTCACCTATAAAACAAGAATATTAATGTTGGCATTACACACCTCATAGGACTGTAGTTAGGGAAGTACTTTGTAAAACCTTTAAATGTCACAGAAATGTCAGATGGTTTTATTAAAGTGATTTTACTATTTTTAACAAAGTGTTCTTCCTTAGGACACCTCTGTCAGAGAACTAGGCCAGGAATTCTCATTTCACTTAGGAGAAAAGCAAGGTCTAGATAATTGGAATGATTTACCCAAGGTATTACAACAAGTTATCCCTGGTATCAGGAATGAAAAGAGATTTCAGGGGTTTTTTCCCATACTATATCACCCTCAATCTTCTTCAAGTAAATGCCCAGAAGAGGCAGCCCCCATATTCTTCCCTATCACTCACCTCTTCTACAGATTTAGTCTTTGTTCCTGCTAAACCTGGCCTGAATTAGAGCCACCTGAAGTGTCTCAAAATCTTTGCTACGTGAGGCCTGCTTCCTTGAGAGATTCTGTGCTTTCTGATCCAAGACCTTTCCTCCCTCCCTCTTCTCACAATAAGCCATTTCCTATTCTTTTGTCCAGAAAGAACTTAACTTTTCCAGGTGCTCTAAGACATCCCACAATGACCAATGGTGTGATGGCCTCACAGTGTTATATATGACCTTAGCTTTTAAAGTAGGTAGGTGAGACAGGCGATCCTCTGAAATACAAGTGAACAGAAGGGACATTCCAGTAACCCATGAGATGGCTTCCTTTCTCTCTGTTCCCTTCCCAATTTTCCACATGGTTATGCAATAGTCCCTTATTGTAGTATCAAGAGGAATGTTGGGCCCATTTCTGGGACAAGCCTGTGAAATTCCAGGGAGAGTCAACTCGCATTCATAGGTGATCCCTCTGTGGGGCTGTCTTTGTATTCACAAGTCATGACTGGTAATAAGAGTGCCTGTGGCCACTACTGAAACTGTGTCCATCCGGCCCACTTCTGCCTAAGTGTAGAAACTGGCTGAGGAGTTGCAACTCAGTGGAGATTAATGGATGGAGCCAGATCAAGATAAAGGTGGATCAGAGTTAGGGAGGTAGTAGGATGGTGCTGAAGAACTCCTGAAGCCTGAAGAGGTTGGGTGAGTAATCCCTCAGCCTCTTTCAGGATAGCATCATAGTCTGCAAGACACCAAAGACCCAATAGTGGGCATCTCCCCAGGACAATAATTTGCTACAGAACAAGGGAAGAGAAATCCTTAGACCAAGAAGCAGGCTCTGCGCTGTGGCAGGTTTGGGTTAGATCTGGGCTTGGAAGATCCCAGTTTACTAATTCTCTGCAAACTAAAGCTTTCATCAAACTGCTAGCATCCAATTATGAATATAACCTTGGTGCATCAAATCCTGAACTGAGAGAAGGAGATAGGAGAGATACCTTACCTGTATGTCAGGAGCTCCAAATCAAATGAGGAAGGTACCAGTCTTAGTCTATGGAAAGTTTACAAATCCCTGGCTGAAAAATTAAGGCTATTGAGTTAAACAGACCTTCTCTTTCCTAACTAAATGATATTTTCTCTTTCTCTGGCCCTAGCTTTTCTCTCTGAGTCTGGAAAAAGCAGAGTTACTAGTTGACAGGCATACTTATTAGCATCTCTGTCCTGCCAGTTGTTGATGTTGGAGAGTGATGATGCAATGAGGTGTTAACATCATGTGGTCTATTTAGAAGCATGGATGCTTTTCTCTGATTGAATCAGAAAAGACAATGCCATTGGCTGTGCTAAAAATTGGTCCTACCCCTGGAGGATTTTAAATAGCTAAACCTGACAAGAGTCCACTACCAGGCATTTCTAATCAGTCCAGGCCAGAGATGCTTTGTGGAATGGAAACCCTGAAGTGGGAGTAGGGAATATGTCCTTCATCCCTGGCCCCATAAGCTACAGAGTCTAACCTGTCCAAGAGACACCCCCACCCAGCAACTGGAGAAACTTTAGGATATAGCTGAGGGATAGAGACACACCAATCCAAGGGTTTTCAATATAGGGTTCCTGGATCCTCAAGGGATCCATGGATAGATGTCAGGGGATCTATGAACTTGGATGGAAAAATTAAAATTACATCTTTAGTATAATTGGTTTCCTTTCTAATTATATATATTTAAAAACATTATCCTGAGATGGGTTAATAGGTGTCACAAGACTGCCAAAATTGTTCATGATACAGAAAAGGTTAAGAACCCCTGCTATAGACACAGAGAAAGAGTCACTTCCTGGAAGCTAGAAGCAACATCTAGAAGCATGAGCTCTGGTGTCAAAGAAGAGAGCTGTCCATGGACCCAAGAGAGAAGTAACTCATCCTGACACTTAAGAGCTGAGTTGCAAAGACAGGACAACACCAAGGACCCAGATGAATAAGGACTTCATTTTCTTCAGCATTTTTGGATCTCCTTTAGTAAGGTGTTGACCCACTTTTCATGCTTTTCTTGCATCTCTCTCATTTCTCTTCCCAGTTTTTCCTCCACCTCTCTTACTTGATTTTCAAAATCCTTTCTAGATCATCCATGGCCTAAGACCATTGAATATTTATTTTGGATGTTTGGGATACAGAAGCCTTGATTTTTATGTCTTTCTCTGATGGTAAGCATTGTTCTTCCTCATCTGAAAGGATAGGAGGAGATATCTGTTCATCAAGAAAGTAACTTTCTATAGTCTTATTTTTTTCCCTTTATTAGGCATTTTTCCAACCAGTTACTTAACTTTTGGGTCCTTTATCAAGAGTAGGGTATACTCTAGGAATCTGTGAGATCTCAGTTCCTCCAAGGTGGCACAATCAAGTGTGTACTGGTCTGGATGCAGAGAGGGATTTTTGTGCCCAGAATCTTAGCAGTTACCTCTCCACAGCCACCTGGCCTCCAGTTCTGCCAAGTCAGCACTGGGGGGATGGAATTTAGTCAAGTTGTGGGGGCAGGGCCGCCATTCAGTGTGAGACAAAGACCAGTGCTTCAGAGCCTCTACAAAGGGCTGAGGTAAGACTCAGCTCTTCAGTGCCCCCAGGAGTTTTTATGCTCCAACAATGGAGCAGTCAATATGGGCTACTGTGCTGCCGGAGTTATGGGAAGGCCCTTCTCCCTTCCTGGCCAGCTGACAAAACCCCGTCACTGACCTTTGGTGCCTGTGGGTTGAGGGATCTGCAGACTTGCTGCTACAACTGGAGATGCCCCCAAGGTGTGCTCCTCCCAGAGCCGCGATGCGCTGCGCATTTCCACCAAGGCTGGGCTGGGCTCCATGCTCTGCTCTCGTGTCTGGTACAACCTACGTTTCCCGTGGGCCTTTCAGGTCACCCTGGGCTGGAAATCTTCTCCACTCTGTTGTTCTCCACTTCTGCTGCTCCAAAATTTGTTGAGAGTTCTTCTCTACAGGTATTTTATGGGCTGTATGGGAGCAGCCTCCGTATGTGTCTTTCTACTATGCCATCTTGGCTATGCCCCTGAATAAGGACTTCATGAAGAGGGAAAGGACATTCCAGAGACATGGGCAGCATAGGATGAGCAAATTTGGAGTAACTACCCCAAATATTCACATGGACTATCGATGCCCAATCTGTGGTAGAGCATTCCAAGCTTGTATTGGTCTGATCGGTCACAGTTGGACACGCTGAAACTTCACTTTATCATGGCGATGTCATTTTAGTCCTCTGAGAACAAAAGACAACAACCAACCTATATGGGTGTCTTACTACCATTATTCTCTGTTTGTTCCCACTCTTACCAAAGATGCCATGCATATTTTGGGGAGCATATGTTTCGGGTTTTGGGGGGTGGGGTTTCATAAGAATGTCCCATAGTGAGTGTTCTCATCATGCTGTTCTTGTAATGCATTTGCTATAGTTGCATCCACTGGCTCACAGTCTATGGAAAGCATACAGATGGGGGCTCGCAAGCCCACAAGGTAGCCTAGAGCCTGTGTTAATAGCAACCACTTTCTAGGAGCCTAGACTGGGAGCTCCAAGACAAGAGTGATCCAGAGGGCTGCTTTATCTGCAGCAGCTAGTCAGGTAGACTATTAGTTCCTTGAGAGCAAGGGCTGTATCATTTTTGTCTCTGTATCCAGCATGTAGCCCAGTGCCTGGCACATTGTGAGTCCTTAATAAGTTCTTATAGAGCAAATGATTCAAATTCAGAAATCTGGGCAATAGAGGCATCATGTAGCATTATTTGCTGTTCTGCTTGTAAAGTCACAAATAGCCCAGGCTACTGACTGTCTGTGACCAAGCTTCAGCACAAAATTCCTGTAAGAAAGGTAAGGAATTGGGAAGAAATTAACCTCACCCTACATGGCCCTTTTAAGGCACACAAGTCACAAAGACCTGAAGGAGTGGGAAAAAAAAAGGGAGAGAACATCAGGGATCACATACCATAGCTGGTGACAACAGCTTCGCATTCCCTAAGATGTATGGTCCCATTCATGAAACCAAAGTTAGTTCCTCTGTGAAACACGCAAAGGTTGATGGAGAAACCCTTTTTGATAATAGAGGGCATGTTACCATTTCTACAAAAAGGGTAAGAGTAAAAGGAGAACCTAAAATAAAACTTGAGTCAGAAAAGTAAGAAGAGTTCCCAAAAGATACCCATCAGCTCTTTCCGTTCTGGTTTGTATTCAGCTTAGCAAGCTTTCTCTCATCTTCCTCACATCCTCAAACCTAGGAAATGGCTAGATTTGGCCAGTGACTCTTCTGCGACTCACACGACTCAAAATACTATGCATCTTTCAAGGACAAATTCAAATGTATGGTCCCTTGTTTGTGCTAAATAGTAGTTTTTATAATGCAGTTATTATATCTTACATTGCACTATTAATCCTTAAATACATCTTATCATTTTTGCTATATCCTGCATATTCCTTGAGGCTAGGGACTGCCTTATTGTTTTAGTGTACTAAATATATGCTAAATAATACAAAATAATTATTTTAGCTTATTAAATATAGTAAGCTTCAGAGTTGAACACAGAATCTTAATACAGTAATGGCAAGCTTTCAATAAATATTTTTTGAAAGAATTAATGAATGCAAGGGTGGGTCTAGACATATCCATATCTTGGAATAATCTGGGTAGTTTATTGAACTTGATCCATTTAATTGGAAGGATTAATTATTGTTTCAAAGAATTTTGTAACTAGCAAAGACTCCAGAGATTATCTCATCCAAAATCTTTAATTTAATACAGATTAAGAGAGCTGAGAGGGGTGAGTCTCAGAATTGGAAGGATTACTTGGAGGCCATCTTACCCAATTCATCCCAGAACAATAACATCCTCATTAACACTCACATCTAGACATTGCTTGAAGACTCGCAGTGAGCTGGAATCCATTACATTCCAAGACAGCCTATCCACTCCACTTTTGGCCAGCTCTGATGACGTAGAATTGCCTCTTTTCATGATGCCTAATCTGTCTCTGAAGCATCTCTACATCGCTCCTATTTCAGCCCTGCATTGTCATGCATGATAGATCCAATCCTTCTTCCTCATGATAGACATCCAAACACTTGAAGTCATTCTCATGACTTCTCTACTCTGTGAATTCTTCAGGCTAAACAACCCCAATTCTTCCAATCAACACTAATAATATTTCTCCAAGAGAGAATATCATAAAGTGTTTAGCATGGTGTCTCACACACAGTAGGTACTTAATAATTGCTATTCCCTCCCCCGCATCCTCTTTCCTAAGGAAGTAACATTCTGTGAGAGCCAGGAGAACATATATTTAGGAAGATAATTGTGCTAAATAAAGAATGACAGTATTCATTTAAAAACTAAATAAAATTGACTTTCAAATCATCCACACCACTCTTCCCTTCCTGTGATTATTCCCTGACATCATGACAAGGGCTTACCACAGTGTTTTGTACATATAATAGGAGTTTGAAAGGCTGTGTGGCATTGTAAACAGAATGCTGAACTTGGGGTCAGGTAGAACCAGGGAAAAATCCCCATTCTAACATATATCAGCTGTGTGATCACCCTTTTAAGACTCAGCTCTTCCATTCTAAAATGGGGATGATACTAATTACTCTGATATCTAATTTGTAACTCTGTAAAATGCTTTGCAAATATTAAAGTTTTATACAAATATTATTATTGACTTAGTTGAATTGAAATTAAATGGATAATTGAAAATTAGCTATTTGGTATGCTCATGTATAGATACTCACAAAGTTATGCTCCAGGAGACTTTCTGCCAGCTCTAACTACAAGGTTTAATTGACAATGATACGTGATTTCCTTGAATCAAGCTGGGAAATTAAATCGGTGATGTAGGGTGGGCCACCCTCTTCATCAAACTATCCTGTCCAAAATTCCATCACCATTGTGGGCTTATTCTTCTAGGAATAAATTAAACCACCTGTTGTAGAAAACGAATGGTCAGAAGAGAAAGTTTCAATTCGAAACGCACATTTATTAGGCAACAAAAATCTAGGTAATATCGCTTTATTCTCATTGCTCACAAGTTTACATAAAACACCATCCCTGCCCTCATGGAGATTATAATCAAGGAGAAGAAGACACATAGATAACTATTTTTTCTTTCTTTTTTTTTTAAATAAATTTATTTATTTAACTTTTTACATTCATTTTCACAAAATTTTGGGTTCCAAAATTTTCTCCCCATTT
>CM053771.1:150197721-150214793 GCA_028658325.1 Potorous gilbertii | reverse complement strand
CAAATGGGGAGAAAATTTGGAACCCAAAATTTTGTGAAAATGAATGTAAAAAGTTAAATAAATAAATTTATTTAAAAAAAAAAAGAGTGGAATGAAGAGTCTCTGCCCCAATTCAACTCATGTTCAAGGAACTCTGTAACTATTTCCTATCTGCTTACTGAGTGATAAAGAAAAACCTTTTGGTTGCCTACTAGTGCACACAGAAGACTTAAGTGCTTAAGGCTCGTCTGACTGGGGTACAAAAGAAATTTCTCAGTATCCATTTTTATACAAGGCACACCAAAATTTCTCAGCTACACAAGACAAAAGTGGAAAGAAACAGACAACAATTTATGTGAAAAAGCCCGACTGCAAGTTCAGTAGGAAATGACTGTGCTGAGGCAACCAAGAATTCAGACTGAAGGCCACAGACTCCTGTTCTCCTCACTGACCAAACACCTGGAACACTCTGTCCAAGTCTGAGCATGCCAGTTTAGGAAGGACAGAAACAAAGGAAAGCATGTCCAGGGAGGATGATCAGGGTGGGGAGGGGGCTGAAACTGTGGAGCTTCTGATGGAAAAAAGTGAAGACCAACCCAGGGAGAAAATGAGAGCTTCAAGCATCTTAAACCTGTCAAGTATAAAAGGAACTAAAATTGTTCTGTCTGATCCCAAACAGCAGATGGAGGGATGGGGAAGAGTCATAAACAGACATATTTTAGATCAATAGAAGGAAAAACCTCCTAACAGCTGAAATTGCCCGGAAGCAAAATATGCTGCCTAGGGAAACAGAATATTTGCAAAAGTGAAGGCCTTCAAGGGGAGTCCAGATGACCATTTGCTGGAGAGAGGTGTCACAGGGTTCTTTCTCAGTTGTGGTTGAACCTGATGAACTCTGAGGTCTCTTCCAGTTGTGAGTCTGTGATAAAATGCTACATCTACTTATGTTTTATTTTTAAGTTTTAAAGTGGAAGAATATGTGTGTGTGTGTGTGTGTGTGTGTGTGTGTGTACATGTATGGGTGTGTATTTACTAAATATTGCAATAAGAATCTATTTGAAAGCAAGAATCAGTATTTGTAATCTGTGTATCAAAGGTTCTCTCCTGACACAAAGGGCCCTGGACCACTTTTGGAATCTCTATCTTCTCTGACTTATCCCCTACCCAGGTGGAACTTGAGAATTAGAATTAGAGGCTCGAGGACCTAAGAACCCTCAAGGAACCACTAGTTCCATAAAGCATAGAAGAACTTTATTTAGAAACTAAGTGAATATGACAATATGACTTGCAACAGAACACTGTCTTCATTGAGAAGCCAGGCTCTCAAAATAGCTGGCCTACAGAGAAATTAGCCTAGTACTTCAGCTAAAGATGTGACACTTCTTTCCTACCTCTTTGTCAGAATGCCCAAATACCTTTGGCCTTCTAATGGGGTAGGGATGCAGGGTGAATTAGTGTTTTTGCTGTCTCTTTTCTTTTAACACCTTTTAACACCTATGTCTCACAGCCATACCTTTCATATAAAGTTTCTTCAGGTAGAGGGTAAGAATTGCCCTTACTGGGGCAATGAATGAGTCTATTTTTCATTCAGGGGCAGCAGGCACAGTAGATAGAGCTCTAGATCTGGAGTCAGGAAAATCTGAGTTCAAATCTGGCCTCAGACACTTACTAGCTGTGTGACCCTGAGCAAGTCACTTAATCTGGTTTGCCTCAGTTTCCTCATCTGTAAAACAATGAGCTAGAAAAAGAAGCGGCAAACTACTGCAGCATCTTTGCCACAAAGAGTCAGACACGACTGAAACAACTGAAGAATACTTTTCATTCATATTTATGAATTATGGTGAAACAATGCTGCCTGGTTCCACCCTTCCCCAGCATTTGGTGTGGCTCTCACTCATGTCATTATCTTTTACTAAGTCTTTGGGTTCAGAGGAATATTCCCACCACCCTCTTTCCCTTTGTCTTGCTGCCTCCCACCTTCCTCCAAGTCATCTGGATCAGGTTATACAAATTACTCTGGACTACTACCCAAAATATCTCTGAAAGGGATGATGGCAGGGGCAAAACACCCCACAAAGGCTCTTGCAACTCCCAGGTGAGGGTCAATATCTCCCACACATATTTAATAGAGGAACTCTAATGGTATTTCCACCAAAATAGAAATAAATTGGATATTCTTTCACCTTTTCCAGTATATATTTTCTAAAATGCTAACTGTAGCATTTAAACAAAAAAAAGAAAATAAAGTATTGATAATTACAAAGATATCTCTGTCTTTATATAACATGACTTTTGTCTAGAAAAAATCTAAGAGACTAAACAAAAAATTGAAATAATAAATTACTTAAGCAAAGCAGTGGGTTATAAGATTAATCTACAAAAATAATTTATATTTGCACATGCCAGTAACAAAGGCCAAAGAGATTGGTAAAAAAAAAATGCTGTTCATAATAATGAACAAAAATCAAATATATGAATATTTACCTGCCACTATATAATCTTTTGTAAAGACAACTTCAATTTTTAAAAAGATAATTTCAAAATCGTTTTTTGACAAAAATAAAGGAAGAATTGAACAAGTAGAGAACTATCTCTATGTGTGACTATAACTCTGCAAACTAACAAAATATCTATATTTCCCAAATGAACTTATAGAGTGAATAATAAATTATATCTGACTTATTTTATAGTCCTTGATCAATGATAATGAAATATATATAGAGAAAAACAAATATATATATTTACATACATTTATAGTGTACAAGAATATTTAAGAAGACCTATTAAAAATTAAAATTCGTGGTTGGGAACTCAACTTGCCAGATTTCAAAATATCCTATAAAAAGGATTATTGTTAACTATCTGGCGCTGGGCACAACATAGAAAAGCTAAACAAGAGAACAACAAATAAATGTACATAATATATCTTGCTTGGTACTTACTTTTATATTCTCCCCAAGGAATTTGAAGAAAAAAGAAATGATACATTTATTTCAGTTATGGAGAGCAGATGCATTTTATCCATCAAACCAAATTCAATAAATTATTGGAGAAAATAGATTTCTTTATATTAACATTTTAAAAATTGGAAACAAAGAATACATCTAATTAAAAAGACAATTAATAGACTGAAAAAATGAGATAACTATAACTGATAAAATCCTTATATACAGAGTAAACATTTTAAAGAATAAGCCTGAATTCTCAATGGATAAATGATTAAAGAATGAAAACAATGTGTTAAAAAAAAATAAAAAGAATGACAAATCAATATGCTCATAGGAATTAGAGCTAAAAGGGGCTTTGGATATGATCTGGTTCAAGCCAGTCATTTTACAGATAAAGAAACGGGTCCAGAGAGGTCAAATGTAGTTGCAGAGATGTGCTTCCAACCCAGATCTTTTGACTTCAAATCCAGGGCTTTTTTATTTTTTCATCATATTACATTTTTGTAAATAAACAATTGGAAAATATCATTTAAATTCTCTAACAATCAGAGATATTAAAGTTGAAACAGCTGTGAAATCCCAACTCATAAGTTTCAAATTATCATACTTAGATGTTAATTTTAAAGTGACGGCATTAAAGCGATTTTGAAGTGACAATATTCAATGTAGGCAAGGGTTTAGGGAAGGAATCACTCTTATCACAGTGTTGCTAGCAACATAATATTAGTGCAGTATTTATTTGGAGAGAAATGTGGCTATACACAACAGATTAACCTTTTGATCCCAGTACTTTGACTCTTTTGAAAAAAGTAATTTAAAAAGGAAAATGGGCCTCTCTGTACAAAAGCAGTGATACCTTGCTTCACTTTTTGTACCAAAAAGCTGAAAAGGGAACCATAATGTCAAATAATTGGGGAGAATTTAAACAAAATTATGTGTTAATGTAATGGAATGTCATTTTCCCATCAAAATGACAAATATGAGTAATTTAAAGACATGAAAATAATAAAGTAATTTGAAGTATGACTGCTAGGTGGTATGGTGAATAGAGCATTAGCCTGGGCTCAGGAAGACTCATCTTCCTGAGTTCAAATCTGGCCTCACAGACTTCCTAGCTGTGTGACCCTGGGCAAGTCACTCAACCCCCTTTGCCTCAGTTTCCTCATCTATAAAATGAGCAGGAGAAGGAAATGGCAAACCATTCCAGTGTCTCTGCCAAGAAAAATGGGGTCATAAAGAGTCAGATGTAGCTGAGCAACAACAATCTGAAGTGGTAAAAGCAGAACAGATATATTGGACAGGATTATATTTTAAGAAACAACATAACTTTACAGATTTACAAATGAAAAGGCATCAGACGGAAATTAAAATTCATTATTTTGTAGACATACTTCTATATATACACTATGTATATATATATATATATATATACATACTATATGTATATATATACTATATATATACACATGTGTGTATACACTAGATATATATTTGATATATATATATATATATATATAGAGAGAGAGAGAGAGAGAGAGAGAGATTTTACAATGTAAATACTTCTGAGTACATGATTATTTGAATACAAGGTTTTATTTTGGATTGGATTTTTCCATATACATACATATATATATATATATATATATATATATATATATGTGTGTGTGTGTGTGTGTATACACATACTTGCATTTGTTCAGATGGTTGTTAAACTGTAGAATTATTTTAAAAATAAAGTAATGGGGTCTAAATAATTCTTGTCTTCTCACAATCTCTACTGCATTGGTTAACCCAAGAACTATTTAAGAGCTTTAATCCAGGTCTTAGGAAACCCATTTAGATCCTAGAAACAGGGTTCTCTGGGGCTAAGGAACTGATGGAGTTGTACTGAAGTATCTCAGAACATTCTACAAATCCAACCTAATGAAATTACCTTTTCTCTAGTGTTGCAAGTAAATATAATGCCCTCTTTACTCAGAGAGGGGGCTAGGGACCTGTGGTATGAAAGGAGTTATAAGTTGATCCAGTGGCAAAGAGAGAGAAACTTAAAAGCTCCTCTTTCCTAGGTCATTGTTTTGAAACCCTGACTAGTACTGAGGGCAAAGGAGAAGCTTGGTCTTCATATGAAAACTCTTTATTTATTGCGCATAGGACTACCAAAAATTCCTTGATATTTAGATTTATAAGGTCCTAACCTGGACCTTGAATTCCCCTTACTTGCATAAAATGGAGAGATGTAAAAAAGTTCATTCACATTTTTGGAATTGATTGTGGCCAGTACTGTGAAGGTAAAGGAGGAACACATATGAACTGTCCTGTAGAACACATTATTGAAGAAGGGAGAGATACCAGATGGCCTAAAGGAATCAAAATGTTTTTAGAACCTTAGGTTGGGAGAATAGAACCCAAATACTCCTTGACAATTTCTGTTGGCTGTTCTCTAGGCATCCTGGCTTTGTGTCAAAACTTGAATGTGCTAGCGAAGACAGCAACTCTTAGCTCTACACATAACATTGAGTTAAGGTGAAATGACATAGACTTTTTCTTTACTGACTTTCTACATGGCCAAAGCTTTTATTTTTTTAATATTTTTTCCAGTGACATATAAAAACAATGTTTAACATTCGTTTTTTAAATTTTTGAATTTCAAACTCTTTCTCTTCAAAAAGAAAAACAACCTAAACTCCCTCTTTTCCTCCCCCTTCATTGAGAAAGTAAGCAATTTGATATTATACATGTGCAGTCACGCAAAATATATTTCTGTATTAGTCATGTTATTAAAGAAAACAGACAAAAAGAATAGGAAAAAAGTATGCTTCAATCTGCATTCAGATTCCATCAATTCTTTCTTTGGAGATGGATAATATTTTTCATCATGAGTCCTTAGGAAATGCCTTGGATAATTATACTGTTGAGAATAGCTGTGTATGTGTTCATCCTTTGTTGTTGAAGACCATGCCATCAGAGAAAGGGTGACATGACTTGCACTTGACTTTTTTTTGAGTGAAGGAAGCTGTGCAGGTCACCAGCCTTACTACTCCTCCAGAGGCATTTGAATCTAGTGACCAGATATTCATCAGGATGACTGGAGATGACCCAGGATGAGGCAATTGGGGTTAAGTGACTTGCCCAAGGTCACACAGCTAGTGAGCGTCAAGTGTCTGAGGTGAAATTTGAACTCAGGTCCTCCTGACTCCTGCACTGGTGCTTTATCCACTGCACCACCTAGCTGCCTTGCTGAGAAGAGCTAAGTTGACCCATGGTACAATATTGCTGTTACTGAGTACGATGTTTTTCTGGTTCTGCTCACTTCACTTTGTATTAATTTACATGTTTTCAGGTTCTTCTGAAAGCACCCTGCTTGTCATTTCTTATAACACAGTAATATTCTATCACAATCATATGCCACAACCTGTTCAATCATTCTCCAATTGATGGGTATTCCTTCAGTTTCCAGTTTTTGGCCACCACAAAAAGAGCTGCTATAAATATTTCTTTACAAGTAGGTCTTTATCTCTTTATGGCCAAGGCTTTTGACAAAAATTTGACCACATCATGAGGGCATTTTTCCTGTTACCTTTAGGAAAACATGGATTTTCCACTAAAATAGGAGAAACAATGATCTATGAAAAGCTTTAGTATGGGGGTTCATCTCACTGCAATTGTCATTATCTTGGACAAGAGCATTGTATAGGAGCTCTCTCATGTATCAGGCAGAGGGAACAGGAACCTCACCCCTCAAAAGGAACAGTAACTAATAAGAGTTCAATGATGCAAGTATACTAATGGAAGCAGCCTGCTCACTATTGGCAGGAAACTTCTGGTCCCACATTTCTAGTTCTACAGGCCTATTTGAGGGATGCCATGCTCTGGGTCAAATACATTCCTTCACATGTATTTTCTATTTTCAAATCTATTTCCCAGGACTTTCCTGTTCCTAATATCATTTCCTTTGTCCGGTATCTTCCACTAACCAAGAAAAAAAGCTAAATTTAGGAGAAATAATTTCAGAGAGTTGAGGATAGCATAAGATGAATGCTACTCTCTGGGACCCTTACACTTCAAAAAGTACTAACAGTAAAAAAGTGTCTTTCCTCCTGTCAATCACAACATAAGGACACCATCTAGGAAACCCTTAACTCTTATCCAAAACAATTTCAGAAACAATCCAAAGCAACTTCAGAATAATCTGACTCATCATTATAAACAATCCTCTACCAATTTTATAATTGTAGTCTGTATTTACTTTTTTCAAAATAAATTTTATAGATATCTTTTATTTTCATATCACCTATATTTCTCAGTGTAGCTCCCTCTCCTCCCTACCCAGAACCACTTTTTATAGTAAGGAATAAAACATAGGGGGAAGTCCAACAAAACTAATCAACACATCTAAAAAGTTTCACGTTGTATGCAATGTTCTACACATGCAGTCCCCCACTTGTGCAGAGAAGTGGGGAAGTTGCTTCTCAAGTGTCTTCTTTGGGCCTAAACTTGATTATAATTTCACATTCTTCAGTTTTTATCATTTTCTTGTTATTCTTCTTTACAAGATGTACTTCTGATAATTACGTGTTTGTCTTGTTTTCTCTATTAAATTATCAGTCCTGTGAAGTCAAGGGTTGGGTCTGGTATTTACTCTGAACCCTAAGTATAGAAAAAAAATATAGTATAGAGCTTATCATTCCATGAATTCAGCAGATCCACAGAATCTCAAAAGTTGGAAGAAGCCTTTGAGTTCATCTTCTCAAATTCCGATTTGAACATCCCCCCAAGGTGGTGATCCAGTCTCCTCTTTGAGATTTCTACTGATGAAAATCCCTCTTGGTCCTGAAGCAGCCTATCCCACTTTCTGATAGCTCTAATGGCTAGAAAAATCTTCCCGACTTTGAAACTAAATGTACGTCACTGAAATTTTTCAACTCCTAGTTCTGCAACTAGGATCCAGGATAACAATTCTGATCCCTCTTTCTTGTGACATCCCTTGAAACACTTAAAACATTTGTCCTCCATTAAATCCCATTTTCCCCAAGTTAAACATTCTGAGTTTCTTCAATTGATTCCTGCACAGCAGAGTCTCCTATGCTCTCAACATCTTGTTCATCCTTCTTTGGACATTCTCCAGGTTGTCAATCAATGTCCATCCTGCAATGAGGTACTCAGGATTAAATACAGTGTTTCAGATGTATTCTGATTATGGCAGAGTACACCAAGACTCTCCCCTCTCTTGCCATGGATATCATGCTTTTCTTACAGCAGGTTAAGTAAAACTGCATTAGCATTTTCAGCTTCCATAGCACTCTCCAGACTCTCAAAGACATTATAATCCACTAAACTTCCTCCCTCCTTCCCCAGATCTTTTTCACAAGAACTGTTATATGATCCTGTCTTTCCTAGTCTATATTTGTGTTCGAAGGATCAAATATAGAAGTATGAGGACTTTACATTTATCTCTATCTTTATTAAGTTAAATTAAGTTCAATTCAACACATTGTTTTAGCCTGTCAAGATGTTTTAAGATCTTGTTTTCTATCACCTAACATGTTTTCTGTTCCTCTCAGATTTTGTCACCCACACATAAGATAAGCATCCAAGTGCAAAATGTTGAATATTACAGTGCCAATACAGATCTTTGTCCACTCTACCAGAGACATCACCCTTCAAGTTAACCTTGATCCATTAACAGTAAAACCTTTGGACTAATCGTTCAACCAGTTCCAAATTCAAGTGACTGTACTATCTTCTAGCCCATATCATCCAACTTGTTCATGGTTTTTGTCCTTTGTCTTCGAAGAGGACCAAAATAATATCACCACGATAAAGTCAGATTTCAGTGCATCTGACTATGGCTGATCAGACCTATATGAGCTCAGAATGCTCTACCACAGGTTGGGCACAGATAGTTCATGTAAGTATTTGGGGTGGATATCCCCAATATGTGCATCTTATATTTAATCTGTGCTATCTTGATTCTGCTTTGCTCAAAGAGCACAGCACACTTTCTGATGTGGGCACACCATGCTGAGAGGTCCTGTGCCAGCATCTCCCATGTGGCACAGTCAAATCAAAAGTTCTTAAGAGAGACCTTGAGAGTGCCCTTATAATGCTTCTTCTGGTCACCATGAGATTGCCTGCCCCATGCAAATTCTCCATAAAATAGCCTTTTTGGCAAGCATATATTTTGCATTTGAATAACGTGACTAACCCATCAAAGCAGCGCTCTCTGAAGCATAGTTTGAATATTTGGCAGTTCAGCTCTAACAAGGACTTCTGTTTCTGGTACCTTAGCCTGCCAGGTGATCCTCAGAATCTTCCTAAGACAGTTCAAATGGAAGCGATTCAGTTTCCTGGTAGGGCGCTGGCAGACTATCTATGTTTCACAAGCATATAACAATGAGGTCAGCACAATAGCTCTGCAGACCTTCACTTTTGTAGTCAGTCTAATACCTCTTCTCTCCCAAACTTTTCTTTGGAGTCTCCCAAACACTGAGCTAGTTTTGGCAATGTGTGCATCAACTGCATTGTCAATATGTATATCCCTGGAGAGTACACTACCAAGGTAAGTGCTGCTCCATTGTTGTAACCAATGGTTCCATGTATGGATGGTGGGGTCATGGCTGATGGAGCACTTGTGTTTTCTTGGTGTTAATTATTAGGCCAAAATTAGCACAGGCAGCAGAGAATTGATCCATACTCTGTTGCATCTCAGCTTCAGAGACTGCACCGAGTGCACAATCATCTACAAACAGAAAAGCAAGCACCTACACTCTCTTCACTTTGGTCTTGGCCTTTTCAAATTGAGGAACTTACCATCAGTATGGTAGTGAACCTTGATGCCATGTTCATCCTCATTGAAAGCATTTGTCAACATGACTGAAAACATCATGCTAAAAAGCATGGGAGCAAGCACACAGCCCTGTTTCACTCCACTGGTGACTGGGAAGGCGCGAGAGCATTGTCCATTATCCAGAACCTGGGAAAATATGCCATCATGAAATTGATGTACAATATTTATGAAATTCTCTGGGCAACCAAATTTTGACATAATTTTCCATAAGCCCTCATGACTAACAGTGTCAAAGGCCTTGGTCACATCTACAAATATTGTGTACAGACCTCTGTTCTTCTCTTGGCATTTCTCCTGGAGTTGTTGGGTAACAAACACCATACTGACTGTTCCTCAGCCCTTTCTGAAGCCACACTGGCTCTCAGGTAGATGACAATCTTCCAGGTGGAGGATCAGCCTATTAAGGAGGACTCTAGCAAGAATTTTGCCAGTAATGACTAAGAGAGAGTTCCCCTGTGATTTTCACAGGACAATCTATTCCCTTTACCCTTACAGAGATAGACAATGGAGGCGTCCTTGAACTCCTGGGGGAACCTCCTCTTGCCATATAACCTGGAAATTTTCAGTCAGCTTTTGTATGAGCAATGATCCCCCTATCTTGTAAATCTCAGCTAGAGTACAATCAGCACCAGCTGCTTTATCACATGAAATGAGCCTAGTGGCCCTCAAAACCTCTTCTTCAGTTGGAAGTTCAGCTAAGGAGGGAATGTCTTTAACGTGAGGTAAATGGTCAATGGCCCCAGCATTGATTGACATGAACACTATAAAAGTGTTCAGCTCATCTCTCTAGGATCACATCTTTATCACTAATCAATGTGGCTTCATCAACACTGAGTAGTTGTAATACACTATAGGTTTTTGGTCCATAAATAGCTTTCAGGGAATCATAAAAGTTCTTTGGATTGTTACTATCAGCATAAAACTGAATTTCTTCTGCCTTCTTACTGAGTCAGGAATCCTGCATATCTAAGCTTTGTTGTACTTTGCTTTTGATGGAATTAAATGCTGCCTTCTTAGAGGTGGATGAACTATCCTGCTGGTATATCCTGTGAAGTTCTTGTTTTTCATTTAGCAACTTCTGAGTTTCCCCATCATTTTCAACAAAGCAGTCTTGGTGTTTGCAAGTGTTCTGACCCAGATAAGCAAATGTACCCAACTTGCCCATAATGACATCATGAAAGCCTTCCTGAAATTCAAGTATACTCTGTCTACAGCATTCCTCTCATCTATTAGTCCAGTAAACCTTTCAAAAAAGGGTAAGAGATTAGTCGGTGGTAGTCTGTTTTTTTATGAACCCATCTTGGCTCTTAATGATCAATACCTTACTCTTCAAATACTCACAAGTCATTCTTTGAATAATACATACTAGAGTTTTTCCAGTAATCAAACTCAAGCTCACTTAACCTTAAGACAATATTACTTATTAACCTTATAGTAACTGGACAATAAAGTCAAGTTTGACTATGTCATGTTCATAGCAAAGTCTTAATGAAGGGATAACTCATTTGGGGCTCTGAAGACTAACCTTTCAGCAATGACGGTAATGCAGAGTGCACTCACTGCCTGGTCACATATCTCATCACATTCAAGCCTACTTACCTTTCCATTCCTGTTCTTTTAAGGCATCCTTCCTCCTTGAATCCTGCAATTACATGTCCCTTTCCTGACTGTTGGTGAAATTACATAGAAACTCAAAGTTGGAAGGGATTAGGAGGCCATCTAATCTAATAGAATTATCCTTCATAGAATTATATTGGGTTGATATTAGATTAGTTAGTGCTGTGCATGTTTTATACATATGATATTCTAAACTTAAAGGAATTTAGGTGAGTATTTCTAGGGTAGAAAGGTATATAAGATGTGACTTCAGTATGAACTTAAGGTAGAGCTTTGAAAAAGTGGAAAAACTCATGGCATTTAGAACCATTATGCCTAGAATTTCATTGGAGGGGCCAGAAGATGAAAAATGTTATAGGAACCCAGGAAGAGGGTCTTGTCCTGAGACCCCTAGGCAGCTTGTCACTCGGTAATATCAATAGTTCAATAATTAATCTGGGAAGCTCTGTCAACTTTTTGGGACTAGATTGGGAATTTTTGCTTTAGAAGTTGTTTACAAAATCCTTTTCTTGTAAAACTTTTTATCATAGATGTACTAAGGAAAGGAAGGGGGTATCAACCACAAAATCAGAATAATTTAGAAGAATAGACAAAGATTAGTGGCTAGTACAGAGACCAAAAGGGCTTCCACCTCAATAATTCAGTAGTAAATGGAGTAGAAGTGTAATGAAAAAGAGAAAGGAAAAAGAAAAACAGCTAGGGCTGAGATCTATGTGTGAATTGCCCTCTTACCTTTTATCATTTTAACTCAATAAACATTTAAATGCCTACTATGTGCCAGGCACTAAGCCCTGGGAATGCAAAAAGAGTGAAAAAATATTTCCTTCAAGTTTACAAGCTAATAGAGGAGACAGCATGCAAACAAATACAAATCAAGCTACATACAGGAAAAACAGGAAATAATTAACAGAGGGAAGGTACTGAAATTAAGACTGATTGGAGGAGGCTTCCTATAGGAATTGCGATTTTAAGTGGAACTTAGAGGAAAGCAGGGAAGTGACTAGTTAAAAAGGGGAGAAGGGAGAGCATTCTAGGCATGGAGGACAGAGAAAATATGCAGGACTGAGACATGGAGTGTCCTATTCATTGAACAGACAGGAGGTCAGTGTCACTGGATCAAAGAGTACATATCAGAGAGTAAAGTATAAAGAACACTGGAAAGACATGAGGGGACTAGGTTATGAAGGGCTTCGAATCCAAACAAAACAGTTTGCATTTGATTCTGGAGGCAGTAGGAAGCCAATGAGGTTGGTTGAGCAGGGGATCTTTAGAAATATCACTCTAGTGGCTAAATGGAGGATGGGAGGATGGACTGGGGTGGGGAGAGGCTTGAGGCAGGCAGACCCACCAGCAGGCTATTGCCGTAGTCCAGGAGTGGTGAAGACGGCAGTGTCAGAGGAGATAAGGGAGGGTATTGGAGAGATGTTGCAAAGGTGAAATCAACGAGTCATGGCAACAGCTTGGATATCAGAGCTAAGAGTGAAGAACCTCTACGGATTCTGCCCTAGACCTTTCTCAATGAGCTCATGGGCTCATCTGTTCTTCTTATAGACAAGGAATGAATCAGCCTGCCTGACTCTCACCCCTGCTGCCCTTGAAAAGCAAGGGAGCAGACCACAGGTGCAGGGATCCCTCAGCCAGCCCCATCTCCATCCAGCTGGTTTGACCAGGAACGGAGATAGAATGACATCTAATAGAGAAGGTGGGGAACTGCTGCTGAAACAGGAAAGGACTCAAGCATTAGCCCTACCAACACAAGCCTAGGAATTCCAGGGAGCCAAAAAAGAAAACCTCTCTAGGATCTGCATTCTCACTTGTGGAGAGGAACAAACCCAGAGGCATGCTCACTTCCGACTCCTTAGCAAATGGCATCCCTGCCCCTAACCCTCTGGAGTGAACTGCCATGCTCTCAGAAAGCCCAACCTTGGGAATGAGTACTTTGAAATACATTCAGCTGTAGAGAGGAGGAAGAATCCCTCCCTGGTGATTAGGGGAACAAGCCCTGAGGTTAGCTTGTGAACCCGTCACTCCATCTACACTGCAGTGCCTCAGACGGCCAAGAGACTTTTCTTACACCTTAAGGGGGTGCAAGGAGAAACAAAAGGAAGAGCCACAAAATCCAGACCTGCTGGGTCTTTTGTAACCTATGTGAAAGCCAAAAGGGACAAACAGCCCTAGGACAGAGCTATGAGCCAGGGTGGGTGGTACAGAGAAGGCCCCCCAAAGAAACCTTGAGAACTGCACAGCAGCGGAGTGAGCATAGCAGATAAGGGGGAAAGCTCATGGCCAAACACTTCCGGGGAGCTATTTTCCTGGGCCTGGACCCCTTGGCTACTTCAACATGCTTCTTTGCTTCTTTTTCTGAAAATGCACTCATTCTATACACGTGTGTCATGTTCAGTCACGTCTTGGTCTAATGTTTTGTTCTGTAACTGCTCATATCAATGGATCTGAAAGGTTAGACTGCACATGTGCCTTCTCTCAGTTTGCTTTTCCTCAACTCATCCTTATTGTCTGAGATCATGAGCGGTTCTACTATTCCTCTCTTCAACAGGCCCAGAAGAAAATAATTCAATAACAAAAAAATGATTAAGCAATATATTCAAGGCAACTACATTCCCTACTTCAGGGTTTCCTACCGTCAAATAGGACAGACAGGCACACTGAGAGCACTAATGGCAAGTTATATAGTTGAGGAAAAAACACTCAAAATTAAACATTTAAATTCCTGCATCCCAGAGATTGGAACTTAGCAACCTTAGCACAGCCAAAGTGGTAATGAAAGTCCCAGTTAGCTCAGGTGCTTGTCACAGCTGGGGATGTGACTACAAAGACCTGGAAAACTACATGACTGCTTCCAGTTCGAGTCAGAGCAGGCTCCCTTGGATAGTTTGGTGTCCCTTGACTCAGTCACAAATGGGGATAGGGACACTGGAAATGTCACTCTTGCCTCAATGTCATGCTGAACTAATGGAGATGGGAATAATAACTGCTCTTTGAGTTAGGGAACTTGGGCATATCACTCATACCTAAACTACCAGGAGTCCATCTACTCAATTTAAGGGGGTAGGATAATAGGTAAGTAATAACCAGAGAGTTTTGCCTGGGTAAAATTCTAAAGCAACAGCTCAGCACATTCTGGAGACAGGCCTCCCACACTATGTTCTGCTGCTTCTTTTCCCTCTATTTTCTAATTCAGAACTTAGAGGGTCCTTCTCTTTCATAGCTGTAGTGATGCAACCTCTTATCATAATACAGTGATATAAGGAGGTGGTATTTCCTCTCATTGAGGGTTGACAATGAATAAACTTTTAGTTCCCAAGACTACTAATCCCTCATCAAGGCCCTGTTGATCCTGGGAGGTATTCCTAGAATCAGGAGCTGGAAGCTGTATGACATTTTCTCACAGAGACAATTACATGATGGTCTCAGGATCCCCATGCCAAGACCATCCCCTCTCTTTGTACTATTAGGAATCACTGTGTTTTTCTGAGCTAAGCAAGCTGAGCTTAACATAACAACAATACTTGGCACTCACTCTGTAAATGAACTCTGGCACAGCAAAGTTCCAGAATTGTTTCTACCCTAGGCCCGCGGGGTCTCTGAGTCTAGACAAGAACCTACAGGACTCACATTCCAGTCATGAAGCCATGCGATGAGTCAGACTTGTCTCGTTGTTGTTACCCTCATTGTCAGAGCTCATTGATTGTGACCCCCTAGAACTGAGTAATGGACTGCTAGTGCTTTAGATATGAATGATATCCACTAGTTCCCTAACTCACAATTGTAAAACTCAGAGAGCAGTTATTAGTCAAATCTTTACTTAATTCAGCATGACATTGAGGAAAGACAAATATTCCCAGTGTCCTTGTCTCCATTTGTGACTGAGTCTAGAGACATCAAACCATCCAAGGGAATCTACTCTGACTCAAACTGGAAATGGCTATACCAATATTATTGGAATAAATATTGAGATTTGGCCTCACTACAGCAGGTCTCCTAGAAGAGGCCCTGACACGTGTATCTAGTTTCCCTCCTTCAACATAATAAAGACAGCTTTTTGCTTATAACCCTGACTAGTTCCTGAGTTTATTTTGGTTTTTATTTTGTTTTATTTCTTAGAGATAACTATGGTTGTGATGACCATAGTAACGATCATGTGATGACCAACTATGAGCTCTTAGGTACTTTTAGAGTTAACAGAGACTGCATAACCTGTGTGACCTTTTGGTCATTTGTTTTCAGACCTGATAGTTATTGTCAGAAATGGGATAAACAATTGAATAATCACCTTCTTTCCCGCCCCCACTGTGACTCAAGGTGCAGTACCTCTGGGAATTCATTGAGCTCTACTCAAGTCTACTTGGAGAGAGGCAGTGGGTGATTTTCCTTCTCCAATTCTCAAGTTCCACTCCCTTGAAGGATTGAAACTATGGATATCATGACCAAAGAGAGGATTCATCTGTCTCTTCCTGGAGAAATCTCTGACTTCTGAGAACAGATACCTTTTGTTTTTGTTTCCCTCTTGTTGAAATATGGGAAACTTGGTAACTAAGACTGAACCACCAAAAAAATATGGCTGCAAGGCATGTGCATTCAGTCCATGGAACAGATCCTTGCAAGTTTCTTTTCTTTTTTAAATTTATTTATTTAACTTTTAACATTCATTTTCACCTAATTTTGGGTTCCAAATTTTCTCCCCATTTCTCCCCTCCCCCCACCCCAAAACGCCCAGCATTCTAATTGCCCCTCTCACCGATCTGCCCTCTCTTTCCAGCCCACAGTGACCTGAAAGGCCCACGGAAATATCAGTTGCACCAGACACAGGAGCTGAGTGCGGAGGCCAGCCCAGCCTTGGCTGAGCAGTGAGGCTCAGCCAGACGAGACTCTGGGAGGAGGACACCTCTGGAGCAGAATCTCCAGTCGCAGTAGCGGGTCCTCAGATCCCTCGGCCCACGGTCACCAAAGGTCAGTGACGAGTTTTAACAGGGGGCCAGGAAGGGAGAAGGGCCTTCCCACAGCTCTAGCAGCAGGTAGCTGCCACAGAGCCAGCACAGCAGCTCCTACAGAAGCTCCATTGTTAGAGCATAAAAACTCCTGGGGGCATTGAAGAGCTGAGTCTTACCTCAGCCCTGGGTGGAGGCCCTGGCCAAGCCCTGGTCTTTGTCTCAAACTGAATGGTGGCCCTGCCTATCCAGCTTATCTGAAAATCAGCCCCAAGGGCTAACTTGGTGGAACTGGAGGTCAAGTGGCTGTGGAGAGGTATCTGCTAAGATTGTGCCACCTCGGAGGAACTGAGATCTCAGAGATTCCCAGAGTATACCCTACTCTTGACAAAGGACCCAAAAGTCAAGTAACTGGTTGGGAAAATGCCCAAAAAAGGGGAAAAAAATAAGACCATAGAAGGTTACTTTCTTGGTGAAAGTTGTAGGAACAATATCTCCTCCCATCCTTTCAGATGAGGAAGAACAATGCTTACCATCAGAGAAAGACATAGAAATCAAGGCTTCTGTATCCCAAACATCCAAAATAAATATTCAATGGACTCAGGCCATGGAAGAGCTCAAAAAGGATTTTGAAAATCAAGTGAGAAAGGTGGAGGAAAAACTGGGAAGAGAAATGAGAGAGATGCAAGAAAAGCATGAAAAGCAGGTCAACACCTTACTAAAGGAGACCCAAAA
>CM053771.1:150180282-150197221 GCA_028658325.1 Potorous gilbertii | reverse complement strand
AAAAGAGAAACTCCTAGGAACATTGTGGCCAAATTCCAGAGTTCCCAGGTCAAGGAGAAAATATTGCAAGCAGCTAGAAAGAAACAATTCCAGTATTGTGGAAATACAATCAGGATAACACAAGATCTAGCAGCTTCTACAATAAGGGACAGAAGGGCATGGAATATGATATTCCAGAAGTCAAAGGAACTAGGACTAAAACCAAGAATCATCTACCCAGCAAAACTGAGTATAATACTTCAGGGGGAAAACTGGTCTTTCAATGAAATCAAGGACTTTCAAGCATTCTTGATGAAAAGACTAGAGCTGAAAAGAAAATTTGACCTTCAAACACAACAATGGAGAGAAGCATGAAAAGGTAAACAGCGAAGAGAAGTCATAAGGGACTTACTGAAGTTGAACTGTTTACATTACTATTTGGAAAGACAATATTTGTAACTCTTGAAACTTTTCAGTATCTGGGTAGTTGGGATTACACACACACACACACACACACACACACACACACACACAGAAAGCACAGAAGACTTGAATAAGATGAGATCATATCTTTAAAAAATTAAATTGAGTGGTGAGAGAGAAATATATTGGGAGGAGAAAGGGAGAAATGGAATGTGGCAGATTATCTCTCATAAAAGAAGTAAGCAAAAGACTTTTCAGTGGAGGGAAAAAGAGGGGAGTGAGAGAAAAACATGAAGCTTACTCTCATCACATTTGACTAAAGGAAGGAATAAAATGCACACTCATTTTGGTAAGAAAACCTATCTTACAATACAGGAAAGTGGGGGAGAAGGGGATAAGCAGGGTGGGGGGGATTATGGAAGGGAGGGCAGTGGAAGGAGGGAGCAATATGAAGTCAATTCTCTTGGGGAGGGACAGGATCCAAAGAGAGAACAGAAGCAATGGGGGGCAGGATAGGATGGAGGGAAATATAGTTAGTCCTACACAACATGACTATTATGGAAGTCATTTGCAAAACTACACAGATAAGATCTATATTGAATTGCTTGCTTCCCAAAGGGAATGGGTGGGGAGAGAGGGATTAAGAGAAGTTGGAAGTCAAAGTTGTAGGAACAACTGTCAAGTACTGTTTTTACTACTAGGAAATAAGAAATACAGATAATGGGGTATAGAAAGTTATCTGGCCCTACATGACAAAAAGAGAAGATGGGGACAAGGGAAGGGAGGGATGTTAGAAGAGAGGGCAGATTGGTGAGAGGGGCAATTAGAATGCTTGGCGTTTTGGGGTGGGGCGAAGGGAGAAATAGGGAGAAAATTTGGAACCTAAAATTAGGTGAAAATGAATGTTAAAAGTTAAATAAATAAATTTAAAAGAAAAGGCATTGTCATCTGCTTTGTTGTTGTTCAGTCATTGAGTCATGTCTGACTCTTCATGACCTCATGGACCACAGCACTCCAGCCCCTACTGTACTCCACTATCTCCTAGGGTATGTCCAAGTTCATGTACATTGCTTTCATGACAGTATCTATCTCATCCTCCACCATCCCCTTTTTCTTTTCCTTTCAGTTTTTCCCAACATCACAGTCTTTTCCAATGCGTCCTGTTTTCTCATTATGTGACCAAAGTATTTAAGCTTCAAAATTCAATATTTGACCTTCCAGTGAATAGTGTGAATTAATTTCCTTAAGTGCTAAGTGATTTAATCTCCTTGCTATCCATGTGACTCTCAAAAGTCTTCTCCAGCACCACAATTTGAAAGCATTTATTCTATAGTGCTCAATTTTTCTTATGGTGCAATTCTCACAGCCATACATTGTACTGGAAAGACCATAGCTTTGATTAGATGGACCTTTGTTGGCAAGGTAATGGCTCTCTTTTTAGTAAGCTGTCCAGATTTTCCATGCATTCCTTTCCAAGGAGCAAGAGACTTTTAATTTCATATGTGCAGTCACCATCTGCAGTGATCTTTGAGCTCAAAATTATAAAATCTGATGCTGCTTCTTTTATACTGATTAGCAAAATGACAGAGCAAAATCTCAAGCAGTATAGATGTGTCTTCTTCTGATTGGCTGGATGTTTCAATAAAGAAGTCAGATAAGTGTCACTTCAGTTATTCTCTATTACATCATTGGGAGATGATATTAATTCTCAGTTGATGGGAACAGTCCTAAGGCAATGGAGTAGAGTTGATACAATGATTTTAAATTGATGAGCTTGACCTTTACTACAACAGTTTAGATTGATGAGATTGAGCTTTAGGTTAATTAAGTTTGTCTGGAAAGTGAGTGATGAGTAAAATTATAAGGGCTGGGATACCTGTCACAAAGTAAGGGTGGAGTTACAAATCACAAGAGTAGAATCAGTAGAATCATAACTCAAATGACCTGAGATTACCTGAGCAAACTTTCAAGGGCAAAGCATTTAGGCACATACTGTGAAAAGGAATATTAAATCTATGCTAGCTTGATTAAGCCTTAACAAAATAGGATAAAAAAATCAATTTTCAATTTAATAGGATGATGAAAGAATTACCCGTATTCCTGAAATGCAGAGAGACTAAACAGGGCAAACATTCAGAAAGGATTTAGAGCTAGAAGGGGTCTCAGAAGTCAGGCCAAATGAGTTCATTTACATGTAAGAAAACTGTGGCCCAAATTAAGTTGAATGATATGCCCAGGGCTGCACATCTAGTAAATATCTGAAAACAAAAAAAATCTGAAACAAGATTTGAATCTGAGCCTTCCTATTTCCAAGTCCAGCGCTTTAACCCTTTGACCATGCCACCTCACATAATAAAGGCTGAAAACTTTATAAAGGTCTATGAAAGACTGTAGAATAAGAGGGATGATTAGTGAATCTTAACAAGAAAAGGGTGATTATAAAAAGCCAGTGAGGTCTCATCAACAAAAGGTCAGGACCACTAACCACATTTTTGTCACTCTCATGGTCATCAAAGTGGTAGATTAAGGAAATAATGGAGATAAAGTTTACTTAGATTTTAGGAAATAATTTGACAATTTTCCCCTGCTATTCTTAAAGACAAGATAAAGATAGTTAAGTGGATTTAGAGTTGGTTAAATGACAATACCTCAAAAGTTACCATTAGTGATTCAATGACAATTTGGAAAGAGGTACTCAGTGAGATGCCCCAGAGATCTGTCCTTGGTCATATGCTATTCAACCTCATCTAAAGATCTGAATAAAGGCATAAATGGCATCTTATCAAATGTGCAGATGACATAAAGTTAGAAAGGACTAATACAGAAGAACTACTGGTCCAAAATCTGTAATTGCAGTACAAGCTAGACTGAATCTCAATCAAGAATGGGTATCTTAGGGTAGGCTATCAGCTTGTAAAAGGGAAACAACTAGCTCTAACAACAGCTACAAGTGCCTGTTCCATTTCTGAGGAGCTGATTCAGCATTTCAGAGAAATTCGTTATTTGGGCAGCTGATCTCTCTAACTTATGGACCTAAATTAAGTTATTCCTTGAGACTCTCATGTAAAGAAAAAAACTTATGACAGTGCTTTTTACATAGTACATCCTTAATAAATGGTTGTTGTTGTTAAAGTTTTTAGAAGCAGGATTAGACTTATTTTTATTTGGCTCTACAAGAGAGAACTAGGAATAATGAGTACAAATTATAAGTATAAATATTATAAGTTTAAATTATAAATAAGGCAAGATTTGGCTTGATAACATTTACATCTCAACAAATAGCAAAGTCGAATAGGAGTAGCTCAGAAGAAAGATTAGATGCACAAATTTGGAGATATCTACACTCCACATGCTTATATGGACTATTTGTGCCCAATCTGTAGTAGAGCCTTTCTAGCTTATATTGGTTTGGACACAATGTACCTTGACTCTGGAATAATGATGTCATTTTGGTCCTCTGCTAGCATGAAGGACAGCAAGCAAACAAGCACATAAGGAAAAACTACCTAATAATTAGAGATGGCATGAACTGCCTCAAGAAACAATGAATCCTTATCTAAAACCACCCACACATTATCTATAATGAGGATAAGCTAGAGACCTTCATAGTAAGCTCAGGGGTAAAGCAAGGATGCCCAGTATCATCATTATTATTCGATATTGTACTGGAAATGCTGGCTATAACAATAAGGGAAGAAAAAGAAATTAAAGAAATTAGAATAGACAATAAGGACAAAAATTATCACTCTGCAGGTATTATGATGATATACTTAGAGAATCCTAGAGAATCAACTAAGAACTAATGGAATTAATTAACAACTTTGGCAAGGTTACAGAATATAAAATAAACCCACATAAACCATCAGCATTTCTGTATTACCAACAAAGTTCAGCAGCAAGAACTGGAAAGAAAAATTCCATTTAAAATAACTGTAGACAATATAAAATATTTGGAAGTCTACCTGCCAAGACAAACTCAGGAGCTATTATGAACATGATTACAAAACACTTCTCACACAAATAAAGGCAGACCTAAATAATTGGAAAAACAACAATTGCATATGGGGAGGCCAAGCCAATATACTAAAAATGACAATTCTACCTAAATTAATCTATACATTCAGAGCCACATCTACCAAACTGTCAAAATGTATTGGGTAGAGCTAGAAAAAATAATAACAAAATTCTTCTGGAAGAACAAAAAGTCAAGAATATCAAGGGAATCAATGAAAATAAAAAATGTGAAGGAAGGTGGTTTAGTCCTACCAGATCTCAAACTGTACTATAAAGTACCACTGCTAGGTCTATATCCCAAAGAGATTTTTTTTAAAGGGGAAAGGAGCTACTAGTACAAAATATTTATAGTAGTTCTTTTAGTAGTGGCTAAGAACTGGAAAATGAAGGGATGCCCATCAATTGGGGGGACCTCAGTGTTCAGTACCTTATCTTGCCAGGTGATCTTCAGAATCTTCATATTCTAGCATCATCTAGATACTTTACCCTGCACACTCTCACTCCCAATCTTGTAGCTACCAGAACTCTGAAGATGCTTAAACCCTAGAGGCTCTTGGTCTATCTTTAGACAAGTTTCTGTTCCTCAACACTGAACTCTCAGACTACCAAGAAATCTCAATCCAGGCAATGATGGAGTCAGGAGCTTCTGAGAAATTCCTAGCCTGAAACCTATGCCTGTAGTAGCAGGTATGTACTCAGCCACAGGTGGGAAAGACAATGAATATGCAGTTATTCAATTCAGAAATGTTCACCCATGAGATATGGCCCTTTCAGGAACAACTGACAGAGTACTGCAGTTGCTCAACTATATCCTAGAGGACTAAAGTTTAAACAACCAGATGGATTCAAATAAGACATTGATTTGACTTTGGGGAAGAAGGTATTATTTATTCTCTGAATTAGCAAAGGCAAAGGAGAATGGACATCTTCATCAGAGTCTTAAGTAGGCTCTTCCTCCCTATTACAAAAATCTCATGATGGCAGTAAATACTAGACGGAGGTGTTACACCAAGAAAAACCCTAAGGCTGTGACATAAATCTGGTTCCTGGTGCCAAGCACTTATTTTCTGCACTTTCACCTGAGTCTATCAGACCCCACATATTCCTTCATAATAATAACTGCTAAAGTGTTCATTTATTTTACTCCCTAGGACCCAAGAATGTTTTGGTGTATGTGGGAAGGGTTGGGGGAGGAGGGAAGAAAGACAACTGAGGATCTTCTGTGATTCTTGGCTTCTATATATTATCTCCAGTTATGACCAGCACCCTGCCATTAATTTTCAACCTGTTCAATTCAATGAAAAGTAAATAAAGATGTAGTAATCAAGTAGGTGAAATAGCTCAGGTTCCCTCCCTTGCAAATTCCCAGCTAAGTCAGGTGCCACCCAATGACAGAAAATGCAAGAGTTTGGGAGTGAATTGGAACTGTGACAAGAACAGCCAGTACTGAACGGGGCCTTCAAAAGCATGAGAGTGGAGGATTTGACACCTATCAAAGCAAATATCCAGGCATACTAGGTATACCAGAGGGAAACCACACAAACAATAGGTTTATGTCAATCTGCCTACTGACTATGGAATTTCCTCCAACTCTCACCTCTATCCTCCCAAGAATCCATAGATAAGAGCTCATAGATACTGCTAATAAAATAATGCCAACAAAGGATGAAATTAGGACATATGGAAAGCCAGTTAGAGATGCTGCATGGGCAGAAAGATTGCCACATGAGCTTTTAGAGACTACTTGAAGACTATTAGCAGCAGAAGTCATTTGTCAGAGACTAGTTAAAAATTGTCTGCCAGAATAAACTTTGTGGAGACAATGTATTACCTTTCTGCCATTTACTTTGAAAATGGAACACAGGAATATATTCCCCTAAAAGTTGAGTTAGGAAGACCTGGTTGAAGACTGAAAGAGGAAGTAAAGGTTTTCGGGTCTTTATTATTGCAGCCAAGAGTTTTAATATTGAATCTTTTAAGTCCTTATTCTGTTCAGTAAATGGGCCTTAATTTATAAAGTGAATGTATATTCCTTTGATTAATGTGAATCTTAGAAGGAAAGAATCTTAATGGGAAATGTGGGTACAAGCCAATTTTGACACAGTTGTGAAGTATTGAATGAATGATCCTTACATTTTAGACCCTAGATTAACTGAGCAAAGATGAAAATCTGAGAAGAACTCATGAGGCTGAGTGTGCTTCTTGGCATATGCATAGAGATGAAGAAATCAGCTTATTTCTGTTTTCTTGCAAGATGTTTGGACTGATAACTCCAGCACCTGAAGAATGACTTAATTCTAGGGAGCTCTTCCAGAGCATGCCCTGGGACACACATGAGCAGTAATGTCCAAACACTTGCCTTTCCTTTTCCAGAGCACATTTAAGGGGTACTTAAGGAGCAGGTGCATCCGTCCAGAGGATAATTGCCCACATCCCTTAGGAAGATAAGCAACCAGAATCAGAACTTGAGCCTGATTATTTTTTTTCCACCAAGATCTAGGTCCAGGTCAGTCCATGAAAAAAATAAGAACAAGCTACTTCTTTAAGGATAACAGAGAAATAGAAAGGAGAAAAAGGACTATTTACTTGCAGGGGGACCACCCTGGGAATGAAGTGATTAAAATAAAGATCCCCAGCTTTAGTGAAGCCTTTGTAGGTTGTTCTCAGTCGCATGTAGGCATCTTGAAGCAACCCTCTAAAGGAGAAAAGAGAGAAAAGGTAAAAGGCCATAGTGAGGTCTACAAAGTGCTGTCCTCAAGGGCACCCTGCAAAGGAAATGGGACATTATTATTACTCACACTGTATGAGGCTTGGAGAGGCTAGCTAATTACCCATAGTCACAAGGCTATTCACTAACAGAGTCAGGACACAAAATCATCTCCACCTTCAGAGCTCTTCGTATTAAACCTCACCCTGCTTCTTCAAGATGGTCCTAGGGTTTTAGGCAATTAAATTGGACAAGAAGATAAGGCCAAGGATCAAAGCAAGCTGGAAGACACAAAGCTCCCAAAGAATGACAGTGCCTGATGTAAAACAGCTCACACTCTTCCTGATGGAGGAGTGAAGAATTCTTCAGATGGTAGGCATTCTGAGTGTAGAGCAAGGGACTGTGGAGTGATCACCGAATATGAAGTTGGAAGACCCAGTTCAAATTCTGGTTCTGCTATTTACCACAGGATGACATCAAACAGATTGCCTTTCAGAGCTCAGTTACACCATCTAAAATGTGAGGGCATTGGATTAGTTGACCTCTAATTAGTTGACCTATCACAGAGACATCACAAGACAGTGAGAGGACTTGAATCTAGACATCTGCCAGAGCTCTAGTTCTCTGCCACAAGCAGATAAGGTAATAATCTCTCAGCTTGCCTAAAAGATCATTTCATCATTTAAAAAGTAGAGGAACCAACGAGAGGAACAACTACTCTGAACCTGATTCCTGCCAACAGGGAGAAAAGGTGGTTGTTAAGAAAGAACTAATGGGAAACTTGTTGAGGATTAGTGGGGAGAGGTATTAGTGATCTGAATAAAGGCATAGATGGCAACCTCATACCCCACAAATCTGCAGGTGACACAAGGCTGTGAGGAATAGCTAACACAATGAATGATAGAATCAGGATCCAAAAAGTGCTCAAGATGTTAGAAGATTGGGCCAAATAGAACGGGAGAAAATTGAATAGGGATCAGTTCTTACACTTAGGTTCAAAGACTCAATTTCACAAATGTAAGATTAGAGAGACTTGACTAAACAGCAGTCTGTCTGGAAAAAGATTTGGAGATTTAGTGTAAGCTCAATATGTACATATAATGCAATATGTCACCCCAAAAAGGTGAAACAATCTTTGATTCCATTAAGAGAGGCATAGCGTCTAAGGCTAAGGAGCAGATGGTTTCACTTGTGTACTACTCGGTTTGGACCACATCTGGAATATTATGTTCCATATGGGTGCTGTATTTCAAAGAGGCCATCATTAAGTAAGAGTATGTACAGAGGAGAATGATCAAGTTAATAAAAGGCCTCAAAATTACACTATGGAAAAATCAGTTGAAGGAACTAGGGTTGTATAACCTAAGGAAAGGATCTATGAGTGTGGAGAAATGACAGTTGTATTCAAAATCTGAAGAGCTGTCACAGAGATAAGGGATTAGATTTTTCTGCTTGGCCCTCGAGGGGTAGAACAGGAAGCAATGTACAAAAGTTGCCAAAAAGCTGATTAATTATAACTCAAGAGATCAAATAAAAAGGAAAAAAATGAAAATATAGCAGCTCCTCTATGCAGTGGCAAAGAATTTAAAAGAAAGGAAGCACCCATCAATTGGGAAATGGCTGATCAAATTGTGACGAATGTAACAGAATACTATTGTACCATAAGGAATGATGAAAGGGATAGTTTCCAAGAAACCTGGGGATATTTGTATGTAAAGTGAACAGAGTTAGGAGAGCAGTTTATACAATAGCAATATCATAAAGAAAAGCAGCTTTCAAAGACACAACTCTGGTCAATGCAATGACCAAGCGTAATTTCAGACATAATGAAACATATCACCTGCCTCCTGACAAAGAAGCTGATGGACTCAGAGAGAAGATTAAGACATATTTTATGGATATAGCCAATGTAGGAATTTGTTTTGCTTGACCATGGACATTTGTTACAAGGGTTTTGTTTCCCCTTTCCCCCAAAATAATGGGGGCAGAGGAAAGGGATGTGGGAGGGAAAGAAAAGGTGTTTTTTGTTCATTGAAAAAAATTTAATAAAAAAAATGACAGGAGAGAAGGGCATGCTTTATGTAAAAACTTCTTAGCATTTAGAGCAGGGGTTCTTAATGTGGGGGCTGTTGACTTTTTAAAAAACTATATGATTGTAATCCTATGTTTTTATGTATATTTTATGTATTTTAATTTATTTTTCCATTTTATTCATTTAAAAACATGATTCTAAGGAGTTCATAGGCTTCCCTAGATTGACAAAGGGAGGTCCATAACACACAAAAACCCTGAAGAATTCCTGAAGCAAAGAACTATCCAAAGTGGAACAGGTTTTAGGAGCGATTAGGTCATGAGCGTCCCCCTTACTATAGATCTTCAATGATTATTTGTCAGGAAGTTGTAGGGGGAACTTCCATTCAAGCATATTCTGTGATTCTGAGGGCAGGATGTGGTGAGAGTAGTATTACCTACCAGATACCTCATCGAGGTACTTGAGTTAGTTTTTCCTAAGACTATGCTCCATATTAGGTTAATTTCTCTATAAAACAATGTTTTTGATTTTTTTTCTTTTACCTTTTTTATGTCAGATCTCTTTGGTAGTCACCAGTGAAGCCTATGAACACCTTCTGAGGATGATGGTGTTTTTTTTTAAATTCATAATTGAAGGAAAAGTTAAAAATTAATTCTAGGTTAGTGAAAATAAAGATTTGAAAGATTTTCTCCATCTATGTTCATGGATCTCCTGAAGTTTATCCACAGACATCTCCCTTCCCCTCAGTTTAAGAACCCCTGACTCAGGGAACCAAGGCTCAAGCTGTCTTGCTTAACTCTTTTTTAAAAAAAATTTAATAGTATTTTATTTTTTCCAATTATATGTAAAGACAACTTTTAGCATTCATTCACTTTTACAAGATTTTGAGTTCCAAATTTTTTACCTCCTTCTTTCTCTCCCCTCCCCTCTTCCTAAAAATAGTAAACAATTTGATATAGGTAACGTATGTGCAATCATGTAAAACATATTACCTCATTAGTCACATTTATGAAAGAAGAAACTTTGTGCATAGCAACGACGACAGTATGCAAGAGTTTTTTCGGGTAGGCTTTGAACTTCACTGCAATTCAAGGACTTAAAAAAATTTCCAATGGTCTTCTAAGGCAAAATGCCTTCCACATGTAGAGAAAGAACTATGGAATTCAATCACAGAATGTAGCATATTATTTGTGTGTGTGTGTGTATTGTGTTTGGTTTGTTAGATGATTTCTCCCATTCATTTTAATTCTTTTACACACCATGACTATAGTGAAAATGTATTTAATAGGAATGTATGTGTAAAACCTATATAAAATTGTATGCTGTCTTGGGAAGGGAAGGGGGAGGTAGGGGAGAGAGAGGAAAAAATAATAATCTAAGTTATATGGTAGTGATTGTAGAACACAGAAAATAAATAAAATTAATTTAAAGACAAAAAAAGAAAATGACATGTTAAAAAAAATGATCAATCAGATATAGGCACCAGTAAACATTAATTGATGTGTTAGACCCCTAGATAAGGAGTTGTGGAAGTGTGTTGAGATGTCAGTCATCCATCCTTGTATTCCTACACTGCTCATAACGAACACACAGACTGTTACCATGATACCCAATTATACAAGAGCATCCTGTGACAGGAGACAGCAGCTTTCCCCAGGTTCATATCCATTCAGACTGACCACATCCAACTGGTCTTATCTGTCATTTCATCTCTAACATCTAAATACTGAGAGATAAAGACTTTAAGGAGGCTCCCAGGGAAGAGGAAATCAAAAATCTTTTAAAGTATAATGTTCCCCAAGAAATTCACCTGCATGAGGTGTTAGGGGGCAAAGGTGTGGGTTAAACTAGAATGCTTGACTTTTGTTTTAGCTCTGAGGCTTTACGCTCTTGTCATCCTCCCACCAAACCCTCTTCATTCTTTCTCTCCCAATAGCCTAGTGTACATGCACATGCACATGCACACACACATACACACACAATGAGTGAGCACCTGGGCTATAAAAAAAATGAAGCTCAAAGGTTATAATCACCTGCATTTATATTTCACCTGTTACTTTTCAAGGCCCTTGTATGTTTTTCTCATATTTTATCCTTGAAAGGCCCTTGAGAGATATATGGGACAGTTATGATTGTTCCTGTTTTATATTCTGAGAAGGAGAATTTTTGAGAAATTAAGTGAATTACCCAAAGTTGCTCACTATCCAGGAGAAAAAAGTCTCGTAGATGTCCACCCTGGACATCACCATCATGGCAACATCACATAGATTTGTCTGGATGATGCCCATTATTTAAAGGTTCATTTGTTGCTTTTTGATGTATAGAGTACACTAGAAATGAAAATAACATTTAAAAATAAAGCATATTTTTGTAGTTTACATTTTGGACAAGTTCTTGGAACATCCAGAATTAATGCCCTATACCACCCATATCACCTTACCTGGGCAAGCGCCCAAGGTCCCACTCACTGCAGATATAGAGGCCCAAGTGCAGAATCACCCACAACCCAAGATCTGCTGCCATCTGGACAAAGGCCCTAGAGATAGTGGGTTATCATGCTGTCCAGGTACTGTTTTGATTAAGCTCTTTCAGTCAAGAAGACTACAGAAAGTAGAAATCCAGATCTTTCTGAAGAGGAAGATACAAAATACAAGTCATTCCCTAGTTGACAAAAGGTCAAAGGATATGAACAGGTAGCTTTCAGACAAAGAAATCAAAGCTCTCTATAGTCATATAAAAATGCTCTAAATCACTATTAATCAGAGAAATGCAAATTAAAACAACTCTAAGGTACCACCTCACAGCTATCAGATTGGCTAATATGGTGGAAAAGGGAAATGATGGATGTTGGAGGGGATGTGGGATAACTGGGATGCTAATGAACTGTTGATCAACTAATGGTTGATTCAACCATTCTGAAGAGCAACTTGGAACTATGACCAAAGACCTATAAAAACTGATCCGGCAATAGAGCACTGCTAGGTCTATAGCCCAAAGACATCCAAAAGAGGGTTCTCCCCTCTTTGTACCTATTTGTACAAAAATATTTATAGCAGCTCTTTTTATGGTGGCTAAGAATTGGAAATTGAAGGGATGTCTATCAATTAGGAAATTGTTAAACAAACTGTGGCATATGATTGTGATGTAATATTACTGTGCTATAAGAAATGACAAGCAGGATGATTTCAGAAAAACTGGAAAGACTTACATAAACTGATACAAAGTTCAGTAAACAGAGCCAAGAGAATGTTGTACACAGTAACAACAATATTGTTTGATGAAGAACCGTGAATGACAGCTACTTTCAGCAATACAACGATCCAAGATTAATGAACCAAAGCACTAGTGAAGCATACTATCCTCTTCTAGAGAAAGAACTTATATTTTTGAATACAGATCAAAGCATGTTATTTTTCACTTTATTTCATTCTTTGTCTTTTATTTGAATCTTCTCATATAGAATGACTAATATGGAAATGTTTTACACGATTGTACATGTATAATCTATATCTGATTATTTACCATCTCAAGGAGGGAAGAGGGGAGGGAGGAAGGGAGTGATAGAATTTGGAACTCAAAACTTAAAAACAACTCAAATGTTTAAAAACTGTTTTAATATGTAATGGGAGTGGCATTAAATAGATAGAGATATATTAATATGTGTTCCAAAAATAATTCTAATCTTCCCCCCCAAAAAAAAGAGGCAAAAAAGAAGAAGAGAGGAAGAAGGTTCATAAAGGTGGTTACAGAGCACCAAAAATGGAAACTCAAATCTTCCCTAGCTTACAAACATGCTAGCCTAGATGGCCGGGTTCACACTGCTAACAAAGGCTCCAAAAAATCTAGGTTCTTAAGCAGTTTCTCTACTAAATTATGATGGAAGAGACATGGTAACAAAAACAGAGGTCAAAATTCCAAACAGAGCAACAGGACCCACTCACTGATGAATATTAACATTGAGTTTGAATCCATGGAACAGAACTTCTCAGCATGTCAGGAAAACATGGACATTATGTCCAATTTTTTTTCAAAAACCAAGGGAAGATTGCATTCTCCTTTCTACCAACTCGCATTTCTGCTACAATCATCCCTCTGCCTCCCATTCACAGGGCTCCTTGGCTGTCAGCACATACTCCAGATCCAGATTTTCACTGAAGTTACATTTCCTCTTTCAGATTCATGGAAGTTCCAGGAGACACATCTACAATAACCAAAATGGGAGCAGTTAATCAGAGGAAACTTTTCACTTTAGGTGCTGTTTAACCTCTAGCTAGAATTCTAAACTCTGTACCTGAGGCAAGTCTCCTTCAGCTTTCAGTGACCCCCAAGTTCTAATGATACATTTTCTGGGTTATCTGCAACCTCTGCTCTTTCTCATCCAGCTGGAGCTCAAGATGCTGCCATCAGAGACAAGACAGCACAGCATCAAGACCAGGGAGAGGGAACGAGTGTTAACATGGTTGTCCGAGAGTGTCTCTGACTGCGCGTTATCACCCAAAGTGAATGATTTGAAGATTCTCATTTTGGATTAGCCACAATTCTGTACCCCACCATTATTGGAAGGAATGCAACAATTATCATTCTTTTTTTCCAAAAAGAAGCACTTCCAGTGGAAGAGAACACAAAATACGAAGTGGAGATGTAGTCTACTATATTGGTCCTGATGTGACTTCAGCACCAGGGACCTTAAATGAGGGTCGGGTTCTGAAAGAAACATGGGTAAATGTTTAGCAGTGTTCAAGGAACTTGGGGTCAAGTCAGGTGAAGGAACTAACTAGTTCTTTCTTTTTTCTCTTTTTTTAAATTTAGTACTTTATTTTCCCCCAGCTACATGTAAAAGCAATTTTTAACATTCCTTTTTAAAACTTCGAGTTACAAATTCTCTCCCTTCCTCTCACCCCACCCCATCTCATTGACAAGGCAAACAATTCAATTGTTGTCATGCAACTATCTACAATAATCTCACTGTGAAAGAAAATATAGCCAAGAACTAAACTCAAGAAAAACAAAGTTTAAAAAAGTATGCTTCAATCTGTATTCAGACACCATCAGTTCCTTCTCCGGGGATGGATAGCATTTTTCATCATAAGTCCTTTGGAATTGTCTTGGATCGTTGTATTACTGAACAAAGTCATTCACAACTGATCATCTTAAAATATTGCTGTTACTTTGTAGACAGTATGTTTCACTTTTCAGCAGTCCATGCACAGCTTTCCAGGTTTTTCTAAGAACATCCTCCTCATGATTTCTTACAGTGAAGTAATATTCCATCATAATCACATACCACTTGTTCAGCCATTCTCCAATTTATGGGCATTCCCTCAACTTCTAATACTTTAACCCCAGAAAAGTGTTGCTATAATTATTTTTGTACATATATGTCATTTTCCTTTTTTCTTTTTGTCTCTTTTGGGATACAGACCTAGTAGTGGTATTGTTAGGTCAACAGGTAGGCTTGGTTTTATAGCAGTTTAGGCACAGGTTCAAACTGCTCTACAGAATGGTTGAATCAGTTCACAACTCCACCAACAATGGATTAAAGTCACATTTTTCCCACATCCCCTTCAACATTAGTCTTTTAACTTTCCTTTCCTATTAGCCAGTCTAATAGGTAACAGGTAGTACCTCAGAATTGTTTTAATTGGTGTTTCTCCAATCAATAGTGAGTTAGAGTATTTTTACATGTGGCTATAGATTGCTTTGATTATTTTATCTGAAAACTTATATCTTTTGATCATTCTCCATTGGGAAATAGCTATTATTTTTATAAATCTGATTTAGTTCTCTATGTTTCAGAAATGAGGCCTTTATCAGAGAAACTTGCTTCAACTTTTTCCCCACAGTTACTATTGTTAACTGTATTTTCTTCCATCCTAGTTTCACTCTCCATTTATTTTCTTCTCTCTCTCCTTTCACCGTCCCTCCTCAAAAGTGCTTTGCATCTGACTACATCCTTCACCAAACTTCCTTCCTTACTATCACTTCCCCCTTCTCTTAACCCCTTCCCCTCCTACTTTCCTATAGGGTAAGATAGATTTCTATACCCAATTGAGTGTGTATGCTATTCCCTCTTTGAGCCAGTTCTGATGAGAGTAAGGTTCACTCACTCTCCCTCACTTCTTCTTCCCCTCCCCTGTAAAAGCTTTTTCTTGCCTCTTTTATGTGAGATAATTTCTCATCATACTTCTCCCTTTCTTTCTTCCAGTACATTTACTCTCTCTCATCCCTTAATTTTATTTTTTAGATGTTATCCCTTCATATTCAATTCATATCTGTATCCTCTTTTCTATATATATGCTGAACTATCCTAATAATGAGAACATCAGCTTCCTATGTGGGAATGTGAACAGTTTAACTTTTTTAAGTCCCTTATGATTTTCCTTTCCTGTTTACCTTTTTATGCTTCTTTTGAGTCTTGTATTTGAAAGTCAAATGTTCTATTCAGCTCTGGCATTTTCATCAAGAATGCTTGAAAGTCCTCTATCTCATTGAATATCCATTTTTTTTTCTCCTGAAGGATTATACTATTTTGCTGGGTAAGTAATTCTTGGTTGTAATTCTAGGTCCTTAGCCCTCCAGAGTATCATATTCCAAATTCTACAAAATAGAACAGCAAGCTTCAGGCTTATTTGTGCTTTTTTCAGTTAGTTCTAGGGGTCTGTAAGTTTTTGATGATTCTGAGGAATGTGATTCTGAAAGAGGTGTGGTCACTGCTGTGCTGGTCTGCACTCTTGTCATTACCCAGGGAGGCCCCCTGCAGCCACAAGCACTAGCACTCTCTTTGCCTTGAGTCCTCGGTCCCTTGGAGCTGGCCCCCAGAGTTCATCTCTACCCCAGAACTATGACTCAGAACTGCACATAGACAATAGAATTGCCCATTGGTGCCAGCTGTATCCAGTGCCAGGAAAGGGACCCCTGTAATCTCTTTCTGACTAGTTGTCTAACCCCCTTGTCATCTTTGAGTTGAGAGCTCCTGAAGTAGACTATGGCTGATGCTAGTGCCAACAGGTGTGTGAGCTCTGGAGAGGTCTCTACCATGGTATCACAAACTTCTCCTGCCAACTTTCTAACTTTTGTTAGGCCAGAAGAAGTCTCACCCTGACTTCTTGTTGGTTCTGCCTCTCCAAAATTTGATTTAGGTATTATTTTATATTTGTTTTAAGGGAAATGCTGTGAGACTTCAGTTGGGTTGCCTCTAATCTACTCTGGGGACCTGACTTTTAAATACAAGGAGGAATTTGGTGAGTCACCCCAGGATACCTGAAGGCAAGAGCAACCAGACTAGTTTTGCTAGAATGTAAAGTGTTGAGGGAGAGCAATATATAATTAGTCTGGAAAGGTAGGCTAAGATTGACTGTAATTGGCTTTAAGTGCCAAAAGGTAAAAATGCCAAGGTCTAAAAGGTAGAATGCCAAGTTCCAAATGCCAAAGGAGGAGAATGTTAAACTTTATGCTCAGGGCTGTGCTTTGGGTATCTCAATTTGGCAGTGGTAAGATGGAGAAAGTGGGGAAGGGAAGAAAAAAAAGAAATTTGCATGATAACTATTATATTTAAAAGGAATAGGAAGTTGTACTTGATAGATTTCCAATTTTATGTGCATTTTCTTATTACACTATGTTATGAAAATGCTTATTTTATTACATAATTAAAAATACATTTTTTAATTTTTAATTTTATTTATTTATAAATGTTCTACAATCACTTCCTTAAAATTAAGATTTTATTCCCCCACACCTTCCCCCCGCTACCCCCCTCCCTCCCCATGACAGCATACAATTCTGTA
>CM053771.1:150072366-150179782 GCA_028658325.1 Potorous gilbertii | reverse complement strand
GGGTTTTGGAAGACTAGGAACACTAATACATTATTAGTGGAACTGTGAAATGGTACAATCATTTTGGAATTTAGAATTATGCAAATAAGTGACTGAGATGTTCGTAACTTTAGAACCAGAGACTCCCAGGAAGTCATTGACAAGTTCCCATATACACCAAAATATTTATAATGGCATTTTTTGATGTGTGATAGCAAAGAATTAGAAACAAGGTAAATGTCCATCAATTGGGGAATGGTTAAATTAATTGTGGTATATAAATGTACCACCATGAATGTAATGGAATATAGAATAGGGAGAGTGCTATGATCCGACCTGTGCTTTAGGAAAAGCACACTTAGGGGCTGAATGGAGGATGCGATGGAGCGGGGAGACTAGCTGCAAACATACTTAACAGCAGGCTATAGTGATAATCCAGGCAGGAGGTAATGAGAGTGTGCACTGCAGTAGTGGCAGTGTTAGAGGACATAAGGAGACATACTTGAGACATGCTAAAAAGGTAAAATCGATAGGTTTTAGCAACAGATTGGATATGGGGAAGGGTGAGAGAAAGTGAAGAGTTCAGGTTGGTTCCTAGATTGTAGGACGGGAGTATGGTATTGCCTCTAACAATAATAAGGAAGGCGTGAGTGGATAGGAGGGGGAAAGAGAAAGAATTCTGTTTCAGACATGATGAGTTTAGGGTATCTACTGGACATCTAGTTCAAGATGACTGTATGGCAATTGGAGACGTAAGCCTGGAGATCAGCAGAGAGACTGGGCCAGGTAAGATAGATTTGAGAATCATCAGCATAAAGATGGTAATTAAATCCTTGGGAGCTGATGAGATTACCAATGAAGTAGTATAATATAAGAAGAGAAGAAGGACCAGGATAGAACCATCAAAGACATCTATGTTTAGAGGACATGATCTGGAGAATGATTCTGCAAAGGAGAGAGAGAAAAGGCAGTCAGATATATAGGAGGAGAACCAGGAGAGAGTGGTGACCCAAAAACCTAGGGAGAAGAGAGTATCAGGGAATAAGCCAGCAGACAGGGAGTGACCGAAAACAAGTGACACAGTGGGGACGACAGAGAGGACAATCTTTTGAAGTAGATGAGATGGAATAGGAAAGAGGAGTCAGCAGCATCTGAGTGACATGAGAGGAGGAAGAGGGGAGAAGGATGAGTTCATAGCCTCATAAGGCAAGATTCTCAGTTGAGAGAGCAGAGGGAGGAAGAGCCATAGGAGAAACGAGGGATGAAAAGGTTTGGAAGAGTTGCTGTGAAAAGTGAGATAAGCAGAAAATGGCTGCAATCGTTACTTTAAGAGTAAGGAAAAAAGGGCAAAAGAAAAATCGTGTCTCCCTGGTCTAATTTTTGTTCTTTTAATTTGGGAGGTAAAGAGGGAGTAAGGGCCACATGGAAGGCAAAGGAATGAGAAATTATGCAAGAAACTCAACATAAAATACCATCTGATTCTGATTATACTGTTGCTAGATTCCCTAACTCCATGTAGATGCAGTCTCAACAGGTTAAAACTTCAAAACATTTTGTAGAACAAGCCTCATGAGAATGCTTCAGTTTCCTAAAATGGGGAAATATACAACTCTCTAGTAACACAAGAGCCCCCATAGCAAACAAAAAAGTATCTGCATTTCAGTTTAAAATATAGTTTTAAAAAGCAATACCTTCTCTAATGAGCTTGCAAGGACAGAGTGACATAAGGGAAGATGGAAATCTTACTGGCTGAATTTCAACAAAAACCTTTGCCTAATTGGCAGATGGAGTTTCACGATTTAAGATGCAGTCATTTAGAATTCATTTGGATGTAGGGGCAGTGGGAGGGATGGTGATTTCTGTGATAGTCATTAAAGCCAAATATTAAAATAAACTGAATCTAGAATCAAACACTCCTATTACTGTATCACAAGGTTCAACAAAGATTTTTAAAATAATGAAGCATATTCAACCCCATTGCTCTCACTAAAAAGGTAATATTTTAGTGAAAGCAAAAGTTTTTGTACTCTTAGTAAAAATGAAAATTAAATATTTATATAGACTTCCCAAGAAGTCCATGAGCCACAAAAAGTTACGATTAAAATATTTTGGCCATGTAGCTCCAGTCTAATTATTTACATAGGATGTATATGAACTGTTATTGCACATGTACAAAATAAAAAAAGATGAAACTCAACAAACACCAAATAAAATGTAAATTATCAGACATAGAACAGAAAAAAGATTACTCACAACACTATATTTTTATTATGTACTAATTTTCTCTTACATTATATGATATAGTCTACATATAACTTTCAAAATTGTCTAGTTTATTTATGAGTCTTTATGGACTTCTTTTGCTCTCTTCTGTGCATTTAAAAAAATGATTCAATTGACTTTTGTTTACTATTTCTCAAACACACATCTTCCCTCAAATTGGAAAAAGACGAAAAACCCCAAACCTCCTACCTTTAACAAAGAAACACAGGTCATGTTAGACAATGTTATCTTATTCTGCCTTGAAGTGGCTCAGTGCATACAGCACTGAGCTTGAAATCAGGAAGATCTGAGTTCAAATCCAGTCTCAGACTCTTACTTGCTGTGTGATCCTGGGCAAGTCAATTAACCACTACCTGCCTCAGTTTCCTCATCTATAAAATGTGGTTAATAATAGCACCTATCTCACAGAGGTAGAAAGGATGAAACAAGATAAGGTATGTATTTTATAAGCCATATTTATGCTAGTTATCTTGTCCATCATGTGCCAGGAGGCAGGTGGCATGCTTCATTGCTCTCCAGAATTGTGGTCATTGCACGGGACAGTTTTTGTCTTTCATTTTCCCATGCCAGCAGTTTTATTCACATTATTATCAACCTGTTACCCTCTCAAAATGTTCTTCTCATCTACATCACATTCTTTAAGATCCAGATAAAACCTTCTTTTAAGCCTTCCCTAAACCACCCAGTTTGATGGAGTAGGTGGTTCCCTCTTTAAAGCCCTTACAGAATGAGAAACATGTGGCCTCTGGATCCTTGGGTGCAGCCTTTGACTGAGTCCAAGTTTTATAGAATAAATCCTTTTAGCAAGGAGATTTGTTCTGTGAAGTTTGAATTCAATCAAAAGGCCACACTTAAGGGCCTAGAGGGCCACATGTAGTTTCAAGGCTGCAGATTGCCCCACCCCTGTAGTCCAAGTATTTGTTCAAGTAATCTGTCAATCAGTCATAGTTCTTTTACTTGATTGTATCTTGTTCTTCAGAGCTGAATGGGAGAGAAATTAAGTTCTTGGTTATCATGAGGTAAAGGATAGTGCTTTACTCTTCCCAGGATGCTATACAGCCTTTAATATACAACTGAACCTAGTAGGGTATATTCATAGGCTGCTTGTGGAAGCCAAGTCAAGTCAGTCAGGTCAAAATGCTTGGCCCCAGCATGGTCCTGTCTCTCTTTTGTTTCAGCATTGTAAACTCCTTCAGGTGGATTGCCACTACTGCAATGGCTGAGAGTAGAAGAAAGCTGTCATATTGGCAGTCTTTCTTCACCTCCCTCTATGAGACTGTCTCTCAGAGGCATCCCTGTCACAGAAGTTGTGTGCATACCCTGAGGCAGCCTGGATGCCATGTAGCACTATGGGGATGTGATGCCTATAAACAAAGATCAGTGGTGCAAGCTCCAATAGAAGTGGGGGCTACTAACAAGGATCCTTGTGGGCTGAATACTAACTTAGTTTTTAAAATGTAGTATTATCTATGTTTATTGCATTTTTATTTGTTACATATTTCCCAATCTCATTTTAACCTGTTTTAGGCTGCACTTGGGAAGACTGTGGACCTCACTAAGCCCAAGGGACACAGATGACCCGAGAGCCCATCTAGCTCTAAGACTCTGTGATAAAACAGACATTCTCCACAAAAGCAAATGACTTCAGGGAGAAATGGGGGACACTCACTGTATCCAGTCCGAGGAGGAACAGTTCTGCACCATCCTAGGATCGTGTTTTCCCTCACTTCAAGAAGCACTCTACATATTCTAAAATTGATCAGGGCAAGCTAATATGTGAATGAGGTCAGATTTTTTTTGCCAGTGTTTTGTCTTAGAATGTTAAAGCTCCTTCCCAGTATGAGAAAACTAGCCAATATTGAATAAATTAGGAGGGGTTCCAAAAACCCCAGATCCACTGTCATCTGCATGATTTTGCTGATACAAGAAAAACAAATTAGTCATTGTTCCAGAAAAATCAATCACCTCTGATCTGTAGGGAATGCATACAGAATGGACATACCCCAGTCATAGCTCAGACCTTGACTTAGATAAATTTTTGGCAAAAACTCCTGGAATGGTTAGCTATTTCATTCTCCAGGGGATTAAGGCAGACAGAAGTTAAGGGACTTGCTTGGAATCACAAAATCTGTGTCTGAATACAGATTTGAACTCAGGTCTTCCTGATTCCAGGCCCCACACTCTATGCACTGTGCCACCTAGCTGTACTGCCCTAGAACTAGCATCGTACAATCCAATGACCATTTTGGAGCACAACACAAGGAGTGCCTATTGGAGAGTTGGGTGGTTTCTGGCTGAGGCACCAATCTGTTTTAAAAACAGCAGGATTCTCCCCTCAGTTCCATTTTCCCCAAATCTTTGCTTTATTTAGCTAAAACACATAACAAAAGTGTCCAGGTTCCGGGAAGAGGAATTTATAGCTGTATGGTGAAAAGACCACCAGGTTTAGAATCAGCAGGACCAGTAATGAAGCCCAGTTCCAAACAGCTTGTGTAGTCTTGGACAAGTCACTTTACTTTGAGCCTCAGTTTTCCTATATGTAAGTTGGGAAAATACTTGCACTACCCACCTCCCAGATAATTTTTGGGAAAGCACCTTAAGGTGCTATAGAACAGGGAATTGTTAAATGCATTTTATATGGGTCAGATGTGGGTAACTTAAGGCAATGTGGTACTAGTGAAGTGCGTTGGCTGTCAGGTGAATTCTAACCCACGCCACTGATAGTCTTTAACAGCATATTCAGTAAGCATACTGAATTTTCCGATCCAGGCTGCTGGACCTATTCCTGTCTGTATCCTTAGGATACTCTGTTGTAATCCCATTTGAAAAGGTGTGCTTTGCAGAGCTCAGGCTGAATTGTATGCAGGGATGGGTGTCCTGCCCTGGGATGGTCCACCTTCTTGTTGTAAGATTTCCTTATAATTTAACATCAATACTGGACAGGAGATTGCACAAGTAGGAAATGTGCCCAGAAACCCTCCACCTGGTGCTATTCCTGAAGCAGGTTCCGGGAGATAAGCATCCTCATTACTTCGTTGCTCCCTGTGGAGTTAGAAAGAAGAGATAATTTAGCAGCAGGTAATCAATCAACTGGGCAGCTAGGTGGCACAGGGGACAGAAGCCAGGCTGGAGTCTCGCACTTAGGAGGCATTTAACAAATGTGTGCTGATTGGCTGATATTTGGAAAGCACTTGGTATAGTGTCTGGCATGTAGTAGGATCCATGTAAATGCTAGGCACTGTTCTTCTTCTTCTTCGGAGCTCAAGGTTACAGAGAGTAAAAATTCAAGGGGTGATGGGAACCACTTCCCTAGCTCCAAGGCCTTTTTTTTCTTCACTGTGACACTACAAGTTTAAGCTGTATAAAAGGAGGGTAATACCTGGAGTATCTACTTCAGAGGGTCATGAGATTCAAGGAGATAATGTAGATGACAAGTATAAACAAGTCCCTTCTGTGCAATACAGATGCCCACCATCACTAACCCTGAGTGCTCCATTCACTCTAAGATTGTGGGTAAGCCACTGTACCTCGCCAGGCATCACTCTTCTCATCTACAAAAGGAGGTGGGCAGGACTACACAGACTGGCAGCTGGATGGTGCAGTGGATAGAGCATTGGGCTTGGAATCAAGAAGACTCATCTTTGTGAGTCATGGACTCAGACACTTACCAGCTGTGTGACCCTGGGCAAGTCATTCAACCTTATCTGACTCAGTTTCCTCATCTGTAAAATGAGCTGGAGAAGGAAACAGCTAATCACTCTACTCTCTTTGCCAAGAAAGCCCCAAAACAGGGTCATAGAAAGTCAGACACACTGAAACGACCAAACAACAAAAGGGCTAGACAGCCTCTGAGGTCCCCAGATCTGTGATCCTGTCAACTAAGCCTGGTCTCCATCCCGCCTGACCCTTACCTTCCAGGATCTGGTGGACCCGAGAGTCCCTCACATACTGCTGAACAGCATAATCCTTCAAGTAGCCATAGCCACCGTGCATCTGCAAGGCCTGGTTGCATATCTGGAGGAGCAGAACAGGGCCTGGATCAGACACTCAAATGAAGGCAGTGAAGCAAGAGGCTTCTCTCACTCATTCTCCTGAACGAGTTGTTGTGACACAGTAGGGTGCAACTCACACATCACATCTCTGTGCCTTGGTCTGTAAAAATAAATAAAATGGGACTGGACTGAATGACCTCTGGGGCCTCTTCCAATGCTGAGATTTTGTGGTTTTAATAGGATTCACAGTTAAAACTGCCTAGTCTCAGCACACAGAGTACTTGTCTGTAGGATCTGACTTTTATGGACAAGAAATGATGGTTCAGTATTTGGTCTTAGGGTTCCTAACACATAGGTCATTCAGAATGGTAGATGCTATCCAGCATCATGGGACCTAGGTTCAAATGCCAACTCTTATGCCTAGCACCTCTGTCTCCTTGGGTAAGTCACTTAATTTTGCCTGAGCCTATTTCCTCATCTATAAAATGAAGAGGTTGGACCAGATGACCTCTGAGATTGCTTCTAGCCCTATGACCCTTCACAACCACAGCCTGCCATGGAGTTATTCCCCTCATCAACAAAATCTTGGCTAGATTTATACAAAGCTATACCGTGACTCAATAGTGAGAACTAGAGGTCCTTAAGTCACTCTAGAGATGGGGATGGGGGGTGGAACTATGGACAAATAGGCATACTCCTTTGGATTGCCCAAGGTTATGGTCTCAATGGGGAAAAGGACTATTGTCTTACAAAGCAGGGCAAGGGGAAGTCTTGAGCTCACTTATGATTTGGATAGCACAGCGTGGAAGATGACACTTCATAAGACTGAGATATCCCTTTAAGATTAAGCCCTTAGGAGGGGATTTTAACTCTTCCTAAAAGGTTATCCCTGATTCTGGTGGTTGCTTTTCTTTCTTGGGGTCTCTGTCACTTACTGTGAAGCACTCATCTGTAGTGAAGAGCTTGGCCATGGAGCAGAGGGCCACAGCATCTTCTCGCTCCTCCTGCAGGGCCACCGCTGCATTACGGATCATTAGCCGTGAAGCCACAAGCCGAGTGGCCATGTCAGCTAGTTTGAACTGCAAGTACTACAGTGAAGAAAACAGAATGGTAGGAGAGGTTGGGTTGTCTCTGGCCCTGCACCATTTACAAGAGATCTTTTCTATATTGAAACTGCAACATTAAGGTCCCCTGCAACATTTACTGGAAAGCATTCCCTGCTTTATGAGCCCTATCTTCACCCTTTCCATGATCTCAGGGTAGAAGATGGAGGTAATCATTAGGCCTAGAGCAGAAGTCTCGGTCAAAGGATGAGTGATGGGTAAGAAATCAGTTTCATTGAAATACTTATAATCTTACCTCCCTTACATTTCTCTCCTACTCTAGTGAAAATGTGGGTTATGAAAAAAGGCCAGTTGGCTCCTAAGACAGGGAAGTAAGTATAGAGAAAACTCTAAGCAATCACCTGGTTGCTGGCCAAGGGCTCTCCAAACTGCTTGCGTACACTGAGGTGGTCCCGGGCCAAAATCAATGAAGCATGAGCAGCTCCCAGGGAACAGGAGGCTAGACAGGAAGGTCATAGCAGGAATGTTTCAAATGAAAAGGTAGGGCAAATGACTGCTGCCTTCTGCAGTTCCTTCTTTTTCTTCTTTAATCCTCCTTCCCGCTTCCATTCTCTTACCAACATTGATCCTTCCTCCATTCAATCCTTTCATGGCAATAAGAAAACCCTGTCCCTCGTTTCCAATCCTATTGGCCACAGGTACAGCACAGTCTTCGAGGATCACAGCTCTTGTTGGCTGGGAGTTCCACCCTACCTGGCAAAAAAAAAAAAAAGGACCACAGTACTGCCCAGAAGCACCCTGCACAGGGTGCCAGCTCTGGTCTGAAGAAAGCTTGGGAGTTTCAGGTCTTATTCTCCTGCATGAAGAGTTTAGGCTTAAACACATGTGACAGCCCTGGCTCGCAAAGGTTCTAGCCTACATATTAGTCAAAGATGCTATGCCATGCCTGGATGCCTAAGATCCTTAAAGTCAGAGACTGTCATTATATTACCCTTCTATTTTCTGTAATGCCCAGGGTAGCATTTTATACATAGTAGGCACTCAAAAACAAATACATTAAATAAACTCCAAGCTGATTTACTCGTAATATATAAGGGGTCTGCCTGAACAATGATACTGAGAAATCCTTTGGGATAACGATAACAAGTGGTCAGTGCTGAGAATGTGGTAACTTTGGCACTTGTTCTAGGAGGGATGAGGTCAAGTCCATCACCGCAATCACTTCTTAGAGAGCTTTCAAAATGATGATGATGATTAGCTGGCATCTATATAATGATTTAAGGTTTTCAAAGTGTTTTATAAACATCATCTTACCCTGACAAACAAGTCAGAAAAGTAGGTGGTATTATTCCAAAATAAAGGAACAGACTTTCTAACCTGCCTATGGATCTATAGCAGGGGTTCTTAACCTGTGGTCTGTGACCTTAGTGTTTTTTTTAATCTTTGGGTAACTATTTCAATATAATTAATTTTTTTGTTATCCTGTGTATTTTATTTTATGTGTGCAAAAACATGATTATGAGAAAAGACCAGTAGGCTGTACCAGACTGCCAAGGGGGGGGGCATACCTGGAGAACAGGTGGTACACTAAGTAGAATGCTGACCCTAGAGTCAGGAGGAACTAGGTTCAAGTCCTGCCTCAGATACTCACTAGCTATGCGACCTCTAGCAAGTCTTTTAACACCAACTCTCCCCTCCCCCTCTCCCACCCTGGCTTCCTCATCTATACAATAGGGACAATAACAGTACTTGCTTCCCACAGTTGCAAAAGATGAGATAATAGTTGTAAAACTATTTCAAAACCGTTAAAGTGCCATACAAATCCTAGCTTTTATCTACAATGACATAAAAAATGTTAAAAACAAACAAACAAAAAAAGCCCTGGTCTATGCAATCTGTGCATGCCAACCCTGGCCACACTCTCTGTAAACTTGTCTGAAATGGACCTGGTTTGATGCTACAAAATTCCCTCATTTTCAGGGCTCTGTGTTTACATTTTTTGAAATTACCCAGGGAAACAATGGCCTTTTAAACTTTTAAAAAAAATATCTACAAATACATTCTTCCCTCCAGGCTTTATTTTATCTTCATACTTTTTTTGACTACATCTTAGCCAAAATTGAAGTCTGTCTAAAAGAACTTTTTTTATGAGATAATGTTGTCCATTCAGCTTCCAGTGTTGAGACCTGGAAGAAGGCCCTACACCACCTGGTAGATTCACCACAGAAGATGAAGTGAATACTGTTGTTGGGTTTGTCCTTCCTTCTCAAAGAGGATCATGGCATCAAGATAATGACATTATTTGCAGCTGACTTTGATTTGAGTGAGGGAGGGCTGTGCAAGGTCACCAACCTCACTTTCTCCTCCTGAGCCATCTGGGTCAGTGGCCTGATATTCATCAAGACAACTAGAGATGGCCCAGGATGCAATGTGAGATGCTGGCCCTTTCAGGCTAAGTCTTATCACATTCTCACTTTGAGTGAGATACACCCATTCAATGAATAGACTTCTTTTTTGGCAACAAATCAAAAAATCCAACCAAACACAAAAAGAGAAACTGTGAAATCAAAGTAGAGATAAAATTAAAACAACAAATTAAAAACCTCAACTGAACTGATAAATAAAACTAAGAGCCAAATATGATCAGAAAAGTAGAGGAAAATGAAAACTGCCAGAATCAAAAATGAAATAAGAAAAATTTGGAACAAATAAAGAGGAAATAAAAGAAATTAAGTAAAATAATTTTGCCCAATTATAAGCCAACAAAACTTTGCTAAACTAGTAAATGAAGGGGATGCTGTAGAAAGCGTTTTCCTATACTTTGAAAAAGTAATTCACTATTTTGGTGATAAGATGGAGATGTGGACTAGACAACAGTAGAATTGAATTGATTGGAACTGACTGAATGGCTTGACTCAAAAAGAAGTTGTAGGTAAAATTGTTGGTGATGGAACAAACCAGAAACAACCAGAATCAAAAATTTAAGAACTAATAAGGGTTTGGTGCTCCTTGGTGCTCTTTGGAACTTAACTTTATTGAGTTCACCAGCAAGGGGCTGGGGTGGAGACTCCCCAAAGGAACAAAGGACAAGGATTGTATGGGTAGTTGTTCAATCACATCTGACTCTTTGTGATCCCACATGGAGTTTTACAGACAAAGATAATGCAGTAGCTTGCCATTTCCTTCTTATAATTTTTCCCAATTATAAGCCAACAAAACTGATCACTGAGATGAAATGTACTGAATATTTACAGAAATAAAGAATATTTCTACTATGTAGGAACAAGAAATAGAGAAAAAAAGGAGTGGAGCAAGCCATAAATAGGTGGTGGGTCCCCATTCGTTGGGGTCTTCTGAATGAAAATGTCTAGTATGTTACAGCAAGTGTTCCTTTTGTGGATGTTTTGGACTTGATGACCATTGAGGTGCTTCCCAACTCTGAGATTCTTTAAGTCTGCACCACCAAGAAGTGGTATAAGAAATATAAGCCAAGAATTGTCTGCCCAGAAAAGGAGGTGAGTCAGTCTTATAGGTGGGACAACAGATATAATGTAAGAAAGAGAATATGAGTTACTCAAGGAAGGTTGTACGCTATCCCAATGTAGGGAGACCCGGATTAATTGGAATACAGAATAAATAGTGCCAGAGGCATGTTAATGTGTTCAAACAAATGTGGTTGTCACTGAACTTTTCTGCCTTATAGCTTTTCCTTCTTCTTTAGTTGTTTAATGACTATAAAACTTCTCAGTTTAACAGTGCTATGAATTCATCTAGTTCTTCTATGTCTATCTCTAGAGAAAAACAGAGATAAATCATTGCCTGAAGGACAGGAGGACAATCAGATTTCTCAAGTTATTGTTATGAAGGCCAGGACAAGTTGTACCAACAGAACAATCTGTACTGTCCAAGAACTATTAGCTGCTTGCCCAAATATTCTTCTCACCTTTTTCTCTTTCTTCCCAAAGCTAAGGCCCGGGGTCCCTTTCTCAATGACCAGGCAGGAGATCCCTTTAGGGCCTGGTCCTCCAGTCCGGCACATAACTACATAGATGTCTGATTCACCACCGCCACTGATGAAAGCCTGGGATTGAAGAGAGGCATGAAAAGGGAAAAGGTAAAGTTTGAATGCCTAATGTATGAAGTCTTGGAAAATTACTGGAGGGCTCTCTACATTAGAACCCTAAGTAAAGGTTGGAGAGAGGGGAACCCGGAGGGACTAAGGTCTGGCTCCACTGTGGGGTACTGGGGGTTCTACTGGATACGGAAACGAAAAGGGTAGACTGAGAAAGGAACAGATTGGAATCAGATCAGAATTCATAGAATCAAGAAAAGGTGAACAATGGAAATGTAACAGGTATCAGAGAAACATTCTCCTGGCCAAGTGCCCGTGGAACCCTGCTGACAGATGGGATCTAAGAGGGAGGAAAAAACAACCATAGCAGGGAGGAGCATCTGAGAGTGAGGAAAATGGGTACCTTGGAGCCATTAAGGATGTAATGATCCCCTTGCCGTTTGGCTGAGGTTATAAGGGATGCAGCATCACTCCCGCTTCCTGTGACAGGGAGGGACAAAAAGGGAATGGGAATGAATCCACCAAGTTAAATGGAGCCACAGACCCTCCCTGCTTCCTAGGTTATTTCCTCCCAAAACCAGAAAGGATCAAAATGGAAACCTTAAGGCTCTAGGCTTTTTTCATTTAACCTAGCAGACCAGATTTTTCAGGTGAGCAATCACACAGGTGACTGATTAACTAAGATCCTTCTGTGGGTATCCCAACCAAAGTCACTGCTCTTCTCCAGGTAGGGAAATTGCTTCCCTTGGCTTGATTTTGCTTGGGTCTCATGGATCCCAGAATTCTTTGGGTGCCTGCTACCTCAGAATTTGGCTATTTGTCCTCTTGTGGTTAAATCTCTGGGGGCCCTGGGTACTGGAGAGGAAGAGTCACTTTTTCATCCCAGTGACCATGCTCATGTGAGAAGCCCACCTGGCTCAGTCAGACAGTAGGAAGCAAACTTCTCCATAGAGCAGAGTGGTGGACAGAATTTGCGCCTTTGCTCCTCATTTCCAAAGGAGTCGATCATCCAGACACACATGCTGCTGGGCAAAAGGAGAGAGAACAGAGATGTGGGGAAGGAGACCAGAGGGAAGAGAAAGGAAGGAGGTACAGGAAAGAGAATAGAAGAAAAAGAGAAGAAAGACAGGAGACAATCAGGGAAGGGAGACATTCTTAGACATAACTTTTGGAGAAAGGGCTATATGTGAGTAGAGACCCGGAGGCACGTGACACCCAGGGAAAACCGAGGCCAAAATATTTATCTTATGGGTTTTGTTACTCTCAGGGATGATGACAGATAATCAATTATGCTACTTCTGCTTATTGTCACAGCAGTTTTGAAATATATGTCTTTTCTATAACATTTCTCCTAGGATCACTACAAGCTCAACTGGAAACTAATTGAAAGAAACAATCGCAGGGTTCTGGTACCATGCGTACTCAGCCCTGAAAAGGCTGAAGATTTCCTGCACCTAAATCCGGGACCAGAAGCAGGCTAGAAGAACATATGTTCTTAAGGACCCATGTAGGGATGTCTAACAGGCAGCCTAAGTGAGGTCTACAATGGCCTATACCTTCTGACACTATGCTTGTGTAGCTTACAATCAGAAACTCCCCATAACTGCCCTTCAAAGCACCTGATGATAGGAGGACCTTCTCATGCAGGCCTAGGCACTCACTTGTGGATGCTTATGTAGGCAGTGGTGCTGGTGCAACCTGTAGCCAAGGCCTCGAATATAACAGAGGCATCAAGCCGGGAGAGATCTGATCCTCCCACATCAGACCGAACATAGACACCACCAAAGCCCAACTGTGCTGCCTTCCTCATGGTCTCCACTGGGAAAATCTCCTGTGTGGGAGAAAAGATAAGAGTTCTCTAAGAGTTACATTTATAGATTTCAGCAGGTCTGAGCGGAAAACCAGTGCCTCATTGTGGTAGAACACAGCCCCTTGGTTCTCAAAGCCCTGGCATGTCTAACTATGGGTCTGGAAAGGCTTTGTGCATGAGTCAAGGGGTAGATAACATGTTGATTATCCAAGAACTAGCCCAGCTAAATTCAGAGAATCATTAAACCAGAGGTCAGAGGAATTCTTGAAAACTGTCTACACCAGCAGTTCTTAACCATTTTTTTTGGTCATGAATCCCTCTGGCAGGCTGCTAAAGTCTATGGACCCCATCTATGAATGTTTTTAAATGCATAAATTTATGCTAATGAATAGGATTACAAAAGAAACCAATTACATTAAAATATAGTTATTAAAAACCCCCACAATTCAAACAAACAAAACCAAGTTTGTCAATTCCAGGCTAAGAACACCAGGTCTACACTAAGTCATAGAGGAGCTGCGATCTGCATCAGTGGATGCAGATGATGAAATCACAGATTCTTGAAATGTTAAAGGAAAGCATTAAGGCACTCTTGGTTGAGGAGTAGTATAGCCTAAGATGGCTTCCCTTAACTTGACCCCCTAAGACTGAGTCAACTAGGCATATCTTGTGGCATAGAGTGGGCACTAAGAAAGTGTAAGTTGCTTGACAAAATCCATGGGTTCTACTGAGGCTGGATGGCTTGCACTGAATTGTTCCTTCTTTGCTGGACCACAGATGAAGGAGTAATAATTTTAAGTAATCTCCAAATCCTCAGGTCATGAAACAGAAGTCTTCAGAATGATGTCTTTGTTCTAACACGAAGAATCCCCCCAATATTGTCTTCCTAAGAAGCCTTACCTGGAGGGTCCCAAGCCAGCTGGGATAGTGAGGAAAGCCAAGAACAGATGGCTTTGTCACCTAGAAGGGGGCACTCTCACCTTCTGGTCCCATTCTGCCATTTGTGGGGCCATCTCCCGTGAGGCAAAGTCAAAGGCCACTTTCTGGAATTCCTTCTGCACATCATTAAGGCCCAAGGAAGCTGTGAGAAAGCAGTGTGTAAATATGTGACCTGAGGCAGACTTTGGAAGGTCATGGGGAAGCAACTTCCTAAAGGCATGAATAAGAAATTAAGATTCTTATATGTAAGTCCACTCAAACTTATATGAGAACTATATTGCGGGCCCTGTGGGAATATGTCCGCTATGTGAACCCCTGACTTGGCTCAAGTTACAGAACTATTTGATAACTCCAGGAACTAGCCTCTCCTGGAACTGATTATTCTCGAAGGGACTGGGCTACTCCCCTCCTGCGTAATCTTTGCTAAAATATTCCCTGAGAACACCTGTTTTCCTTGAATCAAGTCATGAACCCTTCACATAGATATGTGACAAATTAGTCTGCCTTCCATCCTAGATCACGTACTTGCTATATGTACAATATTCCATTTAGCTACACGCCGGACTGGTTGGCTGTGTGCCTTCTTTGTTTAAAGCCCTATATAAGCTAGCAACTTCTGAGTCTCATTGGAATCTCACCCATGGAGAGGACGCTCTCTGCCTGGGACCCTCCCATTCGGGACTCAGAGGCTGCTGAAGCGGGATTCCCCAGCCGTGATGATTAGAGTTGGTGCTCCCCCGAATGGTGATGTTTTCTTTATCTTTCTCTACTATACTAATTATTATACTCATTATTCTCTGTCTTTTTGGTATTATATGTTGTATTGGATGTTACTGTAAGCAATCTATTCCTTATTTTGTGTAATTAAAGCTTACTTTCACTTTTAACTGTTGTCCGAGAGTGTCATTTACAGGAGCGAATCCGAACTATTTAAAAATCACCAAACAAGGCACAAGGATATTTGAGATGCTAAACACTCCAATCCTATAGGGCCAGGTCTCACACTAAGGCCTGGGAATAGAATTAACACTAGGTGTGCAGTTCTTAGTCTTACACTTGCCTTCAAAAGCAAGTGCCCCAGCACAGCCCCACAGAGCCCTGGCAGCTATAGCACGTTCCCAGGATGACTTATGGAAACACCCAGATCAATTCTCACTTCAGTCAATTCAATGACTATAAATAGGTAAGCCTAGAGACAACCGTGAAAGAAATAGTAATGTGTAAAAGGATTGCCCAGTAAGAGGAGGACAGCATGATGACCAGGAACGGTGAAGAATTAAGAGTGTAAGAAAAATCAGTCAGTGCAAAAATTACCCTTCCTTCTTCCTTCCTGTGCTCCCAAGGCAGTTGGCAGTGTGCCAACAGGAAAACCAGAATTCAGTTTCGATCTCAGACACTTAATAGCTGCATAACACTGGGTAAGTGAGGGAACCTCTGTTTGCCTCAGTTTCCTCAACTATAAAATGAGGTAACGGCCCTCACCTCCTAGAGTTGTTATGAGCACCAAATGAGATCATATTTATAAAGTGCTTAGCACAGTGCCTGGCACACGGTGAGTACTATTTGAGTATTAGTCATTGTTAAAGTGCCAGCCCTAGAGTTGGGAAGACCTGAGTTCAAATACGACCTCAGACCCCTACTGGCTGCGTGACCCTGGGCAAGTCATTTAACCCTGTGTGGCTTAATTTCCTCATTTGTAAAATGAGCTGGAGAAGGAAACGGCAAACTGTGCCAGTGTCCTTGCCAAGAAAACCCCAGGTTGGGTCACAAAACATTGGATGTGACTAACTATGTGACCCTGGGTAAGTTACTTAACCTCCGTCTGCCTCAGTTTCTTCATCTATAAAATGGAGATGACAATACCTCCCCCTCAGGGTTGATGTAAGGGTCACATGAGCTTTTGAAAGTGCTTAATACGATGCTTGGCACATGGTGAATACCATATAAGAGTTAGCCGTTACTACCACTACTACTACCACTACTGCCCACGTGACCCTGAGCAGGCCATTTAACCTGTCTGCCTCAGGTTCTCAACTGTAAAAATGGGAATAATAAAAGCATTTCCTCCTACAGTTGTTAGGAAATCAAGTGAGGCTTGTAAAGCGATTAGCACAGGCCTTGCACATACAGCAAGTGCCTGATAGATTCTTGGTCCCTTCCTTCCTTTTTGCCACCCCCTTTCCCAGGCTCTAATCGGCCATTCTAGCCTACCTCTTAACCGCTTACCCTTTCTTAACTCACCCCTTCTACTCTTATCACTTCATCCTCCCCTTTCCACTTAGACCTCCCGGATCCAACTTCCTAATATAAGGAAAAGCCTGTTACGGTACAGATTGGATAAAATGTTCTTTAGGGCCCTTTCCAACTTTGAGAGTCTGTGATCTACATAAAAATATGGAAGGGTTGCTTTTTAATAGAATTTCCTATTCTTTTTATTCCTGGATCCTGATACAACCCTTATGCTCTGACCCTGCATCAACATGTTGCCTTTAGAATTGTTATTGTTCAGTGCTTTCAGTGTGTCCAACTCTTTGTGACCCCATTTGGGTTGGGTTTTTCCTAGCAAAGATACTGCAGGGGTTGGCCTTTTCCTTTTCCAGCTCACTTTACAGATGAGAAATTGAGGCAAACAGGGTTAAGCGGCTTGCCCAGGGTCACACACCTAGTAAATGTCTGAGACTGGATTTGAACTCAGGTCTTCCTGACTCCAGGTCTGGCACTCTATCCTCTGCGCCACCTATGTGACCCTCTTTTCAGAAACCTAAAAAGCACCTAAGGTATATTTTTATTTATAGGAGGGATGAGATCTTGCTTCAGCGTTGCACCTAGGTTCACTACCTGCTCAACAATGCCGATGATCGTAGAAGGTTTCTTGGAAGTCAAAGAAAGAACATAATCGAGCACCACCCTTCAATTCTCACCTAATGGGAATCGCTGTCACTGGGTCCTTCCTGCCTCTGGACAACTTACTTATTTCTACTTCAGTTACTGAGAGCCAAGGATAATAACTCTGACGAGGGGATGCAGTGAGGGGCCGTGGGGGAGGTGTCTGCGGCCCTGGAGAGAAAGACCACAGTGAAGAAACTGATCATATGGAGGATTCTCATTTTAAGAAAACCTCATGTCTTAAATCCAGAATCATCAAACAAATAAAGCAGAGAGTATAAAGAGGTCACCAGAAGTTTCTTTTAAATAGCTGACTCCCTAGGACTTAAAACACATATATAAAGTGGAGGACACCTTCTCTAAAAGAGTGGGAAGATCCAGTGCCAAGATGGCAGAGTGGGGCAGGAACTCTCCAGAGCCTTCCAAAATGCTCCTCCAAACAACCTTGTAACAATGCCTCGGATAAAATTCTGGGCTGGGGAAGCAGCTTACCAGTTCAGGACAGCTTGGAGGCTCAACAAAAAAGGCTGATCTCACTGGGGTGGGAGGAGAACACTGTCAGCAGAGTAGTTGCAGACTACAGGAGACCCCTAGCAAGTCCTGGGGTAAGCTACCAGTGAGGCCCCAGCACTGGTACAAACCAGAAGCAAGACCAGAACCCTAGACAAACCAGCAGTCCTGGTAGACCAGAAACACAGTGAAGCCCCATGCCCAGTGCAGGCTACCAGCAAGGCCCCACCCCACCTCCATTGTTGACCAGAAGTGAGACCCCATGTTCAGAGCTGGCCAGTGGTGCAACCCTGCCCCTGGGGACTGGCTGGCAGTGAGGTCCCATCCACAGTACAAGCCAACAGTGTGAAGCCTCCCACCCACCTCATGCAAGACATCAGCTGGGCCCCAGTGGGCAAATCAGCAGCAAGGCTCTGAGTCCCAGAACAAGAAGCTTGGGACAGTGTCCTCTCCAGTCCAGAAGTATAGCTTAACTGTAATATAAAAGTACAAAATCTCAAAATAGGGAGAAAAATGAGCAAAATTCAAAATCTTCAACATAGAAAGTTACTATGGTGAAAAGGAGGACCAAAGCACAACTTTAGAAAAAAACAATGGTGTCAAAATAGCTACATGCGAAACCCCAAAGTAAAATGTAAATTGATCTCCAGGCCCAAAAAGAATTCATAGAAGAGCTCAGAAAGGATTTTATAAAGCAGAGAAATAGAAGAGAAACTGGGGGAAAAAAATAGAGTAATGCAAGAGAATCATGAAAAAAGAGTCAAGAATTTAGTAAAGGAAGCATTAAAAAATGGGGAAAGATACAAAAATTCACCAAAGAAAACAACTCCTTAATAAATAGAATTGGCAAAATGGGAAAGGAAGTACAAAAATTCACTGAAATACTCCTTAAAAAGAAGAAATGGACCAAAGGAAAAGGAAGTACAAAAGATAAAATAATATCTTAAAAATTAGAATTGGGCAAGTGGAAACTAATGACTCTATGAGGCATCAAAAAATCATAAAACAAAAGCAAAAGAATGAAAAAATTAGATAATGTGAAATTTCTCATTGGAAAAACAAATGACCTGGAAAAATTGATCCAGAAGATAATTTAAGAAATCCATAATCAAAAAAAGAGCTATCCTAGAACCAGAGGGCTAAATAGAAATGGAAAGAATCCACTGATCACCACTTAAAAGATACTCCAAAATGAAAATTCCTATGAATAGGAATAGCCAAATTGCATAGTTCTCAGACCAAGGAGAAAATACTGCAAGGAGTCAAAAAGAAACAATTCAAATATCATGGAATCATAGTCAGGATAACACAGGATTTAGCAGCTTCTACATTAAAGAATGAGAAGGCTTGGAATATGACATTCTCGAAGGCAAAAGAGCTAGGATTACCACCAAGAATCATCTACCCAGGAAAACTGAGTATAATCTTTCTGGGGAAAAATGGATATTTAATGAAACTGAAGATTTTCAAGCATTCCTAATTAAAAGACCAGAATTGAATAAAAATTTTAATCTTCAAGTAAAAGCTGCAAGAGAAGCATAAAAAAGCAAAAAGGAAAGAGAAAACCTAAGAGATTCAATAAGGTTAAACTGTCTATATTTCTATACAGCAAGATGATATTTACAACTTTTTAAGAATTTTATCATCAGTACAGTAATTAGAAGGAGTATACCTAGACAGAAGGTACAGGTATGAGTTGACTATGATGGATGAGATACAAAAAAGAAACCTAAGAGGTGAGAAAGAAGACCGCAGTGGAAGAAGAGGGAAGGGAGAAAATGAATAAGGCAAATGATCTCACAAAAAGGAGGAGAGAAAGAGTTATTATAGTGGAGGGGAGAATGGGACAGGGAGGTGGTGGGCAATGCTTGAACCTTTACTCTTTAGAATTGGCTCAAAAAGGGAATTAACACACATACTCAGCTGGATGTAGATATCTATTTTACCCTGTAGGGAAGTAAAAAGGGACAGGGATAACAGAAAGGGGGGACAGGGTGAAAGGCAGGAGAAAGATAAACAAGGTAAAAATAGAATGGAGGGAAGTATACAGTTATCATAACTGTAAATATGAATGGGTTGAACTCACCCATAAAACAAAAGCAGACAACAGAATAGATTAATAACCAGAATCCTACAATATGTTGTTTATAAGAAAGAAATCTGAAGCACAGAGGCACACACAGAGTAAAGGTTAAGGGGTGACAGCAGAATTTATTATGCTTTAGCTGAAGGAATAAAAAAGCAGGGGTGGCAATCATGATCTCAGACAAAGCAAAAGCAAAATAGGTATAATTAAAAGAGATAAGGAAAATATAGATTGCTAAAAGGATTCAGAGACAAGGCAAAGATGGGGAACCTACAGTCCTGAGTAAGCATGTGACCTTCTAGATCTTTGGGTAAAGCCCAAAGATTCAATAAGGTTAAACTGTTTATATTTCTACACAGCAAGATGATGTTTACAACTTTTTAAGAATTTTATCATCAGTACAGTAATTAGAAGGAGTATACCTAGACAGAAGGTACAGGTGTGAGTTGACTATTATGGATGAGATACAAAATAATAAAAGAAAATAAATTCTTTTATTAAGGGGATTTGTTCTGTGAAATTTGGATTCAGTCAAAGGCCACATCTGGGGACCTAGAAAGCCATATATGACTTTAAGGCAGCAGGGTCCCTACCTCTGAAACAGGGCCCCTTAAGCATTTTTTACCCCCAACCAGTTTCAGCAGCTTTCTTTCGAGTTATGTGGCCTGAGGGAATGTGCAGTGTAAAGTGTATTTACTTTGTGCTCAGAATCAAGGCTGCAGTGAGGTTGCATAATGCAACATAGGCAAGTACAGCCAGAAACATCTAGGATTGATTAAGCATTTGATTTTTAATTGATTTTTGGTTACAGCATGTTCAGAATTTTTCATGACCCCATATGGGATACTGACCCATAGTTTAAGAAGTGCTGCCATAGATAATGAAGTCATATCAATACCAAACATAAATACAACAAATGGTTCAGCATCTAAATTTTTAAAGGAGAAGTTAAATGACTAACAAGAACAAACAGAAAGTAAAACTATACTAGTGGGGTCCTCAACTTTTCCCTCTCAACTAGATAAATCTAACCAAAAAATAAACAAGAAAGAGGTTAAGGAAATGAATATAATTCTAGAAAAATTAGATACACCTCTGTAGAAAACTGAATGCAAACAAAAGGAATGTACTACTTTCTCAGCAGTACATGGCTCCTACTATTTTAGGGCACCAAAACCTAACAACCAAATGCAGAAAAGCAAAATTATTAATGTTTCCTTTTCAGAGAATAATGCAATAAAAATTATATCCAATAAAGAGTCATGGAAAGATAGATTAAAAATTAATTGAAAACTAAATAAGCTAATCCTAAAGAATAAGTGAGTTCAAAGAACAACTCATAGAAACAATTAATATTTCATTAAAGAGAATGACAACAATGAGAAAACATATCAAAATTTATGAAATGTAGCCAGAGCAATATTTAGGGGAAAATTTATATGTCTAAATGCTTACACCAATAAAAGAGTGTAAGAGCAAATCAATGAATCAGTCGAGCATGGAATTTAAAAAGCTAGAAAAAGACAAATTAAAAATCCTCAATTAAACACAAAATTGGAAATTTTGAAAATTAAAGGAGAGATGAAGACTAAAGCAAGAAAACTATTGAACTAGTAAATAAAGCTAGAAGCTGATTTTATGAAAAAACCAACAAAATAGATGTCATTGGTTAATTTTAATAAAATAAAAAGAAAACCAAAATACCAGTATCAAAAATGAACAGGGTGAATTCACCACCAATGAAGAAGAAATTAAGAAGCTATTTTGCCCAATTATATGCCAATAAATCTGATACAGTGAAATAAATTAATATTTACAAAAATATAAATTGCCCAAATTAACAGAAGAGGAAATAGAATATTCAAATAACCCCAGCTTAGAAAAAGAAATTGAATAAGCCATCAATGAACTCCCTAAGAAAAAAATCCTCAGGACCAGATGGATCCAAAAGTGAATTCTACCCAACATTTAAAAAACAACTAATCTCAACACTACATAATTTATTTGAAAAAACAGGTGGAGCACTACCAAATTGTTGAGGGCCAGGGTGGATGGAGTGAGGTTGACAAGATCAGGATAGACCTTCGGGGAAACTGTTCTTTGAGACTGTGTTCATTATCATCTGGAATGGCTCTCCATGCCCCCGAGAAGTCGCTGTCTCCAAGAGACAAACAAGAGAATTACAGAAAACAAGAAATATGTAAAATAGATGCCCTCTAGGCTCACAGTCTTTAAGATAAGTTTGATCAAATCACTAGGGCATGAGACAAGCAGAATGTCACTTAGGCTAGCAGTTTCTGTCTACAAACACTCGGACCCTCAGATATAAATGGAGTGGGTCTTTCTTCTCCAGCCTCCCCTGTCTTTCTTCTTCACCACATCACTGAGCCAGGTGGGGACGCAGGCCATCTGCTACACCAAATTCCTTTGCTGAAACAAATATGGCACTGATATCTAAACGAGGAAGAGCAAAAACAGAAACAGAAAGCTATACAACAATTTCCATAATGACTCTTGATATTTTAAATATTTTAAATAAAATACTAGCAAGAAGATTATAGCAATATATCACAAGGATCACAAAACTATAATCAGGTAGGATTTATAGCAGGAACCTAGGAATGGTTCAACTTTTAGGAAAACTATTAGAATACCTGACCATATCAATAATTAAACCAACAGAAATCATATGATTATTTCAATAGATGCAGAAAAAGCCTTTGACAAAATACAACACCCATTCCTACTGAAAACACTAGAAAGATAGAAACAAATGGAGCTTTCCTTAAAATGATAAGTAACAGCTATCTAAAATCATCAGCAAGCATTACCTGTAATGGGGATAAGCTAAAAGCCTTCTCAGTGAGATCAGGGGTAAAGCAAGGATGCCCATTACCACTACTATTATTGAAGACTGAACTAGAAATGCCAGCTATAGCAATGAGAAGGAAAAATTTTTTAAAAATTAGAATGGGCAACAAGGAAACAAAACTATCACTTTTTTGCAAATGATATGATAGCATCGTTAGAGAAGCCTAGAGAGATCAACTAAATCCTAGAGAATCAGCTAAAAAAATTTCTTTAAATAATTAACAACTTTTGCAAAGTTGTAGGATAGAAAAGAAACCCACACAAATTACTAGCATTTCCGTCTATCACCAACAAAGTCCAGTAGCAAGAGCCAGAAGGAGAAATTCCTTTTAAAATAACTGAAGACAATATAAAATAATTGGGAGTCTACCTGCTCAGACGAACCCGGGAATAATGCGAACACGATTACAAAACACTTCTCATACAAATAAAGTCAAAGCTAAATAACTGGAATAATATTAATTGCTTGTGGGTAGGTCAAGCCAGTATAATAAAAGTGACAATTCTACTTAAATTATTTATTCAGTGTCATACCAAACTGCCAAAAATAATTATTTTTTAGAACTAGAAAAAAAGGATAACAAAATTCATCTGGAAGAACAAAAGGTCAAGGATATCAAAAGAATCAATTAAAAAAACTGTAAAGAGAAGTGGCCTAGCTGTACCAGATCTCAAACAGTATTATAAAGTGGAATTATTAATACAATCTGGTATTGGCTAAGAAATAGAGTGGTGGATCAGTGGAACAGATTGGGTGTACAATACATTGCAGTAAAAGACCATAGCAATCTAACATATGATAAACTTACAGATTTAAGCTTTTGGGACAAAAACATCATTTGACAAAAAAATGCTGGGAATGCTGGAAAACAGCATGGCAGAAACTAGGTATAGACTAATATCTTACACCATATACCAAGATAAATGAGTACATGATTTAGATATAAAAGGTGATACCATGAGCAAATTAGGAAAGTATGGAATATTTTATCTGTCAGATCTATGGATAGCAGGAAATTCTAAGGCCAAATAAAATATAGAGAGCACTACAAAATATGAAATGAATAATTTTGATTATATAAAATTAAAAAGGTTTTGCACAAAAAACCCAATGCAACCAAAACTAGAAGGAAAATAGAAAACTGAGGAGGAAATTACAACAAATGTCTCTACTAAAGGCCTCATTTCTCAAATATATATGGAACGGAGTCAAATTTAGAAGAATACAAGTCATTTCCCTAACTGATAAATGGTCAAAAGATATGAATAGGTAGTTTTCAAAGAAATCAAAGTTATTTATAGTTATACGAAAAAAATGTTCTAAATCACTATTGATTAGAGAAAACCCTATCAGACTGGCTATGTAACAGATAAAGGAAATGATAAATGAATGTTGGAGGGGATGTGGGAAACTGGGACTCTAATGCACTGGTGGTGGGGTTATGAACTGATCCAACCGTTCTGGAGAGTAATTTGGAACTATGCCCAAAGGGTTATTAAATTGTGCATACCCTTTGATCCAGCAATGCCACTAGCGGTCAGATTTTTTAAAAGGAGTGGGAAGAAGAACCTATTTGTACAAAAATATTTATAGCAGTTCTTTTTGTGGTGGCTGAGAACTGGAAAGTGAAGGAATGCCTATCAATTGGGGAATGGACGAATAAGTTGTGGCATATTATTGTAATGGAATATTATTGTACCATAAAAAATGACACTAATTTCAGAAAAGTCTGGAAAGACTTATATGAACTGATACAGAACTAGGAGAAGATGGTACATAGCAATACTTCACAATAAACAACTGTGAATAACTTAGCTATTCTGAACAATGCAGTGATCCAAGACAATCCCAAAGAACTCTTCATGAAAACGCCATCTGCCTCCAGAGAAAGAACTGACAGTCTGAAGGCAGATAGAAGCCTTCTCTCTTTCTCTGTCTCTCTCTTTTTTTCCCCCACAAAATGACTAATATGGAAATGTTTTACATTGTTACACATGTATAACCTATATCAGATTGCTTATTGTCTCAAGGAGGGGAAGGAGAGGAAGGGAAGGCTAGAACTTAGAACTCAAAACTTAATTTTTAAAATGTTTTTATATGTAATTGAGGAAAAAAAATTTTTAAAAGATGTCTGGAAAGAGGTCTCTGGGCAAAACTGAATCAGATAGGGCACTGTCAGTCTTCGTTGTGATTTGGTAGGTGGATATGTCTGTTAACAAAGGCTTCATGAGCTCATATAGTCTTTAAACAGTAAGTTACTGACAGTGGATGGCAGGAAAATGTCTAAAAATACAATTGGGTCCCTTCCTCACATTGGCCCGTGGTGGTGGGTTTGAAGAACTAGGAAGATGCCATTAGTAGCTGGTGGTAACTGTCTAAGGAATCAAGAATTTCCAGGGAAGGAAATTACATAATTGCTTTCAAAGAAGGATAGTTTAATTGAAGTTTTCCTATAGGTTCATTTGTAAAATGAGGCAGTTGGAGTAAACATTCTTTTAGTTCCTTTCTGGCTTTGCATCTATGATCGCAACAAACAAACATCATTAAGTCATATCATCCTTCGGAGGTGTTCTGAAATTCTAAGAAATTCTAAGATTGAAGGTAACCAAAGAACGGTCAGAAATAAGTAGCTTCTAAACTGAAGTGGACCCCAGCTAGTAGTGACCATGTCAAAGAACTTCCCTAGTTGTAGCAGCCTTTCATGATCTCTATCAGTGATCCAGTTTTAGGGCAGAAGTTCTTCATCTTTTCTGTGTAATGGACCCCTCTGGCAGTCTAGTGAAGTGTATCTATGGCCTCCTTCTTGGAATGTTTTTAAATGCATAAGATAAAACATATAGGATTACAAAGAAAACTCAATATGTTGAAAGAGTTTATATATGTATATATAAATGTGTATTTGCATGTACATATACAGATAAACAAATAAGTACATATACATACGTATATGTACACACACACACACACACACACACACACACACACACACACACACAGGAGTTCACAGACTCCAGGGAAAAGTAGGGAGGGTAGATGACAAAAAAGAAGTCAGAAAATCCTTCACCTTTCTGACAACACAATGTAAAGTCCTTGAAATAATAAGCCCTAACTCAAAACTGACTTTTATTTAAGGCTTCACTGAACTTACTTAAAACTAAAAGAGACGCTCAAAATCAAGTCTGACTCTAGCATTTCACAGAGGAGAAAACTGGGGCCCTGTGAGTTAAAGTTCTTTGCATAAAGTCATATAGGTTCTAAGAACAAGATAACCAAAGCTGGCATTCAGAGATTTTTCTCACTGCTGATTTCTTTCTCCTCTACCATCTTACCTAATGTTTTCAGGAATCCAGGATCAAATAGGCATCAAATATAATACCAAAAATCTCCTGAGCTTGGAACTTGAAGAACAGTTCTAAATTGGGGGAAGAGTGACAAGTACAGAGGGCCCAAGATTCAGAAAGTCACAGGTCCTACTAGAGTAGTGAGGAGAATTTAACACCCCATCTACAGAAGATGGAGATGAGTTACAAATTACTTTGCCCAATTAATCAGATAACAGACAGTTATGCCCAAGGTATCAGGAACATGTTAACAAGTGAGTCACATAATTACAAGTCATGTAATACTGACAAGAAGAACACAGCTGATACTGCTAAAAAAGATAAAAATGGATTAGCTGGTAGAGTCATGCCACCACATGTAAGGGGTGATAGAAGGTACAATGATGTTAAACTCCTACTCTTAAGACGTCAAAGAATTTCAACATGTGAAAAGGCCATACTGATACTATAGAGCTGTAATGGCAAGTTTCTACTAAATTACATGATCAAAGTATCCAGACTATATTCTGTGTTAATTGAATTTTGGTAGCTGCATATGTAGGCTGGGTAGCAATTATTTCAATTATCTAAGCATAGATGGGTAGGTTAGCTCTCTGGGAAAAGAAGTGGCAACACAGTTTTGGGCTTCCCAAAGCAAGGAGATTCTGGAAAAATGAACAGGAGAAACTGGAGGGGGAAGAAACTATGGGTGAATCACTCTTGCTTTTCTAACTGCTCCTTCTCCATATCCTTTATAGGCTTTCCTCACACTTTCTTCTGGCAATCCTTTGAACTTCATTTCTTATTGCTGTTTTGGTAATCTCAGTCACTCCTACAATTTAAAAGATAAGCTCTAGCTTTCTAGCCACTTACTTGTTGAACCCCTTTACTTAGAGATCTCATCAGCATTTCAAACTCACCTGGTCAAAACAAGTCTCTCCAGTTAGTTGTCTTTCCTTTAATTTCCTTCAAAGGTGCCTAAGGTTCTTTTGGATCTCTCCTTTGCATTTATCACATTCTGATTTGCATTAAGACAAAAGTTCCATTTAGAAGAGACCTTGAATTTTTGAAGACTATGCCAATTAAGGACAAGTTTTAGCATGGACAACTAAGGTGGAAAGGTTTTGAGTGTGAGCCTGTTAAGAGAGAAACAGCATGGGACTGTGGAAAGAGCGATGGATTTGAAGTCAGAAGCTGAGGTTTCATAATGCCACATTCTCTGACTTCAAATCCCTGCTTTGCCACTAACTTGGAAAAATCATTTAACTTCCCTGAGTCTCTATTTTCTTATTTGAAAATGGGGGTAGGAGTGGGGCAGGGGATGGCCTAGATGACATGTAAGGTTTTCGTTTTGCTCTATATCTATGATCCTATGCTTCTTGTCCAAAAACCAATCTTGGAAAGACTCATCATCAGATTATTCATAGGCGCAACTCTATTAATTCACAGGAAGACTGTGATCTGTATTCATGGATATTTGAAATTTAGGCAACTAGGCAAGTGCAGTGGGATAGAGCACTGAGCCTGGAATCAGGAAGAACTGAATTCAAATCCTGCCTCAGACACTTCCTTGCTCTGTGTATCCCTGGGCAAGTCATTTCACCCGTCTGCCTCAGTTTCCTCAACTGTAAAGAAGAAATAATAATAACACCTACTTCCCAGGGCTGTTGTGAGGCTCAAAAGAGACAACAAAACTGCACATCCGGCACATACTAAGTCCTACATAAATGTTATTACTTGAAATAAAGTAATTTAAGTACTGTTTGTACTTGTGTGTGTGTATCTTACCTCCCCTACTGGACTCACGTCAGGGTCTCTATCTTATTTCATCATTGTGCCTTGAACATAATAGGCATTTAACATTTAAGAAATGCTAAAATAAAAGACCCAAGAAACAAAAATAAAACTGGTGTTCCTTATGCTGAAAGGATATATGATCCGACAAAGTTGTGAAAGATGATTGAAGAGTGTGAACTTGCTGATAGGGTTTCATGTTTCCAGTAAGGGAGAAACCTTACAGGTCATTTTTTCCAAATGGTTCATTTTACGGATGAAGAAACAAGGCAAAGGAAAACTAGGCAATCGAATGTGTGAGTGGAAGGGCAAAGGAAGGTAAGGAAAGCACCAGTGATTTTATCAGTACAGGGACTTGCAGGTACAGAACCTTCTTTAGTCAAGCAGATACTGCAGACGTTCTGCAGCTTAGGGTTTTGGAGAGCATGGGGGAGCCACACAGCCAGGTGGGATTTGGGAATTTGAAACTGGATCTTCCTGACTCCAAGACCAGCTCATTTTGTTACTGTTAATAAAAAAAGTAAGTAAAGTTACAAGAAGTGTCGCCATTTGGAAACGTACTTTAGTTCTAGAGAGGTTAGGACAAATTTAGAAGAGGCAGAAGAACATTAGGCACCTTTGAAGGGAGTCAGTCTCTACGAGCAAGAATGGCAGAAAGCCCTGGGTACCATCAATGGCGCCCTTCCCGGCTGCAGGAGCTGACACAGATAGCGGGGCTTTTCAGTGCTTAGGACTTAGAGGTGAAAGGCACCTCCGAGCTCTCCGACATCGTCCAACACTGTTTTACAGGGGAACCTGAGGCTAAGCTCTCCACAATCTAGCCCCATCCGCTTTCCCAGCCTTACTTCCTCTCATCCCATCCCCAGCACGCAGGGCGAGCTGAGGGGCTGCTATCCCAGGCCGCTCGCACACACCTTCCGCAGGGGGCTGCGGTCAGAGGGAGGGACAAAAACCAAGGGGCCGGCTCCCGAGGAAGGAATCGGCGGGGGCGGGGGGGCGGAGGGAGGGGAAGGAAGGCCTGGGGTGGGGACGTCACGGGGCTGCAGGAGGACCCGCAGGAGGACCCGCAGGAGGACCCGCAGGAGGACCCGCAGGAGGACCCGCAGGAGGACCCGCAGGCGCTCAGTCGTAAAGGACCGGCCCGCTTTTCCGCGGGGCACGAGAAGGGCAGGCCCAGCCGGGAGGTGAGGGCCTGGGGGGAGGATCCCCAGGCACAAGCGCTGCCCCGACCCGAGCCTTACGGTCGATGCAGGACGAGACGCCCCGGACGCCTCTCCAGGATGGAGCGTGAAGACCTCCGAGAAAAGTGCCCGCGGCCAGGCGCCCGCCGCAGAGCCGCAGCATGGCCTCGAGGCTGCGCGCTGACTCTCGGCCTCGCTCACCGTCACGGCCAAAGTCCAAACGACGGGCTCGCCCCGTAACGCTCAGAACAAAACCAACCTCCAGCCCGGGGGAGGTGGGGCCGGCCGGGCGGAGGGGCGGCCCCGCGGCACCCTGGGAGTTGTAGTCCTGCGGGCCGAGGGCAGAAACCGTAGCTCCCGGTCAGCCTCGTGAGCGCCTTAAAGGGGACGCCGGGCGTAGCCTCGTGGTCTGCGCGCTGCTGTGGTCTGCGTGGGTGGCCGGGTCTCCGCGGAGGGTAAAGGTGGCCGGGGTGGGGGACTGAGGGAGAGTTCTAAAAGGGGCGGTGGGAAGGTGGGTCAGGGCTTCGGTAGCCAGTGGAGCGCTGAAGATTGCGGACCATTTTCGGGGTGACGGTGATGGCGCTGCTTTCCCGCACTTCGAGGTCCTTTACACCGAGCCCCCCTTCCCCCCGCTCCGAGCCCCGCCGCCTCCAGCTTCGCCTCTGCTCCCGATCGCCACGTACCGGCGGGATGCCCCCTGACCCCCTTGCCTTGTCCATTTCTCAGGCCCGGGCTGCACGGTCGGCCGCCCTCTGCTCCAGAGCTCCCTTTCTCCGGATCCCTGCCGAGACACCATGCCGCGGCCACGGAAGAGGGCCTCCCGGGGTGCCCCCGAGCCAGGTGAGCGCGTCGCGGGGGTCCTGGGTCGGCCGGTCCGGTGCCCGCGGCGCTGTGGGGCGGAGCGCTAATGTGCTGCGTCCGGAAGGCCCTTTGTCCGGGGTCCGCTGAGAGAATGCAGTGATTGCTCAGTTTTTCTTTCGTAGATAGATACTTTGTGCATGATCTGTTGAAGAAATCCAAGTGAGCAACAATCCTGGGGGGAAATGCCCTGGTTACTATTAGAGTTACTATTCCCTCTTACCTATAAGATTAGGAAAGTTGACCAAAAACCGAAAAAAACAGTTGTTGGAGGAGCTGGGAAGTAGGCAGACCAGCGCACACTAATGGGTCGTTGGAAGAGCTGTAAATTAGTCTGGCCATCCTGAAAGCACCTTGGAACTGTGCCTTAATTCATGTCTTTTGACCCCAGAGATATTGCTGTGGTTATTCCCCCGGAGACATCTGAGAAAGGAAGAGTCCTGTATACAAAATATTTGTGTAGTATTAAAACTGTGTATAGTATGTTGTTTGTCCTTCCGTTCTCAAAGAATGTACTTTATATACGTATAGTATGTGCTTTGTGTAGTATGTAAAACTATACAAAATAGTATAGTATTAAAAAAAACAGGAAATCCAAAAGTCGCCTATCTATTGGGGAATGGCTAAACAAACAAATGGATTATCCACAGGAAAATTTTCAACATAATTTGAGTTAGTGCTATTATTATTTTCCATAGTAATGGTGCTGGTTTCCTACTGTTCTCCATCATGCTAATAGGCCTCTTTACATCCATGAACTATTTCTTGTATCTTTGCCTTGTGCATGGCACTGTGGCACTGGGCACTGTGGGGAAACCAAGGTGAATAAAATCAAAGTCTGGCTTAAACTAATGAGTTGACTAAGAAGTATATACATGGCAGAACTGACAAATGCAATAACAAAATTACAGGCAGGTGTTACTAGATTTTAGGGGAAGGAGCAAAACTGGAACTAAATTGAGATGTAAACTTTCAAACAATTATTGTAGTTCAGGCACGTCTGACTCTGTAACCCCGTGGACCATAGCGTGCCAGCCCCTTCTGCCCTACACCCTGTCCTGAAGCCTCCAAGCTCATGCTTGTTGCTGCCATGACAATGTCCATCTATTTCAGCCTTTGCTGCCCTCTTCTCCTTATGTCTTCACTCTCCCAGCATCAGAATCTTTTCCAGTGAGTACTGTCACATTAAACTATTTAGGCTTCAGCACCAGCATTTGTCTTTCCAATGAATAGTGAGTTTCTCTAGGTATCGACTGATTTGACTTCTTTGCTGTCCAAGGAACTCTTTAAATCTCCAGCAGAACAATTCAAGAGCATCCACTCCGCAGAAGGAAGGTGCTCAGCTTCCCTTATGGCCGTACCTGTAGCTTTGCTATAGGGACCTTTGGCAACAAGGCGATGGCTCTGCTTTTTAGTATGCTGCCAACAAATCCAACAATTAGAGCTGGCCAAAAATGTAAGAGATCTCTTCGTGAGAAGGGAAAGCCAACAGAGAGTGGACAGTTTGACAGGTGTTGGAGAAAGTATAGATTCATGTTTTGAATAAAGGTTAGATTGGGTCTGTCTCTTAAATCCCTTCCAACTCTGAGAATCTATGATTTTTGACAGGTGGAGGTGGGAGGGAAGAAACAACATAAACCACTGTTTAGGCACATGTAGGTTACAACATATAGTCCGGTTTGAATGAAACATAAGGTGAAATTTAGAGGAATTTTCTCCAGGAGAGAATGTTGAAAAGGTAGGTTGCATCAACAGGCTTTGAGGACCAAGCCAAGGAGTGTGAACTTAACTGAGTGGGGAATCTTTTCAGGTTTAATATGGCATTTGTGTGCGGGATGCACTGGAAGGGAAAGACCTAGAAGCCAAAGATAGTGCTTTGTTCTTGTGAAGAGGTAATTGTACCTGAATTAGAGTTTTGGTAGTGGAGATGGAAAGTAGGCTACAGATGTGAAGTGAAAGGCAGTGTGCTGATTTTGAAGGAGAATGGTGAATGAGGCAAGGATATTGTAGATTGGACTCATGATTAGGATTGCCCGAGTTTTCTCTCAGTGTGGCAGCTTTGTGATCCTAAACCAACAGAACTCAACAACTGGTGAATGCTGGGAGAAGAGGTTGTGATTTTTGAATTTGGCAAGACTCAAAAAATGGTTTTTACCATTCATAGAAATAGGGAAAGCACACAAGTTTGTTGGGGGAAGGTGATGAGTTTGGCTGGGGTATGTTGTTGAGAGTGGATGTTCAGGACACACTTAGAAGTCTGGGATCAGGAAAAAAATCTGAGTTATACTTGGAACACAGTAAAAGCTGTGGAAGTGTATAAAATTGACATAGGAGAGGGTTTTTGGTAGGAAAGAGAAGGATGGAAAGGCTAGACCTTGGACAGACCTTCATTTTAATGGGTAGAAGAGAAAAGGAGGCAGTAGAGACAAAGAAGAATCAGTGAGAGGCCAAGGAGAACCAGAATGATGTCATGGGAATCAAGAGAGGAGAAATTCAAGAAGATATATTGTACAAAGAAAAAGTAAAACCAGACCTTGCCATCACTGAGCTTCATTCTAGTGAAGAAATATATAAATCAGAATATCCAAAATCAATACAAAATAGATGGGAGGTAACATTTTAGGCAGTTGTAATTGGAATGGGGAAAGGAGAAAGACCAGGAAAAGCCTGCTGGAGGGAGTGGGGGAGGGAAAGCATTCCAGGCATGAGGAACATCCTATACAAAGGCAAGGAGATGGCATATGGAAAGTTGTGTATAACACCAAGTAGGTCCATTGAAAGGAACAGAATGTAAAATAAGAAAAGAAAAAGAAAGGTGCAAGATTGAAAAGAGATAGATTTAAGTGGCAAACAAAGCTCACAAGGTTAGGTCCTGTAGTCTCAGGACTTAGTCACTCAGTCACTGAGGAAAGTGGCACAGAATTTGCTGATTGGCAGATCATCACTGACCTGAAACAGTAAATAGAATGGTGGAGGCAGAAGCTAGATTTCAAAAGTTTTAGGCCATGAAGAAATGGCATGAATCTTAGCTCTTAACACAGTGAACGGCATATAGTAAGTTCTATGTCAATGTTAGTTATCATTATTGCCAATAGTATGGTATAGCTGGATGCAGAGTCAGGAAAAACTGAGCTTTGAGTCTTACCCCTTATCCTTCCTGGCTTTGTATGTGACCATGGCTGTCACTTAATCTCTAGCCTCAGTTTCTTCATTTGTCAGATTACAAATTTGTTTCTTGGTAATATTACCTACAATGCCCATCCACAAAGTTGTGAGGATCGATGAGGTAGAATATGTAAAAACACTGTGTAAATATCATGTTTATATTCCATTTCTCTCTCTTTAGCATGAGTATTCCCCTTTGGTTATATTCTTGGTCTTTTAGGTTTTTTGTATGCTTTTCTGTGGTGACCTCATCCATTCCCATGGCTTCAGTTAGCCTCTCTATGCAGTTGACTCACAGATCTGTCTACCTCAGACTGTGGGAGTCTGGGAGTTCTGAGTTCAAATTCAAACTCAGACATTTATTAGCTGTGTGACTCTGAGCAAGTCACTTAACAACCTCTGCCTCACCTGTAAAACATAATAATAGCACCTACTTAGGGGCAGCTAGGTGGCACAGTGGATAGAGTTCTGGGCCTGGAGTCAGGAAGACCTGAATTCAAATCCAATCTCAGATACTTACTAGCTGTGTGACCCTGGGCAAGTCACTTAACCCTGTTTGCTTTAGTTCCTCATCTGTAGAATGAGGTGGAGAAGGAAATGGCAAACCACTCCAGTATCTTTGTCAAGAAACCCCAAATGGGGTCACAAGGAGTCGGGCACAACTGAACGACAACCCAGAGTTGTTGAAGCTCCAAGTTCATGTTTCTCATGGCTTGTTGGAAATCTCTGCTTAGATGCCCCTCCAGCACCTCAAACACATCATGTCCAAAACTGAATCATTCTTCCTTCTACAATCTGGTTTTGTTAGTAATAACTCATTTCTGCCAATCACACCACTGTTCCCTCAGTTATCTAGGTGAGTCTGTACTTGTACATGGTACTTTTTAAACTCAAATGTAGGAATTTGTATTTATCCCGAGTAAACTTTGTCTTATTAGGGGATAGTCCATCACTCAAGCCTTGTAAGAATTCTGATTTTGTCATCTGATGTGCTGGTACTCCCTCTTATCTTTGTGCCATATCAACATTTAATGACTGTTAAAGTGTTAATGAAGTGGAAAGAAAAACCACCTATATCCTGTCAGTTGTCAAGGCTCATCCATCTTGTATCGTCACTTTCACATAATTGATCTGTTCTTGCACAGACTACAGAACAACTTTCTAATTGGTCTCCCAGCCCTCAGTCTATCCTTTCTATTCATGCTTTGTATCACCATTCAGAAAATCTTCCAGTTACATCTTTAGGATCACATCATTCCTCTACTCAAAAGACTTCCTGCTTGCCTAGTGAATAAAAAGTAGGACTTGGATTTTTTTTGTATGCATTTTGCATATACTTATATACGTATGTAAGCTACCTTAGGGAAAGGAATGTTTGATTTTTGTCCCTGATAGCTAATGCCTGGCACATAGTAGGTTCATGAGAAATGCTTGCTAATTAATTGGCTCTGATTTTGACATTCAAGGTTCTCTATAACCTGGATCCAAATCCTCTTTCTAGCCTTATCTCATGATTCTCTTGACTGTGTCATCCTCCGCACGGGGTGGGGGAACCCCCATTCCAGCCATGCTCCCTGACCTTAATCTCATTGTCATTTTTTCTACTGCTAGATTAGATTTTTCAACTTCCTCTGCGATGCCTTTCTTGACCCTTCTAGCCAAAAGGCGGCTCATTTCTTCATGCTCTTCATGGCACAGTGACTGAATCTCTCCTTTGTATTTATCACATTTCTTCTTGTATTATAGTTATTTGTATACAGTTGGATTGCTTCTTGAGATTAGGGCCCATGTTGTGTGTGTCCTTGTGTTCCCAGTGTCATGCATATAGTTGGTGCTTAGTGTTTATTGAATTTGCTGTCGTCATAAATCAGGAAGCGAACACCATTTTGTACTGGGGATGGCTTTAGTGGAGAAGGTAGGAATCAGCTAGGTCTTGAAGGATTTGTATCATATGGAAAAGAGAGTAGTGATTTCCAGGGAAGGGGCACACCATGGAAAAGAGAAAGAACTAGGAATAAGCATGGCAAGTTCTTGCTTCCTCCTGTTTGTTGCAGAAATGGAGGTTCCATCAGGCAAATGTACCAAGGCCACCAAGACAGAGACCCTACACAAGCCAGTGGTAGAAGCAAAGACCTGTGACTCCCCAAAGAAGAATCAAGCCACTAAAAATTGTGGAAATGAGCCAAGTGGTTACTGGCTGATGAAATCAGAGCCAGAAAGCCGACTGGAGAAGGGTGTAGATGTGAAGGTAAGGGCTACAGCAGCTGACTCCATCAGAGCTTATAGATGAGATATACACATATACCAGTCCGGGGTGGGGGGTGGTCTCACCACTCAGACAACAGGAATGAGAGCAAGAATGGAAAATGAACAAAATCTGCATCTTCCTGAACCTGAGTTTTCCTCCGCTCTAAAATGGAGATAGTTGTATTGTCTCTCCTCACAGAAGTGCTCTGTAAACCATAACGCTCTGTCTCAATGTAAAGTTGGTATGATTAGTTTCTGGACAAGAGTTTATCATCTCGTTACTATCTACTCTGTGGACTACAATGTCACATTTTAATCCTGGGTTGGTTTTTCCCTGCTTTCTGACATGTTTCCAGGCACTTCTCCACATCACAGGTTGGTTTGTATTCAGGAAACACAAATTAATTTTTAAAATATCTGAGAATTTGATTAGGAATATTTTAGGGAAAGAAAATGATATATTTATGTAATAAATGAGGTGAGACACATTATTCCAGTTGTTTGATCTTTTGGATTACCTATGCAGCTATCCATTCGCAAGAGTGATTAGAGCTGTTTTTTGCCCTGTCTACATCAAAGCAGACCACATAATTTGGGCAGAAGCAAGGCCATCTCCCTGTGCCAGCCCCTACCCCTGCTCCCAGGTCTACTGGGGCATCCACAGAAAGTCACTTTAAGTTGCCAGGAGACTTATTGGTAGAACCCCTACTCTCCATTTCTATCTGAGGTAGGAAAGCTGGGAAAGAGGAGTTGGTGTTGGGGCCAGGAATTAATAGTCTTATGTGTGAGAAGTTTCCACATTATCAAACATGTTGTTTTAGTTATTCTCAGCTGGGCAGGACTCTGGTTCTTGGGGTCCTTGGCAGGCACTTGTTAATGCTAGGCAGCTTTGAAGAAATAGGAAGTGGCAAAGGATTATAAGATTATGGGGCTAGGGCTGAAAGGGATTTCAGATTCCCTAATTTTATGGAAGAGGAGGCTAAAGTCCAGAGAGGAGTAAGTGACTTCCCACAGCTCTTAGATCAGTGGTAGAATTTAAACCCAGGTCTTCTTGACTCAGGAGTTATCACTCTTACCATCATACCTTACTTCCTTCCTAGGTTTGTACTTGGAGCCTCAGTGCCCAAATAACAGGACTCACACATCCAGCGTTTTTCTTTAAAGCTGTCACTTTGAGAGGCTATGCTTTTGTTGGAGTGATGCCCCCATTGCTCCGAACATTTCAAGGCCTCCTCTTTCTGACCTGTAAAATTTGATACGTTCTTAGGATGTCTCTATACGTGGCAAATCTTCATTATTTTAAGGTTTATTTGATTTTTGGAATAGTAAGTCATCTGAAATCAAGTCAGGTGAATAAGGTGGGTAATGAGTTGAATAAAGTTACCTTTCTTTAGGAAAAAATAACAAAATGACAGTTATAGTTTTGGACCATTGGACATTTAGGCAGTGTCCATGCTGGGGTAGTAGTAATAGCAGACAGCCCCTTTGCACAGTGAAGGCAACACAAGGCAGGCAACTATGTACCCAGAGAGGTGGGGAAATATGCAATGGTAAGAGGTGGGAGAGAGATGAAGAAAAGTAGGAGAGCATACAAACCTTAAGTCGGTTGACTTCATGATTTTTCTGAAGGCACCTAGTGGCAGTGAACATGCTGCCTTTGGCAAGTATGCCACAGGCTAAAGTTGCTGTAGGGCCCTATGCCCCTACTACTCTAAAAATTAGTCCCTTAGAGACAGACTACATAGGAATATATAGAAGAGGTTGGAACATTTGGCTTCATTCCTTGGGGTTCCAGTGATCTCCTGGGTGGGCAAACCTTGGGGATAGGAAGGAGTGAGGGTTACCTTGCTTACTAACATCCCTACTGCCTGTGACATGGGGAGAGGTCTTTCACGAATGATTTTATTGGATATCCAGCTCTTAACATCCCAATTATTATGTTGTGCAGTTTGGCATCGAGGATCTCAAAGCACAGCCTAAACAGACAGCATGCTGGGATGGTGTTCGAAACTACCAGGTGAGGAAAGGGACGTTTGGGATCCAGAGTGGGAAAAATACACTTGTTTCTTTTTTTGCTGGATATCCTAGACTGCTGGAACCTTTTGACGAAGGACCTAGCTGCTGTTAGGGTGTTTTCACGTGAGGACTCAAGATCCTCAATTGACTGGAATCCCCATATGAACCATTTCCTAGCCAGTGTTCGGATATAATTTGGATACATATTTTTCCATTTTAGCAGAGAAAGTAGTAGTGTATGAATAGAAAGTACCACAAAAAAATCCATCTTGTGGATAGGAATTTGACCTCTTATGGGGAATAGTATTTCCTAGATAATAGGTTCTAAAAAGACAATTGCTTGTTCTTCACTCTGGGACAGGCCCGGAACTTCCTGAGAGCAATGAAACTGGGAGAGGAGGCCTTCTTCTATCACAGCAACTGTAAGGAACCAGGCATCGCAGGCCTCATGAAGGTTAGACATGGTCTGGGGTTGGAGGGCCACAGGAGCAATGATCCCATCTTCCCCTAAACCCAGCCTCAGAGACAAAGGAGATGAGGCAAGAGAAGAAAACCATCACATGCCTCCCTTATTTCATCATTCATCACAGGGAGATGGAAAACCTATTTGGCTTTTTCTGCAAGACAGAGAAAGGTCAGGCAAGGCCGCGTTCAGCTATGGTGTAGTCAGCCCAACCTCAGCCAACAGACACTTCCCTTCTGTTGGCAGATAGGAGTGTAAGACCTACACAAGTATGATGATAGCTTTAAGATTATTAAGGATAAAAGGTTAACTGTCAGTTGTTACTAATTGAAAAAATTACAGTAACTGTATTTGCTTACCTTCATAACTATATTTAACTTTGACTGATGGTATTAGTTCGCATTGTCTGAGTGATGGGACAAATGGTTTAAGATTATGCCGGGTATGATTAAGTTCTTCTGAATATTCTGAATACTCAAATCAAAATTAAGATTATGCCAGGCATAACTAAGTTCTTCTGAGTATTCTGAATACTCAAATCAACAAGATGTTATCCACCTCCAGAGGAAGAACTGATAAATACAAGTATGGATTTATATACATATATCTTTGTGTCAAATGGAGGCCTTCGCTAGTGTGGGTTGATGAAGGAGGGAGACAGCTCAGAATTGAAAATGTAACAAAAGCTAGAAGCAAGGTATTTAAACACTGGACATGAATAACCTCTGCCCAAATCAGTAGGAGCTGAACAAAATGGCAGATCACGGATTATGTATATTTTTGTTCCCAGATTGTGAAGGAGGCCTACCCTGACCACACACAATTTGAGAAAAATAGCCCTCATTATGACCCATCCAGCAAGAAGGACAACCCCAAGTGGTCCATGGTAAATGGTTCATTCCTTTCTTCCTAGTCCAGGGAGGGATAAGAACAAGAAATGCTTTAGTGGGAACACATTAGGATTCCTTTAATAATAAAAGACAGTAAACAAGCACTAGAAACCTTAATTTGGGGGTGCAGGAGCCCCAGACCCCGCCCACTGAGAACATGCTATATCTCTTGACAGGGACTCATTTCATAGACCATTTGAGACAGTGAACAGTTGCCCGGGTGAATCCAGGGGCTGAATCTACTGCACTTCTGTTCTTGTCTTTTAGGTGGATGTCCAGTTTATTCGAATGACCAAACGTTTTATTCCCCTGGCTGAACTCAAGGTGCATTACCAGGCCCACAAAGCCAACGGTGGCCCTTTAGAAAACATGGCTCTCTTCACCCGTCAGAGACTCTCAGTGCAGCCCTTGACCCAAGGTGAGAGCTAGCCCTCCTTCCTTCTTATACTCATACCAAAACCACTTGACCTCCAGCTCAGACTTTCCCTTTTCCCTCTTTGGTAGAGGAATTTGATTTTGTCTTGAGCCTGGAAGACAAGAAGCCAAGTTAAATGGAAATTTCTTGTTGAAAAGAGAGGGCTGTTTCTCCAAGCAAGCTATGTCTCTCTCTAATAAGGAGGCGAGAGGGATTTGGATTTGCTGGTTACTTTTTTCTTCAGGGTTGGTCTGTCTGTATACCTGATAAGTGTTTTATTATTATTAAAACATCAATATAACAAAGCATTGGATTCATTCGTCTTGTTTCTTAATGGCAAAATTGTAAATTCCACCTTGGTTCTCACCTGTGTGACTTGGGGATGACTCCTAGTAGGCCTTTGCAAAACCAAGAGCTGGCAAAGTGCAGATGACAGGATGGAGGAGGAAGGCTCCAATCTGTAGGTTTTTATCACACCAGCTCTTTAGTTTTCTGTATTCTCTCTTATCAGCAATCACTTGGACCCTTCAAGGCAACATCACTTTATTGATGGAAGGCTGATAACGGGGAAAAGCCAGGGCATTTCTCCCCAACCCTGTACCATGTACAAGTGAGACAGCACTATTAAAGCACTAATTGGTATTTAGCAGGAACTAGGAGGCTGCTTCTTTCCTTTGTAACCAAAGGTAAGGCTCGACCCCTGCTTATGAGGGAGAGTACCATGAGACAGAATAGACCACAGAATCTCACAATCCATGGGCACATGGTCTCTGGAGCCACAGTGGCTGCCTTTCATCAGAGACGATTAAAACAAGTTTTTTTTTTGTTTGTTTTTTTGTTTTTTAAAATACAGCCATTGAAAAGACAACAAATTAAGAAACATGTAAACACTGCAGCTGCTTAATTACAAGTTGCACTGCTTGGTTTAGTACCTATGCACTCCCCAGGATGAGGGCATGGGAAAAGTGGGAGTGGGCTACCCTCGCAGTGACAGCTAGAGAAGGGAGAAGGAATGAGAGAGAGATCTGGTTTAGGAGCCTTGCCCATGAAAGAGCCATAACAGGTTCTTCCTCCCCTTCCATAGGAAAATCTTAAAATTGATGGATCAGTAAAGTCAGGAAAGATCTGCACATCACTGGGGAAGTGGAGAAGGTGACATGTTAGGATACAGAAGAGGGCTGCCAGCTGTTAGCAGGTAGGCACACTGGAAGTCCTAAATCTGTGCTCTGAAACAGTCAAGACGTTCTTAGCATGACACTGATCTTCCCACAGTTACCAGGGCAGTCAAGAGAGACTTTCCCCATGGGGAGTTCCTTTGTTAACACCAGCTTCTGTGATTAGGACTTGGGGGTCTTCCTTGAGAAAAGGTAAAAAGCAGCTTGACCTCTTGCTCATCTCCAGATGGGGCAGAAAAATTCTATTTGCTTCGCTGTTCGGAGCACAGTGTCACAGAGGAGAATGGCTCTCTTCCCTTTATATCACAGAGACATCCAGATGAGATTTTTTTTTTTTCAAATGGGTAAATCAGCGAGAGCCCTGAACTCTGGGCATTCTTCTGGTGAAGACAAAGACTCAATTTGGCAAGCAAAATTATTTAGAAGTTAGGATAGCCTCTGCTGAGGCCCTCATGTCCTTTTCTTTCATTAGAAGTGAGGAAACTAAACTCTAAAGGGTCTGGGGGGGAGAGGTTTGCAAGAAGGTGGTTTTCAAGGGTTCAAAGCCATGCCCCATATCCCTGAAAGGAGAGAAGAGGTATGGTGGGGTGGTGATTGGCTACAGGGTAAGCACTGGCCAAAGCTGCACTTTCTAATTCTCCATTTCCCTTAAAGGGAAGGGAGATCTTTTGCTTAGGGCTTAAAGGAATACCCATACAATTTCCCATACCTAGAGGACCATGTCGATGTCAAAACCAGATATTGGGGCTCGAAAGAATGAGCTGCATGGAGAAGTCAAGTAGCCTTTAGACATCAGTACTTCAAGGGCAGGCTGACTACCGTGTCTGAAAGACTAGCTCAGAAATATCATTTTCTGTAAGTGTTGCTACTCACAACACTGCCTCCAGTTGAGCTTCCCTTTCCAGGCTTGAATTTGTCAATCCTTTGCTCAGGCTTCTGTTCCACGACATCAAAGATGATTATAATTGAGGCATGAGGGAAGCATGTGTTGGAAGGACAGTGTCTATGTCTCATCACTGGAATTTATTTTCTTGAGAGGGGAAATGGGCTGGGGCCAGAGCAAAAGAGATGGCTCCTGGTGGTGTCTTAACCACTACATCCAAGCCTCCCATTCCCAAAGAGGTAGATTCCTGATCTTGAATTATTCCTGCCCTTTCTGGGCGTTGCCTGCCTAGGCCTGCTTCCTGTCACATTCTTGGGGATAGAAGGGTATGGGTATAACTGGGACCATGCAAGTCAACATCTGCAGATGAAGATCCCAGTGATATTCCTAGCCCCTTGGCTTGGAAAGGGCAGACAGTGAAGGGCCAAAGGACAGGTAAGACCCTGCCAACATTCTACTCAATACACAGACCAACTAAAACACTCTTGGTCCAATAGCCTTCCTGCCAAGGACAGGATCCTTCACCCCAGGGACCAAATATCTTTGGGGATACACTCCACCCTCTGCCCTAAATCAGCCCTTGGGTTCTACAGCTATCCAAGCCTCCTGGGGCTGCAGGCATAGTCCTAGGGGAATGCTTCTATACCTGTCCCCTCCAGGTTCTTCAGAGAAGGAATTTAAAGTCATAAATGGAATTTGTTTTTGTTTTCTCAGGTTGTGTGTAAAGTGTCTGCAGAGCATCATGCTCTCCTGCCCCCTCCCCCTTGAGCAGCTGGTGTCAGGTGGGTGAGGGGTGAAGCCCAGCAGCTTCTTGGCCCAAAGACCTCACTGCCGGCTGTTGTTGTCTGACAGTTGGCCAGGGGTCCGGGCTTCAGGGTGGGAAGATGTGCCCTCGAAGCGCTGGGAGGCAATGGCTGCCTGGTGAGACATGCTTTTTCGCACAATGTCCCCTTTCCGCCATAATACCACTTCCTGTTAGGGACAGGACAAGGTAAGTTGAAGAACATTAATCCCTCACCCTCCCCTTTCCACAAATACAGTGTAAAAGGCCTGTTGGAAAGGACTGGGTGAATAGGGAGAGCTGGAATTTATCTAGTGGTTTACAGATATGCATTTTATCCTCATGTTGTCTCTGGGAGAAAAGTGTCATTACTGTCACCATTTTACAGATGTGGCAGCTTCCTGGCTCCAGGTTCATGAGCAGTAACCAGGAGACCAGAGGGGCTCCAGCGCCTAGAAGCTAATGCAGAGTTAAGCCCAGGTTGTGTAAGCATCCTTCTACTTCTAGGATTTGATTGGAGGAGTCACTGAAAAGGTCATTCCCTCCCCTGGGCCTCACCTGCTGTTTGAAATAGCGGCGCTCCTCTTCATCGATCAGCACCAGGTTCAGGTAATAACGCACAGAGAACTTCTTGTTGATGTCTCTCATGGTGGGAGTCAGCTCATAACCAGCCAGGAAGAGCCGGATGGGGATGGATTCCCCTGCAAAGGAGGGAATCAAGGTCAGAGGGAGGAGGGGGAGGACACAATGCACCTTGCCTGAGGGAGGCCCTTGTCCCCCAGTCTCAGGAAGCTGCTTCCTGTGGGGGTCCCCTGGTAAGCCACCACCACCGCCACCCCAGGGAATGAAAAGGAAAGGAAGTACCTTGTGTGCTGCTGCTCTTTCTGACTTACTTCACTAGGAGAAGATGAACAGAAGCAAGTGTTGGGGTGAGTAAAGCTTACTGTGTGAGTTTCATTTTTGTTATCTATATGAAGGGGAGGCATGTGGTATAGTTCGAAAAGAGCTGGCCTTGGGGACAGGAAGGCTGATGCTCCAGTGCTGCTTCTGAGACAGGCCCAGTGACCACAGGGGCAGAACCCTGGACCACCTTAAGAGCTGGAGTTGAGGAGAAGGTGTGGATCTGCATTGACGGAGGAAGTTCATCACCAAGAATTCTCTACCCCCAAGTCCCATGCCTGTCATCAGTATAAGAACTATCCACCCTTTGGATTGTATGTGCCAGATGTTAAATCCCAAACTGCTCCCCATATTAACCAGTATGCTTAACCCACCTTCTGTGAAATAATAAGAGAAATATTTTCAAAGTGTTTAGCATGCTTATTCCCTTCTCCACTCCTAGTTACTCAGGAAACATCTTCCTAATGCAAAAACAGTGGACTGGGAGCTGAGGGACCTTGACCCTAATTCCAGTTATGCCAAAAACTAACTTAATGTCCTTTAACAGGGTGTTTAAATTTACTGAGGCAGCTGAATTAGATCTAAGGTTCTTCCACTCTAATGACCAGTGAATCTATAATCTTCAACTAAACAAAACAAGAAAGGCAGGGGTGGGAGTGGTCAGAAACAAGAACCCTACAGGATAGTCATTCTTTGTTGATTTTTAATTATTCACATTGCCTTTTTACTAGCATAGAAAATGGATGATGACTGCACAGTTTCTGGGGGAAAAGTGATATAGGGTCAAAGAACAGAATCCTGGTCCCTCCTGTACCTTGCACAGTACTCTCCATTTGGTGGGTACTCAATAAATGTTTGTGTTGATGGTGAAGGGGATCTTAGTACTCTTGCCAAGTGCCTGTTTCTCTATCTATGAGGCATCCATCTGTGAGATAAATCCTTATCAACATAAAAAAGATTGCTAATAAATCCAAGAAATCTTTAGATTGTAAAAAGAAAATGAAATGGAGGTAAAATTATTATAATTAGCTCTTGTTCATGAGGAGTCCTAGAAGGTGTAAAAAAAAGGCATTCTCCAGTTTGTTTAATTTTAATTCCCCCATAGCTCTCAATTACACCTGCTTAGCAGAAATGACTGACAAGCCTTCTATTTCCCATTCCTAAGTAAGAAAATGACCAAAATGTAAAGCAGCAGAAGCAGCAAAACCTACAAATGTATAATCACATGCTGAGCAAGCAAGTAAGGAACTCCCTCTATTACAAAGTTGGACTCCCAGACTCTGTTATAATCTAAGTACATTTTGAAAATAAAGGTTAGCAAAAGCTGGTTGGCCTACAGAAGCTTACCTCTCACAGGTGCTCCATCCATGATCTCATACTTGGCTATTGTGTCATTTTCGTGATAAACATTAGGACCTGTCCCTGTTGTCTCTCTCTTGATGATGTCAATCTCCATGTGTTTGATTTTGATTCTCACCAACAGGAAGTAGATTTTCCCCACGATCACATCTTTCAAGTGGTACCTGGAGAGAAAAAGAGAGAAAGAAGAAACTGATGGTTAGGAAAACTGATGGTCCCAAAGCTTTACATTGGTCCCATTTTCAGCTGGGAGCTAGTCTTACTGTTTACAATGTCTACCCCCTTCATATTCACTCCTTAACCTTCAATAGTTATAATGCTATTTCCCAACAGATTCTTCTCCCCCAGATTTTCTATTCATTTTCCAAAACCTGGCTTAAAATTCACGCTATCCAGGAAGTTTTTGTTCAGAATCATTTGACTCCAGTCATTACTCTTTCACCCTTCATCATCATGGCACATAGTCTGCATCAAGTATTCACTCCTGATTCTTAAAGACCAAAAACAGACCTAGTCTTTCCTCCTCATGAGGTTCATGCAGTAAAGGTTGGTTGGCTCTTACACTCAAAGGTAAAACAAAGGTGTGCAAATCACACTTGCCATGTGAAGCAGACCCAACAATGCTGTCATTTTGGAACATTTGACACTAATGCCTAAAATGTTGCCACTATGCACAATATTTCTAGAACTATTACAAGCAGTGCAATCTGGGAGATGCAGTGGGGCAGGCTGGACATTCAGCAGGGCTGGGGAGAGGTGTTCCCAGCAGGGTTATTTCACTGAGGTTGCAGCTTCCCCCTCTTTATCACTCCTCCTTCCCCCATCCCTTGTCCCAGAAGACTGGGGCGGGGGGGGGGGTGCTGCGGAGGCTTGAGTTGCTCACCCATCCCCAGCTGGGGGCTCTCGAAGCCAGAAGCCCCTCTCAGGTGGGGGCATATGTGCCTAGGAAAAATCGGATTTGTGAGTTCATCCTGCAGTGATTGATGGCTTGTATGTTTTTAAGCTAGGAGGCAACCATGCTATAGAATGAAAGTCAAAAAATGGAACCTTTACACAAGAACTCCAAGGTTTAGGATCTGCTTTTCTTTGGTTCAAGGACAAAAGGACCATACAATTACTACAGCACCAGATCACTGCTTGAAAATCCATGAAACTTCTTACAGGGTTGTAAGTAAATTGAGGAGTGAGGACTGCAGCCTTAGCAGAAAATACATACTTCACAGACCACCTCACAGCTGAACTAATACAGGTTTACTACTTGTGCCTGTCTCATCTTACCTACCTCACTTTCTTTCTGGATGGAAATAAAATTGGGAACCAACAGAATAAAATCTGGAAATGCTCCAGCTAGTGACGGGTTTAGCAATTTTGCACCATGGGAATCTCACCTGTGTGCCTCAGTAAACACAGACTATCAACCACCAGCTAGAGATTGCCTAAGAAGCTGGGACTTGAAAGACTAAAAAAGCAAAGCAAAAGAAATATCAAGGTACAAACCTAGGTAAAGATTGTTTCCCTAGAACCTTGGTGTCATCTCTTTTGGCCTCAAGCCTGTGTAGCTCTTGGGGTTTAGTTAGTGTATACAGTACTGTTCTTCCACTTGTGTCTAAATGGGACAACAACCTATTTGCAGCCAGACTGAAGATGAAGGGGTAAGAAGCAAAGTCCATGGCAACTTATCCTTGCCAGTTATGTGGGAAGATACTCCTTACCCAGGAAAAATTCACTACCCACACTTAACTCCCACACAGGGGAATGTCCTTACAAGTGCTTGCAGCAAAGCTGTGCAAAAAGGTTCATTTTCAAATATAAGCTTAGCAGGCACATGGCCACCCATTCACCACAGAAACCCCATCAATGTGTTCACTGTGAGAAGACATTTCACCGGAAAGGCTGCCTGAAGAATCATCTCCAGACTCATGATCCAACAAAATGGCCTTTGAGTGTGATGAGTGTAGAAAGAAGTATAACACCAAACTTGGCTACAAGCAGCATGAAGCCAGCAGTGGAGACCACACATGTCAGGTCTGTGCCCTGGAGCTGGGGAGCACCAAGGACTGGATCATCTCAAAGCCCACACTGGGGGAAAGCTCCCCCAATGGAGCCAAAGAGAAGAAGCATCAGTGTGATCATTGTGACAGATGCTTCTATATTTGGAAGGGTGTTTGGCTGCACCTGGTGGTGCACACGGGCTCCAAAGACTTCTTGTGTCAGTTCTGTGCCCAGTGGTTTGGGGGAAAAGACCATCTTACTCAGCCTACCAAGAAAACGCATTCACACTGATCAAAGATCAGCTTCAAAATGGAGACCTGCTGGGCTCCCTTAAGCCCATTCTCCTCCATTTCAGCTCAGAGAAGGAGCTCCTGCATTGTCACCTTTTCCTTTAGGTGTCTGTGTACAGAATGGGTTTGGGAGTAGCTTGGAGGCAGACACACAAGACAACACACCTGGTCCCTATGAACAAAGCTTACAGCACTCACAACCACTTCCAGACTCTCTAGCAGCCATCCAGCCTTCTGCATCTCCAGGCTCACCTCTTTGCAAACTTCAGCATCCTGAATGTGACCCAAGCTCTACCTCATACACTCCACTCACCCACCCCCAAAATCTTACCCTCAAAAACGGTTCAAAGGGATTCTACAATATGAATCTTCTTGAGGAATTGTCTTTGCAAGAGCTTCACTCAGCACCCAGAATTAGCTCAGACCTCGATCTGGCTTAAGGGGGTTGTGGGCAGATTAAATGTTAACAAGGAAATAGCGGTGCTTGCTGATGCTATGAATAGGGTATCATCATCACCTGCCTTTTTTGATATCTCCCATGTTCTGGGGTTTTGGCAGCTGCCTTCCTCTCACTCAAAATGTCCATGGGAACAGCACTATGACACTGGGACCTAGGGAATCACTACCCCATAGACTAAGCTGTCCTTGAGCAACAGCAACAAGAACCACAGTTGGCCATGGGCAGTGTGACTCTCAGTCAGCTATATCTCCCTCACATCCCTGCCAGCCCCAGCTCAACTATCCTGCCTCATTTTCACCATGTATTCACATGACTTGTATTTTTCAAGAGTACTTTTCTGTCCTAGAAAATTGTTCAAGCAGTGAAGCCATGTGTTTTAAAGGCTAGCTATAATGCAATAAGAAAACAGGATAGTTTGCATGAGGGTAACTGGTTTCTTGTCATCAAATTCTGAAAAAGACACACAGAACAAGTGATTGGATAGAGTTCAGAAGAAAGAAGGACAAGTTGAAGAGGATTTTGAGGTTATGAACTGGAGTGACTAGGAGGATGGTGGTGTTCTCAATAGAGACAGGAGTGCTTTTAGGGAGAAGATGATGTTTTCCTTTTTGGACATGGTGAGTTTGAAATTCAGCAAGGCAGCAGGCAGCCGGTAATGGGAAACCAAGGCTCTGAGAATTTAAGTGATTTGCCCAACATATAGCTTTGTAAGTGTCTGAGGAAGGATGCAAACCCAGGCCTCCTGACCTAAGCTGGAGCACTCTATTGTACCCCAATGGTCAAGTTCTGTTCTAATGATTGGACCCATTTATCTTGATCCTTTCTTCCCTGCCCACCCCCCATTCCTAACCCCAGTAACAACCAATGATGTGTAGGGCAGGAGTTCTTAATAACCCTTATGGTGGTTATGGACCCTTTGCCAATATGATGAAACCTATAGATCTCAGTAATGTTTTTTAAATAATTGGAAATGCTAACTTTGTTAGGTCAGTGAAAATAACAATATAATTTTGTTTTCCCATACAAATCTATGGACCCCAGGTTAAAAATTTTTCCTGGCTCTAGGGAAAGGACACTCACTTGGATTTGTTGTACTCAAATTCGATGTGCAGACAGTCCTCAATCCCAACCTCCATCTTGATTGATGAATTGAGCTCTGGGTATGTGCTAAGTGTATGGACCACAATGTCCATCTCCTTGACAACATCGTTAAGCCGGCGGCTGATGGTGGCTCTGAGGAAATACCTGCAGATATTATGGATTAAGACAGTTCCCAGTTACAAAATATTGTACACACATATACTCATACACACAAAACAGTATATAAAGAAGCACACATATGTACATGAAGGTCTATATTTTTGTGTGTATACGTATACACACCTATGTAAAGAAACACATGTACACACACAGACACATATATGTAAAGAAACACATGTACACACACACACACACATATATATTAAAAATATGTACACTTAAAAGCACACATATGCATCTGTCTATATACCCAGAGGCACACCATCAGTGCCCTGGGCTTGAACTGTACTCAGTGAAAAAAAGAATGAAAGGATTATAGCTTTTCTTTAAGTCCTAACTAAAATCCTGTCCTTTACAGGAAGCCTTTCCCAATTCTGCTCATTATTTGTATTTACCTCATATACATCTTATTTTGTATATATCCCTTTTTATGTTGTCTCATCCACTAAATTGTAAACTCCTTCAGAGCATGGACTATCTTTTGCCATTTTTTTTGTACTCCTAGTCTTAGCATAGTGCCTGGCACATAAGTAGGTACTTAATAAATGTTGGTTGATTTAGAGCTGAAAGGAGCTTGGGGGCTATCAAATTCAACTCCCTCATTCTACAAAGCAGAAAAGTGAGGCTCAGAAAGGTTGTGACTTGCCCAGGGTCAAACACCTGCAGCTAAATGTCTGAGGGCTGGATTTGAAATCAGGTCTTCCTGACTCCAAGTCTAGCATTATACCCACTACATCACCTGGAATGGAAAATGATAAACCATAACCAAAGGATGTAAGTTGCAGGGAAGAATGTTCTGACTTAATATCCTAAGGAAAAAACTGTCTAACACTTATAACTCTAACAATTGGTTAATTTGTTAGATAGTTCCTGGTCGTTAAAAGTGTTAAAAAAAAAAAGGCTTATCAAGGAATCCTTACACAGGGCAGGAGATTGGCCTAGATTCTTAAGATCTCTTCCAGATCTTCCAGATTTTTATGAAATCAGGCCAAAAGAAGAATCTGATGAGCAAACTGACTTTTGCACTTGGCTAACTGTTCTCTTGTCTTGTCATGAATGTGGACAACTTTAATATTCACGCTTACAACACTCTGATCTTGAAGTTCCTCATCCTCCTCAATTCCTCTGATCTTCAACCCCACTCCACTTCAAACATCTACCAGTGGAGCTATGCCTTGAACTTCATGGTCTCTTGGAATAGACTTACCTCCCAAAGATCTCAAATGCTGAATTTCTCTTTTCTCACCTCTTAAACCTTTCTTAATGATCCACTCTTTATGGTTAACAGTGTTTTGCCTTTGACTAATTCCTCCCTGAATCTACTCTCACTTTTTACTCCCTCACTCTCCCTTTTCTTTCCTGTTACCCTGTAGTGTAAAATGTATTTTTCTGCACCCAACTCTGTGTGTATATTCTATCCTCCTTTGACCATTTCAAATGAAAGTGAGGTTCAAGTGTCACCCATTATCCTCATTCCTTCCTGTTTGTATAGACTTCTACCTTATATCCTGATCATGTGAGATAATTTCCCCAATTTTTCCTGTCTTTCCTCCCTTTCTTCTTTTAAGATCATAACAAAAGCACTTGCAGGCCCTCTTGATTTATTTAACACCCTTTATGACTCTAGATGATATTCTGAGGGTTTTGAAGGAATACTTGCTTATATTCCCCTTTTAGAAGGTAGATACCTCCTTCTTTTAGTTCTTTTTTATTACTTGCCTGTGTTAACTTTCTTATGTTTCTCTTGACCCTTGTGTTTATATTTCAGAGTTTGTATTTGCCTCTTGTCTTTTCATTAGGAAAGCTTAAAATCCTTTATTTCACTAAAAATAAATTTTTTGCCCTGTAGTATTATATTCAGTTGTGCTGAACAAATTATTGTTGGTTATAAGCATATATCTTCTGTCTTTCTAAGTTCTTCATTCTTTTAAAAGTTGTAGCTCTAATGTCTTGTGTGATCCTGACTGTGGATCTTCAATACCTGAATTCTTCTTTTACAGTCGCTTGAAGTAATTTTTCTGACTTGGAAGCTCTGGGTTTTGGCTATGATGTTCCTGGCAATTTTCATTTTTTTCCCCCATGAAATCAACTGTACATTATTTGTATTTTCCTTTTGGCCTTTGATTTAAGAAACCTGGGCAGTTTGTTTTCATGATTTCTTGAAATGTGTTGTTCAGGGCTCTTTATTTTTGGTGAGTGGGGGAGGAGGTGTTATGACTAGCTTTCAGTGGTTCTTAAATTTTCTCTCCTTGATCTGTTTTCCAGGTCAGTTTTTGCTAGGAGATACCTCATCTATTCTTTTTTAGTCTTTTGACTTCTGTTTTTATATTTCTTGTTGTCTCATGGGGTCATTATGTTCTCTTTGGTCCATTCTGATTTGTAAGGAGTCTATGGCTTGGATAAGCTTTGTTAGCTCTTCAGAACTTCCAACCCCTACTTCTGGTTTTGCTTTCTGGATCTAAATAGATCAGGCTCCAGAAGCGCCAGGAGTTCCCACTCTGGCACTGATCTCCTTCTCTAGGACTGACATGTGAGAGCTTCCTGCACAGTGTATGTTCTAATCAAATGGATCACCTTACTGTTCTTCATATGTAAAATTCCACCTCCTTTATCCGTGCCTTATCAGAGGCCATTCCTTTCCTCCTCATTTCTGCCTCATGGAATTCCCGGTGTGAACCTTTAAGGCCTACCTCAAGTCCCAGAACATAACACAAGAGAAAATGGTCCGCTTTGTTGTGTGATCCAATTCCATACGTCTTTCACTGGATGTGGAAGGTGTTTTGCCTCGAGAGTCCACTGGGAATTTTTTAGGTCCTTGTATTGCTGTGAAGGTCTAAGTCTACCAGAAAAATTTTTCACACACTGTGGTTGTTGCTATGTACAAAGTTATCCTGATTCTGCTACTTTCACTCAGCATCAGTTCATATAAGTCTTTCCAGGCCTCTCTGAAGTCTTTCTGTTCATCTTTTTTTATGGCACAATAGTATTCCATTACATTCATATACCACAACTAGTTCCACTATTCCCCAACTGATGGGCATCCCCTCGATTTCCAGTTCTTGGCCATCACAAAGAGAGTTGCTATAAATACTTTTGTACATGTGGGACCCTTTCCCATTTTTATGATCTCTTTGGGATACAGTCCTAGAAGCAATATCTCTGGGTCAAAGGGTATGCGCATTTTTGTGGCCCTTTGGGCATAGTTCCAAATTGCTCTCCAGAATGGTTGGATGAGCTCACAGCTCCACCAACAATGAATTAGTGTTCCAACTCTCCCACATCTTCTCCAACATTTATCATCTTCCTGTTTTGTCATGTTAGCCAACCTGATAGGTGTAATGTGGTACTTCAGAGTTGTTTCGATTTGTATCTCTCTAATCAGTAGTGATTTACAGCATTTTTTCATATGACTATGGATAGCTTTGATTTCTTCCTCTGAAAACTCCCTGTTCATATCTTTGGACCATTTGTCAAATGGGGATCTAGTCAAATCTTTTACCACTTCTCAAGAACTGTATGTTCCAACCACTCTAGACTACTTGCCATTCTTTCAACACTCATGTTTTCCCATTCAGTACCTCTTTCTGCTCCTGCCATTCTTTTCATTCCACCCCATTCCCTGACTATCCAACCAAATACCTTATTTTGCCTAATCAATACGAGGAGCAGCACAGTATACTGGATTTGGAATCAGAGAACTTGAGTTTGAGGCCAATGCCATCTGTCAATGACATGACATTATGAGCCTGCCACCTTTCTATACTGAAAGGTTAGGAATATTGAATATGCAGGGCTAATCAGCAAATACCCACAAGTGGACCACTTTTGATATATTTTTAAACCCAGGCCAAATTCCCCGTCCTTACTGGGACTACTATCAAAGGCCACATCTTCCTTCTGCCTAGTAGGTAAGTACTGTTAAGAATTAAAACTAATTTATGACATTAGAATAGTGCAGAAAGAATGGGAAGACAAAGTCACTGTAAAAAGTCCAAAGTAGATTTCAAAGCTAAATTTAAGGAATTTCTGAATTATCTATATTATTTTTGCCTAATGATACATTAATTTGGGGTGGAGGGAAATCAAGTGATACAGGTATATAGCAACACAGATTTCAGACTTCTACATGTTTAAAAGCTGGCATCAACAAAGCCTCCTGAGAGCATAGGACAGGAATAGCATATATTGCCAGCATCTCTGGTCTAGCCTTAGCCCTTATCCCTATGCTAAAAAGCAAACAAAATGAATTAAACTTGTGAAACCATGGAGGTTATCAAAAATGATCAGCATCTTGATAGTTCAAATTTTGAACAAGTCACTTCCCTGACTTGGGCCTCAGTTTCCTCATTTATCATGAGGTTAGATGATTCTCTAAGTGCTATTTCAGGCTCTCGTTTTATTCTCTGACCAGTGATGATGGAAAGAAAGCATGATGCAAATACCTGCTGCTCTTGGTTTTCTGTTATCAGGCTTATAAAGCACTTATAAAGTGCTCCTACCTCCAGCCATGCAACTAATTACCTATGTGCCTGTGTACAAGTCACTTCACATCTCTGTGAGTTCCCTTTTAGCTCCAACATCCTATGCTTCATAATACTTCTTACTATTTTAAAAAGAACTTGCACATTATTTTCTCATTTTAGGGCAGCCAGATGGTACGGTGGATGGAGCACTGGGCCTGGAGTCAGGAAGACCTAAGTTCAAATCTGGCCTCAGACACTTACTAGCTGTGTGACTCTGGGCAACTCACTTCACTTTGCTTGCCTTAATTTCCTCATCTGTAAAAGGAGCTGGAGAAAGAAATGGCAAACCACTCTAGTATCTTTGCCAGGAAGGAAACTGAGTAATCAAGTGGATAATTTGGTCCAATGTCAACAGCAGGGACTAGAATTCAAGTGCTTTTCCCATCAGGTCAGTTATACCCTAACTTTTCAGGGAAGCCTAGTAAAAAGAGATGAATCCAGTCTTGGACTTCCCTTCTGATCATGATGACTGGGAGAAAGCAGAAATGATGACTGGCAATAGAGCCCTGCCCCATAGTGGCAAATGTGAGTGGGCATAACTTACCTCAGCTTTACATTCTGTCCTGTGTAAGACTCGTAGGGCTTTTCCACATGGGTGAACTCAAAGTCGAAGGTCTGAGACTGTGTGAACTCACCAGGCCTGGCCAGGTCCTTCACCAGTGACACAAATTCATGGTGGTTCCCTCGATCATAGTAGAGCTCTGGAGAGACAATAATCACCTCTTCCATTTAGGTTCCTTAACTCAAGGAGACCCAAGAAAGCAGTTGTCAGGGAAAATCACTTTATTTACTGAGACCTTGGCCAGTTCCCTTCACACCCTCTACCACTGACCCTTCCACCCCAGAACCACCAGGTTCTTCCAGCTTTCACTAGTCCACAAACCCTTCTGCCCTTCTACCCCAATTTCTTCCTCCCTGCTTTGCCAACCCCTTTTGCAACTATATCCTTTTGCAATCATAGCCTCACTGAAATCCTGTGGGTTCCACCACCAATGCTGCTTCTCACTGGTGAACTAACACCTGTGCAAAGGAACTAGTGTTGCTGGCTGAATTTTATATACTGCTTAAAAGCTTGAGATGTGCTTTACATACATTTTCTCACTGGATCCTCTCAGCAGCATGCATTACATACTCACTTTACAGAATAGGAGACTGATGGCTGGAAAGACTGAGTGATTTTCCTATATTTACAGTCACTACTAGCTGGGCTAGATTATAAACCTGGATCTTTTAGACTCTAAGTCCAATTACTCTAACCACTGAGCCACTCTGGCTCCCATTAACCCTGTTCTCACCTTTTAAAAACATCATACCATGTAATAATAGCTAATAATTATAGCTAGCACATCACTTTAAAGTTTACAAAGCACTTCCCATGTTATTTCATTTGGTCCTTACAACAACTCTATGAGGTGTATTTCCAACTGATGAAGAGGTTCTGAGTGGCATTAGGCTCCTTTCGTGTGGTAAAGCACCTGGCGCTGATTGTATTCCAGCTAACATTTACAAGGTAGGGGGACCATTGCTCATACAAAAGCTGACTGAAAATTTCCGGGTTATATGGCAAGAGGAGGTTATTCCCCAGGAGTTCAAGCATACCTCCATTGTCCATCTCTGTAAAGGTAAAGGGAATAGCTTGTCTTGCAACAATCGCAGGAGGATCTCTCTCTTAGTCACTGCTGATAAAATTCTTGCTAGAGTCCTCCTTAACAGGCTGATCCTTCACCTGGAAGATGGTCATCTACCTGAACACCAGTGTGGCTTCAGAAAGGGTCGAGGAACAGTTGATATGGTATTTGCTGCCCAACAACTCCAGGAGAAATGCCAGGAGCAGAACAGAGGTCGGTACACAACATCTGTAGATCTGACCAAGGCCTCTGACACTGTTAGTCATGAAGGCTTATGGAAAATTATGTCAAAATTTGGTTGCCCATAGAAGTTCATCAATATTGTACATCCATTTCATGATGGCATGTTTGCCCGGGTGCTGGATAATGGACAATGCTCTTGTGCCTTCCCAGTCACCAATGGAGTGAAACAGGGCTGTGTGCTTGCTCCCATGGCTATTTTAGCATGTTTTCAATCACGGTGTCAAATGCTTTCAATGAGGATGAACATGACATCAATGTCAACTACCATTACTGATGTTAAGTTCTTCAATTTGAAAAGGCTACATACAAGTCAAGACCAAAGTGGAGGGAGTACTGGTGCATGATTTTCTGTTTGCAGATGATTGTGCACTCAATGTAGCCTCTGAAGCTGAGATGCAACGAAGTATGGATCAATTCTCTGCTGCCTGTGCTAATTTTGGCCTAATTATTAACACCAAGAAAACACAAATGCTCCATCAGCCACCACCACATCATACACGTGGAACCATCGGTTACAACAAATGGAGTTTTGAATGCTGTGGATAAGTTCACTTACCTTGGTAGTGCACTTTCCAGGGATGTACACATTGACAATGAGGTTGATGCATGCATTGCCAGAGCTAGCTCAGTGTTTTGGAGGCTTGAAGAAAAGTTTGGGAGAGAAGAGGTATTAGACTGACTACCATACTGAAGGTCTACAGAAAGTTGTGCTGCCCTCATTGCCTGTGAAACATGAACAGTCTACCAAACGCCATGCCAGGAAACTGAACCGCTTCCATTTGAACTGTCTTAGGAAGATTCTGAGGATCACCTGGCAGGTAAAGGTACCAGACACTGAAGAGCTTGCTCTAGCTGAATTGCTAAGCATTCAAACTATGCTTCAGAAAGCGCAACTCTGATGTGCTGGCCATGTTGTTTGAATGCAAAATGTATGCTTGCCAAAAAAGACTATTTTATGAAGAACTCACATGGGGCAGGTGATCAGATGGTGGCCAGAAGAAGCAATACAAGGACACTTTCAAGGTCCCTCTCAAGAACTTTGGATTTGACTGTGTGACATGGGAGACATTGGTACAGGACCGCTCAGCATGGTGTGCCCACATCAGTAAAGGTGCTGTGCTCTATGAGCAAAGCAGAATTGAGACAGCACAAAATAAATGTAGGATGCAAAAATTTAGAGTAACTACCCCAAATATTCACATGGACTATCTGTGCCCAACCTGTGGTAGAGCATTCTGAGCTCATATTGGTCTGATCAACCACAGCTGGACACACTGAAATTTCACTTTATCATGGTGGTGTCATTTTTGTCCTCTTCGAGAAAAGACAACAACCAACCAACCAACAACAATCCTATGAGATGTATAATATTTTTAAATGTCCAAAGCAATTTTAAGTTCATTATTTAATTTTATGCTCAAGACAATATTATGGGTTGGTAGGTCAGATGATATTATCCCATTTGATAGAGGAGGAAAGCAAAAGCATAGAGAGGTTGAAGCCTAGAATCTAGGTTGTCATACCCCTAAGCCCAGGATTCTTAACCTGGAATCCATGAACTTTTAAAAAAAATTCTGATCCCTGCATGTTACTATAAAAGATTTCCTTTTAAGCCTAAAAACACTGTTCTGAGAAGGTTGCGTATAGGCTTCACCAGAGCACTGAAAGGGATCCATGATGCAAAAAAAGGTGAAGAACTCTACAAGTCAAATCCACGTATAGTGGAGTCACAGGACTTCTGTTAGGGTTTTTCACCAGGTAGAGCCATACCCCCTTTCCTCAATTATAAAATGAGAATATTGAGACTTCTACTGCTTGCCTCATGGGTTTAATGTAAGGTTAAGTGCTTTGTGAACTAACAAAAGGATACAATATACAATATAATAATAATATATAATATAATACAAATATCTTTATACCACAGATTTTGGCAGTAATTAGGCCAACCTGATAAATGAGTGTAGAAGTCAAGACTTATAAGCTCACAAAGCCTGTGAATAAACACACATATTTCTAAATTCTAGTCTTGGGTGTTTGGTTTCCCTAATCAGACTGAAAACTCTCTGGGGGCAGACAGGATAACACCACATCCTGTTTCTAGAGGACTTGGCAATGAAAATCTTGTTTGTTTTTTGCTTTTAGTAGTACGCTTAAAAAAAACTTTTTTGCAGAGATGAAGCCACATAAAAAGAGGGATAAAGCTCTTAGGGGGTCCCTGGTTGTCAAGGAAAACTAAGGAACCACAAAACAGAAACAAAGTCACTTAACTTGCCGCTTGGGGGAAAAGGGCAAGGAGTCTATGACAACAGCAAAGTTGAACCTAGCTTCCTCCATTCCCAAGGGTCCAAGAGAACAGATCGCTCCAGAGACTAATTTAAATTGAGGAAGAAGCAGAGACAGAGTTCCACCCCCAAAACCCAAGTAAATCTGTAAGTGATCCCACCTCTATTTCCCCTTCTCCTCTCCAATCATTTCTGGGACCAGATAGAACACCCCTCAAGCTGAGAGATTGGCCCATGAAATAGCCTATCCCCAAAGAGAAGCATCCTCGTTAGAAGGCTAATTTCCTGCAAGTGCCACCCTACTTTATGTTCATAGATAGCTCTTCTTTGCTGTTCTATGGGGTCTGATCTGATCTAGATCAAGTCCCGAGAAGCCTCTTTTTCACAGTAAGACTGTTTCATAGGTGCTGGGTACCTAGGTAGCACTATGGATAGCGCCTGAACCCAAAGTCAGGAAGACTCCTCTGAGTTCAAATCTGGCGTCACACACTACTAGCTGTGTAACCCTTGGCAAGTCACCATTTGCCTCAGTTTCCTCATCTGTAAAATGAGCTAGAGAAGGAAATGGCAAACCAATCCAGTATCTCTGTGGAGAAAACCCCAAATAGGGTCACAAACAGGACTGAAACTTCTAAACAACAGAAATGCTGGGCTAGTCTTAACTGACCACACTGAAGTAGTTGTCAATATAGCAAATAAGTGTTTTTGGTTTGGAAATGCATATTGTGACTATTTTTGCCACCGATTTACTTTCTTAATTAAACTTTGCACAGTTAATGCTGAAATCTGTTTGAATTTGTAAACATTCAAGAAACAAGCAATGTGGGATGTAGAAAGGACACAGGATGATGAAGGGGAAATGGCTAGAGACTGAATTTTTTTCCCCTCCATCTAATACTATTAAACATTACCTTAAAAAATCAGCACCAAGTACCAGTCAGCTTGTTTTCATTGAAACAATTATGTGGCTTCCATCCTCAAAGACTGAGTACCCTCCTCCTCAATCCAGAACCATCAATTCCACTTCTGCTGATATTCATTTTTGTAATTCCCTCTCAGCTCAGACCAGGGTATTTCAGGAGCCCCAATGTCAGCCCACCATAAACCATGTAAACAGTAAATCACTTTTTTAATGCAATATAGGTTTGTTTACCTTTACCACATTTGCATTTCAAAGGCCTGCTAATCTCTGGGTTTTTTCTTCAAGGAATACTTGAAAATATATTATCTTATTGAAAGTCTACCTTTTTCTCAAAATCACATCATTACATCTGCAGGATGTTATTTTAATCTTTTAGAGGCAACTAGGTGGTACAGTGAATAAATACAGCACTGAGACTCAAGTCAGAAAACCTAAAATTAAAATCTAAAATCAAACTCGAATCACTCTGTGACCCTGAGGCAAGTTGCTTTGACTGACTGTCTCCTCCACTGTAAGAAGGGAATAATAGTGGCACCTATCTAAGGGTTGTTGTGAAGATCAAATAAAATAATATTTGTAAAACACTTAGTATATAGTGAACATTTAATAAATGACAAGTTTTATAGCATCTGAACAGTTGCGCCTTAAAAATGTAAATTCCTTCTGACTGTATCATTGTTTCATGTTGAATTTTGCATTGGAAGGTGAGTTAAATTTGGGAATCCTCTTTGATGGTGTCTTTAATACACTCTGCTTTCTTTTTCCAATATTCCTAAGCAATTTTCTGGTATGATTCTTCCAAAGAATGGTTTTACTTAATTGCATTTCTCAGACTGTCTCACTGATTTGTCTTCAAGAAACTCAGGTTTGGGAAGGACACTTCAACTGTACTTTCAATTTTGCTGTTTTAAAAAAAAAATTCTTGTTCTGATGTTGCATTCTGCTTTTTGTGTTCTCTGCCACTCTTTTTCAGCATCTACTGCTTTATTAAGATATTCTGTCATCTACTCTAAACTATTAATTTGCTTGTCCTTTTTTGTCTACTCATGGTATGTGTTCTATATTTATTATATGTATACTTGTATTTGTATGTTGTTCCCCTTGATAGACCATAAACGCTTTGACAACAGAGTTGTCATTTCATTTTTTTGTCTTTTATGCCCACAAGCTAGTAAAATGTAACACACAGAAAAGACCATTAATAAATACTTGTCTTTCCAAATTACCCTTTGGGCTCTAATTTATTCTTTAATTCTTTTATTTACTTCTTACTTTAGAGGATACTGTGGTTATTTCCATCTCATTTCTGGTATCAGGGTAGCCTCTAGTGGTTATTGTTATATTCTCTGTTTTTATGCCTGGAGAGTTCTTTCTTTTATCCCTTGATACTTACTTATTCAGTGTACTAGGGTCCCATTTTTGTCTACTTTTTTGGGGTTATTTAAAAAAAACACTTTTGATATCTTTTGCTTTTACATCACCTTCATTTCCAATATATCTCTCCCTATCCCCAATTCAATGAAACAAAGGAAGAGAAAAAAATCTGTAAATATTATCAACCATCTGACAATATACAGTATGCGAACCAAAAAAGCAATGGAGGCACATCTTTAGACCCTTCTTCTTAAGTCATCAAATTGTTCTTTTACTTTATTTCAGAGTTCTTGCTGTTCTGGGGTGATGAGGGGGAGTATGGCTTAGATATGACCACTCGTTCAGTCATACTGCCAGGTAAGAAAGAAACCCCACAGTAGAAATGGGAGCTGACAATACCAGGCCTGGCAAGTAATTCTTCTTTTAAAACTGGGAAGCTGCTTTCCCCTCTATTACAATTAAAAAAAAAAAAGGAAAAGTAGTAGAAAAGGAGTTACTGGGCTACTCCATCTTCTGTCTCCTTACATTTTAGGACTGAGAGTCCCCAAATCTGTTACAATAGTTCTCCTTGCCACTGATGAAGACATAAATCAGCCTAGGAAACTGTGGGCCCAGGACCTAAGTATTGAGTTACATATGCCCATGGTCCAGCAGATGAGAGGCAGAAGAACCAAAGTCAATCAGATTCAAATGGGGCAGCCCTGTGAGAGAAGGGTTAAAAAGAGGAAGAAGCATTCTTCTCCACCTCTATATTCTCAGAGAAGAAGTGTCTTATATTTCACTACAAAAACTGAAGCCATTCACTTAGTGCTCCTTCTCAAATCTCTTCATAGGCCTTCTGCCATTACCCTCTTTGACCCCTATCTCCAAAGAAGGGTAGACCTTCTTGCTAAGGCAAACCCTTTCTACATGCACAAGTGATCCCTTTCCATCCCATCCTTTCCAGCAGATTGTGCTCTGTATTACCCACATCCTCCCCCATGACTGTTTCCATGCTGACTACAAAAACACCTGTCTCATTTCATCTTCAAAAATCTCCCACTTTACCCAACAATCCCCAGTAATCATCCTCTCTTTCTTCCTTTTTATGGATGATCTCCTTAATAAACCCTCTCACTCTCATTTTTTTAACTCTGCAGTCAACTCATCATTCAACCCAAATTCTTCTCTCCAAAGTTACCAATAAGCTCTTAGTGAACAAATCTAATGGCTTTTTTTCAAACCATCCTCCTTGACCTCTCTGCAGTCTTTAACACTGTCAGACAGTCTCTTGATACTTCTCCTCTCTTGGTTTTTGGGACCACCTGACCACTCCTCCTCAATCTCCTTTCCTGAATCACCCAGAGCACTCCTGCTAACCTTGGAGCTCTATTCTGGTTCCTTTTCTCCATCTACACTCTTTCATTTGGTGATTTCATCAGCTCCCATGGATTCCATGATCTCTATGAAGATGATTTTCAGATTTGATTGCCCTACCCTAACCACTCTTCTGACGTTCGTTTGTGCACCTCCAACCGCCTGGTGGACATCTTTAATTCATTATGTGTAAAACTGAACCCATAATCACTCCCCACAAAAGTCTATTCTCTAATATCACTGTTATTACTGAGGGTAAAACCATTCTTCCAGTAACCCAGGCTTGAAACCTAGATGTCATTCTCAAATTACACACACACACACACACACACACACACACACACACACAGCCATAATCTGATGACAAGACCTGTTGTTTCTGCCTTAGTAACATCTCTTGTATATTCCTCCTCTCCTCTGATACTCCTACCACTCTGGTGCAGGCCTTTATCACCTCATACCTAAACTACTGCAATAGCCTACTGGTTAGGGTCTTTGCTGCAATTCTTTCTCATTTAGTTTATCTTTGACTCAGCTATCAAACTGATCTTCCTAAAGTGCAAGTCTGGCCATGTCATACACATTCAATCAAACCCTTGTTCTCCTATTGCCTCCAAGACCAAAGATAAACTCTTGTTTGGTTTTTAAAGCCCTCTATCATAATGTGGCCCCTTCCTATCTTTCCAGTCTTCTTACTTTACCTCCCAGTGCCTCCTATTTTTCCCTCCCCCACACCCTCCATCCACTACAGTTCACTACTGACACTGGCCTCCACGCTGTTGCCCACACAGGACACTCCTGCTTCCAACACCAGGCATTTTTCAAGGGCTCTTTCTCCCCCATCTTGGTCTCTGAGCTTCCTTGTTTCCTTTAAGTTTCAGCCTTTCCCAGGCCTCTTTAATTTTGGTGCCTTCCCTCTGAGATTATCTCCAACTTAGCCTGTACACGTCTTGTCTGTACAGTTATCTGCATGCTGTCTCCCCCATTAGATTCTGGGCTCCTTGAGAAGAGAGACTTTTTTGCCTTTCTTTGTATCTCCATCACTTAGCATGGTAGAACATAGAAGACGCTTAATAAATACTTACTAACCAGTTCACTCAGATCCCATTATCCACCCCTAGGAAAAATACATAATAAATTCAACTACATAACAAAGGCAACAGCAGAGATAAACAAGATAGAATGGGAAGGGGTGGGGGGAGAGGAATGTTGCCAGCATTCTGAGATCCTAACAACCAGACACATCCATTCTGTTGGACCCAGCATGGAACCTGGCTTGTGGTCAGGGACTTTTAGCACAAAAGCTTTTCCTTGTATTACTACAGTATCAGATTCTCTTCAGGCTTTTTCCCTCTTGGATGCATAGAAGCCTTATCGTCTATCAGGTGTTACAGGAGAGTTGTTACTGTGTGGTGGGACTGAAGTTAGATTCGGCTTTTTATCATGATGAGTTGAGTTGTGATGCTTCTGTGGTAAAAGTTCTACCGTGTCGTCGGCCAAAGAGCTTGATTTCCTTTACATACTATGAACTTTAAAAGTAACAAACGAGGGATATACTGACAAAGGGCTGGGTCATAAGAAAACTTAGCAAATGGAGTCACTGTCACAATCCCAAAAAGTAAAAACTGCAGGGATGCAGCTGGAAATCATGTTCATCTTTTTACTACTCCTAGCCCTAGCAGGTCAGATATTCCAGAGTAGAAAGCAGGAATTTAAAATAGATTATGAGAAGGAACTTCTCTTTTGTCCAGCCCCCTTCTAAAACAAACAGAAGGAAACCAATTTTGCATTCAAGTTTTCATTTCAAAATTTCAGAACTACTGGGAACTGAATTCATTCAGGACAGAAACTGAGCTGACATCTCACCACAAGACTGCAGCTATTAAGGAAGCCTTGGGACCGGCTGCTGAGAGACAGGATTATGCTTATTCTGGACCTCATACTGGCTCTTAGTCTTAAAAAGAACACAAGGCAGCATGGCCAAGTCCACAGTGTCTCCTCTTCATCATCAATTCCCAACTATACCTTGGCAAGCTGGAGAAGCATTTAAGACTCTACCTGCTGGATTGAGAATGAATCATAACTTAGTTTTGTTCCAAGCTACACCAGCACCTTTCTGTGTAGAATAAATTAATTCAATAAGCATTAAGTACCTACCATGTGCCAGGCACCATGCTAGGTGTTAGGGACACAAAGGAAAAATAGCTCTTGCCCTCAACAGTTTACATTCTACTAAGGGTTACAGACATTGACATAGATAAATAAATATAAGATACAAAGTAATTTGAAGGGATGGAGAAATGAGACACTAACAACTAGAGGAATCTGGCAAGGCCTTTTGTAAGCCTTTACAGGCTGCATACTTCCATTTTTACTTCTGTAACTGCAAATAATTGCTTTATTGAGAGGTGTTTATATTAATCACCTAAAATTCACAAATCCTTTAGTATTTTTGAAAACATCTTTGATAATGATATTACCAATATGGTAAATATTTTGGCTAATTCAGATTCATCTGTACTAATGGATTAAAATAGTGGCATGGAAAATACAAATCAGGGGAAAAAATTAAAAAGCAGTTCAATTTGTCCTTGGAGTACATAATATATGCTTATTCTTTCTGCTTCCTTCGTAGGTTAAACTTCGTGATTATATTTGGCTTACCCAAGTCGTATTCCACTTTTGCTTCCTAGTTTTCCTGTCTTCCTTCACATCTGGGCTAGTTTGACCTTCTGCAAAAAGACTTTCCTAATTCTCCTTAATCTTAATACCTTCCCTCTGAGACTACTACATTCAACGTATCTGGCATGTATCCTGTTTGTACATGGTTACTGCATGCTGTCTCGTCTGTCAGAATGTGAGTTCCCTTGGAGGAAGGCCTGTTTTTTGTCTTTCTTTGTATCCCCAGAACTTGACATGGTGCTTAGCACATAGTAGGCACTTAAATGTAAGCTGACTGACCCTTTAAGATCAGCTCAAAGCTCCCTTTTCTCCCTCATAAATTCCTCTGCAAGTCTTTCCCTGCGACAGTGATTTCTCCCTGCTATGAATTCTTGCAGTACTTATTGGCCATTACCATTTGTAATTCAAATGTGGTTCATAATTCATAGCTGGACAGAACTTAAAAACTTTAAAAATTATCTACTTGCACCCCACATTTTCAATAAACTACCTTGTATTCATATTTTTATGTTTACAGTTGTATCTCCTCACCTCATTTCTGAGCTCCTTGAGGATGAGCACCACACGTCTTATGCTTTGTAAATCAGCACTTTGTATGATACGCACACTCAGTAAATGCTCGCTAAACATGATTAAACCTAAAATGAGCTGCTATTTTCTCAACACAGATTAAGCAAAAGACTTCAAAGTTTTTCAAGTGATGGTAGAAACTAATCTGATATTAAAAACTTACAGAGGATAAGTTTAAAAAAAAAACCCAAGATGACTGAGAACTTATCCTACAAGCAACAGCTTGGTCCTCAGTTCCGGCTATCTATCTAGCTATCTGTATTTACAGATAGAGAGAGATATGTATATATTTAAACACACACATGCATACACAATACATATATATACACAAATGCATATAAATATTTACACACAAACACACACATATACATACACACACATATTTATATTTAATGCTTAGGAGGATTCGGCCGCAACTTTGCATAAGAATGTTTAGTGGAGGGTAAAAGAAAAACCACAAAACAAAACCTGGGCTCTCTAGACTTTTAGCATTTCCTTCCGCCACAGGTTTTGATGAACATAGAACTCAGGCAAGTGTACGACAAGCTGAGGTGAATTATTTGAGCTGAGGGTGGGAGGGGAGTATGTACCTCACTCCTCACTCACTGTCAAGTAGAGAACAGCTCCCAACTCAAGAGCAGCCATCATTTGTTTCTCTCCTCTCAAAATCCACAAATGTGTTTGTAAATGTAAAAAGAACGTGGAATTTATAAATAAAATGACCCACATAAATCCAGGAATATGTATAGGGTTCTCAGAGGCGATTTTTTTGGGGTAATATAACTGTTAGCAGCAACACAGAAGTATTGCCAGCTAAGGTATGGGGTCTAGGCCTATCGAGTATTAAGAGAAATCCTTTTGAAAATGTCTAGGGTTCAGATGTGAGTGCTAGTCCCCACCCCTGCTCAGGAATTCTATCCTAAGTAGCCAGGGAGCCAGTTCTCTGAATCTCTGTAATTGTTCAGTACAATCTATTTGATCAGCCTTTAAAACTGTGGATTGAAAGCTACTTGAAAGCTTTGTCTGTCGGTGAACAGAGTATAGCAGTGGCCAAATAATTCATGACACACAGCAGGCATGTTTTCTTTATTTTGAAGTGAAGTATGTGATTTATCTTCCAAGTTAGATTTGTTGGGGCTAACATTAGCTTGCAGTCTCAACACACAATGTCCAGTTATTAAGAAGCATTGACAACCTGAGTAATAGGCCAAAGAGGATCAGAAAGTATCTTCCTATGGATAACCTACAAAAAAACCATTCAACCAGAGTGGGCTGCCCAGTTCAGATTTGTCAAAGGCCTGTCCTTTAAGCACTTCCTGAAGGTCATATTTGACAAATGTAGGAAATGATGGGAACACAAATGTCCATCTGATTAAGGTTACAAGCAAAGAAAAAAAAAGCCTTTGAGAGGCTGGGGGAAGATATCAAATACCTATATAAACAAAAGATCATGTCACTGAAATAACTATTTTCAGTCTGAATGGGCTTTGACTCTAGATTAGAGCTCATTCTTTTAAAGAAACATGCATTTAGTTTCTTTCATGAAAAGAAGCAAGTATCCTTCATTCAAAACGTATTTATCAAGGGTCTACTAAGCATCTCTGAAAGATACTTCCAGAGATCCATGCACTCTCTTCTCTTACCGCAAGTGCATGAGTTTGGGTTGAAATTTCAGGGCAAGAGATAAAAGGATACATGAAAGAACATGGCCCTTGTCCAAAACTACCTTACAATCTAGTACAAGAACTTATGATTCAGTAGCATCATACTTATGATTTAGAAGATTCAAAAATTTCATGATTTAAATTAATCAAGATCTCCTTGAATCAAAGAGAAATAAACTGCAGGAGTAGCAGAGAGTACATTAATAATGGTCAGCTTCTCCACAAACGGCAACATAGCTGAAGGTCATAAATAATCTCAAGGCAAGTTTTACTTGTCTCTGGCTCTCACACATTTAGCAAATACACCAAACACTACCACACCTTCAGCAAAGTCACCTATTTGGACTCACAAAAAATGGTAAAGAGATGGGTGGAATCACGGTAACTTCTCAAAAACATGAAAATAAGCATCCCATGTATGGCTCCTTGGCAGGGGAAAGGCATGAGGAGGAGAACATCATTGAATAGTGGAGAAAGAAAATGCCTTTAAAAATGGAGGGGAAAAGGACTTTACTGTAAATGCCAGTTTAAGCATGACTCCATTTTAAAATCCAAGGCCAGAGTCACAATCAATATGGGAACAAAGAAGAGTATCTCTTATTTTAGCTCAAACCAAACATATCTAAGGCAGCACCTTTCTCTCATCTCTCTGAATTACCACTCATCATTTAAAACCAATTCATGAAATAACTACTCTTAGAAGACTCCTTGAATCATTTTATTGGTAAATGACCATTCTCAACCTGATTTTTCAAAACCCTTCACTACTTCTCAACATTTTTATGCTATTTTCCATTAATTTGTCGTAGCTCCTTACTAAATTATTAGCTGTATAATGGAAGGAATCATAACCTACCTATAGATACTTTGCATATATCTGTCTCCTTGCACAGTGCTCTGCAGCACACACTAAATCAAAACCTCTATTCTAACAGTCATTGAGTGGGTATCACCTGCCTTGCCATCGCTTCCCATCAGGACTATTAAGCACTGACTTGCCTTCTAGACTCCTGGTTGTTGCCATGTAATTTATTAGACCCCAGGGACCACTTGGTCTTTTCATCAGCCCAGCAGCAGAACCCTCCTATATCTGTCTACAGAGTATTCATTTTGGACTTCTTTGAATTCGCCAACATGCCCTCAGTAAATTACCTTTGGGAAATCTCATTGTTTTGCAAGATCTAAACAGTCTTATTACACCTCACCAGTACCCTCTGTCCCTCTGATTGGAGGACAGGGCCATGAAATTCTCCATCTAGATGCTGGGAATGACATCTCATTTCCCACCCAGCTGCATTTATTTTGTACTTCTTTGGCTCCTCCACCAGCCACTTTCCCCTCCCCACCTCAAGCTATTCAGCTTTCTTGGGTGTATTGTCCTCCCTCATTAGACCATAAGTTGCTTGAGGGCAGGAATTGTATTTTTCATATTTGCATCAGCACAGCTCCTGGCAGAGACAAGGAGATTAATATAATGTTTGATTATGTGTTTCTTCTCATTAGAATGGGAACTAATTGAGAGCTGGGTCTATTTAGCTTTTGATATCTGTATTCCCAATGCTCAGCACTCAGTAATGTGCTTAGAGTAATGTAACAATGAAAATTTATCCATTCCATTCCACCAAGCACTTAACAAATGTTTACTGAACTTAATTGTTGTACAATTCAAAACCAAATTACAAAAATTATTTTAGACCATATATTACCCTGCATTGCTTTCATAACTCCTCCCATTTCTTATCACAAATTAATTTGACTGCGGACTACTATCCTTGTTTTACAGTACACAAAACTGAGGACGTCAGTTTTGTGAGTACACAATACAAGGCTTCAGTTAACTCAGCCCAGAATGTTCAGACAACCATGAAGTGTTTAACAAGAATTATCAGCGTAGGCAGTAGAAGTTTCTGAAATAGAATTTTAGAATGCATTATTAAAGACAGTTAAAATGGTAGGACTGATCATTAAGAGTCACTAAGAACTGGCAATGTAAGACTGACCTCATTCTTTTAACAGGTTTACTTAGACAGTCAGGTCAACAGAATTATAATTATAATACATGGTAAACCTAGATTTTGTCAAAGCATTTGCTAGTGTCTAAAAGTATTTTTATGGTCAACAGAGACTGCATGGGGTAGTTATAGTATAGTTAGGTTAAACTAAAACTAGTTGAACATTTAGGCCTATATAATCATTAATGGATGAATGCAGACTTGGAAGGACATCTACAGAAGTGCTTGCTTCTAAGCATTGTTCTAGGATCTACACTTGACACATTTTAAAAATCTTGCTTCATACATGAAAGCAGAGATGAAATGCTTATCAACTGTGCAAATGATACAAAGCAGGAACTGATAACTAACAATGAAAAGCAGAAACCAGAATCCAAAAAGATCTGAAAAGGCTAGGACCATGGGTCAGGACCAAATGATATAAATGCAAAGTTGTATACTTGATTTTAAAAAAATGAACTGCAAAAGAATAAGAAAAGGGATTCATGCTGGTTTAAAAAGAGCTGGAGGTTTTAGTAGACAGAAAGCTCAGTGAATCATCGGTGTTCTCTGGCAGGCAAAAAAGGCTAATACAATCATAAATGGCATTAAGTGAGGCAGTATCCAGAATATGAGAGGTTACTGGGTGCTACATTTTGGGGAGTGAGCTGAAATATTCAGAGAAGGGCAATCAAGATCAGTTGAAGTAACTAACTGACAATTTTCCAGGAGACTGGGAAGACACTTAGTGGGGCCCAGAAAATTAATCGCAAGCATAGAAAGAGCTGTCATAATGAAGTGGGATTAAAATGTTCGGCTTGGCTCCAGTGGGGCAAATTAGAAATAAATGGTGGCTACAGAGAGGAAGATTTCAGCTTGATGTTTTTCACAAAAACTTCCTAACAATGCTGTGCACATGGTTAAGAAACGGTGACTAATTCAGTTTGGCTGGAATATGCCCTGCATAAAGGAGAACAAGGGTGGAAAGGTAGTTTGAAGCCAGATTGTGAAAACTATGCTTTCATCTCTGTATGCCTCCTACATCTAACCTGATAGATTACATATCATTTTATCCTGATAAAAATAGGACCTACCATATAAGGGTGTTGTGGGGAAAATCAAATACATAAATTGCTTTGCATGCCTTAAAGCTCTATATAAATGTTAGCTATTACTATCCATAACTGTACTTTTAATTGTTGAGTTAAAAAAAAAAAAAAAGAGAGCTATCCAGAATTAGAATGGGCTACTTCAGAAGGTGGTGACATTCCTTACACTAAAGGCTGATTAAGTATATTGAGGATACTACAGATAGGGATTCCTATTTAGATATGGATCAGAAACTTTGTAAGACTGCTTCCAATTTCTGAGACTCTGTAATACAGCCACGATGGTGTCTTGCAAATCAAAAATTAGAGTACTAGAACATGAGAGCACAGTATACCAACTCTTCTCCCATTTCCTTGTAAATCATGCAGAATCACAGAATCTCAGGATTTTTCACAAGATGAGCTTCTTGAAAAGGGGTTGCCAGAGTTTCTGAAGTTGGAAACCCTCTCTTTACCATGTGGTGCTGACTCAGGTGGGTCCCCAGGATAATGAAAATACAGCCAAAATATTTCCATAATTTGTCATTAAACTCTGAAAGGTAGACCTAGGGATCCGTGAAAACATCAATTCTCATTACAGGGGGAATCTTGTTTTTTACATGTGTGTATATACAGGGTGTCTCAAAAATTTTAGTGCAATACATATGTCTGTACTTTACTCATGAAATCTTAAAAGGTACCTAAAGAAGCCAACCAGTTAAATGCCTACACTAATTTATTTACTAGTGTTTTTTCTAAGTCAAAAGATGTGGACCTTCAGGCTCTTTTCAAGGCACAACGAATTTCCATAAATGATTTAAAACATCCAAAAACATTTCTACTGGGTCAGTCTGGTTTAACTTTCTTTTTCCACAGAGAAGCAAGATCCCTTAGACTGAGCACTAGTCTAGGAAGGTTAGACATCTGGCTTCCTGTTTTGCCTCTGCTGCTGACAGGAACACAGTAGAGACCTTTCTACTTGTGCTTGTTTTCTTTTTATCTGCAAAAATAGTGATAAAACCTAGCTGACCTCAGAAGATAATGATATTCATTCATTATACTTTGAAAAACACCTAGATAAAAAGTATGTATGTTATGGATTCTCCAAAGGTCTTCTCCAGACCACATGGTAATTCTTACCAATCCAGTCCTTGACCTAATAACACAGAGTTTATTTCAGGAACACTTGAGGGTGGGGTAAGCAAAGAGAACGGTAAGGTTCAGAATCTGAGATGATTCAGCTGGGAATTGCATGTTTCAAAGCTACTTTGATATTACTGTGGTTGTTGTCACTGTTATATCATTTGCTGTGAAATTGTAACATAGAACTGTGGCTTTAAGAACACCATTTCGTTGTCATTAAATTAATAATGAATCCTTTTATACAATATTATAATCTCTTCTTATAAATGCATAGAAGTCCAGAGATATACAAGTCAAGAGATATATCAAAAAGATATACACACACCCTTCTACCTCCTGGAAATCTTTTCCATAAACAAGCAGCTCAAAACTAAGGTTAATAAGAGGGGAAATTAATGAGCAACTTTCTCCCTAGTCTGATAGATAAAGGCCCTATGCCATCCATTGAGGGACAGGCATTGGTGGTGCCTTTTCTCTGGGGCTCAGTAATGTAGATGCACACAGGGAAAGACCAGAGACAGAAAAGGGGTCACACATTAGGAATCCAGAGCCCAAAGCTACTGACAAGGTCAGACTATGCTAAATCAAAACCATGAAAGCTGAAGTTTGGGAAAAGGCCTGGGATATTCCAGGTACAAGAAGAGCCCAAAGCTGCTAACAATGCTCCGAGTATGTTGAATGAAGACATGAAAAAAGCTTGGCTGCAGCTTGGGGAGGGGTCGGAAGATTTTGCTAGTACAAGGTATACAAATCTGGTCACCACAGTGAAACAATTCCCCCCTAAACCTCCCCACCTCCCTCCAACCACCCATCACTTGCTACCCCCAGGACCAGACAAGAGCCTGGTTAAAACAGAAAGAACTTTTGAGCTTTGGAGATCTGAAGACCTACATCTGGACTGTCAACTCTGTATGTATTAGCTACGTAACCCTGGACCACTCACTTAACTTCTCCGGGCCTCAGTTTCCTCATCTGTAAAATGGGGGAACACCTGCTCTGCTCTTCACGGGGTGGCAGCTAGGATTAAATGAGATAATGCCAGTGAACAGTCCTTCCCCCGCTTTACAAAATCGAGGTGCTGTGGTCTTTGCGATTACCGTCAACCCCTCCCCACTTCCCTCCACCCTCAAACCAGCCCAGCGGTGCGCTGTCACTTGGGCAGGGACCAGGCCCGTGGGGGCGGGGCGCCTCGGGCCAGGACAAGGCCCTGCCACCCCAGCCCCGCATCCCCGGCAGCCCCGCACCCCCGCACCCCCGGCCGGGGGTGCCGGCCGCCGCTCCGGGCCACAGCAGGCTGCGGGGCGACGTCGGGGGCACTCACCGATCTGCCCGATGAACTCAATCTTGATGCCCTGGTGCTCCAGCCGCTTGTTGGGGTTCTTGAGCGCCAGGCTCACCTTCCCGGAGACCGTCTCCCCGTCGTAGAAGAGAAAATACTTCTCCTTCTTGCCGTCCTCCGTCTTGTGCTCCGCTCGCTTCCTGCTCTCGGCATCGCTCAGCAAGATCTCCACCTCCGCGCTCTGGCCGAAGCCGAAGAAGCTCATCTCCCCGCCGGCCGGCCGGCCTGGCCTGGCCCGGGCAGGGGGCTGGCGACGGCGCACCCGCGGGGAGGCTGCCCGGGCGAGGCGAGGACGTGGGAATGCGACGCCCCAAGCCCCCGCGACCGGCCCCGCCGCGGCCCCCGCAGCAGCACGCAGCCGAGGGAGCTCGGCGCCGCGGCTGCACTCCCCGCAAAGCCCCCCGAGGAGCCGGCCCCCAGCCTCCACCCCGGGCGCGCACGGCTTGGCTTCGCTGGCTACGCGGCAGAGGGGGCGGGGGTCCTAGGGGCGGGGACCCAGCCTCTAGCCCCGGATACGCGCGTGACTCTGGGCGCATGCGCGCCGACCCTCCCTCCCCCCTCCCCTTCCACTCCCTGGGCTCTGCGCAAACGTAGCGGAATGAGGTCGGGCATCCGTTCTTGGGTAGCTTCGGGGGGTCTCATTCGACTTCTGTGAGGCCTGCCAGCGCAGCGGAACGGTAGCTCCCGCGGGGGGGGGGGCTGAATTTCACCTTCCATTTTAATTCCCTCCCCCCGGAGAGTTTGCACACCTCGCCAACACCTCCCTGCGCTCCAAGGAGGCCCCTGGCGCATGCGTAGCCCAAAGGGACAAAGGTGATTAGTTCCCATTTGTCTTTACTTCGGATATTCTGGAAACTTTTTTCACCCTCAAGCGAGGGGGGAGAAAATTTTGTTTGTGACTCAATGTACTGTTTTCCCGCTAAAAAAAAAACAGAAGGGAAATCATCTGTTGACCTTAATTCCTTCCCTCCGGAGTCGCCTTCCGGCCGCCGCCATTCCGGGCGCTGGGCTCAGGGCTGTCGTGGATTGGCCCGCGGAGAGAGGAGCTCGGGGATTGTGATTGGCTGGCGGGACAGGGCCCTTGCGCTGTGATTGGTTGATGTGGCAGGGACGGAGCGCGCGCAGAGCAAGTTTTGAAAGTAGACCAGAAGACCTGATCCTTCGGTACCATGGCGCTGCGGCCGAGGTTCGGGAACTGCCTGGAACGCTGGTGCTCCTCCGGCCTCAGCCTAGGTGAGGAGACAGACTGGGGGCCGGGGGGAGGCCCCGTCGGGGTCGGGGAAGCGGACGAAGAAAGGAAGGGAACCCCGCCATTCCCTTAGCCCCCCAGCCATTGGCAAGCAGGCCCCGCCCACATGCCCTGCCTGGTCCTTGAGAGGGAGGTGGCCCAGGGAAGTTCTGTGAACCCCTGCTGTGGGGGCAGGCCTTCCTCGGTACCGGTCGCCGTCCGCTCTCTCTTCGCTCTTTCCAAGCCCCCCTGCACACCTTAGTTTTCGCCGAGGCCCTACTGCGGCCCTCGGGTGCCGTCTCTCCCTGGAGCGCCCCATAGACTAGTGTACATAGAATTATGTACGGATGTACGTATATTCGCCCCGTTTTTGACATCTTGATGCTGTCTATTTCTTGCTCACCATGTATCTTACGTGTTGTTGCGAAGAGGCCTCATAGGGTGGCTTGGAGTTAAAGCTCTCCCGCCGGGTGACTGGGTCAATCATCTCTCTTCTTAGGGGTGCCCCCCTCGCGATGGGCGCCGTCCGTTAATGAGAGGGCTGGTTTGAACCATCGATTTTACAGCCCTCTGGTTTGTGCCGTTTTTCCTGTCCTCACTTCTCGTTCCTCTCTTTGGAGTGATTGTGAATCTCCACTCAGAGTATGTGCTATGTTGTCTGTCTCTCCTTTTTTTAATTTTTCGTTCTTTTACATCACCATAACTTTCTCCAGTATCCTTTCCCAAAGAGCTTTCTCCTATGACAAGTACTATGTTTATTTCTTTATAATATATTTTTGTTTCTTTCGTTAAGTATTTCTCAGTTGCATGTTAAATGTTTTAACATTTTTTTTTTAAGTTTTGAGTTCCAAATTCTCTCCCTTCCTGCTCTCTTTGAAAAGGCAAACAATTTTATAGAGATTATACAGGTGAAGTCAGGCAAAACACACAAAGAGTATTTTTTAAAGAAATAAAAAGAAGAGGAAAAATCAGCATAACTGATCTGTACCATGGTTTTGAATCTTAATACAATTAACAATCCAGTTCTACTCAGGAAGAGGCTGGTTGTCTAGGGCAAGAAGCCCTGGACACCTAAGGTGGGATCCTATCTACTACTTACTAGTCAGTCATTCAATATTTGTTGTTGTTAAGTTGTGTCTAACTCCTTGTGACCCCATTTGTGATTTTCTTGGCAAAGATACTGCAGTGGTTTGCCATTACTTCTTCAGCTCATTCTGTGGGTGAGGAAACTGAGCCAAACGGCCAACGTGACTTGCTGCCCCTGCTGGATTCCTTTAAGTCCCAGTGAAAATCAAATATTTCCAACCCCACTTAACTCTAGTGCCTTTCTCTCTTTTAATTATTTCCTATTTATTCTGTATATAGCTTACTTGTATATTTTTGTTTGCTTCTCTCCCTCATTAGAGTGTGATCTTAGAGTAATGCTTGGCATATAGTAAGCACTTAATAAAATTGTAGGTGGCTCAGTGAGTAGAGCACTTGTCCTGCAATTAGAAAGACTCATTTTCCTGAGTTCAAACCTGGACTCATCTGTGTGACCCAGGGCAAGTCACTGAACCCTAACAGCCTCAGACTTTGGGATATCCTGTGTAAGCATGTTTTCTCCTCAGACCAGACTGGAAACTCTGCAAGGTCAAAGACTTGTATTTTTCTCCCCTGCTATTCCTTTCCTTTCAGTGCCTTAGCACTAGATATACATATACAAAATATATACAGAACAGGTAAGAAGTAATTTTGGGGGAAGGCACTAACACTTTGGGGACAAGTGGCAATGTTTAAATGTAAGAAGTGGCACATTGAAACAAACTAGAGGTTCAGTGAAATCCTTTGTTAGGCTTTTAAAGCCCTTTACCACCAGGTACCAACCTATCTGTCCAAGCTTGTTATTAGAGGCAGCTGGTGGTATAGCTATTAGAACTACTACAAAGGAGTATCTTGTTCTTGGCTCTACTGGGAGGCCAGCGGCACTACCACTGTGAGCTTGGGCATGTCATTTAACATCTTTTGGCCTCAGTTTTCTCATCCTTAAAATGAGGGGTTGGACTAAATGACCTCTAAAGTGCCTTCCAGTTCCAAATTTGTGCCCTTATGATCTTTAAAATGAATCCCACATTAGTAACTACGTCAGTCCTATTTTAATGTTTAGTTGCTTTAATTTGGGGGTAGGGGGATGGATGATGTTATTGAGTGCCAGCCAGGTCCTATTCGCTTTCTGGCTCTTATTGAAGAAAGTATATACATACATACATACACACATACACATCTATGTATATATATACATAGATGTGTATGTGTTTATACAGTAGAACCTTGGTTTACAAATTTAATTCATTCCAAGGTTCTGTTCGTCATGCAATTTGTTCCTATTGTGAAGCGCATTTTCCCATAAGAAATAATGTAAAGTTCAGATAATCAGTACCACATTCCCAAAAACATTCATGTAAAAATAATTATTTATAATTTTAAGTAAAAATAATTATTTATAATTTTAAGTAATTATAATTTATAATTTTGTCCCTAATGTGCCTGAAATACAATAGCAATGACTAGTACACAATATAAACCAAAAAATAAACTAAATTAACCTGCACTGTACCTTTGAGAAGAGTCGTGGCTGGCCTGAGGGAGACGAGAGGTTATTGCTTGGAAGGAGAATCTCCTTCTATAAGAACATCAGGGAATTCAATGTCATCATCGGGAGTGTTCTCTCTTATGCTACTTTCACTAAAAGTAAGACTGACACTGCTGCCTCCACTTTTTGTTTTTTAGAATCACTTTCATGTTTTACTCACTGATTTTTTTCTTTACGTTGACTTTTGACTAGGAATCTAATGACACATATTTTTGTTGTTTTTTAAAAATTAATTTGTTTTCGGTTTTCAACAATTACTTCCATAAGTTTTAAATTTTTCTCCTTTTCCCTCCCCTCTCCTTCCCCAAGATGGCATACAATCTTATATGGGTTCAAAAAAAACCCCATTGCCCTAGTAGAGCATCATCCCTTCTTGAGCTGTTCAAGTTCAGACATGATGTACTGCAAATTTTTGTTCATTCTGCAAGAACAGATTTTGCAAAAAAATTTTTCTTTGTCCAGTGAAGCATTTGTAAACTGAGGTTCTACTGTACACACACACACACATACACACATTCTTTCTTCATTCCTTTATGCCTACTTTTGCATTGAAGTCACTAAGTATAAGGAAGATGTTGACTTAATGTGAAAGATACTGAAGATTACCTCATGTTCCCATTCTCTGCAGTGTATGTAGGCACATAAAATGCAGGTAGTTACCTCAGTGGTGGCTTTTATGCAAATAACCAGTATGAGCAAGACCAAGTGTCCTAGGAAATGATGTATCTGTTGCCTTTGAACATATAATTTCATCTCATCTCATTTATATGCTTGTCCAAATACAATTTGTGAGCTGCCTTCCATTTATTTAATTACAACTTCCATTGGGTTTCATGTATATAGCAGAAATGTTAGTGCTCTCTACTGTCACTTAAGGCATGGAAAGGTAGTGATTTATGTTTGTGAAGGGAATATCCTATCCTGAGGAAATGACAGAAGGTTTGAACACAACTGAAGGAACATCATAATTGTAGAACACTTTGAACTTCTCAAAGTATCTTTGCATCTCCTCTTGATTCAATATGATATCTCTGTGTGGTAGAAAAATATTAAATTACAAATTTAAATTAAAATATAAAATTATATAATCTGAATTATTTACAGAAAAATTAAAACATAAATGTTAGCAATAATTGACATTTAGGTAGTGCTTTAAGATTTATAAAGATCTTTACATAAGTTATCTCATTTGAACTTTCAGTAATCCTGTGAAATAGGGTACTACAACTGGTATCCCATTTTACAGATGAGGACGTTGAGTTTGAGAAGATAATTGGCTTGTCTATGGGTTACATAACTTTAGTAAATGTTGTCTAGCATGCTTATCCATTATGTACTATTACCTTTACTCTTTTTCATGATCTCTTGGCCCTTCTAAAGATTTGTATTATTCCCCCCCCACCCACATAAATATATAATGTGTATACTCAAAGGGAATATTAATTAATTAATTAATGTAGTGTTCATGTTTTGTATTCTGCTCCTTATTTTCACTGCTTTATATATTTCATTAGTTTATATGTTTATATAAAATATATATACATTTTTGCATATTCCTCATGTGACATTTTTTGAAGATAGTGGTAGTGGTCAGTCATGTTGTTATACTAGAGTGGGTTCTGCCATTTGCCAGTTTGTGGATATGCATCGTTTGGTTGTTTCTGAGATTTTAACTATTAAAAATTAAGCGACTGTGAGTATTTTTGTATTTGCCCCTCATCCTCCTTTTATAGTAGCATTTGGTGGTGAATTTTTGAGAGGATATGAATGACAGTTGAAAAAGAGGGATGGAAAAGCAAGGATGGGTTTCTATCTGCATCACTGGTGAGAATTTTTGAATCATTGAGATCATAAATCCGTTTGAGATTTGAGTAATAGCATACTTAGGATATAGTCCCAGTTGTGGGATCACTGGGTCAAAGGTTATGATCAGTTTATAATTTTTATTGTGTTGCTAAGGTGCTGTCTAAAAAAAAATGCGTCGCCTTCCAGTTCTGCCTATTGGAACCTGTTTTCCCAGCAGCACTGAATTTTAATATTAACTGTTTTTGACTATTTGATGGGCATAAAGTAGTATTGCAAAGTTGTTTTTATTGTTTCTTTGATTATTAAACAGTTTAAACAATTTTTGAAGACATTATCATTTACTTATATTCTTTACATGCTTAACATCCTTTAAAGCTTAACTCTTCTGCCCTTGATGAATCCCTTTGTTTTAGGCCTCTACAAGAACTTACCATGTAACAATATTGTATGCTTTGGTTATATATCTGCAAATTATTTATCTCATTATTCCTACTCGCCAAATAAATGCTGTCTTTAAGGGTGTAATGTCCAGACGGAGTCTTCTCCAAACATAATATACTTTGTAATTCTTATAATAAATTCTTTTTTTCTCCCCACTTTATTTTTTAATTTTTTTTAAATTTAATTAATTTATTTGTTTTCAGTTTTCAACAATCACTTCCATAAGTCTTAAATTTTCTCCCCCCTCTCTTTCCTCCCTCCTTGAGACAGCTTGCAGTCTTCTATGGGTTCTCCACATACGTTCTTATTAAACACATTTTCACATTAGTCATGTTACATAGAATTAAAACAAATGGGAGAAACCATGAGGAAAAAAACAGAACAAAATGTAACACAAGAGAAAATAATCTGCTTCATTCTGCATTCTGATTTCATAGTTCTTTCTCTGGATGTGGATGACATTTTGCCTATAATAAGTGGGTAATAATTTTTCTGCCTATTTACCAGGATTGTGAGAATCAAATGATATAATATATGTCAAGTCCTACTCCACAGATGTGAACTCTGGTTATTCTTAGTAAGAACTCTATTAATTAGTGCTTGGTCAGCATTAATGAGTTCTTGCAGTTACTAGCACTACATAATATCCTTGGCAGCAGTGAAGTGTTACATTAACCTGACTTCTACCAAGGAACACCAGAGGTACCTTTTATGACCCTTTTTACTCTACCAGATTGATCGTTCTTTGCTGTTTCAGTTAGTTAAAGTAAACTGACTACCAAGTTTTATACAGAACTGTTGATACTTTACACTATTTGTTTTGAAAATAGCTTTCTATTTGTGCTTTTGAATATAGCATAATATGATCTAGAATTCTGGTTGACCCTGTCCGTATAGAAGGGAGAAAATAACTTTCTCACAATAGCATAGCAGCAGTTGACATTAAAATATTTATTTCCTTAATTTTTTATTTCAGTGATCATTTTCACATTATGTGTTTCCTTTATTTGGGAATAGTGGTGATAAACCTATACCATAAAGGTAAGCAAAGAACATGACCAATGCTTTTTAAAAAAATCTTTTATTGAGCATGATCAGAAAATGTTACACTAGAGAATGTTAATATTTTCTTCCTGCTGAGGATTTATTAATTTCATTTACAATATTTTACCACCAGCATGGGTAGACACAGTCTGGGAACTGGATTTCATGGAGACTGAACCTTTGGATCACAACATTGAAGCACAGATCACAGAGGATGGACTGTATGCATTCACCGAACTCTATGAGAACCTTTTTCCTTTTGCTACTCAAGACCATGGAACCACAGAGGTAAAAAACACTGATCATTTTTAGGTTTCAAGTTAAATGGCTGTTACATTAAAAATGTAACTCTCTCAAGTAACATGAGTAGCACTGTAGGCATTGTATGAAAGACATGTAAACTTTATGGGTACAGCCATTGGGTCTTATGTAGACTTGACATATTTCCCTGTGGGTTTTTTTTGCATAGTGCTCAGCTCTTCAAGGAACTCAAAGCAATAACAATTTTTCAAAATACAACAGTAAAATAAACAATGTGAAAAAGAGCATAAGACTAGAAAGATATATGTGATAATTTATCTAGCTTGGGGCTGGTAATTTAACCTCTCTTGCATTGTTTTCTCAACTATAAAATGAAGAGATTGAACTAGGTCAGGGCTTCTTAATCTTTTTTGTCTTGCAGATCCCTTTGGCCGTCGCGTGAAGCTACGGACCCCTTCTCAAAATAATGATTTTTTAAAATTATTAAGATAAAATGCACAGAATTGCAGAGGAAACTAATTATATTCAAATGTGGTTTCAAAATATTTTAAAAATACATTCACAGACCTCAAGTTAAGGATCCCTGGAGATTATTTCTAATATTCCATATATCTCTCTTTTAAAAGAAATCCAAATCCAAATGGCAAAACATTTTTGCTTCCTTCACTTTAAGAAGATACAGCTCCCTAAACAGATGAATGATTATTTTAATCACTGGCTGATTTACACAGAGACTTTTTAAAAGAAATTATCAAGATATTCAAGTGCTCCTAAGTACTGTTTTAGATATCATTGATTACTTAAGGGAATAGGTAAGGTAAAGGAAACAGGACAGAGAAACTTAGTATTATGAACCATTGAAAATTGCAGATCAATCAGAAATGAAGATTAAATACCTTTAAAATATTTGATTTATATATAGCTTTTTCAGAAATAAAGCTCTTAAGTAAAATTAATAAAAAAAAACAACAACAAACTTTGTGCCAGATCAATTAACTGCTATTTACCTTACTTCTATAAGGAAGCAAGAAGGTCCAGGTTGAGTTCTTCAGATCGCTTGGGTTTCATTTGAGAGGTTCACTTTGATAACTTCTGGACACCTGGGGGACAAAACAGTAGAAATTATTACTTTGTGGGGGTATTTTTCCCCTCTCTTCAGTTGATGTATTGAAGTGGTTAAGATTTTCTGAGTCGGTAACAAGGTTGGGAAGTAGACTTTGCATAAGGATAGTAGTTTTAGTTATCTGCTGGTAACTTGCTGATAATAAAAGAAGGACTAGATTGACCAGTCCCTACCTCTGTAAAGTAGCAAGTTTCCCAAAAGTCATAACAGTTCATTTGAAATTTAAAAATTTTCTCCAACTCCTGACTTTTCTTTTTTTCTTTTTAAGAGTATTTGGACCATCTTTAAGGAGAACAATATTTCTCACAATGTACTTGTGGCCCTTTTCTATCACTTTGTTGAAAAAGTCCATAAGAAAAATGCCACCATGCAGAATCGAGAATATGGTCTGCATGCTGCTGGGCTTTACTTTCTATTGCTTGAAATTCCAGGTGAGTGAATGTTATATAATCAATCATATCTACTACCACTTTGTCTTTCTGCATTTTTTCTTACAACCCAAGTGTTCCTTGTTTTCTTAATTCCTCATTTTAAAATAAAGAATTTCCTTTCCTTTTCTCTCCTACCTTACCTTACCTCACCTCACCTCACCTCACCTCACCTTTTTCACACTCAGCCTAGAAGTATAAGTACTGCACACCAAGACTAATCCTACTACTATTTGAAATGGGAGATTTTACATGCTCTTCTTTCCATCTTGGGCTATTTCACCCCTCTTTTGCCAACCTGGTGTTCCCTGCTCCTGGGAACTCTCTGTGGTGGTGTTCACGCGTTTTAGTCATGTCTGACTCTTCCTGACCCCATTTGGGGTTTTCATAGCAAAGATAATAGAATGGTTTGTCACTTCCTTCTCCAGCTCATTTTACAGGTGAGGCTCCAAAGAACTTTGGAATTGATTTTGTGACGTGGGCAACTCTGGCACAGGACAGCCAAGCATAGCATGTCCATGTCAAAGAAGATGCTGTGTTCTGTGAGCAAAGCAGAATTGCAGTAGCTCAAAAGGAACGTGAGATGCACAAATTCAGAGACATCTCTGAACTTGGAGTAGGCTCCAAGTGTTCATGTGGGCTTTTTGTGCCTGACCTGTGGTAGAACCTTCCAAGTTTGTACTGGTCTGATCAGCCATAGATGGATCCCAACATAGTGATGTGATTTTGGTCCTTTTTGAGAACGAAGAAGAATCAGCATCTTACGATTGTGGAAACAGGATTAAGTGACTTGCCCAGGGTCACTCAGCTAATAAGTGTTTGAGGCCAGATTTGAACTCAAAAAAATGAGTCTTCCTGACTTCAGGCCCAGTGCTCTGTCAACCACACCACCTAGCTGCTGTGTTGATGTTCAGTGTAGTGAGAATACTGATTTGTTTCACTGAAGTTCAGAACTTCTGAGCTCAAGAGATCTGCTAGCCTCAAGCCACCCTAGTAGCTGGGACTACAGGTGTACACCTTTATGCTTGGCAAAAATAAAGAATTCTGAATCTGTATCTTTTTAGATGGGGAAACAGAAGAAATCATTTATTTAATAGTTACTCAAGAAATTTTCATCAATATAGCACTCTGTTAGGTGCTGGAGGAGATAACAAAATTCAAAAGAGAAAGCGCATAGCTCTGGAAAGCTTAGCGTTTAGTAGAAAGATAAGATGAAAATGAAAATAATTATATAATATGAATTAGGAAGTTACAAAAGAAAGTGGGTGGATAAAAGGTATAGTGAAGCGAGCTAAATTTGTAGTCAGGAAATTTGGGTTGAAATCATTCTTCTGACCTTTACTAGTTTTGTGACCATAGGCAAGTCAATTTATATGGACCTCAGTTTCCTTATCCCTAAGACATGGAAGAAATTGTATGTGTTGCCTAAATCATAAGATTATTGTCAGCATAGCCCTAAGTAAACATTAAATGTTATTATATGTGAGGCTTGAGGGTGATAAGTGAAGTCATTATAAGTTATGATTTAGAGATTAGATTTAAAGGTGGGAATTCAACAGGCAAAGTAGTAGTGGAAGGGTGTTCATTTCAGTCTAACAACAAGGCATGGTCATAGGAAAGCTCAAGGGGTGCTTGGCAGGCAGAGATGGAACCTACTTTGACTAAAGTTTAGTGTATAAGAAGGGAGTAATAGAGCCTATTAGAAAGCAGGTGATAGAAGATTGTAAAAGGTATTAAATACCAAGCAAGGGAGTTTGAATTTTCCTCAGTAGCCAGTAAGATATAAAGAGTTTTGAGTAGAGGTTAGACATGACTGATCAGGCAGCAGTATAAGAGATTTTCCAATGAGGTATTTTACATTTTCTTTTCTTTTTTTATTGTTTTGATTTGTTTGACTGAGTCTTGATTCAATCATTAATTTCCACTTGCCCAATTCTAATTTTTAAGTAATTATTTTCTTCAGTTAGCTTTTGTACCTCCTTTTCCACATGGCCAATTATACTTTTAAAGGAATTGTTTTCTTCAGTCAGTTTTTTTTTGCTTCTTTTTCCAAGCTGTTGACCCTTTTTTCATAATTCTTTTGCATAACTCTCATTTATTTTCCCAAATTTTCTTCTACCCCCTTACTTGATTTTTAAAATCCTTTTTGAGCTCTTCCAAAAGAACTTTTTGAGCTTGAGACCAATTCATATTCCCCTTTGAAGCTTCTAATGTAGGCATTTTGATATTGTTGTCCTCTTCTGAATTTGTATTTTGATCTTCCCTGTCATTGTAGTAGCTTTCTGCAATCAGGGCTTTTTTTCTGGTTTTTTTTTTGCTTATTTTTAAAAGTTGAGCTCTGCTCCTGGGATAAAGTGGACATTGTCCCCAGCTTTTTGCAGTAGGGCAAGAAGACTGGTCATTGGCTTCCAGTGCTGGGACCTCCGGGACTGGTGGCTTTCTCACTGAGCTAGAGTGGCTTAGCTTAGTTGTACTTGTTGTTTCCTGAGTTCTGGGGCTGGCAGTTTGTCTTCCACACTAAGGCTGAAGGACTTAGAGCTGACCTGCTGAGCCAGAACCTTGGGACTTCAGTTGTTCATCTGTGCTGTGGCTAAGAGTGTCCTATTGACTTGCCCAGACACTACCTGTGCTGGGCTGTGCTCCCTGTTTACCCACAGACCTTTCCTGAAGTCCTACATTTTCTTGGACTAGAAAATTGTTTCCCTATGTCTTTTTATGGATTCTGTTGCTCTGGAATTCTTTTAAGAGGCTTGATTTAATGTTGTTTCCAAGGGAGACTGGGGAGAGCTCAGGCAACTTCCTGGCTCCTCTCTGCCATCTTGACTCCACTACCTTCCACATTCCCCTCCCCTCCCCTCCCTTCCCTTTCCCCTGAGCAGTATAACAGATTGATTGGAAAAATGGGAAGAATGGAGGTGGAAAAGAGATGCTGCTGCCATTGTCCATTTTTATGGTGACAAGACCTCATACTAATAGAGAGGTGATGGAAATAGAGGATATATGTGAGGTTATGAACTTTACAAGATACGTTAATGTGAGATTTTAAATTGTCCAACCTACAATAAAAGAAACTGAGGCAGAGCACTGAGCCAGTGACATTTTATTAAAGGGTCCATGGTCCCCTCTAATGAAGTGTACTTTGAATCTTGCTCATGATCTGAGATGCCCCCTTCTTCTGGGGCCTTATTTTTATAAAACTTGATACCATGTTTGATATTTGAACACTCTAGAGGGATTATACAAAATACAGAATGCCATTGGTGGATAGGTCAAAAAGTGATGTATCACAAATGCTATGTCACCAGCATGGTCTTGAGGTGGTGGACAGAGCATGGGGCATCTCCACTAAGTGGTCATAAGATAGTCACATGCTCATGTTGGACAAGAGATACTGGTCCAGATACAAAAATAAGTTGGGAGACTTTCTATGTAATTGAAGCACCTCCACCACCTGTGGTCACCATCACAAGGTAAAACAAAGGTGGAGGGACTCTAGTTAGCTTCCTTTCATTAAGCAAGTAACCTTCCAATCTGCAGTTCACAACTCTGGGGCTTAATATACAGAACTTATAATTATGACCTCTATGGAATCATCAAACTGATTAATACTGATTGGAATAAAGTAGGGGTCCAGATGAATCATTTCTCACAGTCACTGGATATAAGAGGTGAAGGAGAAGAAAAAATCAAAGATAACACTAAGGTTTTTAACATGAAAGGCTGTAGTAGTATGTGTAGTACCATGGATAGAAATATTGAGGTCAAATGGAGTAGCATGTTTAGGGAGAATGATAATAAACTGGTTTTCGGTTATGTAGAATTTGAGCTACCAGCAAAACATGCAGGTGAAGATGTCTGGAGCCCAAAGAGAGGTCAGGGTTAGAAATCATCTGTATAGAATTTGTTGTTGAAGCTATGAGAGTGATTGAGATTGCCAAAGGAGAGGAGAAGAAGATCAAGGACAATCATTTGGGGAATAATAACATCAACTGGTTGTAAAGAAGATTAGGGACTAGACAAATAGTTAGAAAGGTATAAAGATAATTAATTTTTAAAGGTATGGTGGTGGCTCAGATTCAATCCAGCTCAGACTCTGTCTAGCTGAGATTCTGTCTAGCCCGCTTGTGAATACAAGCCTTGCAAATGCTTAGGCTCCTTAAGAGTCAACCCAGTGTGGTGAATCTTTAATAAACTTTGTTTTTCTTTGACTTTAAGAAGGCCTGAGTCAAATTCATTTGAGCAGCACCCGGCATGTCACTATTTTGGCGTCCCCAGTACCCCTCAGAGCTCAACATATCGTTCCCTGGCCAGGAATAAAGCTAATCTCACGTTCTTCTGCCAAGACTGGAAATGGAAAGCCCCTTTTCAGAAAAAAATGACGATCTCGTAAATACACCACTTGAAATTTGCAACAATCTCATAGTAACCCTTGAAGCACAAGATACTTGATAAAACACCATTTAAATGTTCATATGTCATCTTCATGGTAGAGAAACATAATCAAGTGCTGTAAACCTCACCAACATTAAAGCCACTTTCTTTCCGTGAGTATATCCAGTCTGCATGGCAGCATTCATTTCATAACTGGCTCTCTGGTCAAGGAGAAGATACTGCAAGCATCCAGAAAGAAATAATTCAAGCAACGTGGAGCCACAGTCAGGATAACATTTAGCAACATCTATATTAAAGGATCAAGGATCTACCTCACACCCATTAGATTGACTAATAGGATAGAAAAGGAAAATCACTAATGTTGGAGGGATGGGAAAAATGAGACATCACTGCATTGTTGATGGAGTTGGGCTGTAAAACCATGTAGACCCTCTAACTTAATAAGACCACTTCTAGGTCTATACCCCAAAAGAGATAAAACAACAAAATGATAAAGGAGCTCTATATACAAAGAAAAATTATAGTAGCTCTTTTCTGTTTACAAAGAATTGGAAATTGAGGAGATACTCATCAAATTTGGTAATGCTAAACAAAATGTGGTATGTGATTATAATGAAATACTATTGTGCTATAAGAAATCATGAGCAGGATTCTCTCAGAAAAACCTGGAAAGACTTAGACCAACTGATGTAAAGTGAAAGGTACTCTGTATAAAGTAACAGCACTATTGTGTCATGATCAGCTGTGAGTGACTTAGCTATTCTTGGCAATAGAAAGATACAAGGTGACTGGAAGACTTATGATGAAACATGCTCTCTATCCTCAAAGAAGGAACTGGTGGTATCAATACAGAGTGAAATATTTTTTTAAAAAATTAATACTCTACTATGTTTTTCTCTTTTTTTGATACTAAAACCTTTGCTCTGTGCAGGTACTGTTCTCACTGGAAGGAGCTACAAAAAAGAAAATTTAGATACAACTTTTATGTTCATTTAAAAAATTTATTGATAAGCTTTGTTTTTCCATTAACTTTTTTTCTCCATAATGTTCTGTTTATTACCTGCCTGAATTGCCATAACTTGTAACAAATTATTTTAAAAATAAAGAGAAAAAAATGTTCAGCAAATTCTACACACACCAAAAAAATAAAAATAAAAGTATGTTAGTTCTGAATTAGGGCAGCTAACAGGCACTGTTGATGTAGCACAGGGCGTGAAGTCAGGAAGATTTATCTTCCTGAGTTTAATCTGACCTCAGGCACTTATTAGCTATGTGACCCTAGGCAAGTCACTTCACCCTGTTTTCCTCAGGAAAAATGAGCTGGAGAAGAAAATGGCAAACCACTCCAGTATCTTTGCCAAGAAAACCCCAAAAGGGGTCAGGAAGACATGAATAAAAATGACTAAAATAGCAACAAAGCTCTGAATTTAAGGGAAGGGAGAGAATAATCAGTAGGAGAGTATCTTTAGAAATTCCAAATGACTTAACAGAATCAGAGGTAGATAAGGACTTGAAAAAAGGTAGTTCTTGGGTTTGTAGATAAGTATATAACTTAGGACTTGAGAGTAGTTTCAGTCAGGAGTGGGTTGAGAGAATAGTCATTTTATCGACTGACAGTCAATAAATCTTTGTTAATCACCTACTGTATGTCAGACACTGTGCTAAGTATTGGAGATTCAAAAAGGTAGAAGACAGTTCTTGCCTTAGAAGAGCTTACTATCTAATGGAAGAGATACCAAGTAAGCAAATATGTACAAATAAGCAAAATATAGGATAAATAGGAAATAATAAAGAGAAAGGAGGTGCTAGAATTAAGAGGGCATGGGAAAGGCTTCCTGTAGAAGATGAGATTCCCTGATTTAAAGGAGACCAATAGGCTTGGAGTGTCATGTTCATGGAACAGACAGGAGACAGTGTCATTGGATGGAAGAGTACTTGACTGGGAGTAAGGTGTAAGAAAACTGGAAAAGTCGGGAGGAGACTAGGTTATGGAGGACTTTGAATTCAAAACAATGAGTTTTTCATTTGTTTCGAGAGGCAAAAGGGAGCCACTGGAGCTTACTCAGTAGAAGGTAACATGGTTAACACTATGCTAAGAAAATCACTGGTGGCTTAATGAAGGATGGACCAGAGTAAGGACAGACTCAAGGGAGGGAGACCCTCAGGCAGGCTATTACAATGTAATCCAGGTGTGTAGTGATAAAGGCCTGCATTAGAGAGGTGACAATACTGGAGGAGAGAAGGGAACATATTGAGAGGGTGTTTCAAAGGCTACAGAGAGGTCAAAGGGAATGAGAAATGAAGAAAGGCCATTGAATTTGTCTGCTAAGAGATCATTGCCTTTGGAAAAAAGTACCAAGATCCCTCCAGATGTCAGATGATAAATTAATCTAGATCTTGAGTATAGAGTCTCAGGGATGGAAGAGAAACACATTTAGCTCTAGCGTTATTCCTTTTTATTATTTGATATTTATGACAAGATTCTGTGCAAGGAAAATTGCATGTTATATGTGAACTGCAAACCGAATGTGAATTCTTTCTTCCCTGGTCTCAAATTTCTCAGTTCAAATTATTCCAAGGATAGGGATAGGAACTGAATCTGGGATCATTGGTAAGTATTGAATGTTTTCCAGATGAGAATATAAGTATTTACATCATTACTGTAAGTCAGCATTTTCACTGAGTTACAGTTTTAGAGAATTGACAGTACACACTGAAAGTTTGAGTGCCTTGCTCAGATTCACACAAGTAGTATGGATCATGAGCATATCTTGAAATCAGGCCAACTCTACTATGTATGGTTTTCTTGGTTATTTAAAATGAATTGCAAATTTACTATTTGGTTTTTTTAAAAATTCATTTGTAATGTAATTGAGCATATGTCAAGATTAAATCCTAACTTGCTTTATTCTTTATGAACAGGTAGCATAGCTAATCAAGTGTTCCATCCAGTGATGTTTGACAAATGTCTTCAGATTCTGAAAAAGAGCTGGCCTCAAGAATCTAACTTGAGTAGGAAAAGAAAAAAAGAACATCCTAAGAGTTCTCAGTGTGATTCAAGAGGAAGTAGAAAGAGAGGAAAACCACCCAGAAAAGAGGACTTTGAGGTAAGAAGAATTAGTAATTGTAGGATTCTGAGGTTTTTTTTAGCTTAGAGCTCTATGATCAATTACATAATCATATAAAATTTAAAATTTCAGGTCAGCTAATAAGGCTACATTTATCTTGTTTGTACTTAGCTGTGTACATATTATATCTCTACCCTCCCACCCCTACCTTCAATCTCCTACTCCCCCACTCCCCTGCCCAAGAGAATGTGAGCTCCTTGTCCATTCCCACTGTCTAACACACTGTTTCTCAAGTAAAAGCTTAATAAAAGCTTGTCAAATTGAATAGTAAAAATAGCAAATTTTTTAAAAATCCTGAAAAGCCAACTGAACAAGCATAGTACATGATTTTTACAATTACTTTTCTATAGAAGCTACTGATGTATGTATCAGAGGTGATATAAAAGATGATTTTTATTGACATAGCCACTAGGATATGATTAATGCTATGTGGGGGTGTTTAGGTGGGCTAGGGGAATCCTGCTGCTGTCCTCTTCCTTCCAACCATCCATTCTCAGAGTCACAGTTAACAAGTTTTTATTAAGCCTTTGTCAAGCACTGTGGTTAGGTGCTGGGGATACAAATATGGTAAATTCTTTGGTCTTCAGCAACGAAGGACGAACACACATACACAGTAAATTCTTATTCTCAAATATTCTTGCATTCTCTTTGGAAAATGGCATGTACCTATATGAGCATATAAAGACTATATGAATGGTGCTTTAATAGAAAGTCGTTTAGGAAGCTGGTGGAGGGATCAAGAAAGTCTTCATGTAGAAGGTGATGTTGGATCTGAGTCTTGGAGGAAATTATGGATTCTATGAGGCAAAAATGAAGGGGAAATGCATTCTGGTGATAGGAGATCGCCAATGCAAAGGCACAAAGACAGGAAGTGGTTCAGAGAGAAGGCTGGTTTAACTGTACTGTAAGGTGCAGGACGGGGAGTAATGAGGGAGCAATGATAGATTGGGACCAGGTTGTGGGAGCTTTTAAAAGCCAAAATGGGGAGTTTCTATTTGATCATACAGGAGATATAAGTAAGTAGTAGTATCTATAGTGAATAGTGAAATATGAATAGTGCGTTGACATAGTCAGACCCCTGCTTTAGGGAAAACCACTTTGGCAGTGGTGCGTAGGTTGGATTGGAATGGGGAAAGATGAGATAGGGAGACCAATTAGGAGACTATTGCAATAGTTTAGGCAAGAAGTGATCAGGGCTGGAACCAAAGTGATGTGAATGAAGAGAAGGGGTCAGATGTGAGAGATTGCTTAGGTAGAATGGCAAAATTAGATATGTGGAATGAAGGAGAGTGACGAATGGAGAATAATGCTGAGATTATGAACCTGGAAGACTAGAAGAGTAGTAGAAAGTATAGGGAAATTTGGAAGAGGGATAGGTTTTTGGGGAAAGATAATGAGTTCAGTTTTGAATATCTTTGAATATGTTAAATATACGAGACATCTAGTTTGAAATATTCAGTAGGCACTTTGTTTATTGTGAAACTGAAATTCAGAAAGCCAGTTAGTACCTCCTTCTCCATGCACTTCTGAGAGTGGATCCCTAGGTTTTCTGTTGATTGACTTGGGTAAGCCACCAACACTTCCTTCCTTTTGCTTGAAGTGAATTAATAAGTGAAGACTTGTCATGCTACCTTTATTCATTGCTAATTTTTGGTATTTAGTTTCCCTGAAATTAATTGTTAGTAAATTAGGATTAAAAAAAGAGGCAGTTTTCTATTTAGAAGTATAAAGTAGGAATCTTGTAATCAACCATACATGTTAATATTAACACATGACAGTGAATATTTGAAAAAATGGGGTCAGTTTATTCAAATCAGGTAAATAGGTTTTGATTAAAACTTAAGTAGACTTCATAGCCTTAGTACATGGCTCACGGATAATATATGTTCCCTCACATTGATACTGAGAAAGTGTGGGGAAGGGTGGAATGTCAGCAGAACTACTGTCAGTAAGACCAGTTATAGGGTACCTTTGTTGTTGGTAGTGAAAACAGAGGTAGAATGTGTGAAAATTTTTTAATTCTTTGTATGTGTATCCCCAGCACCTAGCACAGTGCCTGGCAAACAGCAGGTACTTAATAAATGCTTGTTGATTGAATGAATTAATGTATTAATGTAATAAATGGCATCAGGCTACCAAATAACTAACTTCTGGTTAAGACAGATGGAACAGGAACAGAACAGCTCAGCTCTATCACAGGTACTTACAGCTAGAATTTAAAAAAAAGTGTAGACTGGATAATGATCAGGAAATTCAAAGAGTTACACCAGTAAGTATCTTTATTCAGCCCAGGTCATTGGCACTAAGGAGGCAGTCCTGTCACAAGAGCTGTGGCCAGCATAGTGCTCGTAATTCTTCCAGAGTGCACTAGAAATCCCAGTACTGGAACATACAGCACTGTGTGCATGGAGCAGGAAGACCTAAATTTCCAGACCTGGAGCACTATTAGGCCCTCTGATCCCACACATGAGGATGGTCACTGGCAAAGCTCAGACTGGGAATCTAGAAATAAGTCCATAATGGTTCTGAAAGTTTACAACTCAATGATCTGAACTGTCTTGAGGGTTTTGAAGAAAGCAGTGCTATCTGGAGGATGTAAACAGGCCTGAAACTTGCCAGTACCCTGAGCACAGACCCCAATGAAAGTGAAAACTAGAGTCAGGATCCCAGGTACAATATATAGGTCACGGCCAGAGATTCCCAGAATACCATTCAAGAGTGCAGGGGGATCATTGAAGCATTAGAAAGCAAAACAAAACCACCACCCAGAAAAAAGGGAGTGTGTAAGGAGGCACAGAGGGAGAAGCAGACAGACAGATCATCTATAAAACTAAAATAAAAAAATTAGGGTATAATAGATTCATGATTTCACATACTATCTTCTTTCTTGTCTTTGTATATGGAGATGGTTATGACAAATAGAGTTTGTCAAATACAATTAACAAAAAAATAAAAATTATTTTTAAAATCCCTAAAAACTTAGGAACTCTTAACCATAAAGTGTCTCAACTACTGCTCTTTACTGGCTTTTTGTTAGCTCGATGAGATAAAGTAGTTGACCTTAGGTAAAAAGTGATGCCCCTTTTGTTTCTTATTCTAGATGAATGAAATCTTAGAAGAAGAGGATGATGAAGATGATGTAAGTTTTTCTGTACATGACATTTGTCAAATTCGGGATGCCATCTTCTTTCTTCTGAAGAATTTTTTAAGACTTTTGCCCAAGTTCCCCCTGAAAGAAAAGCCACAGTGTGTGCAGAATTGTATACAGGTAACTGAAGAGACCAGGAAGTATAAGTATATATCATCCTTTAGTAATCAGGTTTTTTAACAAGTTGACCAATGTAAACATTCAGACATTAAGTCTTTTCTTGGTATCTTCTTTTTTAGATCTTAGTTGGATTAACCAGTTTTGAACCAGTTCTTCATGGATTTCAGACTTTAGAAGCCAGGTGAGCTTTTAAATAGCTTTGCTTTAAAATGGTCCTACATAGTCATTTTTTTGTCTATATTCTGATTAGCATATACGATTAATTAATTTAAACATGGTTTGGGGAAGTAGGAGGTGGGTCTTTATGTTAATTATATAATCATATCTACTAGTTAATGCTACTTCCTTTTTTGGTCTAGAAACATTGACAAAGCAAAATACATACCAGAATTGGCCTATCATGGACTGCATTTGCTGTGTTCCCCCATTCATGGGGAGGAGAATAAGGTACAGGAAATCAGGATCTATTTTATTAACTGTTTAACTTAAATCAAGAAGCTCCTCAGGCAATTCTCTTATATTTATCCATGTCAAGCTTATCCTACTCTACCCTCTCTCTTGCTTTCTGTATGTTGCTAACTGCCCCTCATATTAAACATGCTTTCTTCTTAGAAATTACTTGATACCTACTTTATGTTTAATTTTCCATGTATATATTGTTTTTTCTTCATAGAATGTAAATTCCTTAAGTGCAGAAACTGGGAGTTTTTTTGTCTTTGTATCTTCCATGGTACATAGTAGGTGTTTAATAAATGTTTGTTGAATTGAATTTTCAAAAGCATTTTTTAAATTTAGAGGTCTTTTAACATAACATATAATTTTGTATATTAGAATTTTGAAATATCCTTCATGACCTTTTGTGTAGTGCTAGTTCAATGGTATATCATTTGGTAGCTGCAGCAGCTTGTTGTTCAGTTTCAAACACAGACCTTTATCTCAAATGGGGATTACACAGAAGGAGCAGCTGAGCTCCCAGAAAGCAAAGACATACTTTTATAAAAATATTTGTTGACATATTACAAAGGAAAAAAAATAGGTAGTCACACAGTTTCCAAGGTTTCCATGACAATTTAGTACTTCTGCTTGTACGCTTCCAGTTGATCAGTAATAGAAATAATCACCAAGCTATCTTATTTTCCTTTTTGTGGAGCTATTAATAAACCTGGTATGTATAAATGCCAATTATTTAGGGTGTTCTCCAAATAATGCCTTTTGGGAAACATCTGGTATTGTTGTGTCCTGCCTTATATTTTTGCCAAGAAAGTGTTGTTATAAGCATGAGTGCTGCTCTGACAATTGAGACATTATAAGGAAACAAGATAGTTATATAACATATGCTTTAAAATGTTATTCTGGTTGACATCCAGTATCAGTGTACCTAACGTATGTTCTGCGTTCTGCATCTACCATGTTCTCTTGGCTTTTCTTGTCATTACTCTCTCCTGATTCATGAGCTATTTGGCTTGACTACTTTCTCAGTCTCCTTGACTGACTCATCATTCATCTTATGTGCCCAGAATGTGAGCATTCCCACAAGATTCTGCCGTGGGCCCTCTTTTCTTCTCCTTCTATGCTTTACGTCTTGGTGCCCTCATCAACTTCTATGGCTTTGACTCTCATCTCTACACAGATAACTCCTAGCCCCAGTGTTTCCTTTGAGCTTCCAGTCTCCATATTCATTTACCTGTTGGATATTGCAAACAGAATGTCTCAAAAAACATCTTAAACTCCACATATCCTGATCTGAGCTCATCTTTCTTTCAAAACCTTTCCCTCATTCATATTTATCAGTTTATTTTGAAGGCATCACTATCCTTCCAGTCTCCCAGATTCATAATTCCAGCATTATTCTGAATTCCTCAATTTCCTTCATCCCACATACCCAGTTATTGGCAAATCTTGACATTGCTACTTTTATATCATCTCTTGCATCTGAGCCATTGTCTCCAGTCAGACAGCTACTACCTTAGTTTAGGCCCTCATCACTTCCCTCCTTGATTATTGCCACAAGTTCCTAATTGGTTTCTCTCCTTCAAATCTCGCCCCACTTCAGTCCATCCTACATACTACTACTGAAATAATTTTCCTTAAGGACAGATTTGACCATATTACTCTCCTACTCAACCAACTCCAGTGGCTTTTTATTGCCTTTAGGATCACATATAAATTCTCCTTTTTAGCTTTGGAAGCCTGAACAGTCTCTTTCCCCAGGTCATCTTTCCAATTTCATTGAACAGTAATCTCCCTTCCATATTTTGTGATCCATCCACCTTCTTTGGTCCTCCCTCTGTCTTCTGTCCTTGTCCCTTTGTACTTGCCATGTCTTATCACTTAAAAATGCCCCTTTATCTCTGCCTCAGAGTCCCTCTTTCTTTTAATTCATCTCCAGATTTCTCTGTGAAACTTTTCCTGATTTCCCCAGCTACAAGTTCCTTCCCTCCTAAACTCCATTATATTGAACCAGTTTGTCTATATTTGTATTTATATTTGTGCCATCTGTGCATATTTTTATATGTACTTATCATGCCTCCCATTAGAATTTATGCTCTTTGTGAGTAGGGATTGTATTAGTATTCCCAGGGCTTAGCACAGGGCATGGCCCCAAGGTGGCATTTCGTAAATACTTGATTTACTAATTATTTACAATTCTGTACTTCGAATCCTTTCTTCCTTTCAGACATCCTTTAAAAACATGGGTATGAAAATGTATCTTTTTAGGTCCAACATATAGTCTTTTGCATTTTGTACTTGAGGGTATTGATACCATTCTAATAATAATATCTCACTTATACACTGATTTTGTATTTGCACAGCACTTTTTAAAATAATAATTCTACGGGGTAAATAGGGCAGCCGTTATCCTCATTTCTCAGATAAGAAAACAAATACTCTGAATGGTTAAGTGACTTGCCCATGGTCACATCGATTATAAAAATATGAGATGGGATTTAATCCCATGTTTCCTTACTCCCAAGTTCTGTGCTCAGTCTACTGTGCTACATTGCCTCTCACTTCTGTGCCATTTATAAATGTTTGTCTCTGTTCGTCCTTGTCTGTCAGATTTTGTGCTATATGTGGGTGGGAAGGAAGACCAGAAGAATACCATTACTTATTATCTATAAAAATTCTTTTACACTTTACTAGTCACATTTTTGCCCTTGTCTAACTCCTGAAGATGATCAGAGAAATAATGTTTCTTATGTTAATTAGAGGAAAAAAGCCAACTTATTTTCTCCTGTTTTTGAATATAGTTCTAGGCAACTTTGTTAACGTATTTGATTTTTGAACACTACTTACTGTTTTTTTTAGGTCATCACTTGCCTCTTCCATCAATTGCTAAATGTGATACTCATGTTTGAAGCAGGAGAAGGATCCCACCATGCGCCCCTTAATATCACCTCACAAACTGTCAGTAGCAGAAATCATGCAATACAATTTATCAGGTGAAGTACAAACACTTTGAATCTGCTCTCTCCCTACTGCTCTGTCTTAGGTCTCTGGGCTCTATGACTGATTTCTATTACTACATTCTGTTTTGTTTTTTTAAATGCTGCATTGATGTTCTTTTTACATTGTTGTCACTTTCCAGTGACTTACTGTACCTCTCCTTCCTCCTTCCATAGGACTCTTGCTGGAGTGTACTGAAGTACTCATATTTATTATTTCTTACTACATAAGAATATTTTTTATATTCATATTTTATGGTTGTTCATAATCAGAGAATTAAAGAAAAAATAAACTGGCCATGTCTGATAGTGTGTCTTCCCATTCTATACTTTGAATCCACTATCTCTCTGCTGAATAGGAAAGGCATCCTTTGTAATATGCCCTTTGGATTCATGAAGGTCACTTTAATGATCATAATTCTGAAGTATTTTATTAGTTATTTCCATTACACTGTTGTGATTATTCTGTAAATTATTTTCCTGGTTTGTTTATTTTACTCTCTATCTTTCTTAAAATTTGACTAAATTCTTCACATTTCTCATTTCTTTACAGTACATTAATATTTTGTCATTTTCATATACTATAATTTCTTCAGCTATTCTGCAATCATTGCAAATCTACTTCTAGGTCTTTACTACTACAAAAAGTGCTGATACAAATGTTTTTGTATATGTGCAACCTTCCTCTCTTTTAGGATATTTTCCTAGCAGTGGTATTGGTGGGACAAAGGTGTATGGCGTCCATAAGCTTAAATTTTCTGTCCTGGTTGTGTCAAGGAAGATCAAAATGAGATATTTCAGAGAGAGCCCGGTTCAGAAGGTTCATGTCCTTTCTCTGACCATTTAATTGGGACACTTTAATGTAGGAGTGGGGACATTCTAGGTAATGGGCCAGATCAATGCTTTCAGCTTGATTTTATTTATTTTCAATAAGTTTAATCCGTGTATCTCCTCTTCCCTAGTTGAACCCTCACTTGTGACAAATTAATAAAAAATATCCATTACAGAACTTTATCTAATAGAGTATGCAGTAGCCTGTCCTAGTGGTCCTTCATTTGTCTTCCTGAGGGAGGAGCTATTCCTCTATATTTCTTCTTGAGGACCTTCATTGGTTTTTTCCCATTACTGGACATTCAGCTTCCCTTTAGTGATATTTACTTTTACATTGCTGTAAATGTTGTTTATGTTGTTCTTTTGGTTTTGCTTATTTTGTTCTTCATCAGTTCATGCAAATCTTCCCAAGTTTCTCTGACATACTTAAATTTCTTACTATGTGGGAATGTTTTACACTTTTTTTTAACTGTTTGCCATGTTTCAAGTATAGAGTGCTGTTAACAATATTCTTGTATAGATGGGACTTTTGTTTCTATTTAGCATACTAATAAAAATTTGCTGTGCTACCATTGCCACAGTCTAAAGAATAATTGGCCCCCTATTGCATTGTTGGGGCTTTTCTGTTTAGAATAAAATTTCTCAGGTTTTAGGATTTCAAGGAATTGAATTTCTGTGAAGATTGGTTAATCATCTAATTAGTTTTCAAAGAGCAGGACTAACCAATGATAACTTATTCTCAAGTCAAGTGAATTGTAGAATGTGACAGAAAACCAAGTTTCCTCAGAAATTACTTTCTACCTGCCCTGTGTTTTCCTCCACCTAGATCTAGTTTTTTCTTTCCCATTTCTGTTTCTTTCTTTCCCTTGTCTATACTTGCCCTGTGTTTTCCTCTACCTAGGTCTAGTTTTTTTTCTCTCCCATTTCTGTCTCTTTGTTTCCCTTGTCTTTCCATTATCCTTATCTTTGTCTTCCCTTCCCCTTTTATGTTGGTCCTTTGTCAGCTCCGTCTCTCTCCCTTTCTGTGTCTCTTTTATTCCTTTCCTCTTTCAAGGAAAATCTGACCATAACATAAAATTGAAATAAATTGAATGTGGTTTTCTTAGGAAAATATCAAAGTTGTTTTGTAACCTTCTGGCTCTTGATTTAAGTGAATTTTTTTTAAATTAGATATGTCATTAGTCAGAGGGTTTTTTTTTTTTTATGAAGTCAGGGTTAAGTAACTTGCCCAGGTTTACACAGCTAGTAAGTGTCAGAGGATAGGTTTGAACTCAGTTCCTCCCGACTTTAGGACTGGTGTGCTATTCACTGCACCACCTAAGTGCCCCTGACATATTTCTTTATTCACCTTTTTGAATTGTTATAGTAGGTGGAGATAAGAGAAAGGGATGGACTGATATGTGTATGTTCCTAGAATATGATGTTGATCTAAATATAGATCATTCTTTTTTCCTCCACAAATTAGCCTTATAATAAAACTGAGTATAGTTTATAATTAGTATTAGTTTTCATTGCATGTATACACACATCTTTGTACATATATATACATAATAAAATATACATGCTTGTGTATATGTACATACATATATATGTATTGTATATGTATATTCTTTAAATGAGATATTATTTTAGAAGAGTGATCCCCTCTGACCATTTTGATATAAAGTGGTTAATTACATCAGTGGTGCGAAATGAAAATAGAAGACCACAAATTAATACTATCTATGTTGTATTATATTATTTATTTTGGTAATCATTTCCTAATTACAGCTTAATCAGATTTGAACAACCTTGGTGAATTTGATATCTCTTTTACATTGTGTGCATGTAGATGATATATGGGTTAAAGAATACCTTTGAAGAATATGTTTTAGAGTTCATTAAATATCTTGCCAATGATTTTAATTGGAGGAGATATCAAACCACTCCACCAAACAGTGATTTTAAGGGATTTTATGATTATTTTGCTCAAAGTTAATTGATTAGGTAATTATTAATTAGTCTGATATTTAGCCAAGAGGGAAACTGACTGGAGTATTATGTGTTAATCTTGATTGGAGCAAAAGTACAGTGACATATAAATGATGGCAAAGTAGACTTGTATTAAAGGTCAAATTTGTGTATTATAACTTTGTATTCAGCTCACCAAATACACACCAAAGTTCAAAGAAGTAGTATTACTTAATCCATTAAAATGTCAGTGTTTTACTGACTACTTCATGCTGGTACTGTGGGTTATTCTTTTCCTATTGGAATTGATGGTGATGGTTATCACCATGACTTTAAGGTAATATATTTTGAAACTGCACAGTGACAAATTAGCTTTTTATTGCATCTGGTTTACTGTATTTCACATGAAAATGTGGGTAGAGAGCTGGCTTCAGAGTCAGGAAGAATGACAACTTTGCTTCTGCCACATACTGGCTGTGACCTCCTGAGCAAGTCACTTGACCTTGAAATGCCACAGGCAGTTCCTAAGAATTAAGCTATTGGAATCAGGAGGGGAAGTTGCTTTACAGGGAAAGCTTCAGCCTTCAAAAAGGTAGGCCAATAACTAGTTAAAAGGAGCATATAACTTCTTTATTATTTCTTTCTGTCTAGATAAATAAAATAATCTATTGGATGGTATCTCTTCAGAGTTTTAATGCCACCAACTCCATTGTGACTGCTGTTTTTTAACTCTATTGTACTTTTCAAATGTGGGAGAAGTTTGTTGTTCTTTTTTTTCTTCTAATGTAGGGTAAATGGTTTTCAAGAATAAGATCTAGAGAAATTTTTGTGTTTAAAACTTTTATTCAGATTTAACAATAAAGTTGTTTTGTGTTTGAAATAGTTCGCTAGTGGATGAACTAAAAGAAGTTGTATTTCCAGTTCTTCGTATCTTACTGCAGCATATCTGTTCCAAGGTACTGTTTGCTTTAGGTGCATATTTACATATGATATTTGGAATTTGATGTTCATATACATAAGTCAATATTTTCACTGAAAAACATTTTTCAAAGCTATTTTGAGAAAAAAATTAGAGGCAGGGCAGAGCCAAGATGGCAGAATAATAAAAAGAGTTTGTTTGAGCTCTCCCCCAAATGCCTTCAAAGGCCTGGAAAAAATGGCTCTAAACAAATTCTAGAGCAGCAGAACCCACAAAAAGAGTGTGAATCAAATTTCTAGCCCAAGACAACCTGGATGGTTGACAGGAAGGGTCTGTTGCACTGGTTTGGCAGAGGAGCACAGAGCAGTGTGGGCCATACAGACTGGGCCCCCAGAGACCTAGATCAATTCTGAGGGGACTGAATCACTGGCAGCTGAGATGGTTTCCCAGCTTTTCAACCCACAAACACCAAACACAACCTAAAAGGTTTGTCAGACCTAGGTGAGAGAGAACAGCAGACCAGCCCCAGTGCTGCTCTGGGTGGCAGCGATGGCAGTGGCTGCTTCTGGGGCTCTTGGCCCACAGACGGTGGAGGGATCTTTTGCTGGTGCTGAGGCAGAATTCTCTTGCTTTGCCCATGTTTGGATCTGGTTTGCAGTCCTAGGTGGCAGTCTTGGGATAAGTAGGACCACTGACATAGCAGACTTTATGGCAGAGAGAACCCTCTTCACAGTTCCAAAGCAGAAAAGAGGGTTCATGTTCTGGTCACTCACTGACCAGAGCACAGGCCAGAAAAGGAATAAGTACCTCTCCTTAGATCATACCACCTTGGAAGAACTGAAAACTTACAGGTCTCTAGAAGTACCTCTGAAAACAGCTGCATAAAACCTCTGATGCTTGAGACATACCCCCTCCATACTGGAAGCACAGTCCTACCTTAAAAAAGAGTTAAAAAGTCAAGTAGTTGGCTGGAAAAATAAGCAAACAGTGCAAAAAAGCTCACAGTATAGAATCTTACATTCATGACAAGGAAGATCCAAACACATCCAGAAGAAGATAACAAAGTCAAAGCTCCTACATCCAAAGTCTGCAAGAAAAATATGAATTGGTGCACAGGTCATGGAAAAGCTCAAAAAGGACTGCAAATCAAGTTGAGAGAGGTAGAAAAAAATTTGGAAGAGAAATGAGAATGATGCAAAAAAAATTATGAAAAATGAGTCAGCAGCTTGCTAAAAGGGATCCAAAAAAATACTGAAGAAGCTAACACCTTAAAAAATAAACTAGACTAAATGACATAAGCAGTCCAAAAAGCCAGTGAGAAGAATGTCTTAAAAAGTGCAATCAGCCAAGTGGAAAAGGAGGTTCACAAGCTCATTGAAGAAAATAATTCCTTCAAAATTAGAATGGAGCAAATGGAAGCTAATGACTCTATGAGAAATCAAGAAATCATAAAACAAAACAAAAAGAATGAAAAAATAGAAGGCAATGTGAAATATCTTCTTGGAAAAACCACTGACCTGGAAAATAGATCCAGGAGAAACAATTTAACCTAACTATTATTGGACTACCTGAAAACCATGATCAAAAAAAAAGAGCCTAGACATCATCTTTCAAGAAATTATCAAGGAAAACTACCCAGATATCCCAGAACCAGAGGGTAGAATAGAAATTGAAAGAATCCACCAATCACCTCTTGAAAGAGATCCCAAAAGGAGAACTCCTAGGAATATTGTAGCCAAATTTCAGAGTTCCCAGTTTAAGGAGAAAATATTGCAAGCAGCCAGAAAAAAACAATTCAAGTATTGTGGAAACACAATCAGAATAACAAGATTTAGCAGCTTCTTCATTAAGGGACCTGGAGGATTAAAACAAAGAATCACCTATCCAGCAAAACTGAGTATAATCCTTTAGGAAAAAAGGGACATTTGGTGAAACAGAGAACTTTCAAGCACTCTTACTGAAAAGATCAGAGCTGAATAGAAAATTTAACTTTCAAATACAAGACTCAAAAGAAGCATGAAAAGATAAACAGGAAAGAGAAATCATTAAGGACATACTAAAGTTGAACATTTTACATTCCTACATGGAAAGATGATATTTAACTCATGAGATCTTTCTTAGTGTAAGGTTGTTGGAGGGAATATATATAGACAGAGGGCACAGGGTGAGTTAAATATGAAGGGATGATAACCAAAAAAACAAAATTAAGAGGGAGAGAGGAATATACTGGGAGAATGAGAAAGGGATACGTAGAATGGGGTAAATTATTTCACATAAAAGAAGGAAGATAGTTTTTACAGTGGAGGGGAAGGTGTGTGGTGGTGAGAGGGAATGAGGGAACCTTACTCTCATCAGATTTGGATTAAGGTGGGAATAACATACATACTCAATAAGGTATGGAAATCTATCTTACCCTACAGGAAAGTAGTGGGGAAAGGGATAAGAGGGATTGTGGGGGATAATAGAAGGTAGGGCAAATTAGGGAAGGAGTAGTCAGAAGCAAACACTTTTGGGAAGGGACAGGGTCAAAGGAGAGAATAGAATAAATGGAGAGGTGACAGGAGAGGATGGAGGGAAATAGTATTTCACAGCATAGCTATTATGGAAGTGTTTTGCATGACTGCACATTTATAACCTATATTGAATTGCTTGTCCTCTCAAGGAGGGGTGGGTGGGGAGGGAGGAAGGGAGAGAATTTGGAACTCAAAAGTTTTAAAAAACAAATGTTCAAAATTGCTTTTTCATGCAAAAAAAAAAAGATTAGAGGCAGCTAAGTGGCTCAGTGGATAGAACTAAACCAGGAAGACCTGAGTTCAAGTCCAGCCTTGGACACTTACTAGCTATGTGTCCCAGGGCTAGTCACTTAGCCTTTGTCTGCCTCAGTTTCCTCCTTTGTAAAATGAAGGGAATAATAGCACCTATCTCACCCACTTATTGTGAGAATCAAATGAGATATTTGTAAAGCACTTTGTAAATCTTTTTTTTAAAAAAAATATTTATTTTTAAATTTCAACATTCATTTACACAAGATTTTGAGTCCCAGATTTTCTCTCCACCTTCCCTGACCCCCACCCTGATGTGGCATGCATTTCCTCCAGGCTGCCCTCTCTTTTATCACACACACACCCCCATCCCCTTCCCTTTTACTTTCTTGTAGGGCAATATAGATTTCTGTACCCCGTTGCCTATATTATTTCCCAGTTGCATGTATAAACAATTTTTAACATTTGTTTTTAAAACTTTGGGTTCCAAATTCTCTTCCTTCTCTCCCTTCTCACCCTCATTGAGAAGGCAAACAATTTAATATAGATTATACATGTGTAGTTATGCAAAACACTTCCATAATAGTCATGTTGTGAAAAACTAATTGTATTTCCCTCCATCCTATCCTAACCCCCACTTACTCTGTTTTCAACTTTGACCCTGTCCCTTTTCAAAAGTGTTTGCTTCTGACTACCCCTTTCCCCAGTCTGTCCTCCCTTCTATCATTTCCCTGCCCCCCATTCCATTCCCCCTTACTTTCCTGTAGGTTAAGATACCCCTTTGAGTATGTATGTTATTCCCTTCTTAAGACAAATCCGATGAGAGTAAGGTTCACTCATTCTCTCTCACTTACCTCTTCTTCCTTTCCATTGTGAAACCTTTTTCTTGTCTGTTTTATGTGAGATAACTTATCCCATTCTTTTTCTCCTCTCTCATCCCTTAATTTTATTTTTAGTTATCATCCCTTCATGTTCAACTTACCCTGTGCCATCTATCTACATCTCTCTCTCTCTCTCTATCTCTATCTATCTATCTATCCATCTGTATTTCCTCCAATTACTCTAATACTAAGCAAGATCTCATAAGTTACAAATATCATCTTTCCATATAGGAATGTAAACAGTTCAACTTTAACCAAGTCCCTTCTGATTTGTCTTTCCTGTTTACCTTTTCTTGTTTCTCTTGATTCTTGTATCTGAAAGTCAGCTTTTCCATTCAGCTCTGGTCTTTTCAGCAAGAATGCTTGAAAGTCCTCTATTTTGTTGAAACTCCATTTTTTCCTAGAAGTATTATATTATACTCAGTTTTGCTGGATAGATGATTCTTGGTTTTAATCCTAGCTCCTCTGACCTCCAGAATATCATATTCCAAGCTCTTTGATCCTGTAATGTAGAAATTGTTAGATCTTGTGTTACTCTGATTGTATTTCCATAATACTTGAATTGTTTTGTTTTGTTTTCTGCTGGCTGTCTCCTTGACCTGGGAACTCTGGAATTGGGCTACAGTATTCCTAGGAATTTTCCTTTTGGGATCTCTTTCAATTTCTGTTCTACCCCTCGTTCTAGAATATCAGGGCAGGTTTCTTTGATAATTTCTTGAAAGATGATGTCTTAGCTCTTTTTTTGATCATGATTTTTAGGTAGTCCAGTAATTTTTAAATTGTCTCTCCTGAATCTGTTTTCCAGATCAGTGGTTTTTTCAATGAAATATTTCACATTGCCTTCTATTTTTTTCATTCTTTTGGTTCTATTTTATAATTTCTTGATTTCTCATAGAGTCATTAGCTTCCATTTGCTCCATTCTAATTTTGAAGGAATTATTTTCTTCAGTGAACTTACGAACCTCCTTTTCCATTTGGCTGATGGAACTTTTTAAGACATTTTTCTCCTCATTGGCTTTTTGAATCTCTTTTTTACCATTTGGGTTAGTCTACTTTTTTAAGGTGTTAGTTTCTTCAGTATTTTGGGGGTCTCTTTTAGCAAGCTCTTGACTTGATTTTCATGATTTTCTTGCATCATTCTCACTTCTCTTCCTAGTTTTTCCTCAACGTCTCTTACTTGATTTTCAAAATCCTTTTTGAGCTTTTCCATGGTCTGTGACCAATTCATATTTTTCTTGGAGGCTTTTCATGTAGAAGCTTTGACTTTATTGCCTTCTTTTGATTGTATGTTTTGATCTTTTCTTGTCACCAAAGTAAGATTCTATAGTAGTTCTATAGTAGTTTTTTCCACTGTTTGCTCATGTTCCCAGCCAACTATTTGACTTTTTAACTCTTTGTCAAGGTAGGACTCTGCTTTCAGTGGGGGATAGGGGTGGGGGTAGGTGTACTGTCCCAGGTTCATGGGTTTTGTATCAGCTGCTAGATCCCCCATCATTTGTGAACCCAGAGCTCCAGAAGCAGCTGCCACCACAGCTGCTGCCGTCGGCACCAATTTCTCCTCCGCCCCAGGGCTGTGTCCAGACTCCAGCCAGACTAGGTCCCACAGAGTTTTTCCACTGACCTTCCATGCTGCCTTTGGTGCTTGTGGATTGAAAATCTGGAAACTGCCAGAGCTGCCAGTGATTCAGTCTCCTGAGGACTGGTCTGAACCTGTCTGTGCTAACCTGGTGTGATAGATGCTTCCTGTTGACCTTCCAGTTTGTCTTGGGCTGGAGATTTGTTTCACTCCATCATTTTGTGGGTTCTTCAGCTCTAGAATTTGTTCAGTCATTTTTTACAGGTAATTGGAGGGATTTGGGAAGAGAGCTCAAGTAAGTCCCAGCTTTTACTTTGCCATCTTGGCTCCATCCAGGAAGACTCATCATCAGCACTTTGTAAACCTTTAAGCTTCCTATACATGCTAGTTATTGTTATTATTGATAAATTTGAAGATCTCTAACTTGTGAGATTTTGACTAGTTTTAGTTCACTTAGCTATGTGTCCTGAAAAGGACTTATCATTATGGAAAAGTGAATTGGTCCCAGAAGTTTTCACTGTTCTTCCGTTTCAGGTTCTGGATAAATCAGAATATCGGACCTATGCAGCTCAGGCCTTGGCACAGTTGCTCAGTAAACTCCCCTGTCTGGAGTATGCTGCATTCATTCACTGGCTTTACAAATATTCTCGCAGTGCAAAGGTAGGAAGAATATCTTATTTATAGATCCTTGGACATGGCAGTGCATACACCTGATGACTGCAAGGTTACAGGGCTTATAAGAAAGATCCCTTCATTTTTTATTCTCAACTAATGATGGGTCTTCTGTTTTCTGCTTCAACAGATCTCACACAGGGTATTTACTCTTGATGTAGTACTAGCTCTCTTGGAATACCCTGAAAGACAGCTGGACAGTTCCCTCTCCCTGGAGGAGCAGAAGTTTTTAAAGCACAAATTTTTAGTGCAAGAATTGATGTTTGGGCGTTGCTTAGACAAGGCACCTACTGTCCGTAGCAAGGCACTCTCAAGTTTTGTTCACTGTCTGGAGATGTCAACTACTGTTATCTCAGATAATATACTACAAGTTTTGCAAGGTAGTGTGCAGCCTGTTGTGTGTGGTTAATTATTTTTTTATTTTGTTTGAATAAATGTTAAGAATTTAGATAATTTTACTATAAGGGACTAAGAAAAAGAATATTCCCCAAATATATATTGTAGGATATTTTTCTACTCTTTTAAATACCTGTTCTAGTAGATTCTGTAATCTAACTTGTTTTTAAATAAACCTACCTGGCTGTTAGAGTTGAAAGTCATTTTGTAGAATTTTAAACAGGTGTTTTTTAGAAGGGGCTTTGTTACTTAACGTATCTTTAGATTGTTGGCTGCTTTTGTTTCTAGAGATTGCCATGTTTTGTTAAATGTTAAGTAGATATGAATACTTGTCCATGTTCATTGGAGGGAGAAGAATGTGATTCATCTGTAGTCATTTAGTCTGTTGTGTTTAGGTTTAGCTTAGCATTTATCTTGGCTTTGATGGCTATGTGTTTAATTATGATAATGCATTTTCTCCTTGTTCAGCCTCCAGCAATGCTGCCTCACAGGTGTATAGTTGTCCAACCACTTTACTGGGAAGCACAGAAGGTAAAATGAACCTACCTAGTTTCAAACACAAAAACAGTTGACTTTTTATTAGTTAGCTCTTATCTAGATAAATTGTCACATTTGAATTAGATATGTTATTGCTTTTTGGCTTTAGAGTTTTGTATTTATGTAATATTGTGTATTATTGCTAGGTGAAAGAAGTTGAGGTTTATTGTTAGTGGGAAAATAGAGCAACAACAATATGACATGCTATACTCATGCTATCAAATAAATGGTGTAATAACTTTGTACATTAATTCTTTTTCTCTGTTTTTATTGTCTTTTAAGTTCCTTCTAACTGTCCAAGGAAGACATTTAGTACTTTTAAAACTATAGATGTAACAGATACTGACAGTGGTGGTGAAAGAATTGGATTTGATGGTAAGTCAAATTATGTTACTCTGAAAAAACTTGATGTTTAAATAATATTTAATTTGGTTTCAGGCAGCCTTAAGCAATAATCCTGTTTTAGGGTTCTGATCTGATTGATTCCCTCGTTGTAGTAGTGAAGCCTTTTTTTCTTAAGAGTATGGCTCTGATTTATTAAAGTTAATACTGATGGTCATGATGTTTCATGGTATTTTATTTCATAAGTTTTATTTTGCACTGAAATCAGAAATCACTAGTAATACTTAGTAAAATTAGGAAGTGATTTATTCTCAATGAGGACAGTTATGCCATGATTTCTAAGTCATATGTAAACTCAAAAGGTCTAGTCATTGGAAAGTTTTCATTGAAGTTTGATTTGTTGGTAATTTGTTTGGGAGGATTGGGAAAGAGACCGGAATACTTTCCTCTTTAAATATTCCCATGTTTTCATTAACTTACCTCTACTCCCCTTAAGTTGTTTTGACTAGTCTCCATGTTTAAGACTTCATTACCTTGTGAAATTATTATTTAAATACCCACCAAAATTACCTATTCAGAATCCTTTCAAACTCATCAGTTTGAAATTTAAACTTACTAATGATGATTATAAGAAATCATCTGGTAAATCTGTTACCTGCACTGCTTATATATTCACTTTACACTGTTTATTTGCCCTTATTTATAGTTTGCTTAATTATCAGGACTGCGCTCTGGAGTCAGAAGATGGGAGTTCAAATCCTACCTCATTTATTGCTACCTATATGACCTTAGCAGGTCACTTAACCTCCAAGATTTTCCAGTTTACCTTGTATATATCTTGTTTTTACATAATTTTTTTTGAGGGGAAGGAGTGTTTTTGTTTTTCTTTATAGTATTTAGCACAGTGTCTGGCACATAGCAAGTGCTTAGTAAAGGGTTATTGTTTGATTTCTTAGTACATAGTGGGCACATAATAAATACTTGTTGACTTGACTTCATCTTCCTGGTCCCTAATTTTCTCATCTGTAAAATGAAGGGGTTAGATTACATGGCTTTTTTGAGACCCTTTTCAATACTAAATCTCCCACTCTGTGACCACTCGGGCATACATTTACCTTTACATGACATTTTTTAGTTACAAATGCAGACGGGGAAAGTGAATTAATTAGCCACAGTTACATGACTTAGTGAATGGTGGAGCCAGGACACACAATTTTGGCCTGACTAAAAGCAGCGTTTTTCCTAATATGTCATGTTACCACTGTCAGTTTGCATTTTTATTTGTGGCAGAGTGTGCTGCTCTCCCTGGATATAGTGCAAATACTGATGGTAGTCAGTGCCTGTTCCATGCTGACAGAGCCCAAAATATCCTGGAATCTTTTCATTGTCCACAAGTTTCTGTAAAAAGAAAATGGGACTTAGGTTCTCCTAATTCCTTTTATGGACTCATTCTGTGAATTTACGCACCTCACTTACCTTATTTAGCTTTATTGTCCTCATTTATAGGACAATTGCTGTTCTTCACAGTTTAGGAAGACTGGTTTTTATGGCCTCCTAGGTTTGGTTTTAAGGTGCTTGATAATAGTATGTTCTACTCAAGTTAAATTCTAAATCTGAATTTGCCATTTGTGTATTTTGTGGAATCCACAGATTTTGTGGATTTACAAAATATGTTAAATAAGTCAAAAGTGTTTGATTGTTCTTGCTGATTCCAGACTTCCTTTTTACAAATTACAGATTTACTATTGTATAGCCTTTTCCAGGAGACTTCAAGTTTTATTTATTTAGTGAGGCTTTCATGTTATAAAACTTTGTTAGATTAAAAATACAGATAGTCCCATCTTGTGTTGTTTAAGCAAACGTAACCTTTTTATTTTAAAATTGCACTTGTGCCATGTAATTAGGAAGGGTCCTTTTTTTCTCCTTCTTACTACTACATTTCCAGTTGATGATTTCTTAGCTTCAATACACTCTTAGACTAGGATTTTCTGTTGTGTTATGTTGTGAGATTTGTATCATAATGACTCCTTGATATTTTCTAAATAGGAAACAATATCCTGACCATGCTGAGACAGAGAATTGGTGATGAGAAGACCAATGTTAGAAAATCTGCACTCCAGGTGTGCTTTTCTCAGAACTTCATTATGTAAATAACTAGAACTAGAGTCTTATAGCAAAAGAGAGGGTTTTGGTAAATTTTAAGGTTTTATGGTGTGTATGTGTATATATGTATGTGTACATATGTATGTGTATATATATATGTATGTGTACATATGTATGTGTATATATATGTATATACATATTTGTGTATATATATGTATATACATATTTGTGTGTATATATATATATATATATGTATATATACATACACACACACACACACACACACACACACACACATTATTTAAGTTACTTTTACAAACTTCCCTGTTAATCCTTAATCTCATGGTGTAGTAAAAATATTGCAACATTGTAAAGGGCAGTCTAGACTTGTAATGTTTCTTATTGGCTTATTTTTAGAAAATTTAAAAATTTACATCTTTGCTTTCCTTATCCTTCCTTTTGTGCCCTTCTTATATATATCTTATATATATATATATATATAT
>CM053771.1:150030282-150066595 GCA_028658325.1 Potorous gilbertii | reverse complement strand
TAGAACAAGAAAATGATAAATGCTGGAGAGGATGTGGGAGAGTTGGAACACTAATTCATTGTTGGTGGAGCTGTGAGCTGATCCAACCATTCTGGAGAGCAATTAGGAACTATGCCCAAAGGGCTACAAAAATGTGCATACCCTTTGACCCAGCAATAGCACTTCTAGGACTGTATCCCCAAGAGATCATAAAAATGGGAAAGGGTCCCACATGTACAAAAATATTTATAGCAGCTCTCTCTGTGGTAGCCAAGAACTGGAAATCAAGGAGATGCCCATCAATTGGGGAATGGCTTAATAAATTATGGTATGTGAATGTAGTGGAGTAATATTGTGCCGTAAGAAATGATGAACGAGAAGACTTCATAGAAGCCTGGAAGGACTTCCATGATCTGATGCTGAGCGAAAGGAGCAGAACCAGGAGAACTTTGTGCACAGCAACAACCACAGTGTGCGAGAGTTTTTTCTGGTGGATTTGGAACTTTGTAACAACACAAGAACTTTAAAAAAAAATACCCAATAGTCTTCTAAGGCAAAATGCCTTCCACACTCAGAGAAAGAAATATGGAAGTCATTCGCAGAATGTGGCAGAGAATGTTAGTGTGTGTGTGTGTGTACATGTGTGTATCATGTTTTGGTTTGTTATATGATGTCTTCCATAGTTCATCTACACAGCATGACTAGTGAAAACGTATTCAATAGGAAAGTATGTGTAGATCCTATATAGAATTGTATACTGTCTTGGGGAGGGAGGGGGGTGGTGGGGGCAGGTAAGGAGGAAAAAATCTAAGTTTTATGGTCGTGACTGTAGAACATTAAAAATCTAAAAAAAAAGCAATGACAAATAATGGGAATTCTGGGTAGTGTGAATTAACACAGAGTTAAGTGAGTTTATACGAGGGCAGCAACACTGCAAAGAGACACAGCTCTGAACGCTGAGGGAGTAGTGATCATCCGTGTTTCCAGAGGATGCATGCTGACGTGTGTTCCCCATCTCCTGTTAGAGAGAGGTTGGATGCGAAGTGCAGAAAGAGCCCTGCATTTTGGAACGTGGACACTCTGGGGATTGATTTTACGCTTTTGGAAATTTTTTGCAAGAGGGTTTTTGTTTGTTTTGGTTTTATTCTTTTGATTTTTAATGGGGGCAGGGAATTGAAAGGGAGTCAGGGTTAGCCATAGTGATGTCAAAAAAGAAAGCCATTGAAGCATTTTTTTTTAAATGCACAGAGGAAAACAGGAGTTCAAGAAGGAAACAAGACAAGTAGGACAGTATTCAAAGTAACATGTAGAATTATATATTTTCACAAAAGAAAGTGTTTTGAAATGCAGATTCACTTTCATATAGAATCCTCATTTCCTTTTCTGTTGATTTGGAAATGCCCCTTTTGGGGGACAAGTTCTAGTTCAGAATCTAAACAATATTTAAAGAAAAACTGATGAAAGTCTTGAATTTGTGAATTAAATAGAAGTCCTACACTGCTATATGATGAACATTTAAGAAAAAAGAAGGATTTGTCTCTGGACATGATAAACAGCAGTAACACTGTAAAGAATGGCATATTATATTTTAATAGACAGGAAAAGATTTGTTATTGTGCAAAAGTTTTCCCTGAATCACCTCTCAGTTTACAACTGTCATGCTATTGACTTGTCATCGCTATGATCTGATAAATTTAAAGAAGAAAGAATGATCAGAAAACAACATAACATACAGTTAAAACAATTTGCCCTTGAATTATTTATACAAGTAATTAAAAATAAAAAATGGAAACTGGAGAACAGAAATGGCATTGATGGCCATTATAATAATTTCATACTGAAGTATATTAATTGCCACAAGGAGATGAAAAAAGCTCATAAAACCTTTTACTGGACTGACTTTACTTTGTATCAGTTTATTTGTCTTCCCATGCTTCTCTGTATTAATCATGTATATAATTTCTTAAAGCACAGCATTCATTTGCAATTAATGCTCTTTTTTCTCCTTTTTTGCACATTGTGACTGTTTATGTTTATTAACAATTAAGTTCACATTAAGAAAGCAAAATTAGAATAAAAAAAGATAGATTGGAGTCATACTGAGAAGATATTTAGTGCCAAATAGAAGAGTGTGTCTTTTGTCCAATAGGCTGTCTCAAGTTTTCTCCAGCAGGAAGTGACATGCTTAGACTCCATGCATCAGGAATATCAATTTGGCAGCTGTGTGGAAAGTGGAGTGGGAAGGGAGTCCCTTGACAGGGAGATCATTTGCAATGCTTCTTAATAATCCAGGAGAGTGGTGGGGAGGGTATGAAGCATGTGGTTATTTAAATTTTGAGCTGTGGTCCTTAAATCTAAATCTCATTGTCATGCACCCACTTCTTAACCATCCTTCTTCCTTCTTCAGTTTTCCTTTTTTTTTGGAAATTCATGCCTTTGAGAGTCAATAGTGATACAGATGCTACTTTTACTTGTAAGGTTTTTATTGTAGCCTCAGAGATACCAGCCTGGATTGATGCTTCTTCTCCTTTATGGTCTCCTTACCTTCACAATACATTAATGTGTGTATCCTCCAAGTATCTGTCCTTGATTCTCTTCCTTCTTGTGCCCTGCCATGGCTTCAGCCAATACCTCTAGGCAGGTAATTTCCAATTTTGTAATCTATTTTATCTCACTTTCATGTTCCTGTTTTACTTCCCTGATGCCTACAAGAAATCTTCACTTGGATGTTCTGTTTATATCCCGGACCCCTACATATTTAAAAGCAAGCTTATTGTCTCTTCCTCAGATCTCCTCCATATCTCAGTATTTCTGTCAGGGGTACTGCCATTCACCTAATCTCTCTAAGGCCTTGGCATTATCTTTTTTTTCTTTCTCTCACACTCTTTTACCCTTTATTAAAATTATCAATTTCACCACTATAATTTCTTCCACAAGTATCTTCTGTGTGTATTCACTGACACTTCTTATGTAGTCCTTCATTACCATAAAACTTTGACTGTCATAATAGTCTCCTAACAAGTCCTCCATCTCCCATCCATCTGTTTCTTCCTCCAAGATAATTTTCCTCATGCATTAATATGTTGATATTCTACCTTTATTCATAAATCTTTAGTGATTCCTTATTGCCTATTGAATAAAAGAATTCAGGTTGTCCTGAGGTTGTGTTGCTGTGCCATACTGGCCTTTGCCTGGTCACTTCTTTTCCTGAACTGTAAGCTGCTTCCATCAGAGTGGATTGTTTCTGGCCCTGCCACATCCCTTGAACTTTCCTGCTTCTCTCTCTCTGTTCTCTGTTTGGCTTCCTTAGGTTCTGAGCTATAGGTTCAGAATCTGTGACTATGCAAATGTTATGACTTAGGTGATTTCTTCCATGAAGCAAGCCTTTCCTGGTTGCTCTTTGTTGTGACTAGCTTTTTTCTCTTCGATTTTATATTTTATGTTCTATATTGTGTCTCTAAAGTGTCTGTTGTATAATATTACTCATTATAGACAGACACATCTGTACATGTTTATGATCTCCAAAGAGGTAGAGAAAACAAGTAGAACAGTTTGATTGGATTAGAGGTTTCATTTGTGACAAGGAAAGGAAAAGGGATCAGCAAAACAGACAAAAAAACCTCATCAGGGAGGTCATCAGAAAAACCTTTGGAATTGTTTTGTTACTAAAGCCAAGAGGAATGAGCTTCAGTAAAACAAACTCTTTGTGTGTGTGTGTGTGTGTGTGTGTGTGTGTATAGAAATAGTGTCAGATGTTATGGAGAATTCAAGGATGATGGAGATGTAAAAGTATTTAAATTTGGTAATTAGGAGAGCCTTTTATAGTATTTTTCTGTAGAGTGATAACAAGGAATCCAGATGACAGGAGATTAAGGTGAAGGTAAGTGAAAAAGTAAAGAACTGAGCAAAGAGTGGGAGGGAAAGAAAATACTTACTAGTTATTTTTTTTAAAGTAAAATAAAATAGAAGTTATTTAAAATAGAAGTAAAAGAAGTAAGCTTATGTTACATACTCCAGGATTTGGTGGAGAAAAGAAGATGAGAAATCAGATGGCAGGTAGAAAGGCAATAGAATCACGTTAAGACTTTTTTTCATGGAATGGATATCTTGTGTGTGTTGGGAAAAAAAACTGAGAGGAGCTAGTAGAAAGGAATAAGTTGAAGATAGTAGAAATGGTGAAAATTTGATAAAAGGAGATTCTAGGGGAAGTGTAAGGTATTGTTCAGTGGCCTTACAGGTTGGAAGACTTAACTCCAAGAAAATGGAAGGATACCTTAAAGTCAGAGATGAATGAAGAAACAGAGATTTTTTTAAATTGAGAAGAATAAAGTGAGAAAACATAAATTCTGGTCCTGATTCAGTAAAATAGAGGACAAGATCATCCACCAAACATGAGGAATAAGGACCCCTTTTTAAAGCAGTAAGTAACCATTAAAGAGCTAGAAGACTTGAGGAAGATGGAAATGTTTGAAAAGTTGTGGGGAGTAATCTAGCTCAGTTATAGCATGAAAGACCCAGTTGAATTTAGCATGAATTTATCCAGATTGATATGGTTCCATTACTTTCTGCAGTAAATCTCTGCTGTTATGTAGATATTCAGAAAGCCAACAACATAAGTGATTCAGAGTTAGACATTGAGCGCACTGAGAGAAAATTAACCCATAGAAGGATTCTAGGATGTTGATGAAGGCAACGTATATTGGCTGAAGGTGACTGCCAGAGTAGAGCTAAGTCAAAATGGACTGAGTAACTTATTCACTAGGAGCTAAGGGAGAGCAGCAATAGATGTCAATTTGTGGAAGATAAGGAAGTGCTCAGTAGCAAAGGGACATTCCTAATTTGAGATCTCAGAAGTGAAGCAGAACTTCAAAGGTCTTTGCATTAATATGTCAAATTATGACAATTAGGGAAATTTTTAATACCTTTTTTTTTAAAAAAGAAAACATAGCATTTGTTAACAGGATTGGAATTCCAAAGTTTTAAATATTAATTTTGACAAGTAACTTTTGTGCTTCAGTTTCTACCATCAAAAGGGATGGGTATAATGAGGATAGTATTTTTTAGTGCATCTTTAATCTTTGATTTGATAATTATATAATGTTATGGTTATAGTGACAGCAAGAGGTTATTGTGGGTTTTCTGAATTTCATGAGATATCTATGGATAGTTTTAAACAATAGCTTATTTTTGTAATGTTACTACATAACTACAGTAACTACTGTGTACATGTTTTATACTTACTATGTTGTGTGTTGTTTATCTTATTATAGTTGCCTCTTTCCTGCATGATATGATAATTTCCATTTTCTAAAATGAGAAAAGCCATATGAATTGTATGTTTCTTATATTACTTGCAGCCCCAAATAACAAGTAATCAGACGATGAGAAAACAACTACTTGCTTATTTATAGTTAGCATAACACATTCCTCTTCACTCAAATGTGCAATATGATATTTGTCCTATGATTAATTTGACCTCATTTTGCTTTTCTTTTCCCAAAATGCTGTGGGAAGGAGCAAAAAGAAGAGGTAGTTAAAAAATGACATACATAACACCAGTACTTTGAGATTAATATAATCATAGCATTTTCTTTTACTTATACTCATTTTTTGAAAGGGGAGGATTCTGATACAGACTCTAATTGTACTAGCAATTCATACATAATAACTTTGGACAAGATAAATTTGATCAAACTTAAATACTAGGATGTTCTTCCCTAACAATCCCTCCAAAATTGGACAGCTTTCATCTTTTCTGTGATCATAAGCCAGATGGACATGGGCTTATGTGACCTGTCCTGCATCTTTGTAATAAAGAGTTTTGTGGGTTTTTTTAATAGGGTAGGGTAGAAGGATGATCAGCTGACTCTATATAGTAAATTTTTGTGTATTTGTGTGGGTGGAGGACAGTGATAGTTTTGTTTTGTTTTACTTTAGAGGCAAAAGCTTCCTGACTAGATTGTGTGTGGAAAAATAAATTGAAATTGGGTATATGGTGAGAAATCTAATTTATTTTGTGTAATAAAACTGGCAGGGATCTCTTTTGGTCTTTTATAAGCCATTAGCCAGTATTTCTTTCTGTTCAGTTGTTTGTACACTACCAGAACCTAATGCAGCTGGAGATACCCTTTAACTCTTAGTCTGAGCCTATGTGTGGTATTTGTAAATTTAACAATGCTTTCTTTTCTTTTTACCAGCCGTTATTTAAATAAGGCTTTTCACATGTGGTCTAAGAAAGATAAATTCTCATCTACTTTTATAAATAATTTGATATCCCATACTGAAACGGAACACTCAGCACCAGCCTGGATGTTACTCTCAAAGGTTGCTTGCTCATCACCTAAACTGGATTACACCAAAATAATTGAATCCTGGGAGAGAATCAGTGGGTGTGTATGCTCTTAATCTAGTTTATTGATTGGTGCTGAAAACAAATCCAAGCCAGTATCTTCCTCCAGTACAGGGAGTTTGCTGTTTCATAGATATTAAGAGTCAAAACACTGTATTTAAATTCCATTGTGAAAATTAATACTTTTTAAAACACTATTTTCTAATACAATAATCCCTTTAGAATTTTTTATAATATGACTTCTAGCATCAGTAATAACAGAGGGAATGATACTGTTCTCAGCAGTGTCCTTTTCTAGTTTCATATATCTATTTGTCTTTTACCATCCTGTAGGCAACAGAATATCAGTTCTGACACTACAGGACATATTCTCTGTGTGATTGGGCATATTGCAAAGCGCCTACCTAGAAGCACCCAGGAAGAACTGACTGGTAAGTATAGCTGTAGTCTTGTTGAGGAAAAGTTTTTGCTTCTCAATTTAGTCATATTTTTCCAAACTAAAATTTCAAGTGATTTGATCTCCTTTTCAGAAGTTATCAAATGTAAGCTGAAAGAGTTTCAGTGGCCTCCAGAGGTGATTAGTTCAGCTGTTGATGTTCTACAGAAACTCTGTCATGCATTTGTAGAAACAACTGAGGAGGAACAGGTAAGGTCATGTTTGATCCTCCACTTCATTAAATCAGTGTTTCCTGTTTGGCTCAGGGGTCATTTTGACTCTAGAAAATATTTCTATTTTAAGATGTGCCGGTGCTTCCTAAACAACCCCTCGTTCTCTTCCAGATTTGCCCTCTTTTTTTCTAAACTTTCTGTTTTCCGTTGGAATTACTAATGTCTCTTAACTGTCAACTGGTTCTTGGCTTTTCCTTCGCCCTCATTCAACATGACCATTCAGCTGCCAAATCTTATCATTTCTGCCATTACAACCTCTCACATTTGACCTCTGCTGTCTTCTCACATGGTTCCCACTCTATTCTAAGCCCCCATCATATCTCTCCTGGGTTATTTAAGAGCCTCCTAATTGGTCTTCTTACCTAAAGTTTCTCCCCTTTCTAATTCACCTAACATACAGCTTCTAAAGTGATTCTTCTAAAGCCCAAGTCTGATTGTGTCACTTCCCTAATCAGTAAAATTCACTGGCTTCCTATCACTAGGATCAAATTTAAGCATTTGTGTTTGACATTTCAAGTTCTTCCCAATTTAACCTCAAGCTGCTTTATCAGCCTTATTATATGTTGCTTTCATTCCCTTAATCTACAGTCCAGTCAAACTGGTGTAAATGCCATTCTTCTCATGTGACATTTCATTTCTTGTCTCCCTGCCTTTGTATTGACCAACTAATGTCCTTGGAAGGTATACTCTTCACACCTCTGCCTCTTAGAGCTCCTTATTTCTCTCAAAATCAAACTCATATTCCACATGAATTCTTTACTCATTCTACACCCTCCCTCCTTCCTGAGGCAGCTAGTGCCTCCCCTCCCAAAACTGCCTTGTATTTATTTTGTAAATATTTTGTGCATACTTAATGTATACATATCATCTCCCCAATAGGACATAAACTCCTTGAGGGAAGGACTATTTCATTTTTGTCTTTGTAGCCTTTGCAACTAGCAGTCTGGCACATAGTAGGCATTTAGTAAATACTTGTTGGTTGATTGGATGATCTTTCAGGCCCCTTTCAAATCTGAGGTTCTGTGAATTATATATGTCTCTTGCACCTCCAGTATCTTCAGTAGGTGGGCTTTTTGATAGTACCAAATTTCTTTACATTCTCTCTCATTTATCACATTCCTAAAAGACTCTGCTAGGCTCTGTGAGAGATGCAAAGATAAGTTAAGAGGCCCTCTTTTCAAAGAACTTATAAATAATCCTTTCTCATCTTTACCACTTTTTTGTCTCCACTATATTGAACAGTGATAATATTATTTATATTAAATAACATTTACATAGAATTTTCAGGTTTGTGAGGCACTTTTCTAAAAACAACCTCTTGAGGTAAATAATACAGTCTAAAGAGATGACTAGGATGTGATAGGTCACATTGTACTCTTAAAATCTCTTAGATTTGAGCCTCTAAGATCACTTTGTGTTATTTAACCTCTGCATATTCCTGTTGCATTTCTTTGGCAGCTTGAAATCATACCTTCCCTTTTCCTTCATTAGTAATCTATTTGGACTTTATTCTTGAACTTTACTTGTTACCGAGGAGGAAGCATGCCACAGAGGAAAGAGCACTGATGTTGGAGTTGGAGGACTTGGGTTATTATTTCACTTCTGATACTACCCGTGGAACCTTGGGCAGATCTCTTCATCTCCTTAGGCCTCAGCTTCCTTGTCTGTAAAGGAAGGAGGTTGAACTCAATAACTTCTCTTTCAGGTTCTTTCATCTCAAGATCTAAGATCTTCTCACCATGTCCATGCTCTAGGCAAAAAAGTAGCACAGCATTTAATATTTCTGAGGTAAATAATATTATGGGGAATAAAGCAGATCCTGATTAAAAATTGAGTGAAAGTGAATGGGTGAGGTAGAGCACACACTTCAATTTATACAGCCTTCCGAACTAAGACAGAGCAAATAGTTTATGATAGGAAAGTAAGAATGACCTAGTGAACTATATCTGTAAATCTCAAATGAACAGGTCAGAGGTTATGCTAATCAGATTTTGTGGACAGAAAGCTGTGAGAAATACTTAAGACAGTGGATGGCAGAATGAGGATCTAAAGATTTCAGTTGAGTGGAGCAAGGGGATAATTCTAATAGGGTGGAATTTCATATGGATAAATATTGAAGGCCTGAATTTGAGCTGAAAAAAATTAGATTTACAGATATAATATGGAAGAAGTGTGAGTTCTTAGCATTTCATGTGAAAACAAACTGAGAAGGGATTTTTTATCTTCATTTAATTTCTTTCTCAATTACATATAAAAACAATTTTTAGCATTCATTTTTTTAAGTTTTGAGTTCCAAATTCTCTCCCTTCATCTGTCCCCCTTCCCCCTCATTTTTCCCTCCACCCTCATTGAGAAGGTAAGCAATTTGATAGAGGTTATATATGTTCAGTCATGCAAAATATTTCCATATTTGTCATGTTGTAAAGGAAAACACAGACAAAAACCTCAAGAATAATAAAGTTTAAAAATATGCATTGATTTGCATTCAGATTTCATCAGTTCTTTCTTTGGAAATGCGTAGCATTTTTCATCATAAATCCTTTGGAATTATATTGGATCATTGTATTGCTGTCACTGTTCACAATGTTTTCCTGGTTCTTCACTTTGTATCAGTTCATGAAAGTCTTAGATTTTTCTGAGAGCATCCTCCTCATTATTTCTTATAGCACAGTAGCACTCCAACATGATATCATAACTTGTTCAGCAGTTCCATAGTTGGCAGGCATCTCTTCAATTGCGAGTTTTTTGCCACCACAAAAAGTATTGCTATAAATGTTCTTGTAAATGTAGAAACTTTTCCTTTTTTTTTTTTCCAGGTCAGTTGTTTTTCCAATGAGATATTTCACATTATTTTCTATTTTTTCATTCTTTTGGTTTTGTTTTGTAATTTCTTGGGTTCTCATAAAATCATTAGCTTCCACCTCCTCCATTCTGATTTTTAAAGAACTATTTTCTTAAGTGACCTTTTGAACCTCCTTTTCCATTTGGCCTATTCTGTTTTTTAAGTTGGCATTTTCTTCAGTATTTTTTTTGTGCCTTCTTTACCATGCTGTTGATTCTTTTTTCATGATTTTCTTCTATCTCATTTTTTCCAAATTTTTCCTCTGTCTCTCTTATTTGATTCTAAAAATCATTTTTTAGCTCTTCTGAAATTCTTTTTGGGCCTGAGACCAATTCATATTTTTCTTTGAGGCTTTAGCAGTTTTGGCTTTGTTGTCTTCTGAGTTTCTGTCTTGATCTTCCCTGTCCTCATAGTCACTTTCTATGGGCAGATCCTTTTTTTTGTTTTTTGCTTTTTCCAGCCTATTTCTTAACTTTGAAGTTTATATTAAAGTTGACTCTCCTCTTATTGTAGAGGGGGCACCGTTCCAAGCTTCAGGTTTTTTGTGCAGTTGTTTTCAGAGCTAGTTCTAGGGAGTGGTGTTTCAGTTTTTCTGAGGTGGTATGATCTAAGAAGAGGTTTGTTTACTACTCCCCTGGCCTTTGCTCTGGTCTGTTAACAACCACAAGCACTCCTTTCTGTCCTGGAAATATAATCAGAGTTTATTGCTCCCTTGTGGCTGTAAGCTCTGGTGTGCTGGTGCACCTGCTTGCCCTGGGACTATAACTGGAATCTGTGTATGGGCAGTGCAATAGAGTTCTGCACCCAGTGCCAGCACAGGGACCCCTGTAATCTCCTTCTGACCAATTGTCCTACCCTTTTACCTTCTATGGGTTGAGAGCTATGGAAGCTGCTGCTACTGATTCAGTTGCCCCCAAGGCCTTCTACTGCCTTGCTGAGGTTCATCCTACTACTGACTTGATGCGGTTTTGCCTGTGCTGGACTGGGTCCTCTCATTCCAGTGTGACAAACCTTTTCTGCTGACTTTCTAACTTGTCTTGGGCTGGAAAATTGTTTCACCCATCCATCCTTTTGTGGGTTTTATTCTAGAATTCATTTTGAGCATTTTTTAAAGTTCTTTAAAAAAGGAATTTGGGAGGGTATAGACTAATGCCTGCCTTTTCTCTGCCATCTTGGCACAGTCTCCAATATTTGGAAATTTTAGTGAATTGTAACCTAAATATATGTCAGAAATGTGATTTGACTGTCAAACAACAAAACCCCAAAATGAAACTGTAAACTGTATTAATGGAAGTATCATAAGTAGAATAAGGAAAGTGGATAATCCAACATTATTTGGCATGGACAAACCATACCTGGAATTTTGTTTCTAGTCTTTGTGTGGGGTACAGAGACCCTTACCAATAAATCAGAGACTCATAAATATTAGCAGAAAGAATAGTTCATTTATTGACTTTCTCAAGAAACGGCTCCCTCAGAACACCCAAAAGATGGTGCCAACTGAAGAGAGCCAAGGTGTGTTCAGCTCAGCAGATTATATAGATCCTAACCACAATCCCTTCCTCTCTAACCCCCTTCCTCAGGGCTCATTGGTACAAGCCCTGAGGGTAAAATCTGTTGGTGGGGGCCATCTACCCCAGCAACAGAGAACAAAGATAGTTTTCACTGGTTTTTGCAAGAGTAGACAGTTTTACAAAAAAAAAAGAAAGAGGGGAGGAGGTGTTATTCCTTCCCTGCTATGTGCCTAAAAACAAGGGGGAAAGTCTGGAAAAGTATAGAATATGTTGAAAAATATTTCTCTACAAGGTCAACCTACTGCGAATGTTTCAGCAGAACAAGAAACAATTGACTCTTTCAGGAGGCTTCACCCCTGAGAGATCCTCAGAGATCATCTCTCACAACTCCTCCTCTTATCTTTTACCCTTTGAAGACTCCTCCCACCACTCCTGATATACTTCTTCCATCATCTTCCATTATCTTCTCTGCGCTCAGGCTCATTTCAACCTTGATGGTCAACTAGGGTCCGCCTCTGACTTTTTAAAGTCATCATTCCCAAAGACCCCTTCCTCCTTTCCTTCTAATGTGATCATTTTAGACAGGGCATCTTGAACAGTTCGGGTAATTAGCTGTATCAGGCAGGGGAGGCATACAGAGAGTAATATTATACCACAAATTGCAATTAACACAAATCATAGAATCTGTTTCCACCAACTTCCCCCAATCCAGGACCACCATGACATATTAAGAGGGAAAGACCAAGTCTGGATGGGCACATGGCCGATTTTCCTGATATTGTCTGCTGTATTTTTCACGCTGTGGCCGTTATTATCTCTTTGTACAACAAGTGTAGAGATTCAACTTCCCACAAACTCCACCTTCAGCCAGCAAGTAAGCTAATACTAGCCTACTTTGAGTTAATTGGTCTGCCAACAAATGAAGAGCTTTGCCAGTCTAGTTAGTTATTATTTCAGCCACAGCTTGGAGGCGGATAATCCTGTTTAGCATATAGATAGGTGTTCTATACCCCCAACCCCCATCCTGTGCCCATGTTGCTGGTCCATACTCTTTAATGATCCTTTCAGGTAGCCTCATCCATTAGCATTCCCTCTGCTAGCAACGAATGTATCTCTAGTCCTCCTTGATCTCTCTGGACCATCATACAACTTTATTCCTAAGTGATCTCCCTCTTGACCTGGTAGGAGAAAGAATTTAACTCTGTTAGACCTGTGTAACAGATCCCAATACAGTCCGCCGGGAGATGGGCGTAAGCAATAAGCCCACAAGCCTAGTAATCTCCTTAGGACGCTACTACCTAGTGCAGGATTCCTACCTTGAAATAGCTTTTGCCCAGAAGCAAGTAGAAAACAGTGCAAGTCCTCTGGACCCAGTGGTCCCCCTCTCATAAATGCTGAGTTACACCTCCACAATTGCTGCTTCTCTTTCCAAGCACAACTCTGGCTTCCCAGTCAGGTTATCTGCACTCCAGAACTCATCCAACAACATTCTTGTCCCATTCCTTTCCCACTTGCATTTCAAGCCTCTTAATTTCAGTGTTATCCTTAGTAAGATTAGCCTCCATACAATGCTACACCTCTGGCTCGACACATATTGATTTTGGTCCCTTAGTAGCAGCTCTGAATCTACAACTTTCATCTGCATGAGATTGGTACATGGTATAATATTATAGTACCATTTGTCCAAGTTACCCCAGTCACGGTCCACCTTCCCTTATTCTTAGTACGATCAAGACTACATGGCGACAGGCTCTCAAGTTGACACTCTGGCCTCCATGTAAATGTCCCTTCATAATTCCTTTCTCCAAGCCATGTCCCTTCTCCTTTTTGGTTGCCCCAGACTGATTCTGCCAAAGGCCAGTGATGTTCCTCATGTTCATCTCAAAAGCCAGTACTGAAATGTACCTCAGACCTATTGCTGAGAAGCCACTCAGGTTTCAAAGGTACTGGGACTCGGGGCCAAGATTCTAATTGTTGAGGTCCCCCACATATCCAACAACAGGTGAGGTTAAAACTACCCGCTGTTGCCTCAATTAGCCGTTCAAATTTATTCCCTCCTTCTTGCCAGGGTGCTCGGATGGGGGCAGGGGCTCCACGAGATAAGAGAGAGACACTACTAGAATCGATATTAAAGAAAGCCCCATGGTGTTACACTATTATTACAAGTAAAGTGGCTATGCAGAAGAATGGTGGAGGCACAAGCAAAAATACCCTCAACTACAAACAGCAGTAGCAAGGTTGGGATTAATAAGTTCAGTAGTATAGCATCTCAAAGGTAAGGCATAGATCAGGGTTCATGTGTCCAGCCTGTGGGTGACTCCTGCCTCAGGTGTATCGTTAGTCCCTCCAGCCCTTCAGTGCCTGCAGAGTTAACTGTCCACTCTGCTAGAGGAGTTACCGGTCCTTTGACTCGAATGTGATGAGTCCAGCCGTGCTCCTTGGCTTGATCACTGTGTCAGAAGTCAATAGGATTTGAAACAGTCTCCCCCAGGACGGAGCAAGCTTCTCCTCCTTCCAGGTCCAAATCAGTACCCAGTCATGAGGTTGGTATTAGTGAATAGGAAATCCCAGAGGTAGGGTCTGGGCAATCAACCCCTTTTTCTGTAATGAAAGTAAAGTTCTGGCCAAAGATTGAACATATTCTCTCAGAAATCTGTCCTTATTGGGAAAAGTGGGGATGTCAGCCAAAGTAGTTGGGTAGGAGTGCCCGTATAAAAGCTCATACAGGGACAGTCCAATATCCCTTTAGGGTTTAGTTCTAATCCTTAACAAAGGAAGACATTTGGTGCATGGAAGCTGAGTTTCTAAGGCTAATTTGGTCAGCTGCCTCTTAATTTCTTTATTCATCCTTTCTATCCTACCTGAGGACAGGGGATGCCAGGGAGTATAGAAGTCCCAAGATACCTCAAGAGCTATCATAATAGACTGGAGGATCTTTGAAGTAAAGTGTGTTCTCTGATCCGAATCTATCCTGTTCATCAGGCTGCATCTGGGAATGATTTGTTCTAAAATAATCATCATTACCACTGAAGCAGTGGCCTGTGCCAACGTGTAAGCTTCCACTCAAGAGGTTAGGTCATCTACTACCACAACGAGGTATTTGAGTCTTCTGACGGGGTAGTTCAGTGAAGTCCACCTGGCTGCTTTGAAATGGCCAAATACTCGGAGGTCTCCCTCCTCCGGGTGCCTGGCATAGAACGGTCTTATTCGTCCTTCAACAAATAATGTAGCCATCTACCATCTGTCAGGCCAATTATAAAACCCAGGAGACACAACTCGGGTCAAAATTGCATCACACAGGTTTTGGACATCCCGGTGACTCCCTTGATGTAGGTGTTGTAAAACCTGCCTCATACTGGCCTTATTGGTCACCTCTCTCCCATCTGGTAAGAGCCACTTCCCTTCAGCATTTTGTACAGCTCCTAAATTCTGGGCCATTTTCTTTTCATCTCCAAATGGGTTAGGTGGGCCAAGATTCAGGGGAAGGTCAAGAATTAAAACTAATATCCAATCCTCCTTTGTTCCATACTCCCCTTCACCTGTCCGCTTTGCTTCCATGTCAGCTAATTGATTCCCTTTGGCCTCAAATGAGTGCCTTGGCTGTTATCCGTTTGCATGGACCACGGCTATGTCTTCAGGCAACTGTAAATTTTCAAGAACCTGAGAGAGGAGGGTGACATGGGTCAGTTCTTTCCCCTTACTCTTTATCATACCCCTTCCCAAATTTTTCCAAGTAGATGTAGCATTCTCCTTTTTCCTCTTAAAAGTTTTAAAGCTTTGTTCAAGGCATGTAATTCACAGGTCTGGGTCAGCCAAGTTTTTTGGCAGCTTAGCTGCTTCTACCAAGGCTGTTCTATTGCCTTTCACAACAACGTACCCATTCTGTCTCAGTTCCTCTACCACCCTGGAGGAGCCATCAGTAAATTAACTGCCTCAGGGATGGGAGACTCTTGCAGATCCTCCCTGGTTTTGGGCTGAAATCTATCATTTCCATATAGTAATGACCCACCTCTGTCTGCTCCTGGTTAGGTAAGTGTGACAAGAAAGAGGCTGGAGTCAGGTTAGGGTCTTCTGCTAATACCGAGTCATCCTTCCCTAAGAGCATGGCCTCATACTTGAGAATTTGTGAGTCTGTCAACCCTCTGCCTACTCTGATTCAGGATAGGCTGGACCTGGTGAGGAACACTATCAGCCGTGGCCCCGCTCCTCCACCATGTCAACTTTTTACTTTCTTTTACCATAATTGCAGTGGCAGCAACTGCTTAAATATAAGTGGGCCACCCCAAGGCCACTGGTCTCCTTTGCCCTCCTCTTACTTGAGCTAGAACTCTGAGGGCCACACCCTTTACACTATTTATAGGCAGGGCAAGCACTGGGAGGGAGGGGGAGAGATATGACATCCAGACTGTCTTTAACTTCTGGAAATTCTCTTGTCCCTTAGAATCCCATTGGATAGGATCCAGTCTCTCTTTTAATAGATGACTATACAATGGTTTAGTCAATACTGCATATGAATCAATCCAATTTCTACAATACCCAACCAGACCTAAAAATTTTCTAAGCTCTCTTTTTGTTTGGGGCAAAGGAGTTGGTAGGATTCCTGAGATCTTATTAGGATCTAGCTTCTTCTTGCTTCCCTTACTGATTCGATGCCCCAGGTATTTGACTTCCTTTTCAATAAACTGCAATTTACTCTTAGATACTCACAAGCCCATGCTGCTGAGATAATTCAGAAGCTCAATGGTAGCATTACTGACTGTGCTTCTCCTTTCCCCTGCAATTAACATCATCTACACATTGGAGAAAGGTGGCAAAAGGTAGGATCTTAAATTTTTCCAGGATACTCTCCAAAACTTAACCTAACAGGTTTGGTGACTCGGTGTACCGTTTCGGGAGGATGCTCCACTGGAGTTGTTTTCTCCCTGTGTCTGGATCCTCCCACTCAAAAGCAAACAGATGCTTTTCTGGGTCAAGGGAACAAGCCCAAAAGGCATCTTTCAGATCCACTACACTGAGCCACTCACTATCATAAGGGACTTTTCTTAGGAGGGTATAGGGATCCAGTACCATAGGGTATGAAGGAAAAACAATCTTATTAATTTCTCTCAAATCCTGAATCAACCTATAAGAGCCATCTCCTTTCCTCATGGGTTATATCAAAGTATTAGAAGGAGAACAAGGCTCCAGTAACCCATCTTCTATCAGTCCCTGTATTACCCGTTTAAGTTCCTTCCTCCCCTCCAAGGGTGTGGGATATTGTTTGACTCAGACTACCATATTCGAGTCTTTGAGTTTTATCTTTATGGGAGTTTAATCTTTATGGGAATAATATTAACCTGCCTCTGATTGCGGGCTTGAGCCCAGGCTTTCAGTCTTATTATTATTATTCAATCTTATTCTCTTCCTCTTCTTTTAGTACCAGTATTCTCTTGGGAATAATTTTTGTCCCAGCTGGATAGATAATTTAGTTATAAGGTCTCTCCTTGGCAAATTAACTCCTGCCTCAGGAATCAACAGAAGCTTTCCCAGTACCTTAATGTTATCATATTCAAGTTCTAGGACTTAACTAATTGGTACAGGAAAGTTTCCTCCCTTTACTCTTGAGATCAGTAATGTCTCCTCCCACCCCCCAGTTTTCTTCCTTTTGGTATTGCCATTATTGAAGATCTTGTAGATCCAGTATCAATTAAAAACAATCTCTTCTCCTAATGGTCCCACCCTCATATTTATCAAGGGTTCAGGAAGGGTTTGATCTGTGAACCCCTGACACCCCTAATCTTCCATTTCCATGAGGGAGAAGACTTTCTGATCTTTACTCATTGGAGGCAGTGTCATTTTAAATGCTCCTTCTGGCCACATTCCCAACAACTAACTGCGGTCCGCAGACCAGCCCCTCTCCCCTATCCCATTCCCAGGTGGGGCCTGGGGCACCATCAGGAAGATTGTTCCCTCCCCCTTCCTTTTCCCTGAAACCCTAAACCTTGATTTCCTTGGTTCTTCTTTATTGTTCCTGCCACAGCCTGAGGTGTCTGGCATAAGTTTAGTCTGTTCTTCCTGTTGTTTCAAGGTTTGTAATATAATAAGGGAATGCCTATCCCTCTCCTTCTGTTCCTCTCCTCTTGTTACATACACTTTCTGGGCCACTCCCACAAGTTCTTGTATGGATTTATTCTTCCATCCTTCTGTCTTTTGTAGCATTTTAGTAATCACAAAATAAACCCAGAGGAGGCTTTGAGCCATAGGATTCTCCAAATTAAGGCCCAAGAATTTTCTCATACTCTCTTTTAGTTTGTCTAAGAATGCCAAAGGATCCTCCTTTCTCTCCTGATGCACTTCCTGTACCTTGTTTAAGTTCTGGCTCTTTGGCACTATGTTTCTAATTCCCTGAACAATGATCTCCCTGAGTCCTCTCATATTTCCCCTGTGAGCTGCATTATTAGGATCCTGGAGAGGAAACTTTTCCTCACCTTGGGGACCCCCATGGGCTATTGGGTGTACATCATCCCAAGCTTTCACTGCAGCCCCGCTTAATCTGCCTTTGTTTTTCCCCTGTGAGCAGAATATCTAACATCGCCATCTTCTCTCCCCAAGCTTACACATTTGGTCCTAAAAACTGATTAACCTGATCGGGGACCTCAGAGGGGTCCTCAATTTCTTCATATCCTTTTTTGAAACTCCTAATTTCTGTACTGCTTAGGGGAACATTCCCATAAGCAATACCTCCCTGGGCTAATGGGACTTCCCTCAACGGAATGCCTTAGTTCTCTCAGGGAGAGGAAAGTTTTCTTGGCCTTTGAGCAATTGCTTCAATTCCCTCCTGAGAGGCATGTAAGGAGTGTCGCTTAGCCCCACCAAATCAATCAGATCCTCTCTGTTGCTTCCTCCTGCAGGGACAGGAATGGGCAAGGGAGAGGGTATTAGGGCCTATGCCAGGGCTGGGGCCAGTGGAGGAAGGGTAAGGAAGGAGGAAGAGCAAGAAGTGGGACCCTCTGATGGGATTTCTATTTTTCCTTATCCTCATCCTTTGGTTTCTGCTGCACAACTAATTGACCCGCTGAAGACAGCCAAAGAGCTGCATAGGAGCTTTCTTCCTCATTAAAAGTCTCCTTTGAATTAACACAGAGGTTCAGTTTTTGGCAAACCCAGTCCTCAGGGGATCCATACTTTGTCCAGAAGACATTTCCTCTGAGTTGGGTGCCTGCCCAAACAAAACAGCAATACTTAATCATTTTCTTCTTATCCTTACCCCTGTAATTCAGAAGTTCATCCCAGTTAACTAAATCTAGATCTGAAGGGACTATCAGCCAGCACATTCGGGTAGCATTTCCTTGTCTCCACCCGATTTTGAATTTGATTTCCCCATCCTCTCGGATGGCCGCTTTACCAACTCAAAAGAGTCTAGGCAGGCTCATAGGGCTTCCCCTCACGAGATTTCAGTTCCCTCAGATGTCTTACAGACCTCTCCTCTTAGATTCTGGGGAACCCGGTCACTCAGAGGGTGGCCATTCCAGGTTTATGACACCTGATAGGCTCGTCCCACTTAGGTTCCAAACCCTGCTGGTCTGCTTATGTGCACAAACTTACATGACTAAAATTTTCTTTCACTTCATGTGGTTGCCCGCGGTGATCTTCTGTTACTGGTCCTGTAGAACTTTCATTCTGCTACTCTGAGATCTCCCTTTGGGTTTTTCCCTCCTCAAGGGAGAGTCCTGAACCAGCTGAAACCCAGAGGCCACCAGATAAGTCTGGTGCGGCACTTGCCCCCGAATTTAGGTTGAGGGAGTCCCCAAAAAGGGGGTACAAAAATCCCAGATAAGCCCCCAAAACTGAGGGTATAATCTATTGGGGGGAGGCAATCTGCCCCAGCAACAGAGAGAAAAGACAGTTTTACAAGTTTTTGCAACAATAAACAGTTTTACAAAAAAAAGGGGGGGGGGGTGTTATTCCTCCCCTGCTATGTGCCTAAAAACAAAGGAGGGAAGTCTGGGAAAGTATAGAATATGTTGAAAAATATTTCTCTACAGGGTCAACCTACTGCGAATGTTTTAACAGGACATGAAACAATTAACTCTTTGAGGAGGCTTCACTCCTGAGAGATCCTCAGAAATCATCTCTCATATCCTGAATACAAAAAATGGAGAAGGAAGCTTATATTTTTAGACATGGACACTCTGTGCATTGAATTTTCTTGCTTTTGCTAATTTTTTACAAGCAATTCCCCCCCCCCCCAGCCTCCATTTTGGTTTTTAATTGGAACAGAGTAGCAAGAGGGAGTCATTATTTAGTGATTTCAGCCATTTTTTTAGTTGTGTCTGATTCTTTGTGACCTCATTTGCAGTTTTCTTGGCAAAAATACTGAAGTGTTTTGCCATTTCCTTCTCCAGTTCATGTTACCGATGAGGAAACTGAGACAAATAGTGTTAGGGGACTAGCCCAGGTTCACACAGCTAGTAGGTACCTGAGGCCAGAGTAGAGTTTAGAAAGATGAGACTTCCTGACTCCACATCTGACACTAATCCTTATGCCACCAGCTGCCCTATTTAGCAATTATGATCTTTTTTTAAAATGCACAGGTGAGAACAGGAGAAATTCAGAGGGAAGCAAAGTAAATAGGACAGTTTTGAAAATAATATGTATAATTATATACATTATATGATGGAGATTCCTAGTTTTATAAAGAATCATCTTTGTGTTTGGAAATGTCCTTTTTTGTGGTTTAAGTTCTAAATAAAAAAGATTAAAATTAATAGATTGCAGGTACAGAATAAGAGATTTTCTGTCAAACATGGTAGGTATGTTGGTTTCTCTTCTTAATGATGTTTTATTACAAGGGCAGATTCAATCTGGGACAGTGGAGAATTTATTAGAATGTAAATTGAAAAAGCAAAAAAAAAAAATTTTTCGAAATAACATTTTCCGCCATTACACATACATAACTTTTAACATTTTAAATTTTGAGTTCCAAATTCTCTCCCTCTTCCCTGAGATTATAAGCAGTTTGACATAGGTTATACATGTGCAATCATTCAAATCATATTTCCATATTCATATTGTGAAAGAATACAAGACCTCCCAACCCCCCCCCCACCCGCCAAAAAGGAAAAGCAACACGAGAAAGAAATATAAAGAGAGTGAAAAATAGTATGTTTCAATCCGCATTCAGACTCCATCAGTCCTCTGGAAGTGAATAGCGTTCATCGTTAGTCCTTTGGAATTGTCTTGGATCATTGTGTTGCTGAGAATAGCTAATTCAGTTGGTCATTGTACAGTTTTGCTGTTACTGTGTACAATGTTCTGGTTCTGCTCATTTCTCTTTGTATCAATTTATGTAAGTCTTTCCAAGTTTTCTGAAATTATCCTGCACACCATTTTTATAGCTATTTCATTACAATCATATACCACATCTTGTTCAGAAATTCTCCATTTGATGGACATCCTCTCAATAAGCATAAAGCATTTTTAAAAAACAAATTGAGAAGGTTTAACCTAGAGAAAAGAAGATTTGGCAGAGAAGAGATGATTACTATCTCCATGTTGGTTATAGGTAAGACTAGATGACCACAGAGGTTCCTACCAATACAAAAATTCTGTATTGTTGTGAAATATTTAAAAGATAGTTTTGTGGAAGAAGGATTAATTTTGGCCTACTTGGTTCTGGAGAGCATCACTAGGATTTGAAGATATTGGTGTTTGAGGGAGATAGTAGAGATTTTGATAATATTTAGAAAACCTTTCAAATTTTTAGAGCTATCTAAAAATAGAGTGTAGTCACTTGGGAAGTATAGTGAGTTTGTCAGTAATGAAGTCTGGGTGACTTTCTCTAAAGGATATTTTAGTGGCGATTCCTGTATCAGGTAACATTTGGACAAGATGGTTTTCAAAGCTCCTTCTATTCCAAAAATTCTGCCCTCCTAAATTTATATAGAATGTTAATTAACACTTTCCATTTTATAACTGAGCTATATTTATTTATCTTTTCTTTGGTTCATTCTATATTTGTAATAATGTAGTCAATACATTATAACTGCTTTTTCACACATAACAGTTTAAAATCTAATTAGTTGGAAGTAGTGAGTAAATTTTAGCTGGTATTTTCTTTGTATTTTTATCATGAATGAAGTGATTGTTTTTAGTTTGGTTTGCATCTTTGTTTCAAGAAATTTTTAAAAGAAATTTTAGTTGGAGAACATCGTGTTGGCATGTATTGAGTGAAATAGAAAGAAGAGTGGTAGGTTGACCCAGAGTGCTTGATTCCAGTCCTTGTATTAAGAAGAGATCTAATTTAGCTAACTTTCACCTAATCTTAGAGGTAGAGTAGAAGCATGGATTTCAGAAAGCTTTAAGTTCCTGGTTGACGTTATGACTGAGGTCACACAAGTTAATATAACATTTTGTAGACAAGAAACAACATTGAAGAGGCAGCTAGATGGCTCAGTGGATAACCTGGAGTCCGGAAGATTTGAGTTCAAATCTGTCCTCAGACACTTAATTAGCTGTGTGACCTTGGGCAAGTCATTTAATCCCATTGGCCTCAATTTCTTCATCTGTAAAATGAGCTGGAGAAGGAAATGGCAAAACACTCCAGTATCTCTGCCAAGAAAACCCTCTGGACATTATGGTCCATAGGGTCATGAAGAGTTGGACATGACTGAGTGATAGTGAAATCATTTTAAAATCATTTGTGTTAAAGTAAAGGAGAACTTTTTGATCATAATATTGGTGAGAAATAGGATGGATTGCAAAAGACATTTGTATAATTTCTTTCCTTCTGGAATATAGTGTTGATGGTATGGGGTGGAGGTGAAGGAATGCAAAAGATCACAGTGTCCTGCATCTAGAACTCGAAGAAGGACCTTAGCAGCCATCTTGTTCAATTCCCTCATTTTACAGATGACCCAGAAAAACCATGAGATTTGCCCATGGTCCCTCAGGACATAGCAGAACTGGGACCCAAACTCGGGTCCTCTGATTCCAAATTCATTATTCTTTCCATTGAACCATTTGTCTGGAGCATCACAGACTTCAGGGAGAACCATGCTACTTCCCCTTGAGGTCTGGTCCAGAGAAATGGATTAAACATTTGTCTTTGGTGTGTGTATATATATATGTATGTGTATGTGTATGTACATATATATATATATGTGTGTGTATGTGTGTATATGTGTGTGTGTGTGTGTGTGTGTGTGTGTGTGTGTGTGTATGTGTGTATGTATATATATTGACCTTGTACTAAAGTATGGAAGTCAAGAGGAGAGTAATTGTTCAAATATATACTATTCCTTCTAAATGTCACTTTGCCAATTCTCACAGTCAGATTACTGAATAAAAGAATGTCTTTATTCTTGGCAGGTTTTTGACTTAGAAATTCTGTAGTGTTATATACAGCAAAGAAAAAGTACAAAAGTATGCTGAGGTGTTTTTTTTTTTTAAATCACTTTTGAAAACAATAGAATTATTGTTTCAGATGGTTCTATTACATAGATTAGGGTATAGGGTATAAACTTTTTGAAGGTAGGGATTATTTTTCATTTTTGTCTCTATATCCCTGGTCTCTGGAACTGTCCCTTGCACATAGTAAGCACCTAATAGATATTGACTATGTCCTATGTTTACTTTGGCATAGGAATTACTGAACCAGGTGTGTGGTGATATCCTTTCCACATGTGAGAACTACATTTCTAAAGTTGTTCTTAAAGAAGGTGGAACATTAAATATGGAAGAAGACTTGTTGGTAAGACCTATGCTTTCTTTTCTCCTTTTTTAATGGCCAATTAAAATTTTTTTTCTATTTAATATATATCTCAAACATTGTTGAAAAATCAGAGGGCTTCCCTAGCTTACTCAGTTAAAAAAATAAAACCCCAACAGTTTTTGGTTGTTATGCTATTTGATTTTTCTTACATTCTTATTTTCTAGAATAACTATGAGAAACTTGATTACAACAGGGCAAATATAATAAATTTTATATGTTGATTAAAAGCATATATGAAAATAATAAGGAAAGCAAATGATGAGTTGAGTTTACTCTTCACTTACCTTTTGAATGAGAATACCTTGTGAGGTATTTGAGTTTAAGAATACAGAATCAGTTAGTAGTTCCAAAGTAATGTCTAAAATAAAAACGAGGTTCTTTAGAATTCAGAACACATCTGACCTCCATGAGGCATGAGGATGTTTTTTCACATGATTTTCCTATACTCCCTGCTATGAAGGTTCAGGTAATTAATTGATTTATGGTCTGTGAGTCAGAAAGTATTTTATGGTAACTCTGAAGATTACTGATATTAGGACCTGACACCATCCAGTGAAGGAAATAATGAACTAATTCTTGATGCTGTTCAACATTGGTCATTATTTTTAAAGATCAGGTCATTTTTCTAATTCATCTAAAACTTAAGAAAAAACCTTCCTTATAACCCCTTTTTCCTTTGTCAGCCTAGCACTTGCAGTTTCAAGCGATTGACGACCATCATTATTTTTCAGAGAAGAATGTTAGTTCGTGAGGCATGATTATGTACATATTTTTACATTAAATATTATCAGTATCAGAAGGAATGAAAATGTTGTGTCATGATCCACAGACCTATATGGAACAGACTTGATTCTCAAAGCTTCTCCTATGACACACACTTTTTAATCCCTCCGAAAGAATCTAAAATTTCACTGTTCAAACTAGTTTTATATTTTTTAAAAAAGTAATTTTCCCATATGTCCACTTTTTCTCACTAATCTGAATATACTAGTTTATTTTTAAGTTAAATCTGTCACTAACACCTATGGCATAGTTAAGATAAATATGAAGAGGATTTTTCCTGTGTTCAACAATTGAATTTTATTATTTGGAACTTCTTACCATTGTCAAAGATTTCAACAAAAAATATGTTTAAAATTTTAAACTTCATGCCACCTTAATGAGGACTTCAGGTTTCTTTTGGTTCATTAGGAAGGGTGGTAACTTTAAAGGGTTTTTTTTTCTTTCCTAGTTTTGCTTTCAATTAGATAAGTTAGCCTACAACATTTTTAAATTCCTAACAATATGCTTCAGGGCATAAAGGAGAAAAATGTTATTAACTAACAATAGCCATAATTTGCTTGATTCTGTTTTTTGGTTTATTTTGTTCAAAGCTATTGCCACTGACTTTATCCTTGAAAAAATGATATAGCAACTATAGAGTTAATTGTTTTCTTCCCATGTTTGTTTACAAAACTGCTTCTCTCTGTAGATGAGACATATCTTTACCTTAGGAGAGGTGGCCCAGCTGTGTCCAGCCAAAGTGGGGAAACGAGTCTTCCTTCTGATTCAGTCTATTCTGGCTTCTGTTGATGAGAACCAACGTAAGGCCGCTAACTTATCTTAACTCACTGTAGTGCAGCCCTGCCCAGAGGCAGTATTAATATACAGAATATGTGTAAATCTTTGCTTTTTTTTCCCCTCCTCAGTGCCTTCATCTCAAGATAATTATAATCTTCCAGCTTCTCAACCACTGTCCCAGTTCAGAGGCTCTGTTATGCCTCCTCTGATACGAGCCCATACTGTCATTACCCTAGGTAAGAGTAGTATAAGAACAATGGCATGAAAAATTGATTCTTCTGTTTTTGCCTTTAAATAGTTTTATAGTTCCCTGAATTAAGATAATTGTGGCACTGTTACAGGGTTCTGAGTTTATATTTGCTACAGCACTTAAAGATTTTAGAAATAATATCTAGTAGCAAGCCCGAATCTTCATATATAACAGAATGCTGATAGGGCGAGATAACATGTTGCTGGCTTTCTGACCTCTATCATGTGAAACTGTTAGACTTAGAAGAATTCCTGTGTGGGTTTAAAGAGAAAGGGGTCTGGGAACATGCTAATGTATTATGATTCTGTGTGTGTGTGTGTGTGTGTGTTTTCGTGGATTCTTGATAAGGGGAACTGCAAATTACTTATCAAAAGATAGCATTTGGAAAAGGAGGTTTTAGGTATTGAGGACATTTCTCTATGAATCATGGCTGTGGTGAAGCTTTAAAAAACCTCTTAGAAATTAAAATTTTGCTTGTCTCTTAAATTTTTTTTAATGTTTGGCAGATATTCCTTATAATAGTATACACTAAGCTAAAGCTAAACTTATCAAAAACAGGGAAAATGAGCATTTGTATAGCACCTACTATGTTCCAGGCACTGTGCCACGTGCTTATTACAAATACTACTCATTTGATTCTTACAGTAACCCCGTGAGGCAGGTGCTGTTATTAGCCCCATTTTACAGGTGAGAAATGAGGCAAACAGGTACGGTGACTTGTCTCAGGTGACACAGCTAGTAACTGAGGCTGTATTGGAGCTCAGATCTTCTTAACTCCAGTGGTAGCACTCTATCCACTAGTTCCATCAGCTGTCTAAAACAGCAAAAAATTTCCAGGCCTGAAAAACTTTCAATAGCTTTCCCTCCCATCAGAAAGAATAAAAATATGAGATGAATGACATCCTTTCTCATTTGCTCAGTACCAGTTCAATTCAGTTAATATTTTTTGAGCTCCCATAGAATTTCATTATGTAGTAGATAAAACATTTATCCTGGGAGTCAGAAACTTAGGTTCTAGTCAGGGTTCCATTGAGATTATCAAGTTATTTGCACAAAAATGTAGCTATATCAAAGCAAACTTGGAGGGTAGTTGGGTATAGTAGAAAAGGTACTGAATTAAGTTTGAGGAGATGTGGTTTTAATCCCATTCCTGTGAGTAACTGGCCCTGTGACCTTAGGCACTTATCTTACACTTTCTAGTTTCTTATTACTCTGTCTGCGGAAGAAGGAATTAGTCCAGGCCAGTGGTATCAAATCAAGTAGAAATGGACTACTAAACTGTACCTAAGGATTCCTTTGGGTCTTATATTCACTTAGTTTAAAATGTAATACTACCTATATTTTATTGTCTCTATTTATTGTTTGTTTGTTTTGTTAAGTATTTCCCCAGTTACATTTTAACCTGATTTGGGCTACACTTTGCAGTCTTGTGAGCTGCATACCACCCCCAGGCTCATGTTTGACACTTCTGGACTAGATGATCTCAAAGGTCCTTTTTGCTTGGGAGAATTCTGGGAAAGGCACAAAGATAGAGGTGCACACATACGCTGAGTGGCAAGTCAGCTATCTTGTCTAGAACTCGAAAGTGTGTGAAGGAGATTGATGTGTAGTAAACCTGAAAAGGGGAGCTACAGTCAATTTCAAAGGGTTTTAGATACCAGAGGAATATTTTTTTTTTGTTACATTGGTGACAGTAGGAGGCCAGTGGAAGCTTCATGGACTGTGGAGTGACATAATCACACCTTTGCTTTAGGAAAACCAGTTTGGTAACTGTGTGAGGAATGGATTACAGGAGGTAGCAAACAATGAGGAAACCATTGTAATAGTCCAGGCAAGAAATAGTGAGGATCTGAATTAGTGTGTCAGCCATATGAGTGGAGTTAAGAGGATGGATGTGAAGGTATGATTGGTAGCACTCTGCAACTGATTGTAGGAAGTGGTAAGAGTCATTGGTGACTTTGAGGTTACAAACTAAATCATTGAAATGATGAGGCAATGTTTAAGGAAAAAGATGAGTTCTATTTGGACATGTGAGATACTTACGAGTTTACTCAGGGATGCCCAATAAGCAGTTAGCGATGGAGACCTGACACTCAGAAGCAAGACTAGGGCTGGATATGTAAATATGAGTTATCTGTATAGAGATAATAGTTGAACCCATCAGTTCCTCATTGATAACATCATCAAGAAAAAATATAGGAAAGAGAAGAGAGCCAAGGATTGAGTTCTGAGATACACTCACACGTAGAGGACAGGACATGAATAATTAATTATCCAACTGAGGCAGGTGATTGGAGACCCCAGAGAGAGGTGCTTCATAAAAATCTAGGGTAGAGAGAGTATTCGGGAGGAAGGGGCAGCCAGAAGTTTCTTGTCCTGCAGAGAGATCAAAAAGTATAAGGCTATTTGGCAATTAAGAGTTTATTTGTAATGTGGAATTTTGGAGAAAGCAGTTTCCAAGTTGGAAGTTCCATCCTCATTGAGGTTGGAAGCCAGACTAGAAAGTGAGAAGTGAGTGAATATAGACAGCTTTTTTCTAGGAGTTTGGCTGTGAAAGAGAAGAGAGATCTAGGCCAATAGCTTGAGCCCATGGTGTGAGATGAAGAGTTTTTATTGTTATTGTTAAATGGAGGAATCTTGGGTATGATTTGCATCAGGGAAGGAGCCATTAGGTAAGTAGAGATTGAAACAGTGAGGTGGAATTGTGGTGGCAGTGATTCTAGCATAATGTACTAGAGATGGGAGGGGATAAGGTCAAGGGCACAGTTAGAGGGGTCAGCTGTGGATAGGAGAAATGCTACTCCTTCATCACAGATTGGAATAAAAGGCTGGGGATGGTGGTAGGGAGAGAGAAAATGGAGGATGATTAGGGAGCTTTTAGATATAGAACATGAAAGAAAAGTTTATGGAGATTGACTTCTACTTTTTCAGTAAAGTATAAGGTGAAATCTTCTGAGGGAAGCTTCAGAAGATAAGGGGACTGTCACAACCACACTGGGGAGCCCAGTAGGGTGGAATACAAGATTTGCCTTGCTGCTGGTAGGGCCCAGTTGAAATTAGATTAAAAGTCATAGTGGATTTACTCTAGCAGCATGTGAATAAGAATGGAGAAGACAGGTGGCCATATAATACATTGCTAAAGGTATTTTATCCCAGAGCTGAAGCTTATGTTTCATTGGATTGAGAGCTTACTTATTTAAACATCAAAATTAATTTTGGAAAAATGGATTGTTCATCAAAGATATGCTTAGTATTCAATGCAATAATGCACTTTCCTTTTGGAAAATTAATGATTGCATGTCAAAATCTTGTGAATTCAAAAAGAATACAGATGGTGCTGGATGAGGATGAAGATGGGGGCACAGTTAGAAATGGAGTTTGTCAAGGAAGAAGAAGCAGATGAAGAAGAATGTAATTAGAGTATAGAGGAAATAAATAGCAATCACCAAGAATATTTTAGTCCTTGCATTTCTGATTCAATAGTCCAAGTTCAGTGACTCATCTGTTAAGTTTTGTGGTTCCTCTCAGGTGTTACCTATAAGACTAACACAGCCTAATAGAGAAAGGAAGAGTGTTTCATTAGGCTTTGGCTTTCCATGGAATGCTTCTGGTAAAATCTCTAGAGTTTACTTTCTTTTAAGATATTTTGCCTTGTCCTGTTTTTAGGGTTATGCAATTTTACTTTAGCTTCTTGTTTTATTGGCTTCATCTTGGCATTTGTATTGACTGGTAATAAATGAAAACTTAAGAGAAGATATGCCTCCGGTGATTTAGGCATAAAATAGAATGTCACTAATGATTAATTCTCTCCAATTACAGGCAAATTATGTTTACAGCATGAAGATCTTGCAAAGAAGTGCATCGCTGCCCTGGTGCGTGAGCTGGAGGTGTGTGAGGACGTGGCCGTCCGCAACAATGTGATTATTGTTCTGTCCGATCTATGTATTCGCTACACGGTCATGGTGGACAGATATGTTCCCAACATCTCCGTGTGTCTGAAAGACTCAGATCCTTTCATTCGAAAGCAGACTCTTATTTTGCTGACCAACCTCTTGCAGGTATGTAGAGTTTATGCAGTTAAAGCCACAAATAACTTCTGTGTGCGAGACGCAGTATTAGACAACAAATACACTACACAACAGTGAGAAACTGGTGTCTACCCTCAAGGAGCTGAGAATTTTAATAAAGAGTTACGAAATGCATAGGAATAAAAATGCAAGATTGAATTCAATAAAGGCCAGGGAAAGTTCCAGACAAAGTGCTACTATCCTTTTTTTCCTCAAGGAAGAGATCCCTCACCTGGGAATGTGTGGAAATGTGAAGGTTGCAATAGGCAGAGATACAGAGCGAGTGCCTTCTAGTCATGAAAGGTGGCATCTACACAGGCTAGCAAGGGGCAGAATATAGGGCATTTTATGTCCTCAAAAAGGAGCAAATCACCTGAGAGCAGGGACTGCTTCAGTTTTGTCTTGGTATCTCCACTGGTTAGAATAGTACCTGTCACAAAGCAGGCACTTAATACTTGCCATGTCATAGAAGCCAAGAAGTGGTCAATTTTAAAACGCTGTAGAAAGCTCAAAAAGTCTTAAGTCTTATGAAAAGGTACTGGAATTTAGCTATTTGGCATCTTCAACTACCTTTCAGACATCGGTAGACATCTTAAACTCAAAACGATCAAAACTGAACTCATTTTCTTTCCACTTCAACACCCCACCTTCATCACTCCCTGCTTACTGTGAAGGTCACCACAATCTGCCAGGCTAGTAACTTAGATGTCATCTTCATTTCCTCACTAACTCTCACCCCTTCTTATCCATTCTCTTGCCAGGGCCTTCAGTTTAGCCTTTCATCATCTTTCAAATACTCCCCCTTCTCTCTTTTACTGCTACCACACTGGTGCAAGGCCTCTCTTACCTCACATTTGGACTATTGCAATGACCCGCTGATGAGTTTGTCTGCCACAAGTCAAAGTGCAGGTCTGACCATGGGTTTCACACCTCTGTGAACCCCAGCGCCTCTTACTTCCAGGACCAAATAAAAAATCCTGTTTTGCATTCAGAGTTCTTCATAACTTGGCAGTACCTCTCCCTCTTGCCCCCTTTCCAGTCTTCTCATACGTTACTCTTCCCCTTGTCCTCTTCAGTCCAGAGACACTGGTCTCCTGTGTCGCTGTTTCACAAACAAGATAATCTGAGCCTTGGTTTCAGGAATTTCCACCAGCTATCCCTGGTGCCAGGAAGGCTCTCCTTCCTCACTTCTGCCTGCAGCCTTCCCTGGCTTCCTTCAGGTTCCAGCTAAAATTCCATCTTCAACAGAAAGCCTCTCCCAGCTCTTCTTAATTCTAGTACCTTCCTTCTGTTAATTATTCCTTATTTATCTATATGTTGTTTTTTTGCACATGTTTGTTTTGTGTTTCCCCCATTAGATTGTAGCTCCTTGGGGGTAAAGATTGTCACTTGCCTCTTTTTTGTAACCCCCACACCTAGCACAGTGCCTGCACATAACAGATACTCAATAAATTCTGATTAATTGATTGTCTATTTGGGGATTTGGTGACTTTGGAGTAAGCAGTTGCAGGAGAATAGTGAAGTGGAAGGAGACCAAAAGTGGGCAGTGAGTGGCTGATGAAACAGAACCAGCTAGTACAGACTCCTTTAAAAGGAATTTTGCTGTGAGAGGCAGAAGAGATAAGATTGAGGGATGAGAGAGTTAGGGAAAGGGGTACTTTTTCCTTTTCATTACATTCATTTGTTGTGGACTAGAGGGAATGATTCTCTTCCATCTCCCAGCCCCATATTAAACCCTTCCCTTTGTAATAAAAATAATTAAGCAAAAAACACCAGGTACAGGGACCCCATCCAATAATATATATTCTATTAAGGCCTACTAGTCTCCTTCTTTTCTGTCATGAAGCGTGAGGCATGTTTCATTATCTATTCCCCTGGACCTTTCTGTTGTTCAAAAGGGGTCAGGGTAGGAGCCAAGGTGGCAGAATGGAGGGAGCATTCAAGCCAAACTTTCCCAAACATTCCTCCCTAAACAAATTTTTTCTTTTTTTTTTTTCATCTTTTTAAAAATTTTAAACACTAAAACTTAAAGGAACAATAAGAAAAAAACATAAACTTCAATATTAGAACTTATATACAAAATAAGAAAAGAAAAAAAAGTCACATGCACAACAGAACATAGAGGATTCAAAATACATAGCGATAAATTTCCATTCAAGAAAGCCTATGTAATAAATGCTACACTTTGTTTTGAGAGCTGTTGTCTTTGCTTTTTTGTAAGTTTTCTTTTATTCTCTGCTGTGCACTTTTTACTTTGTTCTTTTTTCTCCCTTCCCCCCACCTCAGAAAGCTGCAAGAGAGAGACATTTACACATACATATACATACATATATAAACATACCCTTTCCCTAGCAAATTCTACTCCTGATCTTTGTTTTTGTGTTTATGCATATCTTTTATTTCCTACCTCTCCAGATTCCTTTATTTTACTTCTACCTGCTGCCTTGTCCTCCTGTTACTTAACCTCCCCCCCAGGATCCTTCCCTTATTCTCTCATTCCCATAAATCTAAACACCCTTCTCTACCTCCCTTTGACCTATTCCCTCACCCTCTCCTCTAGAGATCCCTTCCTTATTCTTTCCACCCTTCCTATCTCCTTAGCGTTTTATTTCTTTCTGAATTTAGAAGACTTTTATACTCTCCTAGATATATGTATTATTCCCTCTTGAAGTCATTCCCAATGAAAGTAGGTTTCCAGAACTACCAGCCCTCCTCCCCCATCTAATTCCTCTGTTTTGGTTCTTTCTCTCACACCTCATTTGTATAAGATAATTACTCTTTTTAGCTTTTCCTAAATGACTTTACTTCTTAAAGTCATTTCATACTCAGATCTACCCCAGTCTTTCTTAGAAACTACTCAATTACCAATAACAGTCTTAGACATACATTTTAAACAGCTTTTAAAGTAACGTGTCAAATCTAATTCTATAGTGGCTTAGCCAACAAAAGGTAAGGGTGAGACATTTTTCTACCCCAGGACAGCTTAGGATATCAGCAGGAGGCATCTGTGCTACTGAGAGGTTGGGGGTGGGGGACATTGGCCCACATGGCAGCAGGCCCAGCTATCGGCCTTGGAGGCTTGCAGCGGTGGCAACACACAAGTCTTGGGAGCTCTCCCAGAGATGGTGAGGGAATCAGACAACTGGTCGGAAAAAGGTTATGTGAGATTGCTGTGCCTAGCACTGGGTGTGGAACCAAGTGTCTGGCAACTGCACTGCCCACTGCCCATTGCCCATTGCCCAGTTCATGGTTGCAGTTCCAGGGTGAAGAGAGTTAGCATTTGTGGTTGCAAAGGAACAGGACACCTGTCTGGGTAAGGACCGGAATCCAGACCAGGAGAGCAGTGACCATACCATACCTTTCCTCAGATCACACCACCTTGGAAGTGTTGAAAACTTAGTGAAACTCCCCCTACCCAAACTGTGAAAAGAAAGCCTGAAGCTTGAGACAGTGCTCTATGCACTTCCCCCTCAACCCCTCCAGAACTGAGCATAAAGTCAAGAAGCAGGCTGGGAAAATGACCTTCACTATAGCATGTTTGACAAGTGGACATCTAGCTTCTACTTAAAGTCCTCCAAGGTTCACCACCTCTCAAGACAGCTCATCCCACTTTGGGAGCGATCTAATGGTGAGGAAGTGTTTCCTGATAATCAGCTTATATTTGCCACTTTGCAATTTCCACCTATTACTCCACCCTTATTGTGTCCTCTTGTACCATACAGAACAAGTCTAATCCATCTTCTTCATATCAATTCTTGAAATATCTGAGCACAGTAATCATGCTCCCCTTGAGTTTTCTTTTCACTACTGTAAATATGCCCAGGTTCTTCAGTTGTCCTCATGTGTCAAACTCAAGGTCTTTCATCATCCTAATTGCTTTCTTTTGCACACTTTCCAATTTATTACTGTCTTAATTAAGCAAAGTGCTAAAGATGAGGTCTGAGGAAGAGGACAGAATAAAGAGGGACATCACCTCCCCTTTTCTGGAAACTGCCCTTCTTAGTGCAACCCTATATCACGTTGACTTCTTTGGCTGCCGTATCAAAATGCTGACATATTGACATGTCAGTTCATGGAGAGCCCTGTACAGTTACTGTCTGGCTGTGCCTCTTCCATCTTGTGAAGTTGATGTTTTTTGTACCCACGTGCAAGACTTCATATTTTTTCCTGTTGAATTTCATCTTATTATATATATATATATATATACATATATATATATATATATATATATTATATATAGATTCAACCCAGTGCTTCAGCTTATCCAGATCCTTTTGGATCCTGATTCTGTCACCTAGTGTGTTAGCCATGGCTCTCAGCTTTGTGTACTCTGCTAATTTGATGGGCTTATCATTGTTTGAAAGAAGAGGGGAGATAAAGAGAGATGAATTGTTGCCCATAGACATAGGAGGTGAGATCAGCTGAGACTGAAGTTGGTGGATGGAGATTTGGAGACTTCAGAAGAGGAGAGGATTTTAAATGTCTGCTGTGTTGAGAACCTGGTTAATTAGATAATATGAATTTGTAGTCGGCTCAGACAACATAGTTTCTTAATTTGCTTGGGAGCAGAGAAGGAAGATGATAGGAATTTTCCTAAACCACAGGCCTGAGCCTATCACACCCCTACTCAGCTAACTCCAGTGGCTTCCTATTACCGTGGTCAAATATAGACTGCTAGAAACAACCTGGCTTCACAACCTAGCTTCAGCCGACCTTGCTAGACTTGTTACGCACACACACGCCATACATACATATATATATATGTACGTATACATACATATGCACATATACATTCACATGTGTGTATGTATATAAATATTCTGGCTTTCCTTTCACACACTCAGCCCAACTAGTGGTCTCTTTGTTCTGTACGTGCATTATTTCATCTCTTGTCTGTGCCTTTGCAGGAGCTATCCTCCATACCTAGAATGAGCTCTTTCCTCACCTCTGCCTCTAGTTTCCTTCAAAGCTCAGTTCAGGTGCTAACTGTTATGTTAGGCCTTTTTGTGATTCCCTCTAGGTGCTTGCAATTTCTCCCCTCACCACAATTACTTTGTGTTTATATTCTGTGTCTGTGTATACCTATATGTTCTTTATATACAAAATATAGTCATACGTATGTGTTAGTGTTTCCTGATACAATAGAAGCTCCTTGTCGGCAGGGAATTTGTCCTTTTTGTGTTTGTATTCCAAGTATTTGGCTCATAGTAGGTGCCTAATAAATGCCTGTTAATTGATTATGTCAGCAGGCAATCACTGCGTCACAAAACTTACATGAAAACTAGGTTTTATTACAAAAGAAATGAACATGCATGTGGAACCCAAAGAGTTTTAGATCCATGCAGAAATTTACAGATTCCTAACAATAGGACAAAGGAAGGAAAAAAAAATCTCCATGTAACTGGAGGGACCTGGGAGGGGAAAGGTACAATAAAGGTGGGAGAAGAATGAAACCCCTCCAGAAGGGGAAAAGCCAGGTGATGGCAAAACCCACGTTTTTTTCCCTTGAGAACTGCTAGGCCATGAAGATATGATGGCCTGCTTATCTACAAGGGTCCCATCTGCACAAGTAGTTTCTTAGCCTAGCACAGACTAACTGGCACTTGTCTTGACTCCCAAGGACACACAGGGAGTCCAGCTTAGGATGCAGACAGCATGTTATGTCAGCTCAGAGGAGTCTTTGTCCTTGATACATTCAGGACCTACTTCATACAAGTGTTTCTTGTAAACAAGTAATCAAGTGTTTCTGGAAAATATGGCAACTCAAAAAGACAAGTTCAGAGGACCCCTTAACATTCCTCAACAGTTGATAATCTAGGATTAAGAATTAGCAGGGTGAGATTAGTGGAAGAACAAATCAGGGGCGGGGGTGGTTTAAGGGGTTTCAAACTAGAGGACTGCCTTATTGAAATGGTCAAGACTGAATGCTGGGAAATGAAACCAGAACCAGGTGGATGGATTAGGAGAACAAAGAGGGATTAAAGGCCCAGAGGTCAAAATGGTGATGAAAAGAGACAGTGGGAGGACAGGAAATCATAATGAGGAAGTGAAACTTTAGAGCTTCAAATGATAGAGGTGGAACTTCTTTGAGCAGCGGTAGCCATAATAGTAACAACAGCAGTACTAATAACTAGTATTTGTAGAATACTAGTTTGCAAGACACTTAGCTCATTTAGTCAGTGAGGTGCTGAAAAGAGAATAGAAGCCCCTTATTAGTTATGGTGTAGTCAGCTGGATGGGGCCGTAGATAGAGCGCCGACACTTAGGCGTTTGGTGACCCTGGGGTGAGTCAGCTGTGGAATGAGAGTTAACAACAGCACCTCTATCCCAGGGTTGTTCTGAGGGTCAAGTGAGGTCAAGTTGTAGAGCACTTAACACAGTGCCTGGCCCGGAGTCAGCACTAAAGTTTAGATAGTATTCCTGTTTATATCTGACTCTTGGTGACCAGGCTGTGGGGGGGGTTGGCAAAGATACTGGAATGGTTTACCATTTTATTTTCCAGTGAATTAAGGTATACCGAGGTTAAATGCATTGCCTAGGGTCACATCGCTAGTAATGTCTGAGGTCCCATTTGAACTCAGATCTTCCTGACTGCAGGCTATCAACTGAGCCATCTAGTGGCCTCCTCCTACTATTATTGGTAGCTATTAGTATTTAGATAGACTTGGCTGAGGTCTTTTCTTTCTCTGAGATTCTGTTTCTTAGATTGTCTTTAAGGAGGAAGTTAATAAACTCAGATGCCAGGGTTTTCAAAGGGTCTTCATTATGAATACTGTCAACAGGAATGATAATGGGCTTGGGGTGGAGAAGAAAACTGTCAGATGAAAACTGAAGTCGTTGAGGGCTTTGGGAGAAAGTGTCCCAGTGGTTAGGAATTGGGAGAGCTAGATAAGGTTAAGCAGGGAACTCTTCACAAGTGCTTTCAGCTAGAGTTTAGCAAAATGTCCTGCTTTGTACTTGACTTCAGAAAACAGACTCACTTCTAGTTCAGACGACAGCTTTTGTGTATTTTTGTTTATCTATTCTTTATCTTAAGCTTTGGGCTCAGATATATTAGGGTTATTTGCTATTTGATTATTTTTACATAGAAAAAACATCTAGACCACTCTGGTGGGAGCAAGAGTTGCTAACTTTTAAAAGTAGGAGCTTAATTTAGTTATGTATTCTTCCAGTATACTGGGATTTATAGTTGCTTATATGCTACCCCTTTTCCTGAAAGGTGGTAGAATTTAGTACTGAAAGTAACCTTAGTAGTCACCTGGTTCCCACCCAGCCTGATTAAAGCTAGGAAAACAGCCCCATTGTAATGAAGTAGTTTGTGCAAGGTTACC
>CM053771.1:150000273-150029782 GCA_028658325.1 Potorous gilbertii | reverse complement strand
AACCTCCAGTACTAAATCTTTTCTATATTGTTGACCTCCAGTCAATGGACACCTCAGTTCTCTCTTTTGTACTAGCTACACTCTCCTACTTTCCCTGTCTTGGTGAACCGGTTCAGCTCTACACTGTTTTCTTCTCTTGAGTCCCTGGCCTCTTTATATTACCATTTGTACCCTGCCAAACCTTAGCCTTGGATCACTCCTACTATCTGCTGCTTTTGCTCATATGTATGTGTTGCTGAATAGAAGTGAAGAAAATAATGCAACTCTTTTGAGTGGGCTCAGTATAAATTTATATTATATAGCCTCAACTGGGCCCTAACTGCTCCTAGGCAGTCCTTTTAAACCTCTCTAATTAATTTACTGGGCAGCTAAGGCAGCTCAGTGGATAAAGTACCAAGTCTGGAGTCAGGAATACTTTTCCTATGTTCATATCTGGCCTGTGACACTTCTTAGCTGTGACCCTCAGCAAGTCACTTAACTCTGTTTGCCTCAGTTCCTCATCTGTAAAATGAGCTGGAGAGGGAATGGCAAAGCACTCCAGTGTCTTTGCTAGGAAAACCCCAAATGGAATCACAAAGAATTGAACATGATTGAAATGAATGAACAACAGAAAATTAACTCTGTCCCACTCACCACAGCAGCTCCTCCAAATGTTTTTATAAAGCCTCCTATGACTCCCCTTCCCCCTTCCCTCAGAACTGAAAACCTCGCATCTTGTTTTATTGAAAAAATTGATGCCTTTCACTGAGAGCTTCTTCTCCCTTTCTCCTTATCTCACATCAGCCAGATGCCTTCTCTCCTATCTCCTCTTTCACTTCATTTCAGACGAAGAGGTGGCCTTTCTCCTCACCAGGGCCACTCCCTCTTCATGCATAAGTGATCCCCTTTCTTCCTGTCTTCCCCTGCAGATTGCCCCCTTCTGGTATCTCCACTCTCGTTTGTCTTAAATCTCTCCCTTTCTGCTGGTTCCTTCCCTACTGCCTACAAACATGCCCATATCTTCTACATTTTTAGAAAGCCCTCACTTGATCCATCCATCCAAACTAGCTCTTGTCCCATATCTCTCTAACCATTTTTGGCCAAACTTGAGAAGGATGTCTGCAGGGTACCTTGGCATTCTTTTCTTAAATCTGTGATCTGTCTTCTGACCTCATTGTTCAACTGAAAAGACTCTCTCCAGAATTGCCAGTGATTTTATGATTGCCAAATCCAGTGGTCTTTTCTCAGTCTTCTTGACCTACCTGCAGCCTTTAACATTGTCAGTCATCCTCTTGTTCTTGATACTCCGCTCTTTCAAGGTTTTCAAGATACTCCTTTCTCCTGGTTTTTCTCCTATCAATCCTACTGCTTCTGTTCAGTCGTCTTTGCTAGATTTTCATCCAGGTCATTCCTGCTAAACCTGAATGCTTCATAGTTTATCCAGGACTCTCTTCTCTTTTCTCTCTTAACTCTTAGTTATCCTTAGTGATCTCATTAGCCCCCATGGATTGATTCAGTTATCATCTCTATCTTGATTCTCAAATCTCCATATAACCTGATCTCTCTGCTAACCTCCGGCCTTAAATCTCCAGCTGCCTATTAGACATCTCATACTAGATATCCTATAAATATCTTAAACTCAACATGCCCCAAACTGAGCCCATTATTTTTACCCCTAAACCCTTTCCCCTTCTGAACTTCCCTGTTGTTACCATAATTCTCCTAGTCCCCCAGCCTCAAAACTTAGGTGTCGTCTTCAACTCTTTGCTCTTTCTCATTGTTCATATACAGTTTGTTGCCAAAGGCTGTCAATTATATGTTTATAACATCTCTTGGTTATGCCCTCTTCACCTTTCTGATAACTGCCATTACCCTATTGTGATGATCCTTCATCTGATGGCTGCTGAACTGTTGCAATGACCTTTTGGTGGGTATGTCTGCCTCCAGTCTCCTCCCACTCCAATCCATCCTCCATCAGCCATCAAAGTGATTTTCCTAAAGTTCAGGTCTGACCATGTCACTTCCCTACTCAGTAAACTCTAGTAGCTCTCTGTTGCATCCAGGATCAATTACAAAGACCTGTAGTTAGCTTTCAAAACCCTTTAGAAACTAGGGCTCCCTTTCCTGCCACTTATACAATCTTCTTATACCCTGTTACCCCTCCATGTACTGTTTGATCCAGTGACAGTGGCTTCCTTCCTGTTCCATGAACAAGACACTTCATCTCCAGGCATTTCTCTGGCTGTTCAGTATGCTTGGAATGCTCTCCCTCCTCATCTGTGGCTCCAGGCTTCTTTGGCTTCCTTTAAATCCTAGGTAAAATCACCTTCTGCAAGAAGCATTTCCCAACCCCTCTTAATTCTAGTACCTTGCCTCTGTTAATTATTTTGTATTTATCTTTTATATAGCTTGTTTTGTACATAGTTGTTTGTATGTTGTTTCCCCTTTTATTTTTTGTTTTTCTTTGTATGATCAGTCTTTAGCTCAGTACCTGGCATATAGGCACTTAATAAATATTTATGACTAATTTTTTGTGAATTTTCCTTTTTTGGACTGGGAGGTAGACCATGTTAGTTATGTAAGACTCTACCATTAAGTAAATTACCCCTCTAATACAGGGACCAGGTCTTTGTGCTCTCAGCGTAATATCTAACATCCTCCCAAGCATAATTAGAGGTACTTAATAATATTTTCTAATAATGAACAGAGGGGTAAAAATGTTTTGTTTTGTTTTTTGCCACAAATACAAATTCTCTAACTTTTCTTAATTCTGGACAGGTCATTTGCACGTAAAAGAATATTGGTACCTAAAACATGCTGTGAATCTGAGATAGAAGAGAAGGATTATGATACAGAAAGGAATTTGGAGAAGTAGGGAAAAGTAAAAAAAAAAAAAAAAACCATCCAGGAAGAATAGCTTTTCCTCCCTTCTCCCTGTCCTGTTTCCCTTGCTAACAAATAATCCATCTCCAAGTTCAGCCTCCTGTATTCTGAGATTCTATTCAAAATCTAGTTTGCTTATAAAACTATGTTTTTCTTATCTCCTAAAAGAGCAGTCAGACTCTAGAAGTCAATATGTTCTCCTTTCCATAACCTAAGAAAAACAGATTTTTTTTTTAATTTGCCTTAAATATACTTAAGGTAGGAGGCAGCTAGACGAGACAGATCAGTGGATAGAGCACTGGGTCTGGAGTCATAAAGGCCTGAGCTCAAATCTGGCCTCACCTACTGAACTGTGTCCTGGACAAGTCATTTAACCTTTTTTTCCCTTAATCTACTGGAGAAGCAAATGGCAAATCACTCCAATATCTTTGCCAAGGAAACCCTATGGATAGTATGGTCCACGGAGTTACCAAGAGTTGAACACGACTGAACAATTATATTCAAAGTTTTCCATAAAGCTCATGAAGATTTCACAGCAAGGTAACAGGCAGCAGCGGCAAACGGATAAATTTGTTTTGAAACCAGATTGATTTCATTAGGCTCTGGGAATGTATAAGTTTGCATGGTAGCTGTAACTGATCTCATGTCAAACTGACCTTTAGCAATGTATTCTTACTATGAAATGTTAAGCTAGTTTCTCTTGATTCCACCAGGTGGTATCATTGCAGCACCATACTAACAGTTGTTCATAAAGGAATAACTTGCCAGTTTCCAGAAGGGACTTAGCAGATCTCTGCTTTAGTCTGGCATATAGAATTTACCCTAGGAGAAAATCTAAACTAGGTTAGATTTTTCTACCTCTTCCTAAATATGAAAATGATAAGAGAGCTCTTTCTGGCATTCTAATACTGTTAAAAAATGAGCTTTATGTCTTATGTAGAATGGTACTCCTTGCTTAGGTTTAGCTACTTCTGTAGGATAAAATATCTCTGAATCTTCCAGGGTCTGCAGATAAGTGGAGTTCCTATTTCTTTTTTTGTCCATATTCATTGCTCTGTTAAGTTATTGAGTTTTCTTATAAGATTCTGTATTAATAATCTAGTCATCTGCAAAACAAAAAGATTATTTTGAAAAATTTCATCTGAAAAAGACAGTACTTTAATCAATACCTCCCTTTCCTTAGTTTGCCAAAGTATCACCTTTTGAAAGTTTAGTCCAAGTTGGAATTTGAGCCTTTAAAAAACCAACCCTGTATAATATCAAGAGATCAAAGCTGGATGGCACACACCACCTGTAGCTCCTAGAAACTCATATTGAGGTGCTTAACTGACTTAGCTTTTGTTTTAGATCTGAATTTTCTATATGAAGCCAGCCTTTTAACAATTAATGTGAGTTTTATTTATTTTGATGACTCTTTAAATGAACTGCTCACTGAGAGATAGATTTGCAGGTTGTATGAAAGCCTCCTAATAGCTACTTATTCTCTTGAATTTGTATATGAGTAGATTAACATTTGACTTTCCAAGCGTAGCCCGAATAAGGACTCTTCTTATTGAAATAGTATAGATGATTCTGAGAACCAATAGTGGTTGATATAAGTTACTTTAAATTTCAAGAGTGGATTTCCTGTTCTTCCATATTTAACCCACGATACTACCTAGCCACTGTTATATAGGGAAAAAGCAAATATTATTATAACATGATGAACTAGACTATAATAAAACATTATAGTTCAGTGAACCGTATGTGAGGAATTTTTGATGAAACCTTGTCAAGACCTAAGACTTTTTCCATCTCTACTTTATCAGTCATCTTTAACTACTTGACAAGGGAGATCTCTCTTTAGGAATTCAATTCTTCTCTGCCAAAATGTCACTATTTCTTTTGAGAGTTCCCAAGCTCACAATATTAGTATTATCCTTAATTCTTCACTATCCCTCACACCATATATCCAGACAGTAATCTGCCTAATCTTGTTCTACCTTGTTTTCTCTACTCATATAGCCATCACCCCAGTGTAATGTCACCTGGACTCTTGCAGTAACCTTCTGATTGGCCATCAAGACTCAGATCTCTCCCTCTGTAAATCCATTCTCTACATAGATGCCAGTTATATTTTAAAAAATAATAAAAAAAGCATCTACTGTGTGCCAAACACTATGCTATCACTGCTTTACAAATACTGTCTCTTTTGATAAAGCACAGATCTGATTGTCCCTTTCTTGCTTAATAAATTTCTCCCTTTTGCCTCTAGGATCAAATGTTATTTAAAGCCCTTGGCCACTTGACCCTAATCTACCTTTTCAAATAATATATTACTTTCTTTCACTTATTCAAACTGGCATCCTTATTGTTGTCACACACAATACTCCCATCTTCTCACTCCCTGCCTTTGTACTGACTATCCCACATGCTTGGAGTGCATTCCCCATCTTAATTCCACTTCTCAGAGTCCTTTCCTTCAAAACTGTGTTTAAGCAATACCTTCTACATGAAGCCTTTCCTATTCCCTCAACCCCCAGCCCCCATTGCCCTCCCCTCAAGAAAATACCTTGTATTTATTTTGTATACATTTATTTATGTACATGTTGTCTCCTAACAGAATGTAAATCCTGTCAGGACAGAGGCTATTTAATTTCTATCTTTGTATTCCCAGCTCCTAGCACAATGAATGACACCTCGTAGGCATTTCATAAATGTTTGTCAATTGACTGCCACACAGATCTGGCTAAGGACAGCATATTTTATCTGGGATCTATTGACTAGCTATCATTGCATCAAATGACTCTTTCATATTGACTTTAATTGTATTTTTTTCCCATGAATTTCTCTTCATTTCAATAGGATTACATTCTTGTCCTCCCAAGCTCCTCAGTTATTTCCTATTTGTTAGGTGAATACTTAGCTTTTGGTTACGGATATAGATTACCTGCTCCATATTTTTTTATCTGTTCAGTCTTCCAGTATGTTTATGAACCACCTTTCCACACTACTACTGATTATGTATACAAAGAATGTAAATTGATTTTAATATTAACCTAAAGAAAGACATTAGGAAGTTAAATTTCCAGAAAAATTCCAATGCATTCCAAAGCCATAGTAATTTTTTCTTGAATTTACCATGCCTTTCCTCCCCCTCCATTAAATTAACATTGACAGTTGAGAATATAAACCATTTGAATTCTATGTGGAAATTCTATTTACACCTTTGAAGTGAAAGTTATGCATTAATTCAGATTAGGGAGATGGACTAATGCCAATGTCCTAATTGTATGAAAGTGAGATTTTCTGCTTTGACATACGTTGGTAGGTGAAAGAGGCTCCCAGGAGACTGTTTTTATGTCGGGACTTAGGCATAGCAACCATCCCTACAAAGCCAGTGCCCCCATCAAAAAAGACACTGTGTTCTGTGAGCAAAGCAGAATTGTAGTAGCTCTAAAGAAAGAAGAGATGTGCACATTTAGAGACATCTCTGTTCAAATGTGCATATGGACGCTTTGTGCCTGACCTATGGCAGAACCTTCTAAGCTTGTACTGGTCTGATTACCCACAGTCAAACACACTATATGTTGACCCTGACATATTCAAAGGACAACAGTAAATCCAGTAGTTAAGGACAAGGTACCTTTCTAGAGCAGAGGTGTTAAGCTCAAATAGAAATAGGGACCCCTGGTCTGTACATAAGGGTTCCTGCAGACTACATATTGACTTAGTTTTAAAATATAATGTTATCTATGTTTTATTATAATTTTATTTATTTTGTTCAATATTTCCTAGTTACCTTCAGGTCTAGTTGGGGTCACACTTGGGAGTGTTGTGGCCTGTGGGCTATGTACTTGATATTTTGTTCTAGAGAGTGTAGAGTCTTAAAGGAAGGTTATCCAGAATGTTAGGAACATGCTTGACACTAACAGGTATCAAGAAAAATTTATTACAGCAGAGTTCAGAGGAATTGAACACCTTTGGCCAAAAGCAAGCTCAAACTTCCCCAGCCCCCATTCCCCACTTAGGAAGGAAGAACACTGAATACAGAAGCAAGATGAGCTATATACCATTAGTTCAAGACAGATCCTCTCACCAGGAGACAGATTCGTCTGTTCTCCATTAGGTCACCATCTTCTCTACATGCCCATTACCTAACCACCCTTGGTGTGATTCCCCCTCCCAAATATGCTTTAATATAGGACCCATGATCAGAAAATGGAGGGATAAGTTTATGCAGGGTATGTCTGCTTGTATACATTAGGTTCATTAAGCAGCTGCAATGAAGAAAAGCTTTCTCCAGGTTATTTCCCATCATATTCTCTGATTCAGGCCAGTTTCAGACCTGGATCTTCTTATAAAAAATTTTGTGGTTTTTTTGAAGGCCACTATCTGTCTTCTGCTTGGTTGAGTCCAATTACAGTCAGTTTTCTTATTATCTGACTTATTTTCAATGACTTCATCAAGTAATAACTTCTATAGAAACTTAACTTTTTGCTATCTCTCACAAGAATATCAGCTAATCATATCTAAAAGCAGAGTGGGACATGAGATGTAGATATGGACTCTAAAATGTTCGTGTACAGATAACACTACTGTTATTGCCACTTTAAGGCTTTGTAATTGAAATTGAGGGAGATTATCCTACTCCAGTTTGACCTTACCACCAGCAAGGAGAGATTAAGGAGGAGAGGATTATAACTACCATCACTCTCCTTGTATTTTTAATTAATTAATTTTAAGCATTCTTTGTTTTTAAATTGTGAGTTCCAAATTCTGTCCCTCTCTTACCCCATTTTTTTCCTTTTTTGTGAGGAGGCCCAGTATATGCAGTGCTTCTCTGAGGTACCTACTGGACCCAATTCAGTTTGGTTGTGATTACAGTGTTGGAAAAAGAATATTAAGAATGAAGAACTAATATAGCTAATCTGTAATCTTTCAAAGGTTCCTGCAATGGGTTTTATTTATTTTCTTGATTCACATTGTTATGAACATTAAGCTCAAAACAGAGGGGGAAATGGCCCAGGTTTTCTGACTCAAGTCATCATTATAACTTTAACAGCTGTAATGACAAGTAGCTTCTGCTTATTGAAGTAGGGTTTTTCTGGTTTGTTTTTGTTTTGGGTTTTTTTGGTTTTTGTTTTTTTGAAGTGTGGCTGAATAATAATAGGCTGTTAAAATTTTGGAAGGAAACCTGGCAGGGAAAAATCTTCACTCTGACCTTGATTTCCAAAAAGGGAAGTTGTAGAGAGACAGGCAAAATGAGCTAAATTTGTATCTTCCTTTTGATCTGAAGCAGCAAGGCATCCTTAGGGATAGACAGGATGCAGCATGTACCAGACAGGTCTTTAAACTCCCTCAACCACCACCTCCTCTCAGGGCAGACAGGCCAGCCTTGCTGAAGCCACAAGGCACCTGCAGAGAGGAATCAAGCCAACCTGGCCATGTCCTCCTCCCAGGCAGGCCCTAGTGGAGCGAGCCCATAACTCTAATCCTTAAAGCCCTGCAAAATAGCAGTGCCCCTTAGACCACTAACCAAGCTTCCAGCCCAACCTTTGCAGCTATCGTAGGAGCAGCTCTTGTGGAGATTTGGCTTGGCTGCAACAGCTGCAGTGGCTGAGGACCAAAGAAGTGCTCACCACCAAATGGTTCACTATCAGAAAATGGATAAAATAGTTTTACCAGTGGAGATCCTAACTATCACAGAGCCCTTCTGTCTGACTTGCAGTTGAAACCTCCTATATGTACGTATTCTCTCTACCCTCTTATCCCACCCTGGATGAGAATGTGAACTCCTCAAGAGCAGGAACCAGCTCACCTTTCTATTTCAATCCCAGAATTTAGCACAGTGTATTATTGCCAATGGCAAGTGCTCAATAAATGCTTTTTTGTTCATTCATTCATTCCTTTGAAGGTAACGGTGCTTCACTTGATAGAGGTCAACACTGCCTATTGGGGAAGTATTTATTGGGTAAAAGTATAATTATTCTTTGCAGTCATACTCTCTATGTGCCTTGCAGAATTATCATGTCTTAGGTGGCTGTTTTCAAGTACTTAAATGGACCCTTTCTATTTGGTACCCCCTCTCTTTGCAGTTTTGGAGAATTCTGCCTGGCTCATCTCTTACTGAAGAGGAACCCTGGCATGTTCTTTCAGCATTTCATTGAGTGCATATTCCACTTCAATAGTTATGAGAAGCATGAGAAATACAACAAATTCCCCCAGTCAGAGAGGTAAGTAAATTCAGTGTTAACTCTTTCTCAAATTATAGAAATTGGAGTATGTGTTCAGCTGTTTTCTGTGGAGTAACTAATTAGCCTTAAAGCCAAGCTTTTTTTTTTACATTTAAATTTACTTTAGGTGGTGGGAGGTGTAAGAATATACTTTGACACCACGTTTCTAAAGGAAATGCCTATAATGGTCCTATCAGTGTATTTGTGCATTAAGTTTATAGGGTTTAAGTTGGACTGAAAATATCTTGTAAAGATCTGGTTTCTTGTGCACATATAAATCCACTGAAGTTCTGTTTTTGTCATAGAGAAAAACAGCTCTTTTCATTGAAGGGAAAAAATAATAAAGAGAAACGCATGTGGATCTACAAGTTTCTACTAGAGAACTTCACAGATGAGCAGAGATTCAACATCACTTCAAAAATCAGCCTGAATATTTTGGGTATGCCTGGCATTTTTGGAAAAGAATACATATTTAAAAGTAAAAGCTGTACTGATAGTGGACTCTGCAGGTCCATAGCAGATATGAACCTCCTGCTGCAAGAAGACCCTTGCTTTTTTATTTTTCTTCCTCGCGTCCACTATTTCCCATGTCAGTCCTCCTATGGCCTCCCCAGATGGACCTTCCTCAGGCGATAGCTTTACACTCTTCCTGTGGTTTTACAGTGTTTCTAGAAATCTGATCTTTTGTGCTCTCTCTCAGCTTGCTTTGTAGATGGTGTTCTACCCCTGGATATGGAAGCCAATGAATTGCTTTCAGATACATTTGAAGTTCTGAGTTCAAAGGAGATCAAACTGTTGGCAATGAGATCCAAACCAGGTAACGATCTCCACGTGGAAGATGATGAACTCGCCATGGCTAATGTAGTCATGCAGGAAGCACAGAAAAAATTAATTTCACAAGTGAGTATATCATATCCTCTCGTAATATATAGCCATAGGAATACACAGTGCATATCATTTAAAAATAGTAAAAACTCTTGGGACTAGTCCTAATTTTGCCACCCGTTAAGTTCTGTCTTGCCAAATTACTTATTCTCTCTGTCCCTTGCCCACCTTATAAAATGAAGCCAAAATTAATTCTATTTCCTGGATACTGAGAGCCCTTTTCAAATTGATGATATATATTCAAAGGACAGGAAATAACTGCAGGGGAAAAGTTAACAAGAATCATAGAGAACTGGAGCTCTGAAGAACCTTAGAGATCTTCTTATTCAGTCTCCTGATTTTATGCCTGTTCTCTGTTAAGTATGAAATAGTGTTATGTCTAAAAGCTCAGTGTACACACCCTAATTAAAAACGCCAACCATCACCTGAGCCTTCAGCAAATCATTATCCTTTTGGGGATGAAGGGTCTTCCCTCAATGTTGGCGGCTGCTGACGACTTAGGGTGACTGTTGCTGAAGGCTGGGGTGTCCGTCAGTATCTTAAATTAAGATAACAGTGAAGTTTACCATATCCATTGACTTTTAGGAAATATTTGTCTGTAGCATGTGATGCTGTTGGATAGCATTTCACCCATAGTAGCATTTCTTTCAAAATTGGAATCAGTCCTCTCAGTCTTTACTGCTGCTTTATCAACTAAGTTTACGTGACAGTCTTCAATATTGTTGTGTTTTATGGAATAAGGGAGGCCAAAGGAAGGGGAGGGAAATGGGGGAACAGCGGTCCATGGAGCAGTCAGAACACATACATTTATTAATTAAGTTCACCATCTTACATAGGCATGATTTGTGGCATCCCATAATAATTATAATAAAAACATCAAAGAACACGGATCACAGATCACCATAACAGATATAATAATCATGAAAGTTTTTGAAATATTGTGAAAATTGCCCAAGTGTGATGCAGAGACATGATGTGAGCACATGCTGTTGGAAAAATGGCACTAAGAGACTCGCCCAACACAGGGTTGCCACAGACTCTCAGCTGGAAAAAAACATCGTGTCTGTGAAGCACAATAAAGTGAAGTGTAGCAAAATGAAGTGTGCCTGTAATAAGTTAGTGACAGACGTGGGATTAGATAACTCATGTCTCTAGACTCCTACTTCGGTGTTCTTCTCACCGTATCCTGACTCAGGAACGTCTTCAGATTAAAGAGAAGAAATCGTCTTTGTGTTGATTGCTTTCCCACTATAACTATGTTTAATTTTAAGAATTTATGTATAAAAAAATTTGAGGTTAGTAACCAATCTGAGTTATGAATTATCAAGAAATATTAAATTGTATATTTATTAAGTGTTTATAGTAAACCTAGCACTCTGCTAGGTGCTTTGGAAAATACAAAGAACTTTAAAACTAGAGCCTAATCATTGAGAGTTTATATTTAGGACATTTTTGCTAGTAGCAAAATGAAAAGTCTATTTAGTTACCTGACATGAAACTTCTTTTAGTTTTATTTCATAGAAAAGAAACTTGATTAAGTGGGCTATATGTACAGCCAAGAGCTGAGGCTCAAGGTTTCTTTCTGAAATGCTGTAGGACTTTTAAGAAGTCATTTTACCTCTTCCTTAAAGTTTCCTTATTTTAAAAATGAGAATAATATCCATCTTATTTTTCTTTCACCACCTTGTCTAAGTTTGTAAGATAAGAAAAAAATCAACAACATTAAAAACAGTGGGGAAAGGTTCTGACATTCAGAAGTTTTATGATTTAGAATATCTAAAACATAGTTACTGTCTGACTACAGGTTCAGAAAAGGAATCTCATAGAAAATGTTCTTCCAATTATCACTGCCCTGAAGTCAATGCTGGAACAGAATAAGATCCCAGCCTTGCGGGACCTCATGAACTATCTCAGGGTAAGTAAAAGCATTAGACTTCTTCACTGATGCAAGATTACCAGTGTGTTACTTGGGATCCCCTGGTAGTTTGATGGGGTACACATAGGCCCTTAACGTGTTTCTTAGTGTTTGTGAATGAAGCAGGCTGTTGTGTTTTGAAAGTGAAATTACCAGACCCAAGCCATTTGCTGTTTCAACTCAGACACTGCTATTGACTGCTTTGAAGTTGAACTTTGTCTCTTCTATACAATTGCTTTTATGGAAAGCTAAATCTCACACTTTATTAAACATGTCTTAAAGTGCTGTTCCAGGTCAGATTTGAGTATATCTCAGCTGTTGATATAAAGCACAGGAGGTTTAACAAAAATCATGTAGTGTAACAAAAGGTCAAGAATTTAAAAGGAAATATGAAAAAAAAAAGTGGGAAAGAAGGAAGCCTAATAATCTACTGTTCTACTCACGGAGCAGGAATTATCAAAACTTTTTGTACTGGTTAAAAAATAGAAAAGTTTATTGGTGGGGCAGATTAGGTACCCAAGACCTAGAAGCAAAAGAGCATAGCAGCATAGTATTAGATAAACCCGAAGACTTGAAGTTTTGGAATAAGAACTCATAACTGGAAAAAATGGAAAGCAATGTAGCAGAAATGAATTTTCGACCAATAGCTCGCACCATATACAAAGGTAAATTCCAAATGGATACATGACCTAGAGATAAAAAGTCACATAAAAGAAATTATAGAGGATCAAGAAAGAGATACCTTTCTGATCTATGGATAAAGAAAGAGTTTATGACTAAATAAGTATTATAGAAAATAAAATAGTCTTGATTATATAAAATGGAAAAAAAATTTACATAAACGAAATTAATACAGTTAAAATTGGAAGGAAAAAAATTTGCACCAGATTTTTCTGATGAGGGTCAGACATCCAAGGTATTAAAGGAGCTGATGAAAACATATAAGAATAAGAGCCATTCCCTAAGAGGTAAATGATCTAAGTATAGGAACAGGTATTTTTCAGAGAAAGAAATTCAAGCTATCAAAAGTCATATGAAAACGTCCTCCAAATTATTACCAGAAAAATGCAAACTAAAACCATTCTGTACTTCTTCCTCCAATAGATATATATTAAGAATTGAGTTTTCTTGATTATTCCTCCTCCTCCTCCACAATGACAAAGACCAATATCCAAGTCAGCGGTAAGGGCCAGTCTAAGTGTTCTTAAGGGATCAATACCGTTTGCTCATAGACACCTATTAGGTTGTGATCAGTCAAGAGGTAGTTGAAAGAGTGTTGGATCTGGTATCAGAGAACCCAGACTGCCACTTCCTATCTGTTGGTCCTAGCCATATCACTTAATTTCTTTCGACTTCAGTTTCCTTATATGTAAGAAGGGTTTGTACTTTCTAGCTTTATGTCTATAATTTTACAATCCTAAATACAAAATAATATGTATTCCTTAGTGACATATTGTTAATTAACCTGTATGTTTGCCTTTCAGTAGAATAAATCTTATCATTAATGTTGTAAGAAGTAGTTGATGAAACTTGTTTACTTAAGTTAAAAAAAAAAATCAAAGAATGTTTTCTGGGTCTATTCCAGGAAATGATGCAAGATTATCGTGATGAAATCAAAGATTTTTTTGCAGTTGACAAACAACTGGCTTCAGAACTTGAGTATGATATGAAGAAATATGAGGAACAGTTGGCAAAGGAGCAAGAGCTGGCAGAACAAAGAAACATAGAAAGAGCGGCTGAGATCTCAGGCACCCTAGCAGTGGCACAGGTAACGAAGACTGATCCTTCAGAATGTAACAGGCAACTAAAGAGTGCCCAGTGAGTGATATGTACCAAATCCTGAATCATAAATGTGTCCAACTAACATTTCTTGGATATTTTCTGGCTACCATTTGGGTTTCTCATGACTGTTATGTTTCCACTCAGAAGAATGTAAGCTACCTTGACTTTCTCTCAAGCTGAAGAGACACAGTAAGGAGCTGCTGAAGAATCTTGGGGGATGGGAGAGAAAAGAAGAGGTAGAGAATTAACACTCACTAGATCTTTATTATTTTGGTAGGTGTTTAGAGGATGGATTCGAGAGGGGAGAAACTGAATGCCAGAAAGCTGCCAGTTAATGTGGCCAGTGTGACAACAGGCAAGAGACCACAAAAGCCTGACCTAGGCTGATTTCTCTATGACTAGACAGAAGGGGATTTTTTTGAGAGCTGTTGTGGAGGTCAAATTGACAAGACTTAGCGGCTGAGGAAGAGGGAAGTGTTGAGAATGTCTCTGAGAATGAAAATCTAGGTGACTGGAAAGGTAGTAGTGCCTCAAGAAAGAGAAGGAAGTTTAAGGGTGAGAAGAACAATGAAGTTCTGTTTGGGTGTGCCAGGTGTGGAGTGACTGCACAGCAGATAAGTAGAGATGTCCAGTAGGGAGATTGGAGTTCAGAGGAAAGGTTATTGCTCCCTGTATAGATCTGAGGGGCATCTTCATGTAGATAACTGAATCCATGGGAACTTTGAAGAGGGAAGGGAAGAAGAAGAGGGTCCAGGATGAAGCTTTGGAGACAAAGCGGTCTGAGGAGTGGTCGGAGAAGTTAGAGAAGGAGGATGCCTGAATAAAAGTCAGTGACTAAGTGATGAAGAGGTAGATAACTGAGCTCAAGAATCAGGAAGATCTAAATTCCAATCTTGCCTCGGACATTTACTAGCTTTGTGACCATAGGCAAGTTGTTCAGTTTCTCTGAACTCAAATTCTTCATCTCTAAAATGTGAATAATAATAAAAGCAAATCCTGTATGCAAAGCATCTTGCCAACCCTAAAGTGCTACATAAATATCAGCTATTATCATTGGTAACCTTGGAGAAAGCAGTTTCAGTTCAGTGATCTGGTTGGAAGCCATGTGGAAGGGCTTGAGAAGTGAGTGGGAGGTGAGAAATTGAAAGAAATAAGTAGATGGATTTTTCTGAGTTTGGCTGTCAAAGTAAAGGAGAGAAAGAACAAGAGAAAAGATAATTTGTGATGGGGTAGCAGAGTTAAGTGAAAGTTTGATAAGGATGGAGGAGACCTGGGCATGTTTGGAAACAATTTTCCAATCCTAGAGATTTCCAATCCTAGAGAAGGTGGACAATGATGAGTTGAAGGCTTGGCAAAGAGAAGGGCCACCTACGAGCAGAGACTGGAAGGAAGAATAAGGGAGTGAAAGCTGACAGGCGTTTTGAAGTGTAGAAGTAGGGACTTGAAGCAGATAGCCTTTCTATTCCCAGGAAAGCTGGAGGTAAGATAAGAGGGAGGAGGACCAGAGGAAAAGGGACAATTTGGAACAGCCACCGTGGGGAGTGCAGTAGAAAAACACATCAGGGAAGAGTAAAGGGATTGCTCTGCAGTGGTAAGGGACCAACTGAAATTGGTAACATACGTTTGTGTTTCTCAGAGGCAAGGTCGTATAATACATAGAAGACCAAGCTGGAGTCAGAAAGAACTGACTTCTCTTCTCTTCTCTGACTGAAGGGCCACTTAATCTCTCATTAATGATCCAGGCAAGTCTCTAAGACTATCACCTCATCCCTCAGTGACGATCCAAGCAAGTTTCTGACTGTCCGTTGCAGAAGTTATTGATCTGCATTGGTAGAGAGGATTTATCAGCTGCTAGTGTCCTTGGTTGATAAAATCATGGGTCTGTACTAAAAAAAAAAAATCAGAATTGTGTAATGGACCTGGTATATACAACCTTGTGACTTCTTCCTGCAATCTTTAGTAGTACATAATTAAGAGTGAAGAAGGTGGATAGTTGGGGTTATCCCAGGGTTATAGTTTAGATTTTTTTGATTTATTTTCAATTTTTCTGCAAACAATAAGCCTTCTTTTGTGCCCGTAGCACATGATCATTTTGAATGCTTTTACATTTATTGGCTATCTATTTTGAAAAGCTTGTTTATTGTAAGAAGATGTCTTTGGTAACTATAAACTAATGTAGAGAGAAATAATTATCAGAAAACATCTAGGTTTTTGAACTTTGTTTTTAAACTTGTACACAGAAATATTTACTTCAGAAGGTATAATTACAAATATATAAACTTACTCCCAAGACATGGGAAAATTCCTCTTCCTACATTGTACCATCTCAGTCTCTGGAGAGACAAAGTTCATAGCTTAGCTCCCATAGAGCACAGTCCTTTCCAAACCAAAAACTCCACTGGGGCTGCAGACCCAGCCACCTGGCCTTCTCAGGGGTTCTGTGCCAGGTTGGCTAACTGCACCATCCCGTCTGCAGTCGTGACTCTAAGATTGCCATTGTTTGAACTCCTCAGTCCTCAAAATAAACCAAGTACCTGAAACTGAGAAAAACAGACAACACTGAAAAGAACAAAGCTCTTCCAGGCCCATTTCTTGGGACCATGATAAAGGAGGGAAAGCAGAACTAAAGTCCTTCAATCCCTGTGGACAAAGCAGGTAAGAGCTGCTTAAAAGAAAGCATCAGGAAGAAAGGAAATGGTACAGTCCCCTCAGTTTTAAAGACACAGGCAGCCAATCAAAGGAGGCTACCCCGATCCATGTGGTAGGGGACACATTGCTCTCCATTTCAGTCAAACTCAGTGCTGTCAAAAGACCCCTCAAAGGCATCTCCATAGCATGGGAATGCCCAGAGAAGCCTGGGATACACATTTCCCCATTTGACATTTGCTTTCCAATCAAATTGGAAGGGGTATATATTTTTTTCTTAACACAATCCTCATCCCAAATTCAGAACAGATCGCTATAGTTTCTGAGGAAGCATGAAGAATATCTTTTCACTTGTTTCCCCAGTGCCATACAATAAAGTCTCCAAACAACCAGTGTTATTATTATATGCAGTCCAACATGTAGAGATGAAAATCAAAATTATCACCAAATACAAAGTTTTGTAGTGTCACAGAAAAAAGAACATTTATTTCACAAATTTCTTCAAAATAGCCAATAAAAGGAGAAGCATTTTACAAATATCTCTACTTGCTTTCTCAACTCATGAATTAAGTTCTTTTTTCTCCCCAACTTAATTATTTTGAAAAACAATTCAGTTTTTAACATTTTGAGTTTCAAATTCTCACCTCTCCAACCCTCCTCCTCCCCACTGAGAAGGCAAAAGCAGTGTGATTCCCATTATACATGTGAAATCACACAAAATGTACTTCTGTATTAACCATGGTGCCAAAAAAAAGGGAAGAAAAGTAAAGTGAAAATATATTTTAAAATACACTAGGAGTTCATCACTTCTCTCTCTGGAGTTGGATAGCATTTTTCATGATGAGTCCTTTGGATTATCATGGATCATTGTATTGATCAGAGTTACTAAGTCTCAGTTAATAACACATTTACAGTTATCATGATTGCAATATTGTTGTGTACAAAAAGTGTTCTGGTTGTACTCACTTCATTTTGCATTAGTTCATATGGGTCTTTCAAAGTTTTTCTGAAACCATATTGCTTATCTTTTCTTACAACACAATAGTATTTCATTAAAGTCATATACCATAATGTATTAAACCAGGGGTGAAGAAGCTACAACCTTGATGCCCTCTAGGTCCTCAAATGTGGCCCTTTGACTGAATCCAAACTTCACAGAACAAATTCCCTTAATAAAAAGATTTTGTTCAAACCATTCCCCAGTTGATGAGCATCCCCTCAATATCTGATTCTTTGCCAACCCAAAAAAGAGCTGCAATAAATATTTTTGTACACACAGGTCCTTTTCCTTTTTTTAATTTGATCTCTTTGGGATTCAGACCTAGTAGTATTGCTGGGTCACAAGGTTTGTATAAGGAGGTGAAACCAGTATGGCAGAGTAAAGGCAGAGATTTGCCTGAGCTTGCCTCCAAACTCCTCCTTCTAAAAATTCCTATAAAAAAAATTCTAGAGCAGTCTAACTTTCCAAAAGATGGAGTAAAACAAATTTCCAGACCATAACAACTTGGAAAGTCAGCAGGAAAGGTATGTTGCACCAAAGTGAAAGAGGAGTATAATTCAGCACAGGCCATGCTAGCACAGACCAGCTCCCAGCAAACCCAGAGTAGGCCTCAGGGGGACTAAAATCAGGGGCAGCAGTGGCAGTTTCCACACTTCTCAGCCCACAAACAACTTGGAAGGTCAGCTGGAAAGATCTGTCCCACCTGGGTGAGAGTGGAACACAGTTCAGAACAGTCCACACCAGCACAGCCCGGGCCACAGCAAACGAAAATGAGGCTTTGGGAGCCACTGAATCAGCAGCTGTCAGCCCACAGATGGTAAGAAGGTCAAACAACTGGTCAGAAGGAAATTAACAGGGATCTTTTTGCTAGCACTGAGGCAGGACTGTGTTGCTTTGCCCATACTTGGATCCAGGTCATAGTCCTGTGTGGCAGTGCCAGGACAAGAAGGAGCATTAGCATAGCAGAGCTTGAAGCTACAGTGGAAGGGGGACCCTCCTCAAAGTTCCAGGGCAGAAAAGAGTGCTTGTGGTCATTGATAGACCAGAGCACAGGCCAGGAGAGCGGTAAACACCTCTCCTTAGATCATACCTCCTTGGAAGAGCTGAAGACTTACAGATCTTTAGCATTATCTCTGAAAACAGCTGCATAAAACCCCTGAAGCTTGGGACACTGCACCCTCCACCCTGGAAGCAGAGCCCTACTTTAGCAAAGAGTTAAAAGTCAAGTAATAGACTGAGAAGATGAACAAACAATGGGAAAAAAAAACTCTTGACTATTGAAAATTACTATGGTGACAAGGAAGATCAAAACATACACTCTGGAGAAGACAACAAAGTCAATTCTCCTACATCCAAAGCCTCCAAAAAAATATAAATTGGTCTCAGGCCATGGAAGAACTCAAAAAGGATTTTGAAACTCAAGAAAGGTAGAGGAAAAATTAAGAAAGAAATGAGAGTAATGCAAGAAAAACATAAAAAATAACTTGGTAAGGGAGACACAAAAAAATACTGAAGTCAGATAACACTTTAAAAGACAGACTAAGCCAAATGATAAAAGAAGTTCGAGGAGAAGATTGCCATAAAAAGCAGAATTGGCCAAATGGAAAAGGAAGTCCAAAAACTCAACTGAAGAAAATAATTACTTAAAAATTAGAATGGAGCAAATGGAAATGAGAAATCAAGAAATGATAATACAAAACCAAAAGAATGAAAAAATAGAAGACACTGAAATACCTCATTGGAAAAACAACTGACCTAGAAAATAGATGCAGGAGAGATAATTTTTAAAATTATTGAACTGTCTTGATCGAAAAAAGCCATGATCAAAAAAAGAGCTTAGACATCATTTTCAAGAAATTATCAAGGAAAATTTCTCTAGTAGTTCAGAGGTTCCCAGTAGGCATTAACCTTCCTGGGGGGCACTGGAACAACAAACCTTGGGTGCAGTTGGGGACCATTGAATAAAAATAAGGTGGCATGAAGCACAAGGAAAGAAGAGAAGAAAATTTTGAAAAACTGTTTATACATGTTAAAATCATAGTGATTATATTGTTTCCCAAATAAACACAAAAATGCAAGTTACAATCTATTAGTGACTGAGTCCACCAACAGATCTTAACATTGCAAGTGTTGGCAGGCAAGCATGTGTTGTCAAAAATTGTTGGGAAGTCCAGCATACATAGGCAGGAATATGTACTAATAAAGATTTATTTACAATACAGTATTATACAGTTACATGACACAGTACTGCATCATCAAAATTTCAATGCAGGAGAAAAAACCCACAAATTTACAATAAATTATGAAATTGAAGATGCATCATTTAAAAAAAATTAAAGAAAGTAGATTTCCAGTGGGGCACTGAGTAATATTTTTTTAAGGTCAAATAAGCCTGGGAACCAATTGAAAGAATCTACTTCTCTCCTCCTAACAGGGATTCCAAAATGAAAACTGCTAGGAATATTGTAGTCAAATTTCATAGTTCCCAGGTCAAGGAGAAAATATTGCAAGCAACTAGAAAGAAACAATTCAGATATCGTGGAATCACAGTATAACACAAGATTTACCAGCTTCTGCTTTAAAAGACTAGGAAACTTGGAATATGATATTCTGAAGGACAAAGGAACTAGAATTATAACCAAGAACCATGTACCCTGCAAAAGTGAGTATAATCCTCCTGAGCGGGAGGGGGTGGAATAGAGGACTTTCAAACATTCTTGATGAAAAGATCAGAGCTGAATAGAACATTTGACTTTCAAATATAAGATTCAAGAGAATCATAAAAAAGTAAAAGGGAAATGATAAGGGACGTAAGGTTAAACTGTTTACATTCCTACATGGGAAGATAATGTTTTAACTCATAAGACCTTTCTCATTATTTAGAAGGAGTATGTATGTCTAGAGGGCACAGATGTGAGTTGATATGAGGGGATATTCAAAAAATAAAATTAAGGGGTGAGAAAGAGGAACGTACTGGGAGAAAGAGTCAGAATGGGATAAATCATCACATAAAAGAGGCAAGAAAAAGCTTTTACAGTGTAGGGGAAGAGGCGGAAGGTGAAAGGCAGTGAGTAAACCTTATTGTCATCTCAGAGGGAATAACACACTCAGTTGGGTAGAGAAACCTATTTTACCCACAGAAAAGTAGGAGGGGAAAGGGATAAAAGAAGGGGTGAGGGTGAAAGAAGGCAGGACAGACTGGGGGAGCAGGTAGTCAGAAGCAAAACATTTTTGAGGAAGAACAGGGTGAAAGGAAAGAGAGAACGGATTATGTGGGGGGAAAGATGGAGGGAAATACAGTCAGCACCAGAAATTGTAAAAAGAATTGAAGCAAGTTTCTCTGATAAAGGCTTTATTTCTCAAACACATAGAGAGCTGAGTCAAATTTATAAAAAATAAGAGCCTTTCCTCAATTGATAAATGATCCAAAGATAAGTTTTCAGATGAAGTAACCAAAGCTATCTATAGCCATTTGAAAAAAATACTGTAACTCATTGATTGGAGAATGCAAATTAAAACAACTCTCAGGTACTACCTCTTACCTATTAGATTGGCTAATAGGACAGAACAAGAAAATGACAAATGTTGGCAGGGACGTGGGATAAGTGAGACATTAATGCACTGGTAGTGGAGTTGTGAAATGGTTCAACCATTCTATAGAGCAATTTGAAACTATGCCCAAAAGGCTATAATACCATACATACCCTTTGACCTAGAAGTGCTATTACTAGATCTGTATCCCAAAAGATATAAAAAGGAAAAGGATCTATATGTACAAAAAATAAAACAGCTCCCTTCTAGGGACAAAGAATTAGAAATTGAGGGTATGTCTATCAATTGGGGAATTGATGGTGTGGTATATGATTGTGATGGAATACTATTGTACTATAAGAAATGATGAATAGGATGCTCTCAGAAAGATCTGGGAAGACATGTATGGGCTGATACAAAGTGAAATGTACTGTGTACAATGTAACAGCAATATTGTAAAATGATTGGCTATTCTTAGCAATACAGCAATCCAAGACAACTTGGATTTAAGATGAAAAATGCTATACATCCCCAGAAAAAGTACTAGGGGTGTCTTTAAGAATACTTTTAAAAACTTTATTTTTCTTGAGGTTTTTTTTTGTCTGTTTTCTTTTACAACATGACTGTTATGAGTTTGTTTTGTGTGACTACACATGTATAACCTATATTGAGTTGCATGCCTTCTCAGTGAAAGGGGGGTAGGGAGGGAGGGAGAGAATTTGGAACTCAAAAGTTTTAAAAACATGTTAAGAATTGTTTTTACTTGTAACTAGAGAAAATAAAATACTAAATAGAAGGGGGAAAAGTATCCCTAGTTCTATAGCCCTGTGGATATAGTTCCATTTGTTCTCGAGTGGTTGAATCAGTTCACAACTCCACCAATGCATTAGTGTACTTATTTTCCCACATCCCCTCCAGCATTCATCATTTCTATTTTCTCTAGTCTGAACTTATTTGATAGGTGTGAGGTAGTACCTCAGAGTTACTTTAATTTGTATTTCTCTAGTTATTAGTGATTGAGAGCACTTTTTCATATGATTGTTGATAGCTTTGATTTCTTCTTCTGAAAACTGCCTGTTGATATCTTTTGACCATTTATTAATTGAAGTATGATTCTTATTTTTATACATTTGACTCATTTCCCTATATATTTAAGAAACGAGACCTTTATCAACGAAACTTATAAATTTTTTTCCCCTCAGTTTCCTGCTTTCCTTCTAGTTTTGGCTGCATTGTTTTTGTTTGTGCAAAACCTTTCAAATTTCATGTGATCAAAATTACTTATTTTACCTCTTGTAATCCTGTGTCTCTTGTTTAGTCATAAACTCTTTCCTTATCCATAGATCTGGCAAGTACGTTTTTCTTTATTCCATTTGCTCATGATATCACCCTTTATGTCTAAAATCATGTACCTTTTTTGACCTTATCTTCATGTATGGTGTGTGTGCGTGTGTATACATATGTCTTGGTTGATACCTAGTCTCTAATATATCTTGGTCTATACCTAGTTTCTGCCAGATTGCTTTCCAGTTTTTCCAGAAGTTTTTGTCAAACAGTGAGTTCTTGCCCCAGTTCCTAGAATCTTTTGGTTTATCAAACACTAGGTCACTATGGTCGTTTGTATACCAAATGTGTTCCGCTGATCTCCACTCTATTTCTTAGTCAGTATCAGATTGTTTTGATGATTACTGCTTTATAATATTATTTGAAACCTGGTACTGCTAGGCTGTCTTCCTTCACATATTTTGTGTTGATTTTCTTGATATTTTTTCCTTTTGTTCTTCCAGATAAACTTCATTATTATTCTAGCTCTATAAAAATTATATGGTAGTTTGATTGGAATGGCACTGAAACAGTAAATTAATTTAGGTAGAATTGTCATGTATATGTGTGTGTGTGTGTGTGTGTGTGTGTGTGTGTGTGTGTGTGTGTGTGTATTGACTTGGCTTACCCACATTGTTGTCAATTATTATTTCTCCATTTGTTTAGATCTGACTTTATTTGTATGAAAAGTGTTTTGTAATTGTGTTCATATGGTTTCTAGATATGTGTTAGCAGGTAGATTCTCATGTATTATGTACTGTTTGCAGTTATTTTAAGTAAAATTTCTCCATCTCTTCTTCCTGGGTTTTATTGGTTATTTTAATGTTGGTTTGCTGCAGCTTTCCTAAAGCCACTGTTTCAGTTAGTTTTTTAGTTGATTCTCTAGGCTTCTCTAAGTATTACCATGATATTGTCTGCAAAGAATGATATTTTAATTTCTTCATTGCCTGTGCATATTTTTTAGTACAATATTGAATAGTAATCACGACAACGGACATCCTTGCTTTTGCCTCTCGATTCTGGCTTCTAACCTATTCTTCTATCCACTTCTGTTATATGGGTGAGTTCATCGCATTGACATTTGCAGTTAGGATTATTAAACTATATTTCCCACCATCTTATTTTGTTTACTCTTCTCTTTTACCCTGGCCCTCCTCAAGTCTTTTTTTGTTTCTGATCACTGCCTTCCTTAATCTGCCCTCCCTCTTAATCAGCTGCCCCTCTGCCCCCTTAACCCTTCCTACTTCTTTCCTGTTGAGTAAGATAGATTTCTACACTCAATCAAGTGTTTATATACATTCTTTCCTCTTTGAACTCATTCAGATAAGAGAGAGGTTCAGGCATTGCTTCCCTGCCCTTTTTTCTTATCAATAGAAAACTCATTCCTCTCCACCACTTTTATGTGAGGATGATTTTCTCCATTCTCCTTTCTCTCAATGCATCTTTTAATTGAGATTTTTCCAACCTAGTCAGCTCACAGATACGCCCCGTCTCCATGTAGACTCCTTTCAACTTCCCTAATGATGATAATGTTCTTAGGAATTACATGTAGCATCTTCCCATATATGAATGTAAAGAGTTAAACCTTACTGAGCCCATTATGATTTTTTTCCTGTTTACCTTTTTAAATTTCTCTTGAGTTCGTCAAATTTTCTATTCAGTTCTGGTCTTTTCATCTATAATGCTTAAAAGTCCTCAATTTCATTAAATGTCCAGTATTCCCATGAAGGATTATACTAATTTTGGCTGTATAGTTATTCGTTGTTTCTAGCTCCTTTGCCTTCTGGAGTATTCCAAGTCTTCTTTCCATTCTGTAAATCTTGTGTGATTCTGACTGTTACTCCATGGTTTTTCAGTGATTTCTTTCTGGATGCTTGAAGTATTTTCTCCTTAATCTGGGAGCTCTGGAACTTATTTGTCTATGATATTCCTAGGAGGTTTTATTTGGGGATATATTTCCAGAGGTAATTGGTAAATTGTTTCAAATTCTATTTTACCCTTTGATTCTAAGATATCAAGGAAGTTTTCCTTTATAATTTCTTCAAATATTATTTCTTACCCTTCTTTTTTTTAAATCATGTTTTTAAGTACTCCAATTCTCAAATTATCCCTCCGTGATCTGCTTTCCAGGTCACTTGTTTTTTTCCAGTGAAATATTTCACCTTTTCTTCTTTTTTCCCTATTCTTTTGACTTTGGATTATTATTTCTTGATATGTCATTGAGTCATTGGCTTCCTTCTGACTGATTTTATTTCAGTAAGGTTTTGTATCTCTTTTTCCAGTTGGCCCATTCCGCTTTTTTAAGAAGTCACTTCATCAGTGAAGTTTTGTACTTCTTTTATCATTTGGTCAATTCTGATGAAGGTGTTATTTTCTTCAGTATTGGTTTGTACCTTTTATCCCTATGTGTTCTCTTTTCATAATTTTCTTGCATTGCTCTCATTTCTTTTCCCATTGTTTCCTCTGCCACTTTGAGTTTTAAAATCTTTTTTTCTCTTTAAAAAAAAAAAACAAAACTCCTGGGAGTGGAGCCAAGATGGCAGAGTAGAAGCAGAGACCTACTTGAGCTTTCCCCCCAGACCCCTCAAAATACATGGAAAAATGACTCAACAAATTTTAAAGCAGCAGAAGCCACAAAATGGCAGAGTGAAACATTTCCAGCCCAAGACATTCTGGAAAGTCTACAGGAAGGGTCTGGAATTTCTAATAGGCTTAGAGGGGCATACATCCCAGTCTGGACCTGCGCCCATATAGACAAGACTGGAATAGGCCTCAGGGTGCTGAATCACTGGCAGCTGTAGTGGTTTGCAGACTTCCTAACCCAGAAATGTCAAAAATAACCTCAAAGGTCAAAGAAAAAGCATTCTTTCTCCTGGGTGAGAGAAGAATGTGGTCTGGCCCCAGCCCCAGGGCAGCAGCAACTGCTTCTGGAGCTCTTGGCCTATAGATGGTGGGGGAATTGAGTGACTGATCTGAGTCACAGTCCTGGGGTGAGCAGGAGTACAAGTATGGCAGAGCTGGTGGTGATCATGAAAAGGGAATCCTACTCACAGTTCCAAGGCCGAAAAGAGTGCTTGTGGTTACTCCCAGACAAGAGTGCAGTCCAGGAGAGAGGTAAACACCTCTCCTCGGATCATACCACTTTGGAGGAACCAAGATTTATAGGTGCCTGGAGATATCTTTGAAAACATCTGCACAAAACCTCTGAAACTTAACAAAAAGCTCAAAAGTCAAGTAATTGGCTGAGGAAAATGACCAAAAAGGGGGAATAAATAAGACTATAGAAGGTTACTTTCTTGGTGAAATGGTATTTTCTTACAACAAGGAAAATCAAAACATACAACTGGAAGAGAGCAAGGTCAAGGCTCCTACATCCAAAACCTCCAAGAAAAATATTAAATGGTTTCAGGCCATGGAAGCGCTCAAGAAGGATTTTGAAAATCAAGTAAGACAAGCAGAGCAAATCTTGAGAAGAGAAATGAGAGTGATGCAAGAAAATCATGAAAAATGAAGCAACAACTTGATAAAGGAGAACACCAAAAAATGCTGAAAAAAGTAACACTTTTTAAAAAAAGACTAACCCAAAATGACCAGAGGTTCAAAAAGCCAATGAGGAAAAGAATACCTTAAAAAAGCAGAATTGGCCAAAAGGAAAAGGAAGTCCTTGCTGAAGAAAATAATTCTTTAAAAATTAGAGTGGAGCAAATGGAAGCGGATGACTTTATGAGAAATCAAGAAATTACAAAGCAAAACCAAAGGAATGCAAAAATAGAAGACAATGTGAAATGTCTCCCTGGAAAAACTAGTGACCTGGAAAATGGATATAGGAGAGTTAATTTAAAAATTACTGGTCTGCCTGAAAACCATGATCAAAAAAAAGAACCTCAACATCTGATCTTTCAAGAAATTATCAAGGAGCTGAGTCTTATTTACCTCCTTAACTTCTTTCTTGTTTATTTTGAGGTTAGATTTATCAAGTTCAGAGAGGGGAAGTTTGAGGTCCCCCACTAGTACAGTTCTGCTGTCTATTTCTTCCTGTAACTCCCTTAACTTCTCCTCTAAGAATTTGGATGCTATACCACTTGGAGCATGTATGTTTAGTAATGAAATGGCTTTGTTGTCTATGGTACCTTTTGGCAGGATATAGTTTCCTTATCTCTTTTGATTAGATCTATTTGTTTTTGCTTTGTCTGAAATTAGGATTGCTACCCCTGCTTTTTTTACATTAGCTAAAGCACGATATATTTTTCAACCTTTTACCTTTACTCTGTGTGTATCCTCCCATTTCAAATGCGTTTCTTGTAAGCAATATATCGTTGGATTATGGTTTTTAATCCATTCTGCTTTCCACCTCCATCTTATGGGAGAGTTCATCCCATTCATATTCACAGTTACGATTACTATCTGTATCCTTCCCTCTATCCTCTTTCCCCCCCATTTATGCTTTTAGTTCTCCTTTCTCCCTTCCTGTCCACAGTAGAGTTTTAATTTTTGACCACCACCTCCCTCAGTCTTTCCTCCCTTCTTTCAGCCCCCCCTCCCTTTTACTCCCCTTTTCCCTTACTGTTTCTTCCCTCCCTTTTAGCCTCCTCTCCCTTTTCTTTCCCCTCCCTCCTACTGCCTAGAGATCTAGTTAGATTTCTATACTTAACTGAGTTCGTTGTTCCCTCCTTGAACCAAACCAGCTAAGAGTAAATCTCAAAGAATGTTCATCTCCTTCTCTTTCCCTCTACTATATTTTTGTGCCTCTTCTTGTGATGTAATTTATCTTTTTTCTGCCTCCTCCTTTTCACATGTCCCATTACAATTCCTTAAATCACATTTGTTATCATCACATCAGTTAATTTATACCCACTCCCTCTATCTATGTATATCTCTTTTATATATCATAACATATATACAGTTCTCAACATTAACAAGCATCATCTTCTCTTATAGAGATGTAAGCAATTTGCCCATATTGAACAAATTCTTTTTTCCCTGTTTACTTTTTTTTTCCTTTCTTGAGACTTGTGTTTGAAGATTGAATTTTCTATTCAGCCTTTTCATCAGGAAGGTCTGGAAATCCCTTACTTCATTGGATGTCCATCTCCTTGTCTGAAATATGCTCAGTTTTTCTGGGTAATTGATCCTTGGTTATAGTCCCAGCTTGTTTGCCTTATGGATTATCATATTCCAATCCCTCCGATCTTTTAATGTAGAAGCTGCAAGGTCCTCTGTGATCCTGACTGTAGCTCCTTAGTATTTGAATTGTTTCTTTCTGGCTGCCTGTAGTATTTTTTCTTTCACTTGATAGTTCTGGAATTTGGCAATGATATTCCTTGGTGTTTTCAGTTTGGATCCCTTTCAGGAGGTGAATGGTAGATCCTTTAGATGACTATTTTGCCCTCTGGATCTAAGAACTCTAGGCAGTTTTCCTTGATGATTTCTTGGAAGATACTGTCCAGGCTCTTTTTTTCCTCACAGCTTTCTGGTAGACCAATAATCCTTAGATTTTTCTCTCCTGGATCTATTTTCCAGGTCAGTTGTTTTTCCAATTAGATATTTTATGTTTTCTTCTATCTTTTCATTCTTTAGATTCCGTTTGACTGATTCTTGATGTCTCGTAGAATCGTTAGCTTCTACTTGCCTAATTCCAATTTTTATCAACTTGTTTTCCTCAATTAACTTTTGCATCTCCTTTTCCATGTGTCCAATTGTTCCTTTTAAGGAGTTGTTTTCTCTAGTTAGTTTTTGTACTGCCTTTTCCATTTGTTCAATTTTACTAGTTAGGTTTTGTGCTTCCTTTTTTATGACTCCAGTTTTCCTTTTAAATTCTGTGATTTCTTTTTTCATATTTTTAAAATCATTGGTCAGTTTTTATTCCATTTCCCTAATTTCTCGAGCTCTTCCAAGAATGCCCTTTCAGCTTGAGACCAGTTCATATTCCCTTCTGAAGTTTCAGATGGGAGCACCATCTCAATGCTGACCTCTTTGGTATTCGTGTTTTGGTCCTTGTCCCCATAGAAAGGTTCTGTGATCTCTTCTTTTCTGGTTTGCTTCTTGCTCATGGTGATCATCCTTTTCCTGACTTTTAAAGTGGATCTCTGCTTCTGGGGCACAGGGCGCCTTGTCACTACAGTTCTTGTGCTTAGAACTTGAGGCTTTGTGTACTGTGGCCTCTGGTTGGTGCTGAGCTGGCTGGTGTGCCAAAGCAGAGGCAAAGTGAAATCTTTCTGAGTTTCCCCAGAGTCACCCTGGAGCTAGTTGCATTAAATGTGGGGGAGGGGTGGTCTGGCCACAGGAGGTCTTCTCCTGCTCAGTGGTTGGTGAACCCCATTTGCACCAGTGTCTTCCCACTTTCTCTGGCTGTGCTGAGGCATGCCTGGGGTTCTGGTGTTGACAACTACAGGCTACACTTCTCTGGGGTTCAGGATCTCTTCCTGGTTCGCTGAGGTGGGGCTACCTGGAACAGTTGCAGTCCTGCACTGGTCCCCTTCAGCCACAGCAAGAGGGACCCCTCTTTGCGATTTTCCTAGCCTCATGGGCTAAGAGACTGTTTACCCCTTCGGCTGACTCCACTGTACCAGGATTTTTCCTGGGGATATATTCTGTGGGTTTTCAAGGTCAACAAGGGGAGGGGTAGAGGACTTACTGATCACTCTGCCATCTTGGCTCCTGGAAGTTCAAGTAGGTGACTTACATTTATCAGACTGCGGGCTGATAGTCTCAGGAATGACTGCTGCAGTTACCTGGGGTTCTGCAGTTCTCTCTGTATTGGATTTGCAGGCTGTCTTGGAGAAGGAGGGGAAGAAAATTTAAAACTTATGGAAGTGAGTGTTGAAAACTAAATAAACTAAAATTTTTAATTTTAAAAATAAATAGATAAAAAAAAAAAGCCAGGGATTGTAAGAATGGGAGCTTAAACTTTCTGAGCATGGGCAACAGTTAGTGCAAAGACCCAGAGACATACCTTGTATGTGAGGAACAGCAAGCTGGCCAGTATGGTTAGAACTTAGTACATGGAAATAGAAGGGGGCCAGGTTGCAAAGACATTTAATTGCCACTGGTTCTGCATGGTCCTAGAGACAATGAAGAGTTACTAAAGCCCATTGAGTAGAGAGAGCAGCACAGTCAGATCTTTGCTTTAGAAAAAAGTCATATTGGCAGCTAAGGATGGATTGGGATGAGGAGAGACTTGAGGTATTGAGACCTTCATTAGAAAGTTTATTGTAGGGCGGTCGCGAAGGTCCCTCCACCCACAGATGCACAGGTCAGTGAGAGAGACGGGCTGAGAGGGGAGCGGGGGATCTCCGGGACTCGGACCCCCTGGGAAGCGGCCGCTGCGGCAGAGGCTGAGGCAGCTTGGCC
>CM053771.1:149918253-149999773 GCA_028658325.1 Potorous gilbertii | reverse complement strand
GGAATGAAAGAAGAGAGGGCAGATTGGTGATATGGGTAATTAGAATGCTCAGTGTATTGAGGAGGGGGGAGGGGACAAATGGGGAGAAAATTTGGAACCCAAAATTTTGTGAAAATGAATGTAAAAATTTAAATAAATTTATTTAAAAATATAAAAAAAAAAGAATCACCAAGTACTTTCCATGTTATGATATTTCATCTTCAGAAATACCCCATGAGGTGCATACTATTCATCTCCATTTTATAGATGAAGAAACTGAACCTTAGAGTAGATTACCTGGCCCTCACTGCCGCAGATGGCTGTAAGGGGCAGAGGGGGAATTGGATCCCAAGTCTGACGTGAATCAGAATTCAGCTCTTCTATTCTCACAGCAATTCAGCAGAATACCACCTTCTGATTCCTAAAGAAAAATCAACCTTGTTTTCTTTTAAAGGAGAGAAGGTTTTTTGGTTTATTTTCCACTTTTGCAGTACAACTGAATCAGATCAGAATTTCTTCAGAGATCAGTCTGTCTTGCTTGATACACAGATCAATCAAGTCTTGTAATTCTGTCTGCGTATTCCAAAGGACTTGTATTGGCTACTGATGAATCAATAGGAAACTGATAGGCCTTTTATCTACTTAAGACTGCAGCATTAAATACAGTCAAGAGCCCTATTCTGTCACAGTAGGAAAATATGTGGTGACAAATATTTTAAGATTGAATTAGAAACCTAACAAAGTGGAATAACATGAAGTATTTTCAATGGGAAAATGCTTTTCTTTGAATAAGAGCTGAAGTTATCATTAAGGAAACCATAATTATTTTGTTTGCAGAACAAATATAGAAGCAAATGAAGTAATTGCCATTAACAATGCATTGATTAAGAAGCTTGTATTATATACCCTTGTTGTTAAACCATTGGTAGTCATATTCCAGGTTTGTAAAATGGAAGGTCAGGTTTCAGGCTTATTGGTGTGATCTTTTGGAACTTTGTCAACATTGTATTTCTTAGTATATGTATTTACTGCATGTGAGAAATTAACCTTTCAATGGAAATATATGAGTTCCTTAATGGCCTTCCATTCTAGTCATCAGTAGGGTGAAGTCATGGGGATAGGTATAATAAATAAATAATAATAAATAGCTGTAACTGCCAAGTTGATGAGAACAGGCATATCACAATTGAAGTTTATTTCCAACCTTTCTTTTATGATGTGCCATTTATTTATGCCCACTCTTAACCTATTTACATAGAAGCCTCTGACACTCCCATTCTCTATACAACTGCCCTTCAGTACTGTGCTCAGTGAAACTCCCAAGTTTCCTCCCATTCTCTCCTTCTCACATTCCATGGTTTTTTTAAAAACGTTTTTTAGAAAACATCTTGTGTGTAAACATCTGTCATCTGGAAAGGTACTCCTTAGGCTTCCTTTGAACACTTCCTTGTGACACAGAATAATTGCCAAGACACCTGAGACTGTGACTATTTTATCTGCCATTCTTTCTGCTTCATAACCAGTTGCAGATGGTTGGACTTGGTGTAGTTTAGAAGTTTTTAAAGCCCTATTTGAGAGGGAGCCTCTCATTTTCTAGCACTGGGCGGTTCTACCTCACAAATTCAGTTGATGAGTAAGTCATCACCCTAGTGATGTCACTGGTCCACTTGAGAGCAGACAACAGCTCGGCCCTACTTCCTATCTCATTCCATCAGAGCTCTGTAATCCAGTGTGTTACACCTGGTAGGCAGTGAATGAAATGTTAACTTGAATATTCTCTTCCCAGTCAAAAGTCAGCCAGCTGACTTTCTCTAAGCCTTGAGTGGTTTGAGGACAGGGTCAGTCTAGGTTTGGACTTTCTAGGTTGGGCTAGGTGGACAAGGTCAAAACCCAGAGCTCCTACCTTTAGTTATGTTTATTTCATATATTCAGAGCTCAACTCTAGTACATCAGTGTTTCAGTTCAGAGCAGGATAACCATAGACACCCTGAATTTTTTTGTTCCTAGCTCTAGTATTAAAAACAATCATGATAGAATATCCTGTTTGACAGTGAACTTATGTGGAAGATACACCAAGATACTGAAATCTCTTAATTTTATTCTTGATAATTCCTACATGTTTTCACACCTCAGGAAACTAGGTAGAGTCAGGAAGACAGGAGCTCAAATCTGGTTATAGACACTATGTGACCCTGGGCAAGTCATTTAATCTCTGCCTCAGTTTCGGAATAATAGTAGCATCTACCTCTTGGGTTGTTGGGGACCAAATGAGATACCTGTAAAGCTTAGCTCAGTGCTTATAAGTGCTAAGTAAAATGCTATTACTGTCTTCATTAATATCCAAGGTCTGCTTACAGGCTTCATCTGGTCAGCACTTCTCCAACAAGTTTTAGTCATGAAGGTCTCGTCATTAAAGGCAATGAGTAATTTTGGGTTAACATACATCAAACAGGTGTAATATTATAATATGCAGAAAACTCTTCTCCATTTTTTCTTCATCTGTGTGTTTCTTGCCCAGAGGCACAGAGTGCTTCTATTTCAGCAGTTAGGTACCATATGCTGAGGAAATGAAGAGTGCATCTCCTTTTAGTATAATTCCCAGGAGTCCCAGATTTCAGTTCCTGTTTCGTTTCCTAGCAGCGTGTGTTCTTTAGCAGTAAAGGCTGGCACGTCATATTAGAACTGCTTTAATTCGCTTGTATGGAGCTGTCTTAACACTGAAGATGGAGCTCTCAAGTGTCACCAAATCAGATGCAGTTTTTCTTTTTTCTCATTTCAAATGCATCATTCCTATTGATACAATTTTGGGGGTTCACTGTTCTCTGAGCTGGTGAGGGAAGGAAGGCCAAGAGATAGGTTCTCTGTGGACATCTCTCTTTTCTAGGAGAATTAGGGGAATCACCTCTTACAAATTCAATGACTATGATATTACATGGCAGATAAAGGCAATGTAGCACAACTCGTTAGTTTTGGATATATGCTGTGCTAGTTCTTAACTATTCTAATGCTTTTTGGTACTCAATATGAACAAAACTTTTTCTAAATGAAAAGGAAATATTTTCAGAACCTCTAGGATTGAGATAAAAGTCTGTAGAGGCTTTTTAAAGTAGTTCTCTCTTGTTATAATTTAAGCGGGAAAGATATTCGCTCTCTTTGATTTCAACCACTAGGAGCACTGGAGATCACAAAATAGGTCTTGTGAAATTTGAAGATTTATTACCTTGAAAAAGTGTAAGTTCCAAACAGGAAAGAAATGTGTGTACACAAAGATAATTTTCTATCCCATTCTTAGCCTCCTTTCACTATGACTCTTAAGGACTGAATTTCTTTAATACAAGCCATGAAAAAATAAAAATTGCTGGCATTACCAGTTAACATAGCTCTGAATATCTTTATGGATATATGGTAGAGTGGGGGAAAAAAGAGGGTTTTTAGAGCATAAATTGGGCATAGTCATCTGTCACTTCGGAGAAAGTCTGGGGAGGAGAAAGATGTTGGTGACGTTTCACAAAAGATTTTAGAGGAAGGATAGTTTGCTTTCCATAATTTTGTTTCTCTCTCATATTTGTTGGCCTGACGTAGATATGAGCTTATTCTTAAAGCCAGACATGTTTATGACTGTAAGAATACATAAATATCCACTGCGTTTTTCATTTCTTAGAAGCATTCTCTCTTTCTCTGCTTTGGCTGTAACCAACTCCTATTGATGTGACTTTTTTTTCTTTTCTAGAGACTATTAATGATGTTACCTTTGGAGCAGGAGTTAGTTACATAACACCATCTTCAGCAAAAGGCAAGTTCTCTTCATGATTCTTCCTTGACTATTCATTTTTAGAATGTTAAGGGATCCTGAACTGGTCTGGTTCCATTTCAGAGACATCCGGATTCCAGGATCAAGGAGATGATGTTTTGTGTTTGTCATTGCCTGATGAGTAAGTTTCATGCTTACATAAGTGATTTTGGGAACAGAATGACTGTTCTAAGATGACATAGCATTTTTATTTCTCCCCAGAGCCCCACAGCCTCGGCAGTGGAATGTCAAGTCTCCAGCCAGGATCAAAGGCAATCTGGATAGCAGCAGGAGAAAGTCCCTGCGAAAGACCCCCTTGAAAACAGCCAACTGAAATAGCCTATCCCAGGGTGTGACCCAGCATCTGGAAAACAAAATGTATTCTCGATTGTGCTCTTCCTCAAATCCCCTCTGTTGTTCCACATATAAAGTTGGGTTTACCACAAGTTTTTAGCAAAAAAAAGCATCACATATGTATACAGTGTTAAAGTTGCCAAATATAAAAATATGGCAGATTTATACTCTTGCCAGAATTAAACAAGTTGAAGTTTAATATTATGCCTTTATTCCATTTGAGAAGTGTTAAGGACACCTTGGTAAGTTGTATTTCCTTGGGGAATACCATAACTGAACATAGTTCATAGTTTCTCCCAGTATAAATCAAATCTTTATTAGTGGATGCTGCTTTTAGTATGCACTTGCCCAGTATTTATATGAAATTAAATGTATTTTTTAATCATAATTACACCTCTAAAGCAATGTACAGTTTTTTTAATATAAAATAAAGTTTGTAAATACAGCCTTGCATTGTTTGTTTAAGTAAAAAATTCCTTTTTTATGGAAATACCACTTTTACTTCTTTAGCCATTTTAATTTTACAAAAAAGGTTTAGTGAAAACAAAGCCAAATCTTTCATTTTAAAGAAAAAACATTATTCATGTTGTCTCTAAGTTTTAGTTCCTTCCTTCACCCTGTTCCACAGCAAAGTATTTTGTCTTATGATGACTATTCCAACAGATAATATTCTCATTATATAAATACTTGGATTCCTCATTTCCACCTACCAAAACAACTGCCTAGAAACACCAACTTTGAGGCTGGTTTGTCTTACAGCCAAACAAGTTAGTTTCATTAGATGAACAGAATTCCTATGACCATTCACACTTGTTGCTTTACCCAAAGGGCTGACTTTTGCAACCATGAAGGAGAAATGACAAGAATGACAACAAATTCAGTGGGTTCCAAGGTTTAATCCCGAATTACAGCAGCGAAATGTACAGGGTTAGGTCTAAGGGTTTGTGTGTGCATGTGTTTATACACATAGCCAGTGGAGTTTGAGGAGTGAAATGTCATCCTGTGTTTCTCCTCTACCCCACATAACTAAGTTATATTAATTTGTAAGACAAAAATGAATGCCATTAATATGAGTATGCCTCATAGTGTTGCTCTTTGGTGAACTACTTAGTGTACCTACAGTATAGGCATTGATCTCTTATAGATGGCGTAGGGATTATGGCTTCCTTTTACTCTACAAGTCAAGTGATTTTTGTTTCACATCAGCTTTCCTGCCCACTTTTTCCTAATGAATTAGCTAAGTGAAAAAAAAGAAAAGTGTTTCTTTTGCAGAATACTTAAATAAAGAGGCTGGGGTTATGATTTTTTCTTTAAAAAAGTTTATAAATGATGTCTTACAGAAGTATCAAATTATATGTATTAGTACAAATCTATAACAGTTATGTACAGTCATATCCATACCAAAGACAAGAAAAACTGCCTTGGATAGAATTCTTGAATCCTCTTAGCCTCATTTCACATCTTAAAAATGTTAATTTTCTCTTCCAATTAAAAAAAAATGTTAATTTTCCTTTTTTATTTAAATCTTTTTGCAGCAAAAGCCTGCTAGACTTCACATTTTTCTCTTCCTTTATACTGACCATAGTTGAACACAGGATTAGGGTGGGAAGGCTTTAGTGTATAAAACTAGAGACAATACAGCTGCCTTATCACTATGGCAACCCAAGGAAAAGGTCAAGGCATTATTCCCCATCTAGAAAAAGGGGAGATTGCATCTGCATTGTCCTTGAGAACAGTCCAAATCCTAAACATTTAAAATACTGATGCAATAAACAGTGGGTACTGTGAAGCCATAGTTATACAGTTGCCCACTGAAAACAAACATTTGGTGGAAATCCCAAGGCATAGTATTTTTATATAAACTACAAAAAAATTTGTAAATTCCAACATTTACAAGTATCCAACCAAAATACTGTCAAAGCATAAAAGTTAAGACAATTTAACTGAAATTTAATCACAAGATAGCTACATTCTGCTACATGAAAAATATCCTTTAAGCACATCACTGAATCATAAGGGCTTTTTCTGAGAAGCTCCTAGCATCAAACCTCTTCACACCACGAGTCTGACATAGCTGTCTTTGAGACTAAGAACACCTCCGTTTGAAGCAGAAGGACTACTGAATGTTCTTTCTAAAGCCCCCAAAGCGAGCAAAGCCTCCGGGAGATCAAAGTTTAAAATCAAAATTAGAAAAATGCTTTTGATTCAAGCATTTTACTTTTTCTCAGGTTTTCTGCACTGATTATACAATCTAATACTCTTCAAAAGACTAGGGTAGCAGCCACCACATTGTGGCTTATTGAGAAGTGAGACAGACAGCCTACAGTGCCTGGCTGCTTCATAGCAAAGAGTAATAAGAGAATTCATTAACTTTTTTAAAAAATGTTATTGCAGTTCATAGATTTCATTTCTAAAAATCACCCCTAACACTGGGTGCAGTCATGTGAAACACAAATAATGAAAAGTAGTTTTAAAAACAAACCCTAAATGCTTTGCTTTATGGACCTTTCAAGGTTGACAGTCCAAACAAGATGAGGGCTGAGGGCTGAGGTCAGATCCAGAATAGGGACTGCTTGAGAAAACACACCTAACTCTTTCTGAAGTATTCGTTTTTAATCCTTCCTGATCAAAGTTCAGTTTCCCTCAGACATATGACTTGATACCAAAACTATTCAGGATGTAAATCCACACCAAATTTTAAACACTTAAGTAGCCACTCTGAATAACACTCAGAAGCTAACAGCCACTTCTGGAGTTGTAGCCATGTGATTTACTCCCTAAGTAGACAAATGAATTAGAGCTTCTGGGTGGTCTTCAGATACATCTGTCTGTTAGTGATGTGAGGGGAAAAGGCAGTTCAAATATTACTCAAGAGTATAACATACCTGTTTTTTAGAGTTACAAAGATTAGAGAAGTATCTTTGCTTCTAAATGGAATTTTGGAAAATGATACCTGAGCAATGGTCCAATGTGTGACTCACAAGCCTTCCTGGGGGAAATGCTGCCAGGAAAAAGGAAGGCTCTTCTGTGAGCCTATAAGACTTGAGTACAGGTGCTTTTAAATGCCGGCATTCTCAGTGTTAACCCTGTTATGATTTGAAGCGCCTAACTTGTGTTTGATTTTTTAAAAAATGTTACTTAACACTGCTGCATGACAACATATTTACAATTTAAATAAATTTCATTCTTTGAAGTAATCAAAATACATCTTTTGCAAAAATTTAGAATGCAGAATCCTACAAAACAAACAAGACCCATAGAAAAGCAGAAACTATTTCAGTACCATTTAAAACCTGGCCCAGGATGGGTGTTTTCCTTTTAATTCAAAATATTTTCTTAAATACTGAAGTCCACCATGGGCAAGCCTGTCTTCAGATAAGAGGCAAGACCTAAAACCAACTTTGTTTACTTTGTTTTTTATAAAATGCTGAACCAAAACAGTTTTCCTAGAGTGATACTATGCATTGATTTTTAAAAGGTTTTAAAAAGGAATTGCACAATACTGCCTGTAAGGCCAGTCAATTTAAAAACAGGTTAATTGCATAAAAGGTTTCAGCTTTGTAGATTCATCATAATTTCCAATTCCACACCTGCAAGGTGAGTCTAATCTTAATTTGTGTTCCTAAGGTCCCATGCAGCTGCCCTCCCTTCTCCCCACTACTGTTTACACAAGTTGGGTAATGACTGCTGAGAAGCTAATTAGTACCACAGGCTCACAATGTCTAACCTTTAACAAACCTCTACCTCCTGAACTGCAGGCATGGAAAAACTCACTTTGGGAGACACTTTTATGGTATTCTACCCTGGAAGGTAGAGGACTAAGGCTATTCCTACTTGGTAATCTGCCCAATCAACAAATTCAATCTTCTCCAGTTATCATCCCCCATCTTGGGGACAATTCATTGTCAACTTTGGCAAGGGGAAAAATAAGTTTTATACAAGGGTCTAACTCTTTCCAAGCATACTTTGCTCATAGGTTGCTCTTGATCAGAGTTTCTAACAGAGGTATTTGCATGTGTTCTCTGCCAGATGGTCATATTTCAGATCACAAAGGATGATTTGTGTCGGAAGTCCCCCTGCAAAGACAATATATTAAGTTAAAATACACCCAAATGCAATTCTCCCAAGACCTCCAAGAACTAATGATACTGGAAGAATGAGGCAAGAGATGGAAAGGGAAAAGGGACCAAACTTAACTACAAAGAAAACATCTTTCTAGGAGAGTGAGCATCAAAGAAGATCATATAAAAGTTCTGACGGCCAGCCTGCAAACCGAGTGCCAAGAGAAAGGAACGGCAAGGTCAAGATGGGGTTGGCTTCATGTGGGAGGAGAACAGGGAGATCAGGTTCTGGGTACTTGGTTTTAAGCTGAGGTTCTCCCCCACAGGATCAATTCGGTTTTCAAGTAGAGAAGAACAATTTCTTCACTGATGAAGCTCTTAGGTACACTTAGAATCTCCAGGTTACAATACTCAGCCTCATTGCTTTTCTCCCTAGGAAATGAATCCAAGGTGCTTTCTCAGGTTCCTTACCTCATCATCTGTGCGGATATAGTTAACGCCATCAGGTTTCCCTGGATTCTTGTAGCTGTGAAAGGGCAAAGAGGGAAGTTAAGTAATTAGACCTGATTTCCCATGTAACAGTCAACTTAGACCCTTCATTTTCATGCTAGGCTTACCTTTCTCCATTCCGTTTGTTGATGAAATAGCCCCGTCTGTATGCACAGCAGATGGCCAGAGTTATCAGGACTAGGACAGCCAGGACAACCAAAACCCCTCCAATGATCCCACCGATGTTTAGGTCATCTGGGAAAGAGGGGAGGAGCAGATGACGCATACACTCCGGTCCCACTGCCAATTACCACCCATCCAACTCCTGTCAGTGAAAATAAGTGCCTGCTTCTCACAGAATTCCATGGACCTCTAATAGGACTATTCCCAAATGATACAGTGATACCAGCTTCCCTCTGGTAGTCCAAATGATGAAACTCTTAACTGCTTTTATTACTAGTTTAGAAAAGGCATTTAGAGAAAGTTTGAAATCTTTTTATGAATGAAGGCCTGAAGACACCATTGATAGATCTATTGGATAGTCTTAGGGCAGAACTGGGAGCCACAATGCATGAAGAAAAATTTCTGATTCTCAGTATCTTGATACCCCAGGTGCCAGAGCCTGACTTAGGCTGGCTAGCTATGTACCACAATGATAGTGGGTCACAAAGGGACAAATGGGATTCAATACTGCAAAACAAAAGGTGGAAAATGTTAGGTAAGAGTGGTGTCCCCTTGACTCTAGGAGCTTTCTGTGCCTCAAGATTTCCTTACCAGGGATTTTCTGTGTTGCTATCCAACCACCTGAATCCTTATCTCTTTACTGAACCTGAAAAAAGGATTTGCTATAATATTCCCTTGGGGTCATTGTATGTATGGGGAGGGGAGGAATGAGTCTCCCTTCTGAGATCCCACTGACAAGCCCAGTTCTGCTGCAACTAAAGCACACAAAATACACCAAAGCCCAAGTTATGAAAATGCTCCCACAGCACACCCTGGAGGTAAGCTAAAACCATTAGGATCAATTTGAAAGTTGTGACTCAATCCCCAAGAAATCGTTAGTCTCTAGAGGGCCCACACAACCTTATGTTTTAGTGATTTAATCGGCCCACCATAGAAAAGCAGTATTAAACTCACTGTCACAAGTTACAGGATTAGTCACATTTCTAATGCTAGAATTCTCTTAACAGTCTATTTCTAGAAGAGAACATATTGCAAGGACACACAATTTTTCTAGGCATTTGTTTCTCAGAACTTTCTCATCTTCCCCCTCACTGTATAAGTAACCCAGGTCAATTATGACTTCGTCATGACTGAAATTAAGGTAAACTGAGGCACAAGTTCTGGGCATGGTCAATTTATTAGCAAAGTGCAAATCTGCTAATAAACAGGGTCTCAGCCTCCTCACAGAGTGAAGACCCCTTAAATGAGGGCTGACCGATCATTTTTATAGACAAAGAGAGGAGCATCCAAAGAATAAAAGTCAGCATCACAGGTGGGGAAGACAACATTATTAGTTACAAAATCAAAAGCACCATAGGCATGGGGAACAAAATGCAAGTCAGGGATGTGGGACAAGCAGCAACTCTCCTTGCATCTCATCACTAGGAAATTCTGATGGCTTTAGCCTGCCTGCAAGAATAGTATGTGGGGTAGAGATAACAGATTTCCTCTAGTTGTTCAAGGACAGCTGGTGGTATAGAGATAATGGGTTTCTTTTAATCAAAGCGATGTATAGGGAAACTGAACTTTTAAACTTAAAGAGGAAGATCAAACTGAACCTATGAACTTCTGAACTTAATTCAAAGACAAAGAAACACGACTTAGGCAGTCATACAAAAATGTCGGCAGTGATACAGAATAGAATCAAGTCGATTTTCTCATAATTAACTTCTGAAGGGCTGTGACACAGGAGCAAAGAGAGTAGTTTAACTGATGATATCTCCTGAGCCAAAGTTTGGCCTTCAGCATTTCCCTGTCCCTCTTCCCAGTCTGGCTGAAACATTTCCCACATCAGCAGCAGGTGCACTCACAGACTTCCATCCCCTGCTCTTCACAGTTGGCAGAGCCGGCCTCATTGGTAGCAATGCAGTAGTACAGGCCTGTGTCCTCCTTGTGTACAGCACTGAAAACCTATTCCAGGGGAAAAATAGTAGAGTGATCACGGGTTTCTCAGGCGGAAACTTCTCAAGGCAACAGAATATCCACCTCAGAATGCGAAGGGGAGAACCCAGAGAATTATGAAGTAATTGTATTCTCAGTGGGATTTGGTTTTCCCTTGCACACCAAGGAAGTGAGTAGGGTCTTACTACGACCCTAAGACACTCATTCCTATGAGTTCTTTGGCAGTAATAGTCCTGGTGATATACATCCTAGAACTATTCAACAATGGGAGGATGGTTCATCTCTTCATTCAGATAAATGGGCCCTGAGAATGATGGCTTCTAGTACTCCAATCAGTAGAAGACATTATAATGTTGGCTCATTACTTGCATATGATACAATTCAAATGTTTTCTGGTATTTCCAAAACATAATGACATACAACAAAATCCTGATATGGCAAGACAGATGTTAGTCATATCTCCCCCAAAACTCATCTAATAACTGCTAGAAGTTCTGTTCCCTTTCTCTCTTACCTTTCTCCCCCAACCAAGGCAGTTCACACATTACTTCCCCTACTCTCCGCACCCCCCTTTCACAAAGGGCACCAGATCATCTTACCAGTGTGCCAGTTTCAGAGTTCAAGACAAATGAAGAGTTTCGGAACCTGGGGTTGGCTTTGGAGTCGGTTGGCAAAGGTATGTCGTTTCGGTACCACCTATACTGGGGTCGAGGATAGCCTTCATTTTCCTGGCAGTGCAGTGTTGCTGACTTGCCAACAGGTACAGTCTTTGGCACTCTGCAGACAGGAGTCACTGGTTTCACTGCAAGAGGAACATCAGATTGTATTTAAATCCAGATCCATGGCTCTATTCTTATTGAATCCTACAGAAACCAAGCTCCAAAACAAAATGAGAACCAAAGAAGTGGCACTTGCTCCATAGTCCTGTCACCTGAGAATCCTGCTTTCTTCTACCCTAAACTTCTACCGTAAGTTCCTTCTTAGGATAGTGTGCTCCCTCGTGCTGGAGAAATATGGAAAAAGAAGTAACAGCTCTAATTCACTGCTCAGGTGACCTCTTATCCCAAAGCCATCCCAACCCTTAAATATAGCTTCCCCTCAACAGGTACCACGATATCTCTAAGTGACACTAGACTCTAGACTGAAAGAAATCAAAGTGGACAAGGATCCCTCTTTGTCTGGAGGTTCAGAGTCATGTAAGTTGATGAGAAAGAGGGTGTTGTTGATGCTACCTAAAATCTTACCTTGCACTGTGAGATCAATGACAATCTCATCAATTTCCTTGTGATCATTTCGAGCCACAACTTCACAGCGATAAGAGGCCGTGTCTGACCGGGTTGCATTTAGAATCTTCAGAGATGTTTTTCCCAAGAGCTCTGCACGACCTGCCAAGTGCCCTGGAAAAAAGGGAATCCAGGACATGATATTTCAAGGTTATCTCCACCACCTGTAGAAGGCCAATTCTAGCATTGAAACTCATGACTAACATAGAGAAAGTTAAAAAACTAGAGACAGCTTAGGGAGAGGGGAACACTTTACTTCCCTTTTTTACTAAATCCAGACTTTAAAAAAAATCCTTTTATCTGCTCAATGTCAATATAAAAAGTTTCATTTTCAAGGGAATGTACAGAACTTGGCAGAGCAATAAGAAACTGGAAAATAAGCTATTCAAAAAAAAGGGATAAAAGAACTGAGATTATAAACTCTAGTGATAAGTGACAATCATATGAGCTGATTAGCTTGTAGAAAAATTTAAAAAAGCAAGTTTAGGTTGAAACATGAATGCAAGTAACATAAGAAAGGACTTTCTGACAGTAAATAAAGACTAAAGATTATAGGATCTCCTTTTCCTGTAAGGATAGTCATCTTAACCTGGATACTGTAGACAATACTTGTTTGAAGGCAGGGGAAGAGACCAGGAGATTTCCAAGTACTTTCCATCCCTGAGATTCTATGTGATAAATTTCATCTATTGAATGATAAAATACTAGCTCCCAGAAATAAATTTTTAAAAACTTCACTAGTGTTAAATTTTTATCAATACCACTTTGTTTCTCAGACGATCAGAATGAGATTAAACTTTACTCAGAGAAACTAGGGCTTCAGAGTTCTGGGTGGGAGTAACCTAGGGAGAGGAGATTCCAAAGTGGTGGGCAGGAAACAAGTTTTTAATAAAGGGATTCCCAATCACATTCATGACCTTATGCATCGGAAAACCTGTCTTCTTGTCATTAGCCTCCTTTCTTCCCTCTTCTAATCCTTCGATGGGATTTTCATGTCATCTACTTTTACTGATGAGTAGGACTCTTCTATTTCTTCCCTTGTGTAAAAGGGCAGGGTAAGCCCCAGTAAATGAAACAGTAAAATGAGTTCCCAAAAGGCAACTTTTCCCATACTAGGCTAAAGATGGGATAATCCCAATCTCAGACGCAATCACTGAAGTAAGAAGAGGCAGTTTGAGGAAAGGAAGCCAAGAGGACAAAGGGCCCATACCCTGGATTTTATTGTCAAAGAATACATAGGTTGTTTGATCATCTTGAATTTTTTTCCACTCAATTCTGGGATCATTTGTTTGAGAGTCTGTAATGATGCAGGACAGTTCCACACCTAGAAGGAAACAGAAAAATCAACCTTGAATAAATACCTAAAGCTACGGTTTCATTCTGCTACAGGACCTGTAAACAAGAGAGGTCTTTCACCGAGTGCTACAAAAATCAGCCACCTCCCAGCTCCAAGAGCCTTTGGGCAAAAATGGAACTCAGCCAGAGAACTAATAAAGACGTTCGTCAAGGGCTTGTGGCCCCATAGAACATGCTCCCTAGAGAGGGCCACCCCATTTATAGAAGATGTCATTCTTTGCTGGTCTAAGCACAAAACCTGGGCAAAGGGGCCATCTGTCAATAACTAGATAAACACTGAGGCAAAGACTACTGTTGAACTGTAAGGCTATGCCTGAACCAGAAATCATAGATGAATAACACTGTGCTTTTAACTCCATGCCTCCTCTGCTCCCAGCCCTATTTTGGCCTTTCATAAAGTCTGCAGTCTACAACATCAAAGACTGAGAAAAGAGCTCAAAAATCATTTAGCCTAATCATCCTTAGCCATTTCATGAATCATATCTACTCTACCACACTACCTCAACAGTATCACCCATCTATTGCTGGAAATAAGGAATTTATTACTCCCTATTCCATTCATTAGGAAGGTTTTCATATATTGACATGAAACTTCTCTCCCTGTAATTTCTATCCTACTTCTGATCTCCAGAAGCAAATAGAAAAAAAAATCTCAACCCTCTTCTACATGACAGTCCTTTAAAAACAATAATCATGTCCCTTCTCCCTCTCTACTCCTAAGTTGTCTTTTGTCTAAAATAATAGTGCCTAGTTTCTTTGTCTAATTCTCAAATGCCATAGATTTCAGTCTTCTCTATCCTACTGTCATTTATTAAGTATTTAATGTATGCAAAACATACAGCAAATGCTTGCTGAACTAAAGGTTTTGACTTGATGCCAAAGTCACCAAAAGCTTCCTGCCCCAGGGAGCTTGTATTCTGTTCTCATTACCCAAATCACGCTGATGTCCAGACCTGGAGGGAATACTGAAGATGTGGTCTGACCAGGTCACCTCTGATCCACGGACAGTTACCTTCTTGTTCTCTTAACGCAGCCCGAGATCATCATGCTGACTCATCCTGGACTTGCAGTCCACTGAAATCCTTAGATCACAGGCCTAGGCTTAGGTATTGTTTTTCCCCTCCATGAAGGCCACGGTCATTAACAAAGAAGACTTCATCCCAACATCAAACTGTTGGTTCTGTCCTGACTGCAAGGTAACTTTACCACCAGTAGGTGGCGCCCACCCCCATAGAGATCTTTCATCACTCACTTTCAAACTCCCGCACCACAGGATTCTGGTTGCTGGACTTCAAGTTCACAGCCCCAATAAGGCAACCTAAATGGACAAAGAAAAATGAAATGAGAAACGATATACTGTTCAAACTACAAAGGAAGCTCAGCTTTTTTACCTCCATAGGACCGGTGGTCACCGGCCCCAGAGACTAGACGGATTTTTATTCCAATCAAAGCCACTTTCTTGCGGCATGCAAAACTTCCTTATCTTAGAACCATTTCACTGTAAGAGCCAATGGAAGGAAGGGCCCTGAGAATTTATTTCCTATATGAATCTTTTTAATGTCTTTCCTGGGATGCTCAGAGGGTTCCCAGGGCTAAAGGATGATAACTGCTTCAACATTTCTCATAGAAGGCTCTAAACATCTTGGCATCCCCTCTATCTTGCCTCTCTCCTTTACTTCCTAGTACAGAAAATCCAATTAAAAGATCTTAAGATCTCTGGAGATTTCACATTCTCTAGGTTGATGCTTAATGTTTTTCACTATTATCTCCCACCCACACTTTAGTTTTAGGTTTGACTAGACCAGATACAGCACTGTTGAAGAAGATTCTCAGTCTCCCAATGCCTATGCTTCTCCAATTTTTTCTTCCAGGTTATAGCCAAAGTACTAGGTCAGATTTTGTCTTTTCTACTCTACCACCACAGATAATCTGTATCTGGGCATGACAAATAAGAAGGAAATATTCAGGCTGAGAAACAATTATAAAACCTAATAGTGTAATCAAATACCAACCAATAGTTAAAGGACCGCAAATTCAGAAAGGCTTTTTTTTTCGTTTTCACCATCACTATGCCCCACCCATCACCCCACTATTAAAAATTTTAATTAAAAATTTTCAAAAAATCAATTCAAGTGAAAGAAAATAACTCCTTGTATAGTAGAAATAACTTACAGATAGATAGAGTAAAAGTTAATTTCAATTATGGAAGATAGATTAATTCCAGAATGTCACCTTTAAACATAAACAAGGTCAAACATTTCTATGATGACATTGTTCGTATGACTTCTTTTGTGCAACCGTCCATTGACACGCAGTCAACTACTCACATTCACCATATGTTTCTCCGGTGCTCTTCAGTTTAAAGTCTACAAAAACTGTGGTATCCTATGACTCTCCCTCACATAGTATCACCAGGACAATGTTATCAATACAAAGATGAGCTTTTGTTTCAAGGTCAAGCTTGGCATACCTTAAAATAACTATGCAATTTCCAAATGCAATCCAGATTACTCTTTTCTTCTAGGAATAATACTTAGTCCAGTTCACGCGATGTGAATTCACATCCAATCAAAACTGTAGCTCATGAGCCATCACCAATGTATTTACTTTTTCTATAGTCAGCCAGTGGACACCATTACTTCAAAGCAAAGGCATTTAATAAAATTGCATAGTTAATAAAAGGACCATAGAACAATTTTCTTTCACAAACCTGGGGCTACTAAGGCCCACAAATGCCTATACCTTTAATGGGCACAGCAGGAATACATAAGGATCACATATGATGAACATGTACAAAGGACACCTGTGTAGTGAAGGCACACAGATGAAGTAATGTACACCTTCCATGTTGTAGGGCTACCCATATCCTATGGTGGTGTGACTGAGTTGCTCTAACTGTGCCTCCTTGGTGGGTGTGTCATCTCTGCTGGGTAGACTTTTTGCTTCTCCACAGATCTGTTGGTTATTGCTGGGTGTGGTGTCCCTGCTAAGCACTACTTGCTGCCACCACCTTCTGAATTAATCTCATCAGGGTCACCTGCCATCTCAGCTCCTATCTCTAGAAGTATAATGACCAAATCTCTCTTTACATGGACAAGTGTCATGACAGTTCTTTAATCACAGTCACCATATCCAGTTAACAAAAGGCAGGTAGGCTACTCTTTGCTAAAACTCTCTTTTGTTTTATATCACTGGGTCTAAGAAGATATCAAAATACTCTGGCATACATAAGTATTTAACTTCAGATGGGTTATCCCCAAGATCTCTCTGGTTTAGCATGCAAATGAGTTAGAACCAGAACAAAAACTAAGGAAGCATAATCACAGGTCTCCATCTCCTAAGCCCTTTTGTTGTTTCTGCAGTCATGCCTGACTCTTCATGATCCTTTTTGGGGCTTTCTTGGCAAAGATACTAGAGTAGTTTGCCTTTTCTTCTCCAGCTCATTTTACAGATTTCATTTACAGGAAACTGAAGCAAACAGGGAGAAGTGACTTGTCCAGGGTCACAGAGCTAGGAAGTGTCCAAGGCTAGATATGAATTCAAGTCTTCCTGATAGCAGGCTCAGCACTCTATCCACTGTGCCACCTACATTCCTGCCACTATAATGCATATTTGTCAGCAAGGAAACCCCATTTCTTTGTTGCTATATTTTTCCTCTATCCTAATGGAAGACCAGCATTATGGGTGGTCTACCCAACTATTTATGTACGTGTCTAGATAAATTCTTCAACTACTTGGTATTTCCACTATGATTAGTTAGGCTGAATACCTGGGAATGATTATAAATCTCACTTAGGTGGTTCCTTAATGTTCTGGAGCTTAATGCAGTCAGTCAAGTACAGTGTCATTCACAAGCAGAAATATGTAAATGATCTGTGTATAAGGATCCCTATTCCATTTGGCAAGCATGTGCTTCTCTGTTTTATGCCTTTAGTATTAATGATCAAGGAGTCATTAAAAAGAGTTAAATAGTCTGTTAATAGAATTCTGAAATTGTATGATTCTAATATACATGGGAGATAATTGGTTGAAGCCAAGTCTTTAAGGTGGTGTTTTGCTCAACCAACTGAAATGTTAAAAATATTTTACCAACAGAGTGTTACTATCTATACCTCTGAGTAAATTATGCACCTATAAAGATGTACTTTTCTGTAGATGGGATCATTTATTAAAGTCTTCCTGTTCTCTCTAATCAAACTTTCATTAAGGATGCTCTCAAAGAATGTAGATTAGTCCCATAAAAATTGTGCAGGTAAGAAAAAACAAGCATATAAGTTCAGTTATTTATATCTTCTTGGTCGCTTTTTTTTTTTTTTGATAAGGAAAGAGTTGAGATTTTTTTTCTCATGCTTCTTTCAGGCATTCTGGCAATTGATCCCTTGATACTCTCAAAACTGTGTCATCTCCAACATGAATTTCTTATGTCTATCTAGTCTATCTAAATTTGGCTGCTTTTCCTATCTTTGTTTTCTTTGGTCCCATTTCAACTTCATGCAGGATGCTAAGAAGTGTGATGGCAGAACCCAAATGAGGTGATCCACTGCTACTGATGAAGAAATAGTTTATTATAAAGACCTTCACAGAACTTTAAATTTTTCTGCTTTTACAATTTCATCCTTTAATGGCCTTTTGATGATTTTGTTTGTTTGACTATTTCACCAAACTCTTTTATGCTCGTTCTTCCCTCCATTGTGTCTCAAAAGTTTTGTGAAGTGATATTAATCATAATCTTCCATCATCCTCCTTTGTATGATTTTATAAAGGCATTTATATTCTAAGTTAGGGTTGCCTTTGGTTGCCATAGCTCTATCTGGCAAGGTCATCAAGTGTTTGCTGACTTAGTTTCCTCTGGTCCGACTGTAATGATGAATTTACATGTGTTAAATTTTCTCAAGAAATGCTTATAGTATGATTCTGTTTTATTATTCATTTCCTATTTTGAGCATCAACATGTTGCTAATATATATAAAGTTGGACTTATCTCAAACGCTTTTTTAAAATTTTTATTCTTCTCCAGCATGATTGGTAGTGATTTTTATGTTTTCTTTTGGTTAGTATTCTGACTATACATAGATGGCAGATTCAGAATTCCCACAATGATAACCAATCATTTACTCTGTTAAAATATAACTAATTCCATTTTTTGTGACATTTTGGTATACAGCATTCCTCCTGTGTTTTCCAAGTCTCCTCTTGAAGAAAGTATCCACAATATATAGGAGTGAAGTTCCTTTTTATTTTTATTTTTCATTTGTTTTTCCCCCAATTTATTTGTTTTTAGTTTTCAACATTTACTTCCATAAGTTTTAATTTTTTCCCCCATCTTCCCCACTCCCTTCCCAAGATGGCATGCAGTCTTATATGGGTTCTATGAAGACATTCCCACAAAACACATTTTCATATTAGTCATGTTGCATAGAAGAATTTTAACAAATGGGAGAAACCATGAGAAAGAAAAAATTAAACCAAACAAAATAAAACAAAAAAGAAAATAGTCTGCTTCACTCTGCATTCCAACTCCATATTTCTTTCTCTGGATGTGGATAGCATTTTCCATCATGAGTCTTTTGGAAATGTTTTAGTTCCTTGCACTTCTGAGAAGGGTGTGTGATCACAGAATCATACTATAAGCATTTCTTGAGGAAACTGAACCCATGTAAATTCATCACTACAGTCAGACCAGAGGAAACTAAGTCAGCAAACACTTGATGACCTTGCCAGAATGGCAACCAAAGGCAACCCTAACTTAGAATACAAATGCCTTTATAAAATCATACAAAGGAAGATGATGGAAAATTATGATTAATATCACTTCACAAAACTTTTGAGGAACAATATTCTGGTTCTGCTCACTTCATACAGCATCAATTCATAGCAGTCTTTCCAGATTTTTCTGATGTTCACCTGTTCATCATTTCTTATAAGCATAATGGTATTCCATTACATTCATATACCACAACTTAATTCAGCCATTCCCCAATTGATGGACATCCCTCAATTTCCAATTCTTGGCTACCACAAAAAGAGCTGCTATAAATATTTTTGTACATGTAGGTCCTTTTCCCATTTCTATGATCTCTTTGGGATAGAGTCTCAGAAGTGATATTGCTGGGTCAAAGGGTATTACACAGTTTTGTGGTCCTTTGAGTATAGTTACAAATTGCTCTCCAGAATGGTTGGATCAGCTGTCAATGAATTAGTGTTACAACTCCCCCACTTCTTCTCCAACATTTATCACCTTCCTCTTTTGTCATGTTAGTCAATCAGATAGAAGTGATGTGGTACCGCAGAGTTGTTTTGATTTGCATCTCTCTAATCAATAGTGATTTAAAGGATTTTTCACAAGAATATAGATAGCTTTAATTTCTTCCTCTGAAAACTGCCTGTTCATATCCTTTGATCATTTATCTACTGGGGAATGAGGAGTGAGGCTTCTGTGAAGTTTACAAACGTTAGAACTCTTCTTTTTCACTACTGGACCATGCTACTTAACCTATTTTTTTTACCTTCTTTTGGGTTCACATTTACATCCTGAAATTATCAAATTGTGCTGATTTAATTTAGAGAGTCTTAGTGAGTTCTTAAAAGAATTTTCCTGTCTCCTTATACTCAACTAGTCAGGTCCACAAGTATTTATTAAGCACCTACTACGCATCAGGCACTGTGCTAAGCACTAAGGATACAAAGAAAGGCCAAAAAAAAAAGTCTCTGTATTCAAGAAGCTCAAAATCTAATGTTTCATTCTCTGAAATAAATGTTAGAAAATAAGACATGCCATTATTTTCATGTTAGTCCTTTTGTGAATGCTCATCATAAACACAGAAATGTGAAGTGGCCAACTGTCCCAGGAAATGATGAGTCTCTCCTGTTGCTCTTGGATTCACAATAAAATCAACTCCATTATCCTTTATCTGCATAAAGAAAAATATTCTTCTTTTAAGCTATAGCTTCCTAGTCTTCTGGTTTTACAAGGACAATAAAAGTTAACTTCACATAGCACCATAAGGTTTACAAAGCATTATATATATATAAAATACACACATACACACATATATATGTAATATATACACACATATGTATATAGTGTATGTTTATATGTATGTGTGTACACATAATATATTAACGTATTATATATAGGTGTGTGTGTATACACACACACATACATACATAAAATCTCATTTGAACTTAAAAACAACCCAGTGAAGCAGAAATTGGTGAAACTGTTAACACTCATTTTAGAGATTAATGAAGAAGCATTTAAATGCTTACTATATGCTGGTACTCTGCTAAATGCTAGAGATACAAGGAAAAGCAAAAACAGCCTCTAAGCTTAACAAGCTCACATCCTTATGGGGCAAACCATATAAAAAACTAGGTACATACAAGTTATATATAGAGTAGATAGAAGGTTACCTAGGAAGAGAAGACTTTATTAGATGGAGGAACAAGGAAAGAACTGCAAAAGGAATCATTCCAGCTATCTTTAAAGAAGAAAGTGAGATGATTCTAAGAGGTGGAGTTAAGGAAGAAAATTATAGGACACTCAGTGCAAGCAGATTAGCACTAAGTAAGACAGTATAACTAGTTTGCAGCATGTGTGGAGTGGACAAAAAGATAAGAAGGGCAAAAAGATAGAAAAGGACTAGATTTGAAGAGCTTTAAGTACTAAACAAAACATTTTATATTTGATACTGGAGATAACAGAAAGCCACTGGAATCAGCTTACCTAGGTTCTACCTCATATCAATCAGAATGGCAAAGTTGACAAAAAAACGATAAATACTGGAGTAGGTTACCGAAAACAGGCACATTAATGCACTATTGTTGGACCTATGAAATGGTAGAGCCAGTTTGGAAAGTAATTTGGATCTATGCCCCAAAGTTACTCAACAGCTCTTCAACCGATAAATGGGTAAGAAATTTGACTCATCTGATCCAAGGAAATCAAAGAAGAAAAACTCCTATATCTACAAAAATATCTATAGCAGCATTTTTAATTGTGACCAAAACAGTGCCTATCAACTAGAGAATGGCTGAACAATTTATGTTATTATTGTGCTGTAAGAAATAATGAAAAGGACAGTTTTGGAGAAACCTGGGATGACTTGTATGAACTGATACAGAGTGAAATGAAGCAGAACTAAAATAATTTATGTAACAACTCTGGTCAACTCAATGATCGGTCACAATTCCAGAAGACCCTAGCATCTCCTGACAGAGAAGTGACAGGTATGCAGAGACACATTTTTGGACATGGCCAAAGTGAGGATTTGTTTTGACTACGCAAATTTGTTACAATGGTTTTGTATCCCTTTTCTCCAGGAGACTGGAGGCAGGGAAAGATGGGAAAGGAAACTAAATGCTTGTTAAATAGGGGAAAAAAATGTTTTTTGACTAAGTGAATGTTGATGTCATTCACAGAATTAGCAATTCAGAAAGCAGAATAGGATTTAAAGAAAATATAATGAGATTGGTTTTGGATATGTTATTTTTGAGGAATCAGTATGACATCCAGAAGGAAATAATCTTGCTAGGTTATCTGAAACTCAAGTTTAAAGTTTAGGCTGGACAAATTAATCTGCAAGTAACCTGCACAGAGATGGGACAACTGAAGCCATAAAACCAAATGATTCTATCAGGATAGGGAGTATGTGGAAAGAAAAGAATGTCAGGCACAAAAACATGGGGAATATCAATATTAAGGGATCGAATAGAGGGGAAAGTAAACAAAACAGTTTAGAAATCTAAGAAAATAATGAGAAGAGTTCAAGGACAGCATACACAGAAGAAGAGGCAGTCAAGAACAAGTTGTATCCTGAGGCACAATTCAATGGTGTGTGAATTTACTTAGGACATGCAATAATTTTGATGTGACTTCATTTTGAGTCAACTACAAAATATTTAAAATTTAAGATCTCTGATCAACTAAATTGTCAACTATGACTACAGAAGACTTTCCTCCCACCCCTTGGCAGAAAGGCATCAGATCAAAGGTACAGAATAAGAAATTTTCAGACATGGTCAGTGGATGGATTTGTACGTCATGATTCATTTTTTTTTTTTTTTACAAGAGAAAGCTTTTATCGGGTGGAAGGGTAGAAAGTTAGTCAGAAGTAGGGGAATAGTGATAACAATACTTTTAAAAGGGGTTAACTAAAGAACATCAATGAATCATTAAAAAAAAAAACCAATGAAAGTAGAAGGAAGCTCAGGAGGGGATTCACATAAACACAGCAGTAATCTAACCACTGTGTTAAATCTGAAATATCCACTCATGAAGCAAAATGCCATCCACATCCAGAGAAAGACCTATGGATTTGGAATGCAGAATGAAACACTTATTTTCTCTTTTGTTTTGTTTTGTTTTTCTCACGGTTTCTTCCATTCGCTATATTTCTTCTATGCAACATGACGAATGTGAAAATGTGTTTAGTAGGAATATATGTGTAGAACCTATATGAGATTGCAAAATGTCTTGGGAAGGGAAGAGGGAGAGATATTTTAAAACTTATGGAAGTGAATGCTGAAAACTGAACACAAATTAATAAATTTGGGAAAAAAATAAATAATATCCAAAAAACTAAAAGAACAAGTTCCACGTGTCAGAAATTCAGCTTCGCATATATTCCTCTTTTTCTCTTGTTCTTTGAAAAAGGAAAGGTTCATGTTTGTTGATGTTTGTCAAGTTCATAATAATAAAAAGAAAAAAAATTTAAACTACTATATAATTAGAAAAAACATCCAAAAATATGTGGCCTGTCTTCCTTCAACTAGTAACCAAGCTTTAGAAGCTATAATACATTTGTTCTTCCTCTCTTATAACTTCAACACTATTTTAGGTAATAAATCACATGGCAAATACATGTTTTGCTCCCAAGTTTCCTCCCCAACAAACACAAACTTTACTAATTCACTTCAAAGCTTCAAATCTTAAAGGGTCCAATCAGGATAATTTAAGCAACGTAAAATCCTCTAGCTGCTTTAAGCCTTGTGACACCTAATCTTGTGTCACCTTGTGACACCTCTAAAAGGTGTCACACCTCCAGATCAACTGAGATTATTTTATTTATATTAACCTAAATATCCCTTTGGGTTTTAGTAGATTACTTGTACCTACTAAGTAGCTCTTTTCCTCTCTCTGCATCTAAAGACTCTCATTTGTTCCAAATCTGATAATTACCCCAGGCTTGACTCATAGTAATACAAATCAACTTTGCTGCATATCATGGTGACTGTTAAAGTCTTAGCTCTTTCCTAGTCTGCTACCCTGAAGTGAGTGTCATGGCCAGCTGCTCCAATGAGTCCTAGAGAATAATGTATCCCAGCAGGAGGCAAGAGTAGAGGGGACCACTTAAAGCCAAGTGAAACTGCAACTTACATGATACCTGAGAACAGGGGAGGCCAGGGCCTACCAAGATCCCACCCTTAGAGCTGTTTCCTAGAACTCTCATTATACTCCTAAAAAATCTTTCCCTGACTTGATTTATCTCTGACTATGAATTTGGAGCTCCATTCTATTTACTTCTTTCCAACCCCACAAACCCCAGAGGCTAGAATTTCTGACCCAATAACAGTGGTTTATTCAAACAGTAAAGGATAGTATTCTGACTTGGCCACAAGGGCTGACGGCCACAGACCGGATTTTTCCATAACATTGATGGTTTTAGGCTGCAGAAGCAATGATTTAGGGAGGCTGGAGCCGATAGCGCTGAGGATGCTGCCCATCAGGATGCTACACTAAAGATGTAGGCTTAGAGCCCAGTGTGTGAAGACTGCCTTTCATGGGGCATTGAAAACAGTCTTGTAATCAAAAGACCTGGGGTCAAATCTTATCCTTAACATTTGATAGCTATTTAACCTGAAGTAATTATTAAAATTATTTTAATCTTTCTGTGACACAGGTGCCTCATCTATAAGATGGGAATCTTACTATTACTGTCTACTTCACAAGGTATCAAGGAAAGACTTAAAAAGTTCTTTATAAATATGAAGTATTAGCTTAATGTTACATCTACGGTAGCTAAATACAAGCTCCTTTCCCTCCACTAAACCTTACACTACTTGAATCTGAAGGAAGGAACTTTGGACAGGTAAAAAAGTATAGGAGCCAGTATAGTTTCAAATTTGTCTGTTCACCTCTAGCAAGACTAGTCTCTGGGGAAATGTCACCAAAAGGTGCGCACACGCTTCCAGGAAAGACATCAGAGGGTTGGTGGAAAGAGCAACAGACATGGGAATTGGAAAGAACTAGGTTTAAGTGGCAACTCTAGCTTTTACTAATCACACTGCCTGGGACAAATAACTTTTATGAGTTTCAGTTTCTTCATCCATAAAATGGCAGTAATATCACTTGCCATGCCTACCTGAAAGTGTTTTTCTAAGGCTCAAAAGTGATCATACAAAGTGTTTTGTAAATGCTTTCTAAATGTCAACAAGAACTATTATTCCACCAAGGAAATTGGAGGGAAACAGTAGTCAGGACCTTATTTCCTTTAAAACAGACACAACCCCAGTGAACTAATGCAAACTATTGTGTAATCAAACCTATTGCTTACCGAAGAATTTAAGGAAGTAATATGGCTTAAAATAAACTGTAGCCTGGGTTGGGGGGAATGCAGGAAAACAGAGATGATAAATCCACAAAAAATTAGAAGGGGACAATTTCATAAACCAGCCATGTAACACTGTCCTAACTCCCTCGTACCAGCTGCTCTAGAGCTTCTGTTCTAACAGTTGTTTGCTATCAAATGTATTCCTTGCTTAGCTGATGTAAGATGTCATTCCAAATGATTAGCTGCCCCAAAGAGATTACTCCTAACAAAGAGCGTTATAACTTAAAGTGTGCCCAGTGCTCCTTGATACATGGCTTCCAAAGGACTCGTTGTCCTTCAAAGTCAAGAAATTTTCTCTGTAGTGCCACATGCCCTGAAAGATAAGAGAAAGGCAGATCTCTAAGGAAAGCTCTCATGGAAGGCCCTGGGGAAGGGTGTCACAGATGATTCAGGCTACTGATCCTCAGAATACTGTGAAGCTGTGGTCAGTTATATCAATGCTCAGTGATATGGAGTCAAAACAATAGTAATAAATCAAACTAATAAGTATTGAGCACTAAGTACTAGTTGCTAGAGTTACAAAGATCAAAAAAGAATGGTCCCTGACCCAAGGAACTTACATTCTACCAGGGAAACAATTACACAAATAAGTAACTACAAGCCACAGAGAAGACACTGGAGACAGGAAGTCCAATGAGCAGGCTGTTATAATAATCTAGGCAAGAGGTGAAAAGAGCCTGAACCAGTTCAGGCTGTGGTACGAATGGAGAGAAGGGGTTGGAGATAGGAGATATTGAGAAGACAGAATCAACAAGATGGTCAATTTCTCATATAACAGGGGTAAAAGAGAGATAATTCTGAAAATGTCAACCTGGTTAACTGAAAAATTGGTAGTACCACCAACAGAAGTTTGCAAGAGGATGGGTTTAGGGAAAAAGTGAATTCTGTTTTGTATATGATGAGTTTGAGAAGCCTGAGGGACACATCAAGTTTGGGACCAACAAGTATAGCAGTGTTAAATCATTCATCCAATCAATCAATAATCATTTATTGTAAAGTAGTAGTGAAATGAAAAGGAAATCCAGTGAGTTAAAGTGCTCATAAAACTACAGATCAGTACTAAAAACAACCAAGAGACTAATCAAAACAGTTGGTGCAGAGTCAAGGAGGCAGCTGGTTCTGAATATGTTCTTGGTAGGATACATAAAGCAGCAGAAGCTCAGAATCTCAGAGTTGGAAGAATATTCAGAGACCATCTAATTCTGAGGTTTTAAACTGAGATCTGTGAATTTGTCTTAAGAATATTTTTATAACTATTTTAATTGTTGTTTAGTCCATTAGTCGTGTCCAACTCTGTGACCCCATGTGGGATTTTCCTAGCAAAGATACTGGAGTGATTTGCCATTTTCTTCTCCAGCTCATTTTATAGATGAGGAAACTGAGGCAAGCAGGGTTGTCCAGGGTCACACAGCTAGTTAAGTGTCTGACGCTGGATTTCAATTCAGGTCTTTCTGACTTCAGGACCAGCACTTTATCCACTGTACTGCCTAGCTGCCCAACTATTTCAGTATGGTTGGTTTGCTTTGCAATCTTATGCATTTAAAAAACATTACTTTGAAAAGAAGTCCATAGGCTTCACTAGTTGGTCAAAAGGATATAAAAGAATGTTAAGAAGCCCTGATATATCTAATCCAACTCTCATTCCTCTAGGCTAGCATCCCCAACCAGTGGAGAGAAGACCTGGTGCAAGCAGGAACTACCTCAGAAGGCAGCTATTTCATTTTGTATAGTTGCTAGGAAATATTTCCTTTTATCAAGCTCGTCAAGCTTAAATTTGCCACTTTGCAATTTCTACTCATTGTTCTATGAGGTTGAGCAGAACAAGTCTTATAAATCTGTCTTCCACATAGCAAATGCTTTTGTTCCAAATACTTTTCTTATACTATACTGTACCCCCAAAACATTCTCCAGGCTGATGACTCCCCATTCAGACTATCAACCAATCCTTGTATGGCATGGTCCCATTACTAACATTATTAGATTGATGCTCCTCTTTTAGATATGGTTCCAATTTGCAAATGTTCTTCATAAAATGTGATGCCTAAAACCTAATATATACTCTATAATATATACTCTATACTAAACATAATACTCTAGATATGCTCTGAAAAGGGAAGAGTACAGAAAAATTATCACTACCTGTGTTCTTGACACTCACAAAAATGTAGAAAAATCACATCACAGTGCTGCCATTTGGTACATGTAGTATTACTAAAGAAAGTTATAGAATTATCATTTCTGGAGATTTCATAAATTTCCAAAACTATATGATGAAGTGCAATTGTGGATTTGATGTGGGGCAGCGGGGTTGAACTAAATAACTTCTCTGGTCCTTTTATAGTTGTAGTATTCCCAATATCTGAATATTTGTTAGACCTAAAAGCCAATGTTGTGGTGCTGTTTTTAGGGTTATTATCACAGCTTTTTTAGTCTAAAAGATGCTATGTTACAGACAGTACGTGTGTTTTTATTTTATAACGAAAACCATACAAATTAAGCTAAGGATACCCTCTGGAATATGTCCCAAGAACTTCCTAATACACTTGAAGTAGAAAACTGAATTTTATGGTAACAATGACCTTCTTAGAAACGCTGTAGAAGGAATTATTGCATTATGAAGGAGGCTGAACTAAACTATTTTTAAGATCCTTTCCAACTATGCCTAAGTATTTTCAACTTCAATAAATATTTATTAAAAACTTTACATGTGCAATGCACTGTACTAGTTCTTGGGAGAGATAGATTCAAAAAACAGGGCTCACCCTTCTGGCTCTAAAAGATCAGCTACTATACAGCTCAGTGAGCAAATTAATTCACCTAACTGATTTTCTAAAAGGTTGAGTACAGAATTCTAACCTAGATGAACAAAAATGTGTATGAATCATATGATCTAACCCAATCGTAACATGACAGGACACTTGAGCTTCCAATTTTTTTCATGGCAGGCAGTATAGAGATAATAAAAGTACATTCCTGAAATAAGGAATGTGTTGGTCACATTCATTGAACAATGTAACTGATTAAATAAACATCAAAAGAACTAGGATGTGCAGGAATCGAGTGTGTGCAAATAGCAGTATTCTTGCCTGCAGCTGGTGCTGTCAGATCCTACGAACAATGGTCTATCCCCACGTGGTCTTTCTGATCAATCAAATACAGGAGGCACATGGGTCACTGTAATTAGACATAAACCCCAAAACATGCACATAACATCTCTTTATGCTCCATACTCTTGGATTCACCTAAAGTTAACTTTCACATGGAAAAAGATCAATGCTCCTAGGTGTTAGTAGATAACTTAGCAGATAGGCCAGTCAAAAGTTTGAGAAAGCAACATGCTACAGTGTTCAACCAGTGTTCAATGAAACAAATACAACAGTAGAGACATTTTGGCTAATTGGAGAAGAAAAAAACAAAATATCATGAAGAGTCACTGCACTCTAGGCAGTCTAGAATAAGCTAACTGGGAAAATATGCTAGTTGGTGGAGTACAGTGAGCTGGTAAACTCCTGAAAAGCCACAATATAGGATTCTTCTTATATCCTAGACATAGGAATGAAGAAATAAAGGGAAGGAGTTTTTCACAGGTATAAGAAGTTTGGGTTTCTGAACAAAAGCTAAAAGACAAGAGAATTACTGTCTCTCTCTGAATGTTTCCTATACCAGTCTACATTAAGGGAAATGTAAAGTGGGACCACTATAAGTTAATTAAAGTTCAAAGTCTTAGAAAAATTAAAAAGGTAGAAAGAAGAGGGGGAGGAAAAAGCAAAGTATGGAAGTGAGAATAGTAGTTCACATATCCATAGCACTTTTTAATTTGTGATGCACTTTATATATGTTATCTCATTTGACTCTCTCAACAGTTCTGTTAAGTACTATAAGAACTATCTCTACTATAAAGAAGTTTAAGAGAAGTTAAGTGACTTGCCTCTTAAGATAAAAGCTAAAATTCAAAACCTATGTCTCTCCTGATTCCAAGTCCAGCACTCATTCCACCAAGTCTGAATTAACCTCTCTGGCCACAATGTCTTAGAACTCTTATACTCAAGCTCCATTACCCCTCGCTCCTGAACATTTTATTCATTTTCATCATGACCTCTTTCCAGTTCTATCAGGGTGCTTTTTTTTTGACCTTCCTTATCTATCCTGGACACTCTACAATCTCTCCTCCTCTTGGCCTTCCATCACTCCTGTCATGATAATTTCCTTTATCTTGGGAAACCTCTACCACCCATTTTCTCTGCCAAGTACAACTACTGAAAATCACGGAAACACACTGATTTTGACCATTATAAATTCAGGATGTATATATCCTCAGCTGGGCCCTCACTTTTACACGACAATCCTTTTATTCAACTCTCAGCAGTTCTTTAGGCTATTTCTAACAACCCTATTCCAAATCTCCTCCTCATTCCTGTAAGCCTGAAACTCCACTCACAACTCTCAACACATGACCTCATTTCCTATTCTACTTTTAATATGGGAGATCTCTTCCTCTGCCTGGTTTAAACTCCACAGAACAAGATGCCCCTCCTAGGTAAAGCTAAGATCCATCTCATCATTGTTGCATTTCTGTTTGACTCTTTGTGATCCCATTTGGGGTTTTCTTGGCAAAAATACTGGAGTGGTTTGCCACTTTCTTCTCCAGCTCATTTTACAGACAAGGAAACTGAGGCAAACAGGGTTATGTGACTTGCACAGGGTGACACAGCTACTGTCTGAAGCTGGATTTGAAATCATGAAGATGAGTCTTCCTGATTCCAAGTCAAGCGCTCTATCTACTACGCCACCCAACTGCTAATCTTATCACCATGCGGCTAACTCAATACCACCTCCCCCAGATTCCTTTTCCCCTTTGACTGGAGGGCTGGTGAATGGGGTACCAAACTCCTTCCAAAGCCTTCATTTATAGAAGGTACAAACTGGACTCACATATCATTCTACACTGCACTTGCTGCTTTTTCTGGTTTCAGCTACAGGGAGAAGCCTCCCTCCTTGCCTGCCTCCTTTTGTGGGTTGTTTCCCCCATTAGATTGTAAGCTCCCAGAGGGCAAGGCCCTTTCTCTTTATTAATTGTCTCCCCGGTGCTCACGTGGTACAGGGTCTGCCAGTAGGAGGAGATATTTAGTGGATTGGATCAGATCACATGAACTGCCTCAACTCTACCCCCTGATACTTTGTCATTGCGAGATTGAACTTTTTATCATTCACTCCAGTCTCAAAAGGTCACCTGAAGTCCCCAATGCCAACCCCTCCACCTGTATCCTTGTCCATATCTCCTCTGGGACCTTTATTCTTTTTCTTGCATCTTCAATCTTTCCCTCTTCTTTACTGATTCTTTATCCTCCTCTCACATGTTTAGGTTTCTACTATCCTAAAAAATAAACAATGACAAAGAAAAACTTCCTAGAAGCAATCAATTAGGAAAAAAATCTTTGTATTAAAATGTCTTTGAAAGGGTCTGATATCCAAGACAAATAGACAACTACAAAAAAAACACAAGACCAAAAGCCCTTCCCCAAAGGTTAAGTGCTTGGTCAGGGGTTCTTAACAGTTCTTATTGTTAAGAAGTCAAACAATTCTTGAAGAATTGCAAACCATTAAGAATCATATAAGAATGTTCCCTAAATCACTAAAAATAAGAAATACAAAACAACTCAAAAGTTTCAAATCATACCCAGCAAACTGGCAAAGATAACAAAAGATGTAAATATCCAATGTTGTGGGGTTATAGAAAGACAGACATACAGATATTTATGAGTGGAGTTGTAAACTGGTTCTAAACATTTTGGAATTATACCAAGAGTATCTTAAGTGCCCAAACTCTCTGTCCCATAACATCCATTACTATGCATATATGTAAAGGAGGCCAATGACAAAAATAAGGACCATGTACACCAAAATACATATGTATAAGATATTAATAAGGACCACGAACACCAATACATATGTATAAGATATTAATAAAAATTTATTTTTGAAAAATCTTCAAGTGGAAAAGGCAGAGCTAAGATGGTGGAGAAAAGCCAGTAAGTAGTCTGAGCTCTCCCCAGTTTCCCCCAGGCGGTCTGACATTGTTGTCCTCTTCTGTGTTTGTGTTTTGAACCTCCTTGTCACCATAGTAGCTCTCTATGCTCAGGGATATTTTCTGTTTCTGGCTCATTTTTAGCCTATTTTGTGGCTTTTAAAGTTGAGCTCTTCTCCTGGGGTACAGGGGGTACTGTCTTAAACTCCTTGTGCTGTGGGCCAGGGACCTGGTCAGTGGCTTTCTGTTCTGGGGCCTCAGGTGCTGGCAGCTTGCCTATGGTACTGGGGTGACCTAACATAGTCACACCTATCATGCCCTGGGCTGGCTATTTGCCTTCTATGCTGGAGCTGGAGAATTGATCCATATTTTGTTCTGCAAACAGAAAATCCTGCACCAACACTCCCTCCACTTTGGTCTTGGCTTGTAGCCTTTTCAAATTGAAGAACTTACCATCAGTAAAGTGGTTGACTTTGATACCATGTTCATCTGTTTGCAGATGATTGTGCACTCAATGCAGCCACTGAACCTGGGATGTAACAAAGTATAGATCAATTCTCTGCTGCCTGTGCTAATTTTGGCCTAATAATTAATACCCAAAAAAACACATCCATCAGCCACCACCACACCATCCAAACGTGGAACCATCAATTACAACAAATTGAGAACTGTGTCTCTATTAGAGCAGTTAGAAGGAGTAATAGCTAAAGAATGTGGGATATGGTTGTTGTCCTTCATTCTAAGTGAGTTCTCCACAAAATAGTCTTTTTTGAATGTGAACAATGTGGCAAACCCATCAGAGTTGTGCTCTCTGAAGCATAGTTTGAATGCTTGGCAGTTCAGCTCAAGCAAGAATTTCAGTGTGTAGTACCTTATTCTGCCAGGTGATCCTCAGAATCTACCTAAGACAGTTCAAATAGAAGCGGTTCAGTTTCCTGGCATGGGGCTGGTAGACTGTCCATGTGTCACAGGCATATAACAATGAAGTCAGGACAACGGCTCTGTAGACCTTGAGTATGGTAGTCAGTCTAATTAATACCTCTTCTCTCCCAAACTTTTCTTCAGAGCCTCCCAAATACTAATCTAGCTCTGGAAATGTGTGCATTGATCTCATTGTCAACATGCACATCCCTGGAAAGTAAGATACCAACATAAGTGAATTTATCCACAGCATTCAAAAACTTCTCCATTTGTTGTAACAGCTGATTCTACGTATGGATAGTGTGGGGGTGGCTGATGGTGCAACTTCTTGGTGTTAATTATTAGGCCAAAATTAGCAGAGGTAGCAGAGGATTGATCCATATTTTGTTGCATCCCAGCTTCAGCAGCTGCATTGAGTGCACAATCACCTGCAAACAGAAAATCATGAATCAACACTCCCTCCATTTTGGGCTTGGCTTGTAGCTTTTTCAAACTGAACAACTTACCATCAGTATGGTAGTTGACCTTGATGCCATGTTTACCCTCACTGAAAGCATTTGACAAAATAGCTGAAAATATCATACTAAAAAGCATGGGAGCAAGCACACAACCCTGTTTCACTCCACTGGTGACTGGAAAGGCACAAGAGCACTGTCCACTATCCAAAACCCAGGCAAACATGCTATCATGAAACTGATGTACAATATCGATGAACTTCTCTGGGCAACCAAATTTTGACATAATTTTTCATAAGCCCTCACGATTAACCACGTCAAAGGCCTTGGTCAGATCTACAAACGTATACAGACCTCTGTTCTGCTCCAAGCATTTCTTCCAGAGTTGTCAGGCAGCCGACAACATACTGTTCTTCGGCCTCTTCTGAAGCCACACTGGCTCTCACTCAGGTAGATTACCATCTTCCAGGGAAAGGATCAGCCTATTAAGGAGGACTCTAGCAAGAACTCTGCCAGCAATGACTAAGACAGAGATCCCCCTGTATAGAGATGGACAATGGAAGCATCCTTGAACTCTTCAGGGATAACCTCCTCTTGCCATATACCCTGGAAAATTTGTCAGCTTTCGTATGAGCAACGGTTCCCCTACCTTGTAAATCTCAGCTGGAATATAATCAGCACTAGGTGCTTTGCCACATGAAAGGAGCAGAATGGCCCTCAAAATCTCTTCTTCAGGTGGAAGTTCAGCTAAGGAGGCATTGACTTCAACCTGAGGTAAATGGTCAATGGCCTCAGCATTGATTGACGATGGTCTGTTGAGAACACTATGAAAGTGTTCAGCCTTCTCTAGGATCATGTCTTTATCACTAACCAATGTGGCTCCATCAGCACTGAGTTCTTTTGATGCACCATAGGTTTTTGGTCCATAAATGGCTTTCAGGGAACCATAAAAACACTTTGGATTGTTATTATCGGCATAAAACTGAATTTGCCCTCTTCCTGAGCTAGGAATCCTGCATCTAAGCTTTGTTTGTACTTTGCTTGTAATGGAATTAAATGCTGCCTTCTTAGAGGTGGATGAACTATCCTGCAGGCTTATCCTGTGGAGTTCTCATTTTTCGTTTCACAGCTTCTGAATTTCTCAATCATTTTCATCAAACCAGTCTTGGTGTTTGTGATTGTTCTGACCCAGATGAGCAAATGCAGGACTATACACCAAATCTCTGAAAGCTCTCTACTCCTTTTCTGCTCCACTTGTTGCCAACTATGTATTAGCTCAACTTTCCAAGTTAGCAACAAACTGTTCACACTCAGAGAAAAGCTCTAATTTGTTGACATTAATTCTTCTGGTAGTCATTTTTGCCTTGGGGGAGGCACTTTTGATGAATGCAAATATTTAACTTGGAAAGGATAAGTCTATGATCAATCCAGCACTCTGCACCATACGTTGCCTTTGTCACTCTCACATTTTGTCTGTCTCTTCTACTTGCAAACATATAGTCTACTAGATGTCAATGTTTGCTGCGAGGATGCATGTTTTATTGCATTAGGTAAATGGAAAACAGTGTTAGTGATAAGGTCATGAGATGCACAAGTCTTTAGCAGCAAATGACCATTGCTGTTGCTATTTCCAACTCCATTCCTCCCTAGGCCTCCCTGCCAAGTCTAGTAGTCTGAGCTTACTCTAGCATTGAAGTCATCCAGAATTATAAGCTTGACCTCCTTTGGCACATTGATGATAAGCATCTCTAGATCTTCATAAAATTTTTCCTTGACTTCATCAGGGTTTGTCATGGTGGGAGCAAAGGCACTGATGATGGTGGCATGGCATTTTCCTGTGAGTGGCAATCACATTGTCATGATCCTGTCATTCACTTCTTTTGACAGATATACCAGTTTGCTGATTAGTTTTGATTGCAAAACCCACACCAGATTCACGGCGCTCCCCTTCACTGCACCCAGTCCAGAAAAGTGTATCTAGCTCCAACTTCAGCAAGCTGGCCTTCATTTGCCAACCTTATTTCACTCAGGGCTGCTATTTGGATGCAATACCTATTGAGTTCTCTTGCAACAAGATCAGTTCATTTTTCAGATCTACTGGATTTTGTGTTGTCTATTAGTGTGTGCATGTTCCATGTACTAATTGTGAGTGGAATCATCTTTGCAAATGTTGCATAATGGGATTCCCCACCTGCCGCGGTAATCGGGCCAGGGTTGGGTAAGCAGGCAATTTTTAGGGCACCTTTTCTGGCCCCCTTCCTCACACCAGGAGAGCAGTGCGATCCTTAAAAGGCTGCTCAGATACCAAGGGGGCAGTCAAGTCCCACTGCTGCTTCCAGTGAGAAATGACCCTATAGCCTGGATCGCCTGTGTGCAGTGTTGTGACTACAGCTTCCAGTATATCCACACCTGCTGCTTCATCACCTGCCTGTTGCCACAGGACTTTGAGGAATAATAGTAAAATGGTATGGGTGATGTCTTTTGATTAGTGCACAAACTGGATTTAAGTGAGGCAGAGTTGCACGAAGTCATCAGCCTCATTCTCTCCTCCAGAGTCATCACAGTCCAATGGCAGGACAAAGTCAAAACGGCTGGTGATGGTTCAGGATGCAGTGGATGACCTTGGCATCTTCAGTGTCTAACCAAGTTCTAAGCACTCCATATCGCCTGCTTCATCTGCCTTCATGATCATTGGAACAAACTGTTCTCATCCATCCATGACAGGAAGTCTTCACATGCTTGGGGCAGACAGCCCCCTAACTTACTGATGGGTTTGAGACCCCTTGGTTACCCTCAACCTGGTTTGACCCTTGTGCCAAAACAGTTTACTGGCATGTGGCCACTGCGCATGCTGCAGCTTCTTGGAGCCACAGGTGAGAATTGAGTGGAACAGGGAGACACCAAAGGTGGAAAGAGTCCCAGAAAAGGGCTCAGCAGTCATCAAAGGTACTGGTCCTCCCTGAACACACCCCACACCCCAACTCTATCTACTTGGATGGAATAAAAAAATTAAGGGGTGAAAAATAAGGATTGCACTGGAAGAAGAAAGGGGGAGGCAGAAGAGGGTAAATTACATCACATGAAGAGGCACAAAAGATCTATTATATTAGAGAAAAAGAAGGGAGGGGGTTGAGCATTGTTTGAACCTTACTCTCATCAGATTTAGCTCAAAGAAGGAATAACAAACACGCAGTTGGGTATAGAAATTTATCTTACTCTATATGGGAAGTAGGAGAGGAAAGAAAAGGAAAGGGGGCCGATAGAAGGGATATGAGGGAGATAGTGACCAGAAACAAAACATTGGTGAGGATGGGCAGGGTGAAAAGAGAGAGAAAAGGGTAAGCAGGGGGGAAATTAGGATGCAGGGAAATACACAGTAATTGTAACTGTCAATGTAAATGGGAGTCTCTCATAAAACAGAAGTGGATAGCAGAATGCATTAAAAACCAGAATCCTACGATATGTTGTTCACAAGAAACACATTGGATACACACAAATACACACAAAGTAAAGGTAAAAGGCTAGAGCAGAATGCATTATGTTTCAGCTGAAAAAAAAAAGGAGGAATAAGCAATCTTGATCTCAGAAAAAGCAAGAGGAGATCAGATCTAATAAAAGACACAGGGAAGGAAACTACATCTTGCTAAAAGGTACCATAAGACAATTAAGTAGTATCAGTACTAAACAAACATATAGTATCCAGATTCTGAAAGAAATTAAGTTACAAGAGGAAACAGACAGCAAAACTATTACTAGTGGGAGACTTCAACCTACCCCTCTCAGAACTAAATAAATCTAGCCACAGAATAAACAAGAAAGAAATTAAGGAGGTGAATAGTATTTTAGAAAAGTTAGATATGATAGACCTCCAAAGAAAACTGAATGATGATAGAAAGAATATACCTTTTTCTCAGCAGTACGTCACCACAAAAACTGACCATGTATTAAGACACATAAACCTCACAATAAAAAGTTGAAAGACAGAAATATTAAATGTATCCTTTTCAGATCATGAGGCAATAATAATTACATGTAATAATGGGCCATGGAAAGATACATTAAAATTAATTGTAAAGTAAATAATCTAATCCTAAAGAATGAGTGATTCAAACAACAAATCACAGAAACAATCAGTAATTTCATCAGAGAGAATGATAATAATGAAACAAATACCAAAATTTATGGGATGCAGCCAAAGCAGTACTTAGGGAAAATTTGATATCTCTAAATGCTCACATGAATAAAACAGAGAAAGAGTAAATCAATGAACTGGGCATGCAACTAAAAAAGCTAGAAAAAGAAGACATTTTAAATCCCCAATTAAATATTCTGGAAACCAAAGGAGAGAGTAATAAAATTGAAAGTAAGAAAACAAATGAACAAATATAACTTAAGAGCTGGTTTTCTGAAAAAAAAGAAAGAAAAAAACAAGAAAATAGATAAACCTTTGGTTAATTTGACTTTAAAAAATAAGAAAAGTATCAGAAATGAAAAGGGTAAATTCACCACCAATAAGGAGGAAATTAAAGGAATAATTAGGAGCTATTTTGCTCAACTGTCTGCCAATGTAAGTGAAATGGATGAATATTTACCAAAATATAAACTGCCCAGATTAACAGAAGGGGAAATAAAATATTTAACCCTATTTTGGAAAAAGAAATTGAGTAAGTTATTAATGAACTCCCTAAGAAAAAAATCTCCAGGGTCAGATGGATTTACAAGTGAATTCTAACAAACATTTAAAGAACAATGAATTTGAATACTATATAAACAATTTGGAGAAACAAAGAATTAGTCCTACCAAATTCCTTTTCTGACACAAATATGGTGCTGATACATAAACCAGGAAGAACCAAAACAATGAAAGAAAATTATAGAGCAATTTCCCTAATGAATAATATTGAAGAAAACTTTTAAATAAAATGTTAGCAAAGACAGCACAACAGTTAATCACAAGGATAATGCAAAAAAAAAAAACCCAAAAAACAAACTTCTGACAAAATACAGCAACCACTCCTATTAAAAACACTAAAGAGCATAGGATTAAATGAAGTTTTCCTTAAAATGATCAGTAGTATCTATCTAAAACCATTAGTAAGCACTATATGTAACAGGGATAAGCTAGAAGCTTTCCCAATAAGATCATGGATGTCCATTAGCACCACAATTATTCAATATTGTACTAGAAATATTAGCTTTAGCAATAAGGGAAGAAAAATAAATTGAAGGAATTAGAATAGGCAGCAAGGAAACAAAACATTCACTCTCTGCTGGTGACACGATGATATACTTAGAGAATCCAAGAGAATCAACCAAAAAACTTTTTAATAATTAACATCTTTAGTAAAGTTGAACTATGAAATTCATAAAATGAACCCACATAAATCATCAGCATGTCTATCTGTTACCAACAAATCCTAGCAATAAGAGATAGAGAAATTCCATTTAAAATAATGTAGACAAAATAAAACTTTGGGAATCTACCTCCCAAAACAAACCCAGGAACTCTATGAACAAAATTACAAAACACTTTTCATATACATCAAGTCAGATCTAAATAATTAGAAAAACATCAATTGCTCATGGGTAGGCTGATAAAAATAAAATAATAATAAAATAAAATAATCCTATCTAAATCAATTTACTTATTCAGTACCATACCAAACTACCAAAAAAAAATTCATAGTGCTAGAAAAAGATAATTAAATTCATCTGAAAGGACAAAAGGTCAAGAATATCAAGGAAATAAATGAAAAAAAATGCAAAGGAAGGTGGCCTAGCCATACCAGATCTAAAACTATATTATAAAACTACATATATATATGTATATATATACTAACTATATATATATATGTATATATATATATACTAACTATATTATAAAGTGTCAATCATCAAACTATTTGGTACTGATAAACAGAGTGGTGGGTCAGTGGAATAGGCAAGGTACACAAAACACAGTACTAAATCATTAGAGTAATCTACTGTTTGATAAACCCCAAAACACCAGCTTCCAGGATAAGAATTCATTATTTAACAAAAACTATTGGGAAAACTGGAAAATATTATGGCAGAAACTAGGCATAGAGCAACATCTTACACCGTATATACCAAGAAAGGTGAAAATGATTTAGACATAAGGGGTAATACCACAAGCAAATGAGGAGATCAAGGAATAGTTTATCTGTCAGCTCTATGAAGAAGAGAAGAACCAAATAAGAGATAGAGAACATTATGAAATACAAAACAGATAAATTTTATCATATTAAATTAAAAAGGTTTTGCACAAAGCAAGTCAATGCAACCAAGATTAAAAGGAAAGCAGAAAGCTGGGAAACAATTTTTACAGCAAGTGTTTCTGAAAAAGGTCTCATTTATAAAATCTACAGAGAGCTGATGAAGTCAAATTTATAAGAATACAAGTGATTCTCCAATCAATAAATGATCAAAGGATATGAACAGGTACTTTTCAGATGAAGAAATTAAAGCTATCTATAGTCACATGAAAAGATGGCCTAAATCACTACTGATTAAAGAAATGCAAATTCAAACAACTATGGAGCACCACCTCGCACCTATCAGATTGGCTAATATGACAGAAAAGGGAAATGATAAATGCTGGAGAAAATGTGGGGAAATTAGAATGTTAATGCATGGTTGGCAGAATTGTGAACTGATCCAACCATTCTGGAGAGCAATTTGGAATGAGGTCCAAAGGGTAACCAAATTGGGAATATCATTTGATCTGGCAATACTAGGTTTGTATCCTAAAAAGATCAAAAAAAGATCACACAAAAATATTTATAGCAGCTCTTTTTGTGGTGGCAAAGAATTGGAAACTGATGGAACGTCTATCAATTGGGAAATGGGGGGGCACATTGTGGTATGGAATACTATTGTGCTTTAAGAAATGATGAGCAGGTAGATTTCAGAAAAACCTGGAAAAACTTACATGAACTGATGTTGAGTAAAGTGAGCAGACCCTGGAAAACATCGTACACAGTAACAGCAACACTGTGCAATGATCAACTATGATAAACCTAGGTCTTCTCAGCAATACAACAATCCAAGATAATTCCAAAAGACTCATGATAGAAAGTGCTATCCACATTCAGAGAAAGAACTATAGAGTCTGAATACAAGTCAAAAGCATACTATTTTCACTTTTTTTGTTTTTTCTTTCTTGTGGTTTTTTCCTTTCATTCTGATTCTTTTTTCACATGACAAATGTGGAAATATATTTAATATGATTGTGTGTGTGTATATATATATATATATATATATATATATATACACACACACGTGTGTGTGTGTGTGTGTGTGTGTGTGTGTATAAAACGTTTATCAGATTGCGTGAGGACTTGATGGGGGAGGGGGGAGGGATGGAGAGAGAAAAATTTGGAAATCAAAATCTTATAAAAGCAAATGTTGAAAACTATCTTTACATATAATTGGAAAATAAAATACTGTCAAGTAGGGGGAAGAGAAGAAAAACCTTCCCTTGATCTTGTTACCTTTTCTTATTACTGAACTTCCTAAAAGAATGACCTGCACCTACTGTCTCTAGCCTACTCTCCATCCTCTGACTGCAACCCATTTACTTTCTGGCTTCTTAGATCTACTTAGATCTACTAAACTACAAGGTAGTTTATTTAGTAGTTCTACTAAAACTATAAAGTCCTACTACATGTATTCTGACGCAGTCAGACTGCAAATGGAATGTTACGTTCAGTTCAGGGTACAACCTTCCAAGAAGGACAAAGACAAACTAGAGCATGCCCAAAGTAAAGTGACTAGGATAATGAAGGAACCTAAAACAATGACATGTAAGGCTCAGCTGAAAGAGTCAGGCATGTTTAACCTGGACCACTATCCCTTTTATTCTAGTTGTGTTAGATGGAATAATCTAAATCCTATCAAGTTGTCTGCCCCTGAGGAGCTCCTTAACAGGGTCTGTCTTTCACTTCTTTTTGTATTCTCAGCATCCCCGCACAATGATTAGCATATAGGCAATTAATAAATGTTACAATGCCTAAACACAGGGACAAATCAAAGCTAAGAATCTCTTTCAGGAATGTCGCAGGAGGGATTTCTGAGAAGGTATAGCTCGGATTAGATGACTTCTTAGTCTCCTCCCTCCCCCACTCGTAATCGTAATCTTCTGATTGTCAGAGCACTAACTTTTCACCAGTCCTTCTCTCTTTAGTATTTCACACTAGCTAACCATCTCTACCTGGATTTCATCTAGCATCTCCAATTGATTGTTTTAAAAACCAAATCCATCATATTTTCTTGGGATAGCTAGGTGGTACAATATCAAGTATGAGGCCAGGAATCAGGAAGACCAGAGTTCAAATCTAACCTCAGATGCTGATCTTTGGTACTTAACCTGCTTGCCTCAGTTTCCTCAATTGTAAAATAGGAATTAAAAACAGTACTTTACAGGTGTGAGGAAAAAATGAGATAATATTTGTAAAAATCATTTAGCACAGTGCCTGGCAAATAGTAGGTGCTACATAAAAGACTTTTCCCCTTCCCTTCTCATTTTCTCTCATCCTTTTCCTATTTCTGTTAACTCAATTCAACAAACATTTATTAGATATCAGCTATATTTAAGGTTCTCTGCTAGGCACAGTGGATACAAAGATTAAAAAAAGACACAGTCCTACCTTCGAAGAGGAGCTATTAAATGAAGGGAGTAAATTTGGAAGTGGGGAGATGAGGAAGGAAAGGGGAATGAAAAATAGGATGACATGTACATAATAAATATAAGGCAGGCAGTGATGAAGGGAGAAAAGGAGATCTGGACAAGGTGTTCCGGAAAAACTCACAGAAGGCAAGAATGTGTGATGTGCTAGAAAGAGTGCTGCATCAATTTTTGGAGGACTAAGGTCCAAATCCAAGGTCAACTACTTACTACCTGTGTAATCTTAAGCAAGTCACTTGACTTCTCTGGGACTCCGTTTCTTCATTTGTAAAATGAAGGGTTGAAATGGATTACCTCTAAGATTCCTTTCACTTCGAAATCTAGGAAAACTTTAAGCTGGAGGGATCAGGGAAAGTTCACAGAGATGACAGTTCGGCTTAGCCTTAAGGAAAGAGAAAGATTCTGGAAAGCAGAGATAATGAGTACGTTCCAGGCATGTGCACTGAAGCAGGAAATGACAGGTTGAGTTCAAAGAACAGCAAGTCATCCAGTTTGGATGGAACACAAAGAACATGAAGCACATTAATGTGAAATAAGGATGGAAAGGCAGGGTGGAATTAAGTTGTGGAAGACCTTAGAAACTAGGTTAGGAGACTTACGTTTTATCCCATCAACAACAAGGAGCTCCTGATGTTTTCTGTGTATAAGAATGGCCTGTTTCATCAGAATATTCTTTGGGCAATGTAAAAAGGATGGGTAGAAGAGGGGGTAACTGAAGGCAGAAGATTAGTTAGGAGGATATTCCAATAATACAGAGAGATTTTATGAGGGCTAGAACTAGTATTGTGGTGGTATGAGTGAAGAGGAGAGAGATGCAAGAAATGCTGTGGAGAAAGAATGAATTGATAGGACTTCATAACTGAACGGATATGGAGGAGGTGAGGAAGAGGAAAAGAGTTAACTATAACTCTGGCTTCCCATACTTATAACCCAGGAGTCATCTTTGCCTTATCACTTACATTCAATAAGTCCCTAAGTCCTACTGATTTCATCTCTTGCATTCAAGTCTTATTCCCCATTCTCACAACATCCTCCTGAGTTCAGACTCTCAATACCACTCACCTTGACTACTATAATAATGTCCTAATTGATCTCCCCATCTCTTATCTCTCACCACTCCAATCTACTTTTTACACCTGTGATAGATTAATCTCCCTAACACACAGCTCTGATCATATTGCTCTAACACTCAAACCCTTCAAAGATACTGCAAGGCCTACTAAATAAAATCCTTAATCTGTCATTCAAAGCTTCCATAATCTGCTTCAAACACTACTCACAGTCTGGAATATAGTTTGTATTTTCCCCATTTTGATGGCTTTGCTGACGCTACTCTTTCTACCTGGAATATCACTGCCTGCCATTTATGCCTTTTAAAAGCATCTATTAGTTCACTGAAAGTTTTATTGCCCCACAAAACGTTCATCAACCTCTTCCACAAACTGGGTTCAAAACTGTTATGGTTGTTCACTAGAAAGTCTAGCTTACAAAAACATAACTCATATTTGAAAAATGACTCTGGGTTTGCAAAATGCTTTATTCACAACAATCCTGCAAGGTAGTACAAGTATCTCTATTTTACAAATTTAGAAACTGAGGCTCTAAAAGAATAAATGATTTGCTTATGATCACACAATTAGTAAAGATCGTGTAATGGACCTTATGACATCAGACCCAGTCTTTTGGTGCCAAGTGCAGTGACTTTATTTCCTAAGCTATTCCAGAAAAGCACTTTTAGAGAGTCATAGGCAAGCAACTTTCTCTTAAGCCTCAAGGAAATAGCTTTCATCTGATAAATTTCCTAATGGAAATGACAGGGAGATGTGGGTCCTTAAAGTTTCACTTTTCTTTTCTACTAAATTATATAGCAAAGCACTCCGCTAGGTTTTGAGGGTATAAAGACAAAAACAAAGCAATCTGTGCCCCCAAGGACCTTATATTCTATGGGAGTGCCTTTTACCTATTAGTAAATGTCATCAGCTCCTGGGGCTGAATCCTAGGCCCTAGTAACTATGTAAGGGGAACCTAAAAATGAATTTCACATAGACCTCTACTAACCCACCAACCACCTCAGTGGTGGTGGTGGTGATGGCATGTCTCCTAAAGGAGTCCTTAGGGATAGCAGCAGGAGTAGTTTGGGTACTATAACCCTGAGAAGGCATGTCTGATGATCCATATCCTTCAAGGGTAACCCTAGAATACTTTGGATCATCACCAGGGATCAATTACAAGCATTCCTCCAAGTCTGAAACACAAAGGAACTCTCTACTACGCGTAGTATAGTTGAATGAATATCACATCAGAAGGCAGAAGACTCCAGTACAAGTGCTAGTTCTCGTACTTGGTTATCAGATCTTGGGCCAGGCATTGCTCTGGACCTCTATTTTGTCATCTGTAAAATGATGGAGTTGGACTACAGAATCTTTAATGTACTTTCCAGTTCTAATGATCTTTATTCATGGGGAGTCTGATATTGCTTAGCTTTAAAACAGAAAACCTCAGGGGACAATTACCACTAGTGAAGAAGGAAGCAGGCAGTTAACTCTGACCTAATCCTGAGAGACACTGAGGAAGAATTAAGATTTATGGGTTAAAATACTTGTACTAAATACCTGCAAGTACCACTGTGAAGAAAATTCTTTGTAAACCTTAAACAAACTAAATAAATGTAAGAAGTTATTATCACCTTGAACAATCTCTGCTTTGTTGATGGTTAAACACTGATGTCACCAAATTAATGGAACGTGTGTTAGTACAGTATTCCCTACTTGTCCACTAAACAAACATATCATTTACTAGATAAGTATATCCCCTTAAATAAGGGAATATAATGCATTTGTTACTAATATAATATAGATGAAAGTGTTCCTTGGGAATACACTAAATTCCATACTTCACCCCAAGCAATTCTTCTAAAATTACTGTAGTCTCTCAGACCCCTGGAGAAAGACTGCTTACTGGGAAATACAAGAATGATTCCTTAGATGATACAGTTGTCATCATAAATTAATAATAAATTGGTATTTTTTGTTTTATGAACACTTCTTTTGTCAGTTTGGTCAGCCTACTAGGGTTGTAGTAGATGAGTGGTAAGTAGTACGGGTTTGTAAGTACTACCTTAGTAGAACTGGCAATCGAATTAGCATTTAAAGAGCTAACAGTCCCAATTCAAGAACAGAGGGACCCAAAATGAAACATATGACTAAATCAATTCCAATTATTTGTCAATATGCAGGACTAACACAGATAATAGGGTACTGAACTTTTTTCTGGGTCAGCTACTGACTTTCTTTGTAATCTTATGCAAGTTGCTTAACAGCTTTGTATTTTGGTCCTTCCAACTGAATAATGGTAAAAATGATCCCTGTTCATCCTTGAGATGAACATACCAGAGAAGAGATAACATGTATTATTAGTGTAGCTGTATTTTCTATTTGGGAAGCACAGCAAACTATGACCTTTGCAGAGGCCTGACCACAGAATAGTAAGTCTGTACAAACCAAATGCTTTTATAGTAGAAGATGGTAAACCATTTAGTAAAGAATACTACGGGTGAGGTTAAACAGCACACAACAGGGTCAATGGATTCCAGCATCTGGACTAATGAATATCCAGAGGAGAAGGAAAATAAGAAGAAAAGAGAGAAAGAAAAGTTAAAGGGATAACAAAAAAGGAAAGACAAAAATGGAAGGAGCCCATGCAGAAGAGAGTACCACAACAAATCACTCAGGTATCAGGGTCACCTTGCCTACTTTAGATCAAACTTGGAAAATCATAGTTGCTGACCACCAGAAAACTATTCCAAGGAGTCATTACCAAAGTCTATTGGGTTTTCTGACTGAATGACATTAAGTCCTAGTTAATTCCAAAGGTCCTGGATACCAAGGTGCAATCTATGGAGGGCTTCTTTTGTTAGCTAAGGAGAGTAGAAAATAATTAGAAAAACAAACTTAGTGGCATTTGATCTAAATTAAGCTATGGTCTGGGCTGGTGTGTTCTCAATCTGATAATTGCTATAAAAAACACATGCTCACTGTAACAAATACAAGCAGAAACCCCCAGGAGGGGAACCTGTATTTTCTGCAAAAAACACCCACAAGGCTTTATTTTTATAAGCTGAAAGGGCACAGCTAGACTTATTTTGGGTGTGTAGAGCATGCTGTCTTTCTGGAAGAATCTGGAAGAGTTCAACAAGAAAGAGACGTTGGTCCAGCCAGGGAATGTAGAGAGGGATCAGTGAGGACTGCTGAAAGGGCAGATGAAGTGGGGAAAAGGCTAGATGCTACTGACTGACTTCATAATACTTTTCTTCTTTGTTTCTTTTCAAAGACCATTTGGATTTATATGTCATAAAATGTCAGAATGGGAAGACACTTTCAAGATCATCTGGTCCAGCCTCTAATTTTATAGATGAGACTTTTGGTGTTTAAGGTCAGAATAAAGCACATTTACAATCCCCCTTCCCCCCCACCTATCACCATCAAAAAAAAAAAACAAACCAAAAAATAACCATTCAGAGAGGAAGAATATATTGGGGGTGATTTTTTTTGAAGGATAAGAGCAATTAGATCCAACAGAATGAAAAAGTTTGGGAAATATTACTTTCTAGTAATACCTCATTATTACAAAGATGCTAAGAACCAATAAGATAGTTCAGAAACAAGGCTGCAATAATCATCAAACAATTGATATTAATATATCATGTAATAAAGGCTATTATCAGGGCCAACTACATTGAATTAGGCTATTAGGCTTAGAAGCTAGGCTGGTAAAATCATCAGGAACTTAGTAGCTAAGATGGAGTAAGAACTCAAGGAAGCCCTTAAAAAGATCTACTTTCAAATTGTTGGATGGTTATTTTAAAGCTTCACAGTAAAAAAAAAAAAAATTGTATCCAGCCACTAAATTTTTTAATGTAAAGGGCATGGAACAGGAGTCACCCTTTTAAGTTATATATCTAACTTGGCCACAGATTCTTAGGATTGGAGCTTTAGAGCTCGAAGAAACTTGAGTTCTAACCTTATTTAAAGATGAAGAAAACAAGGCTCACTGAAGATACCCAAGGTCACATTGATATTAACACAGGAGGATTTAAGCCCAGGTGCTCTGACTAAATTCAGTGCTTTTTCCAGATCCAGGATTTCAATCTGTATGGTTCTCACTCTTACTTCAACAAGTGAATCTATATAGGCAGAGAACTCCATTTGCTTTGAGATACTGTTATGGAAGTCCAAGGAATAGAACACTATCAAAGAATTACTGACAGAGCCATAAATCCTGCCTTGTGAATACCAGAATGAGACTACCCCGAAATAAAGAGTACAGAGTACAGGGTCTTCTTCAATCAGGAGGTTCCTTTTTTTCATCTAAAATAGAAGGCAATGTTAAGCATATAAACTAATCTGAATACAGAAACACTAAGCAGCGTGGGCTCACCAGAAGAAAACAAAGAGAGATGACAGGGATGGAGCACAAAAAGGCCACTTATCTGCATATGAATCATCTCCTTTAAACAACAGTCTCTTATCCACATTTGGTCAGAGAGATGGAACAATGATAAACATTGGAGGGGTAAAAATTAAGTTAGCGGACACCTTGGGGTCCACTTGTGAATCAGTGTCAGTGGTAAAACCAAGTTTTTGCAAGATCTTCTACCTCAACTCTCTTTCTTTGGGTCCTGCGGCACAAAGAGGAAGATTTTTGGTATACTTTGTGAAGTCAAGTATAGTGTGGGAAAGGACTGTAATACATAGGAAAAACCTGTCGGCTATAGACTAGCTGGATGTCTAATGAAAGAGGCCAAATCAACACTTCTTTGGGGTGAAAGGAATAGAAATGAGAGTCTCTTAAATTCAAATAGTTATTGCCACCTTGATAAATGGTAAAATGTTCTCTCAGTTCGTTGTTTCTATGGAAAAAAGAGGATACTTTCCTCCAACTGGGACTTGTCAATATAGGTCTCCAGTAACAATGCTTAATGCACAGAGAAGGGGGACAAAACAAAGATTGCACTTTCCTCACAAACATTTCAATAATCAGCAGAGCAGGCAGAAAATAAAAGCAGAGCACTGCTGGAAATTTAACCAACTGCATATATGCTTGAATATTATTTAGTTTGTCTCACAGCACTTTCTGAACACTAATTAAACCTGCAGGCATTCCACAGAGGTGGGGGTAAGGATTGCTACCTTTCATTTCACAGATGGATAATCAGCCCTAGAGAGGATAGATGATGCTTAGAAACATGAAGACAGAAATAGAAGAGATTTGACTCCTAGGACCTTTCTCTAATATCTAAATCATATTCTTATCCCTTAAAAAAAGAAACATTTTATTTAAATTCCATCAAGATCTAAAAGAGAAAATAACAAATGTTTGCAAAGAGGATATCCATCTGAAAGGCACTCAGAAAGATGAGTCATTTGACACTAAGGTTTAAACATATCCCATTGTTCCATTGTAAACCCTTTCCTCCAAGGGTTTGCATGTGAAGGTTTTATAGAAAAAGCTCCTTCCCCAGTAGTGATCTCTTAAGTCCAAGAGAGATACAAAACTGAGGTAAGGGAGAGTACAGGGAAGAAGCAGATGGGAACAATAAGCTAAATAGAGGAAATTCTGACGCTGATGCATACAATGGCTTTCCTTAGTTCACATGGCCTTCTCAGGCCATTTCTCTGAAACCATTGTGTCGCCTTTTTCCCTTCCTTTTCCTAATCTGAACATTTTTAGCAGCTGCAGACAGTACAGCACTGAAGACTTCTTACTACAGTTCTGGAGGAACTTCCTAAGACTTTGTCCTTGCATATACACTATACCTAGAGTGACTATATGTCTTGAAACAGAAGAATAATCATAAGGGTCTCAGTTTCACAAAATGGCATAATGGTAGTTTCTACTTTGAGCAGCTTAATGTATTTGGCCATGGTTTGCAAAGCCTCTTAAAGGGACACTTTCTTGAAATCAACGCTGTTCCAGAAAATTCAGTACACAATGGTCACTGGTCAGCTCATTTATTCTACCATGATACTCCATGAGACCAGACTACATGTTGGTCCACAATTATACTCTGGAACAAACACAGTACTATCACTGGGCAGGAAAATGGTGATATTTACTTCTATTTACTTTTTCAGGAAGTCTAATATCTATAAAATTCTTTTAGATGTGAAAGCAAAAAAACTTAGTGGCAACAAAAAGTGCTATATTATAATAAAAACTGAATTTAAACCATGGTAGAAATCAAAGCAATGATTACCTTAGCCTATAAACTCCCTGGATCACTAGATGCAAACTTATTTTGACTGGTTTTCCCAAAAGACTTGGTATGCCTCTGCAAATCTCTTCAGACAAGTAGAAATCTACATAGGAAACCAAATTCTGAAGGAAACAATCCAATCAATCCATATTCAAATAGGCCAAGGTTCTAGAGTGGAAGTTATTCATTATAACTTCCTAAGGAACTAAGATTCATGTGAACTGCAGGCTTGTTATCTCTGTGCTGAGTGCTAAGAAATACAAGACTTCAATATTTAACTATGAAATATTGAAATATAAACAGGTGAAAGAGAAATTCAATGTCTGCCTTACCTCCTTTTGAAAAATTAAATTGTAGGTGGATTCTTTAATATAAACCAAGAGGTAAAAGGAAGTTCTTTAACAAAAATGGTTTTCAACCTAGACAAACTTTTCATTTGTTTGGAACTAGCTTTTTTACATGCCTAACTCTGTAAGGGCTATATTTAGCCTAGCAGTGTTCTGTCCAGTTTATGTTCTGTTTGAAGAAACTTTTTTCAACACTAACCCAGGCAGCCTGGGTGGATGTCAGCATGCATCACTGCAGAACTTTATTTTATCAGCCTACTGGGGCTGGAGTCTATATTTAAAATGGTATGCAGGCTACACTGGAGAGGATTACACATCTGCTCTCCAAAACAGACCATTCTTACATACTTGCTTCAATAGAATTAATTCTAAAGAAAGAAATATGCTCATGACCAGCATCTTTTCTATAATATATTGGTGCCTTAATCAAGGATTTAAAAAAAAAAGAGCCATATCCTTGCTTTCTATGTCAAAGATATGCCCAGAACTATGGACCCAAAGATAAACAAAAACAAAAGATTTGAGATCTAGTGAGAGTTAACTGAACTTATATAGTCCATATTAACCTGAGCTAAATGACATCATCATCTGACCAAAGAGTACCAAAGAAAGATTTTCTGTTGGTCCAAGACAAAATATCAGTTTCAAATAAAGGTAAACCAACCTATAGTTTCAAATAATGGTAAATCAATATATAGTTCCCTACATCAGAACCTCATGTAAAGGAAAGTTTATAATGTAACTTGATTTAATATATTCATGAAAAGTAAGAAAAGCAGAACCAAGATGACAGAGTAAAGGCAAGGACTTGCCTGAACTCTACCAAATTCCCCTTCAAACATCTTTGAAAAAAATGCCTCAAAATGAAATCTGGAGTGGCAAAACCAACAAAAAGACAATTTTCCAGTCCAAGAAAACTTAGAAGGTCAAAATGAAAAGTCAGTCTCAAAGGGGTAAGAAAGAAGTTCAGTCCAGGGCAGGCAGTGAACCTGCAAATCAACAATAGGCCACAGCTCAGCAAGCCAGTCTATGCCTTGGGGGAGAGTAGTAGATCAGTAAAATCCATTAGGTACACAAATGTAGTAGTAAATGACCACAGTAATCTAGTATTTGACAAAACCCAAAGATTCAAGCTTTTGGGGCAAGAACTCACTATTTGACAAAGACTGCTGGGAAAACTGGAAAGTGCTTTGGCAGAAACTTGGTATATCCCAGTATCTCACATCATATACCAAGATAAAGCCAAAATGCATACATGATGTAAATGTAAAAGGTGATACCACAAGCAAATTAGGGAAGCATGGAATAGTTACCAGTCAGATCTATGGATAAGGAATGAATTTATGACTAAACAAGATAGAGACCATTAGTGGATCTAAAATGGATAATCTTTATTACATCAAATTAAAAAGGGTTTGTACAAACAAAACCAATACAACCAAGTTTAGAAGGAAATTAGAAAACTGGGGGCAGGGAAGATACTTTATATCAAGTTTCTCTGATAAAAGTTTCATTTTTTAAACATATACAGAATTGAGTTAAGTTTATAAGAATATGAGTCAAATAATAAAAGGATGTGAACAGGCAGTTTTCAGATGAAGACATCAAAGCTATCTATAGTCATATCAAAAAATGCTCTAAATCATTAATTAGGGAAAGGTAAATTAAAACAACTCTGAGGCATTACCTCCTTTCACATTGGCTGATATGACAGAAAACGAGAATGACAAATGGAGGAAATGTGGAAAAATTAGGATACTAATGCACTCTTCATGGAATTGTGAATTGATCCAACTATTCTGGAGAGCAATCTGGAACAAATCTGAATCTTCTATAAAACTGTGCATAAGGTCTCTATCCCAAAGAGCTTTTTTTTTAAGTGGAAAAGGACCTACATGTACAAAAATATTTATAGCAGTTCTTTTTGTGTGGGCAAAGAATTGGATACTGCGGGGAATGGCTGAACAAACTGTGATATATGATTATGATGGAATACTAACTATTATGCCATAAGAAATGATGAACAGAAGGACTTTGGAAAAATCTTGAAAGACTTATGAATTTATACTGAGTAAAGTGAGCAGAACCAGGAGAACATTATACACAGTATACACAGTAACAGCCACAGTGTGCAAGGACTGTTTTTGATAGACTTCACCGTTCACGGCAACGCAGGGGCCTAAAACATTTCCAAAGGACTCATGATTCAAAATGCCATCCACATGCAGAGAAAGAACTATCAAGTCAGAAAGCAAAATGAAGCAGACCATTTTCTCTTTTGTTTTGTTTTTTGCATGGTTTCTCCCATTCATTTTACTTCTTCTATGCAACATGACTAATGTGAAAATGTGTTTAATAAGAATGTTTGTATAGAGCCCATATAAGAATGCATGCTGTCTTGGGGAGGGAAGAAGGAGAAAGGGGGAGGAAAATTTAAAACTTATGGAAGCGGTTGCTGAAAACTGAAAACAAATTAATAAATTTGGGTGAAAAAAAGAAAAATCTGCAAAGATGTTTATGAACTTATACAAACTGAGCAGAACCAGAACAGTGTACACAGTAACAACAGAACTGTACAATGATCAGTTGTGAATGACTCAGCTATTCTCAGCAATACAAAGATCTAAGACAATGCCAAAGGACTTAGGAGGAAAAATGGTATACACCTTCAGAGAGAGAACTGATGGGAGTCTGAAGGCAGATCAAAGCATACATTTTAAAAAGGATTGTTCTTGGGATTTTTTCATCTATGTTTTCTTTCACACCATGACTAATGTGGAAACATGTTGCATGACTGTGCACATATAACTTACATAAAATTGCTTTCCTTCTTAAGGAGGGAGCAGGGAACCGAGGAAGGGAGGAAATTTGGAACTCAAAATTTTAAAAAACAAATGTTAAAAATTGTTTTTATATGTAATTGGAAGAAATAAGGTATTTTAAAGTAAATAACAAAAATTAATTTACCTTGATTGCAAATGTCAGATACATACAATCTTTTTAAAAGTCAGTCACCCAAAAGAAACCAAATAAACATAATTCAGGATTTCTGTGGTTTATTAAAAGGGCATCAATTGCTTTCTATAGACTACATTGGTATCTCACATCAGTCCACTATCTTCCATCTGTGCCCATAATATGATCTTTTTATACAAAGATTTCCCCCAACATAACTGCTTGACCAACCAAGGAATAAATAGTTGTAACAAGGTATCTTGAGAGCTACATTATGTAGAAGCCTCTATGAGACAAATGTCCCTGGAGACACCATTTAAAATGGTTCCATTTTATAGCAAGACTTCTGATAGTTTCCTATAGAAAGAAAGTCATCTCCATAAAGGCCATCATGCTATAAGGAAACATCTAAAGAGCATGCATTACAACTAGAAACCTGTGCAGACTAGCACATTCCCAATTCACCATGCAAAAATTCAAACAAAAAATTCCTATATTGGTTTGTCAGAAATAATCAAAGAAAACACAACTTTATTAGCTCCACCTCATTTAAAACTGGCACATCAGTTCTTCATATCTATTGGCTCAGAAAGAGCCCATATAATTACAATGAAACTATGTAATATTATCCCTTTGTCCACTGGAAAAAAAATGACAGGTTAAGTCTGCCTAATCTTCAAAATAAACAAGTAGCTAAAATTATACAAATGTGGTGGGGGGGGGAGACAGGCAGGTCATCTTTGCATGTCACTTCTACAATCACTTTTTCTAACTACAGATGAATTTCAGAGTTGTATTGGCTCCAAAGAATAGGATTAAACATAAAACACTCCTGTCCATTGTGATGTAGCCTATCTTAAAGTCAGTGAAGTGTAACAAATACTTCTGATTAAATGCAGAACATGTGTCAAAGCACATATTTGTTCTACAAAATACCTTGTCTGGAAAAAAGTTATCCAAAACACTTGCCCTGAGCAGAGCCTGGACCAATACTCCCTGCTATGTGAGCATTGCTCCTGCAAACAGTCAGAATCTGATCATAGAATTCTAACCACGGATGAGTCCACAAGAGCAGTGTTTGCCTTCCCAAGTTTTTTTCCGCATTATCACTGCAGGTACTGCAACATTCCCTCTAATATAGTCTCTCTGGAGTTCACTCCGTTTTAATGCCATTCAGAGGAAAAAGGGAATGCAGAATCTCAGACATAATCACATAAAGTTCTGCCGCATCACTGCTTAAAGACTAATGAGGGGAAAAGAGGAGGGTTCCTTACTGTTTTTACTAAGTATGTGACGTGGGAGAAGTGACAACTCAGTTTTCTCATCTGTAAAATAACGTGGAGAAGGAAATGGCAAACCACTCCAGTAACCAGTATAGGAGAAATGTTTTTTTATATTCAATTTTATTTCCAGGTCCATATCCTTTTCCTCTGCTCCTCCCCCTTCCTCCACAATGAGGAAACAAACAAAAATAAGAGTCTTTAAAAACATGTATAGTAAAACAAAACAAATTTTATTTGTCTCAAAAAAAAAGTCTCAGTCTGCACTCTGAATCCATTACTACTCTACCTGGATGTTTCATTGTGAGTCATTTGGAATTGTGGTTGGTCACTGTGTTGACCAGAGTTCCTAAGTCTTTCTAGGTTGTGTTTCTTTATAATATTGTTATTATATTAAGTGTTCACATTTCACTTTGCATCAGTTCATACAAGTATTCCCAGGTTTCTCTGAAGCCATTCCCTTCATTATTTATGTAATACTGTTGGTGACAGTATTTCATCAACTTTATATATTATAGTTCATTCAGTCCTTTTCTAATTAATGGACAACTCTTCACTTTCCAATTCTTTGCCACCATAAAAAGTTGCTCTACATATTTTTTACATGTAGGTCCCTAGCGGAGTCAAAAGCCTACATACCTTTGTGGGCACAGTTCCCAATTGCTTTCCAAAACTGTTGGACCAATTCACAATTCCACCAATAATCATTAATGTACCTGTTTTCCCCCAGCCCCACAGGTATTTGTCAGCTCCGCGTACCTGATGGATGTGCGTTAATATTGCTGAGTTGTTTTAATTTGCATTTCCCTATTAATGATGTAATGAGAACTGTAACAATAACAGCGCATTTACATGGTCTCTACTATGTGCTGTACTAACTCCTGTACAATTATTACCTCATTTAGTCTACACCACAATCCTGGGAGGCAGGTGCCGTTATGTTCTCATTTTACAATTTAGGAAACTGAGGCAAACACAAGTTAAGTGATTTTCCCAAGTCACTTACCCAGCTTGTAAGTGTATGAATCTGAATCTGAACTCAGGTCTCCCAGACTCTAGTTCCAGTACTTTATCTAAGAGACTTAGGTATTCTTCCTCTACTTATCCTCTGAACAGTCAATTGGGAATGAAACTTATTCTTATAAATTTGAATGAGTTCCTTATATATCTTAAAATGATACTTTTATCAAAGAAACTTGCTACAAAAATGTTTCACCATTTGCTTGCTTCTCTTCTAATTTTAGCTGAATTGGTTTCTTTTTGGAAAAATTTTATATAATCAAAATTGTTCATTTTACTACCTGTGAATTTCTACATCTCTTATTTGGTCATGAACTCTTCCCCTATTCATTAATCAGACAGATAATTTCTTCCAGCTTCCTCTAATTTGTTTATGACATTACCCATAAGAGTGGGGAAAACTTTTCTCATTCTCTGCTAATAATATACTCAAGCCAAAAATCAATGAGTTTGGAGTAATAATAGAAATATTCAAAACTCAAGCAAACACTCTTAGACTCCTAAATTAGATTAAGAGCTATAGTGGAAATCAGGCAAGAGCTGGATTAGACTTCTATTTCAATTATGCACTAGCTGTGCAACCACAGGCAAATTCCAATTCTTCTGAGGGCTGGTTTTTCACCTGTGAAGTAATTACAGTTACAGTACCTACACCTCATGAGACTGCTGTGAGGTATTGTATGTAAAGCCAAAGCACGATATAAATGACAAGTATCATCATTATTCACTTCAATCTTCTCATCTTTTTTGATGGTTGAAATAACTCTAGGATAAGTAACTATTCTAGCATTCTTTTATATTTAATGTTTTCTAGACTACTGCACAGAGGGATAAAATAACTACTTTTGTAGATGAATAAAAGTAATGGGGTATAAACTCATCATCTCTCACTTCACTAAAAGCTTCTTTGGAACAATTTCTAATAGACAGGAAAACAGGGATGATATGTGTACTTTATCCTGTTCCCATATAATTGATTTCTTTTGCTAGATTTATACATTTTGAAAGTTTTTCATTCTTTATAACTTGGAAATTATGATTATCTAGAATACAGGCATTTATTAAAAATGTGGTTCTCAAGTACATGCTCACTGACCAGGTGATGGCTAAACAAACTGTCATACAAGAATGTAATGAAATACTATTGTGCTATAGAAAACAACACACATGATGAATAAAGAGAAGCATGGAAACAGTAGAAATAATGGCTACCAAATGAAAAGAACAACCAGAAAACAATAAAAATTAATGTTGTGAAATTATATATCTGTATTTCTACATATATATACATACATACATGCATATATACAGATACACAGATAGATAAATTGACAGATAGACAGACAGACAAACAGATAAAGTTTGGCTCCAAAGGAGATATATGAAGAGACATCTATTCCTATTCTTTGCAGGAATTAGGGTACCTGAAGGTGTAACATTGCATATATCATTTTTTCATGTCTTCTTAGGTTTTGCTGAATTTTTCCTCCTCTTCTACTTACAAAAAAAACTTTGTTAAAAGGAATAGGCTAGAATTTTCAGAAGAAAGGGGACAGGAAAGAAACGAGTATTTATTAAGCTCCTCCTATGTTCCAGGTACTGTGCTAAGCACTTAAATACCATTTCATTTGATCCTCAAAACGACCCTGAGAGGCAGGTGCTATTATTATATCCCCATTTTACCCTTGAGGAAACTGATAGAGACAGGTTAAGAAACTTGTCCAGGGTCATACTGCTAGTAGATGTCGGAGGCTGGATTTGAATTCAAGCCTTTTTGACTCCAGGTCTAGCACTCAACCCACTGTACCACCTAGCTGCCTCTCTGGGAGGGATACATGTAGAGTCAAATCTAAGAGATATAAAAACAAAAGCTATTAAGAAATATGCATTATTTTTACAAATACATATATTCATAAATGGTCTTTGTGATGGTCATTTTTCAGCAAAATACTGGAAAACAACTTCTTCAAGTAACAAAATGTTAGAAAAACGTCAACTGAGCAAAAGTGACTTCTGATAAAGAACTTACATAGAGGGATGTGTTTGTGTTTCTATGTGGAGCATAAAGTATATTTCTAATGTACTTTGTAACACCCAAGTTTTCTTCACCAAATGATAGCAAACAAAGTTATAAACTCAAGATTGTTTATTTGTTAAAAGGGAAAAGGCTTTACTGATAAAAGATAGGAACACTGGACACTAAGGGAACACTCTCTGGACATCATCACAGATTTGTTTATCCACTACCAGTTCCTAGGTCAGATGGGCTGTCAGATGATTTAGAGTGACCTGATCATGACAATGATGAGAGAGGCAGCATGACAATGCACAAAGAACCCTGGAGCCAGAAATACCTGGATTCAAGTCCTACTTCTGACAGATACTGGTTGTGTAACCCTAGGCAAGTTATTTGTTAATCAGTTTTACCACTAGGACAGCTTCCTATATTAGTCCAAATTAGAAGTTTAGGGAATAGGATTCAATCTATGACTTCCAAAGCAGTAGCAAAGAAATCAAGAGGGTGTGAATTCAGGAAACGTTCTTTCCATGTCTCTTGATGTTGGATACTGTGACTTATTTATCTTTTTTTACCCATAACTGGCCAGCACAGTCTTTCAGAATGGAAAAGAGGTTAACTCTTTTTAATAAATAGTTTGAAAACTGTAGTTTAATATGATTGGTTTCCTTTGTAAATTTTTGTATTTTATTTTGTGTACTTAAAAATATTATTCTGATCCAAAGGCTTTCTCAAACTGCCAAAGAAGTCCATGACACAAAAAAGATTAAGAACCTCTGATTTAGAAGAATGTACAAAAATCCTGCACTGTAGATAGGGAAGCATGTGACACACAGATCAATCTGTGGGAGACATTGTGGAGTAGTAGAATCAAAAACAAATTATAGGTTTAGATTTGGGCTCATTTATATACCACCTGTGACAACCTTGGACAAATCACACTCTTTAGACCTCTGTTTTCTTACCTATAAAATGAAGGAGTTCAACTAGATGATCTCTGAAATCCCTTCCAGTTGTATTTCATGAGCTTATGTGTACAACACAACAACATTTTATTAGAAGCACTGACATATCATATTAGAAGCACAGATATATTTTCTAGAATAATTTTAAAATGCCCCTGCCTGAAGATATTATAACTATCGTGCCACGTATTTCTCTAGTTGAGGAAGGGATTTTATTTTCTATTAATAGTCACTGATCCAGAAAAAAAATAACTAAGGGCCACCAACCAAAAAAAAAGTTATGTATTTCAGTTTTTTTCTTTCCTTAGAAATAAAAATGTTTAATTTGCTTTTTAAATTAAAAAGAAAACAATTATTTAGTAAGTACCATAAATACTAAAAGCATATTATTTCAGTTCCATTACCTAGAATTATTTGGGAAGAGGAAGGAGATAAGAAAGAAAGAGAAATAAATAAACAAAAGAAGAATAGAAATGAAAGAAATGTGAAAGAGGAGCAATAGAAGGGGGAAGGAATGGAAGAGAAACACAAATGGAAAGAAAGAAGCAGGAAGATGAAGACAGCAGAAGTATGGGCAAAAACAGAAGTATAGAAAAAAAAGTCACCACTGACACTCAGTAGGTTTTGAGGTGTTAGTCATAAGTCAAACCACTTGGACTATGGATTTCAGATTGATTTTATCTATTTACTACTTACTGCCCTTTAATGTTTGTAAGAGGGGTCCATATAGATATGGTTTGTCTCTGGTTAGCATCTCTAAAGTAATGCCATCATTGTCACATTTCCATCATAATTTTAATGCCAGGATGGCTTGGATGAGTTTACCAAGCAGAAAAGGAAGAAAGTAGTATCATCCTTAAATTGGAGGAGTCCAGAAAACAAAACAAATGAGGTAGTTTCTGACTATGGCCAACCAGAAGACTGCTGTTGGCCATGTCTTCTTCAGTATCAGGTTGCAAACATTAAGGAACCACTTTTCCTTCATCTCTTGGACTTTGCCCTTTCTGAATGAGAAGCCTCAGGAGAGCTGGCATTTTCAAGAATGTGGAAGAAAAAATGGTGAGAGCTTCTGATACGTTGCTCTCCAAGTAGCTGGGCTTGGGTGAACTGTTAAAACTTTGTGGTATACCCTCACTTCTGTGCTTCACTCTACTAAGAGTGGCTGAGAACAATTTTTCTTACCATTGGAATGGAAGGCAGAAAGTCAGCAAACTGCAGCATGGGAATGGTAGGGAGCTCAGACTCCACCCTGAGGATAGTAAAGTGGCTGCAATTTATGGTTAATATGAAACTGAAGGGAAAGAGGTTATAACAAAGAAGAAGATAGACTATTTGCTTCCCATCCCACATTTTGACCTTAAGAAGGAGAATAGTTTATCTGCTTTTTGAGCCTGCCACTGATTGATATTACCATGCTTTTCCCAAACTATTTTGTTTACTATAACAATAGGTCTCAGTGATTTATTACTAACAACTAGATCTAAGTGGAAGGAAATACCAACAGAGAGAGACAAAATGAACCAAGGTAAAAGCATATGAATCTAGTTCAGTTAAGTCTTGGGAGTAATCAGAAGGCCTCACTAAAGAGACTGTAGTTCCAAAGATCCTTGATATCTTATTAACCACTATTCACAGCTCCTCAACTGTACTGTAATCATTAACCTTCACCTTGATAGAAAGAATCAGAACAGTCCATCGGGAAGAGAAACTATCCACTAGGATTCAGGTGTAGTAATTCAAATAATGGCCTAAGGGCAGGATAAAATTATGATAAGGGTAAATCTGGACCCATTAGAACAGAGTTTCTAGTGTAATATTTTTGCTCCAGTGTAATGGTTTTCAACTTTATAAAAAACTATGGAACCACATATTACCTGACTAATTTTCCTGTCAAAAGTCTGGTTAGAGGGGTTTTGTTGGTGTTTCATGTATCCGCATGTGTTTGTGGATAAAGCTGTGTTATATTAAAAATAAATCCACTCTAAAGCATTTGCTAAAATTTATTTAATATGACCATATGAAATAATCTTTTAATGAATAATTAATTCTTTTTGAAAAACATGAAATCTCAAAATGTTAAAATGTTTTTGATTCTTTTTTTGGGGGGGTGGGGGAGAGAGGTGTATATTAGTTTCAAAATCCAAAGGTTGAAAACTACCACAAAGATGTAGTGAGCAATGCTTTCTGAAGGGTGAATAGAGGTGGAGCAATTTTCATTTGCCTGTGATACTAGTGGAGCTAAAACTAGAATTCTTGCTTTTTACACAAGTACAGATACTCTATTTCTCCCATGAGTGATAGATGACAGAGAGATAGACAAATAGATGGACAGATAGATAGATGGATGGATGCAGAGAATATTTATCAAGCATCACTATATGCCAGGCATAGAGCAGGAGATAAAAATATAAGCAAGCAAATCAGTCCCTACCCTCAAAGAGATAACACCCAAATGGGGTTGATGGGGAAAAAATACTTATTCAATGGATTCCTTTACTTAGGAAATGATAACAGAAGTGATGATGCCAGTATACTTAGAGATACAGTATTGAAACCACTGTTCAACAAGTGTGCACCCAAATGGAAGAAGACAACACATTAGAAGGGAGCTGAGAAGATATGTAGGTACAACTGACAAGGAGTCCTTATAATAATTCTCTGTCCTTATGCCCTCTTTACTTTCCACATGAAAACTTTACGGAAATTAACTCAGACAACACAACATCTAGAGTTTAATCCAAGGTTTTGGTTGGGTTTTTTTCTGCAGGAGTTCGGTAGGAACATGAGAAAAAGGGAAAAGAATCACTGACCCAGAAGCGACCTATGTGTCATCTGGTTAACTGTACTATATCTAGGCAGGAATATTCCTAAACAACCAATCAAACTACAAATATTTACTAATTTCCTATCATGTGGCAGGCACTGTGCTAGGCACTGGGAATACAAAGACACAAAATGTTACTTACTTTCTATTTAATGACAGAATAGTTTTCTACCTTATTCCCAACATGTTCCATAAAATGAGATTTTACTGTGTCCATAGGAGGTTAGTCCTTTTTCCATGAGAAATGACAATAGAAAATTCAGAAACCAAGGAATAAGGTAAGAGAGTAATTCCAGAGGGAGATAAAATTTCAGAAAACTGAAATTGAAGTGAATACTTATATTTTCAGAGCTAATGAACTACAAATTGTAGGAATCTACGGTTTCCTTGTAGAAGTAAAGTCTCTCTTAATGGAGGAGGGTTTAATTTGAATTTTTAAGTCCTATAGATGAAGGAACTAATAGGGTACTCACACACCTAATTTAAAAAATAGTTATAATGGAAATCCAATGTATTCATAGCACCCAAACAACACAGATATACAGTCTTTCCTTTATCATGTGTTTGAAATAGAACTACTTCTACTTCTTCCCACAAGATAATCTATTATAATAAGAATTCCATATTTAGAATCAAAAAAACTAGATTTCTTTAAAAATATTCAAATAGCTTGCATATCAAAGCTGTCTATTCCATATGGCAACATTTCCACTGCAAAGAAAGCAATTTAAAAGAGCTCTAAACTTAGTGTGGGAAATGCAGTTCAACTTTCAAATCAAACTGTAACTGCACTCCAAATTAAACTACCAACCAACCAAAGAATCACTCCAAGGTTCCTCTTCTATGCTTTAGCACCATTGTGAAAAGCAACCCAAATGCTACATATCTTTTACATACACATATGTTCACACAGAGAATAGAGACTGAATATGTGATTTCACACAAATAAGGAATTCCCAAATGTGCACTTTGTAACCAGGAACCCAGGAAGATTTACACATGTGGGTGGATAGAGTTGTGTGTTCTTTATTCAACCCTTTCAAACAACCAAGAACAATACATGAAAAATAAGACCGACAAATTTGGCCTGAAATTTTAATTGTTAGTTGATGGGGAAAAAATACTTATTCAATGGATTCCTTTACTTGGGAAATGATAACAGAAGTGATGATGCCAGTATACTTAGAGATACAGTATTGAAACCATTATTCAACAAAGGCTACAGTGCAACCTATGACAATTATTTTACATCCCTTGGTTTTTTCTTAAGATTTGCAAAGCAAATCTACAACATAACTGGGACTATGTATTAGAAGCATAAAATTCTTCCAGAAATAACAAAGATAATGTAGATCACTGCATGAAACTCAGATTCTGAAACCTACCAGTAACACTAACTTCAAACCAGTGTAAGAGTTTAATCAAGTTCTATAACTATTACAAACATCCTTCATACAGATGTTCAGATTCTGGCAGTGAACAACTCAGATATTCTCCTTTTTTTTAATAAGGTAAGAGCAGATGTTCTTGACTAAGTGGCAAGGTGATATTCAGTGAAAGAACCAAGGAAGAAAGATGGCCTGTGCATTTTCTATAAGGTTCCATATATGAGCCTCATCAACAAGTGGATATTATATTAAAAAGTTTGCAATTCAAACATTATACATTGAGAACACTTCCAAAAAGGTAAGGGAGATTACTAAAGATTTTTCAAGTGGCAAATCAGAAACTACAGCAACCATGGTTGAAGACCACAGTTGTCCTCAAGTCAAAATGTGCTGCCATTGTGGCACTATAAACTGCTCAAACAGAACCATGAGTCAATGCTTCAAATAGAGAAAAAAAAAAGCTGGGATAAACATGCAACAAAAAAGTGCACAAAATATTCCAGGCCTGGAGTCAAGAAGATTCATTTTTATGAGGTCAAATCTAGCATCAGACACTCACAAACTGTGTGACCCTGGACAAGTCATTTAATCCGGTCCGTCTCGGTTCCTCAACTGCAAAATGATTTGGAGAAGGAAATGGCAAACCACTGCAGTATCTCTGCCAAGAAAACTCCAACTGAAGTCACAGAGTCAGACATGATTGAAAAGACTGAACAACAAATTAAGTGATTATAAGGAAACATATTTGTCCAGTGGCAAGACAAAAGTCAAGATGTCTGGTGATGGCCTGGGATGCACTGGATGACCTTGACATCTTCAATGTCTAACAACGCACTAAGTACGCCATAATGCCTGCCTTCATTGCCTTCATGGCTGTTGGAACAAATTGTTCTCATCTCTCCATCCTTCCAGGGAAGTCTTCAAAAGCTTGGGATAGACTTCTAACTCACCAGCGGATTTAAGGTCTGTCAATTACCCTCAATCTGGTTTGCCTATCTGCTGAGATGACTTACTAGAGTGTGGCTACTGTGCATGCTATAGCTTCTTAGAGCCACAGGTGAGAGCTGAGTGCCAGATAGGTAACGAAGGTGGATAAGCAGCCCTGAAGAGAACTCAGCAAGCCATCACACCAGAGGCACTTAGTCCTCCCTGAACACTCCAAACACATATATCAGTATATCCAAAAGAAAAGTCACCATAAGTTGGGGGACTAAGGATAGTGTCAAACAGAAGTCGATGCTTGAACTACATATGGAAGAGAAGCACAAGGTTGAGGTGAAGGAGGAATGTATTCCAGGCATGGGGTCAATGAAAAGGCTGGGTGAGGAATGTCAGAAGAGGATCAATGTACAATGAGGCTGGAAAGATAGCTTGAAGCCAAGCTGTAAAGGGCTTTAAAAGCAAAACAGAGTTGTTTATATTTTAACTTGGAAGAGTGAGCCACTGGAGTTCAGTGAATAGGGGAGTGACGCCATCAGCTCTAAGCTTAAGAAAAATCACTTCTGTAGCAGTGTGTGGGCTGGACTGGAGTAAGGAAAGCCCAGAGATAGATAGGAGCCCACCGTACCACAACTGCATATTAAGTAGCAAGTAAACTATAGATACGCTATGTATTATCATTAAGATTATTACTTCACTACCAACCTTCTAGCCTACTACTCCTCCCTGCCAAAGAAACATCCACCCAGAGACTCCACTCTCCGAATTGATGATTATTTCTCCAGGACCACTATTTCAGCAAAACTCTCAGTCATACTTCACTCCTAATTCTCAGGCCTTCTTCCCTCTAATTCCCCAGTTTGGGAACTATTAATCATCATCAAATCAATTCTGCATTAACAAAATACTCTCCACTCTGCATCTGTTCCTCTGCCTGATTTCATGATGCCCCCATGTCAGATACCTCTTAACCTACTTTGCTTACCCTGCTTCCTGCCTCCTTTTGTGTATAGTCTTCCCCATTAGATAAATTTCTTGAGGATAGGAACAGTCTTTCTTTTTATTAATTGAACCCCAGTGTTTAGCACCATACATTGTAGGTGCTGAATAAACATTGGACTGGAGTATATCAATCTGTTCTCATACGGTCCCACTCACCATCTCAGTAACTCTGGCCCAAAGCACTCCTCCTTGGTCACCACGATCCTTTATAAATAGTCTGAGGGCCTGCAGGCCTGTAGGCCTGCAACTTTTTAGGGGTAAAAACTATTTGTTTTTTGTGTTTGCATTCTCAGCAATTAGTACACTGTTTGGCACACAGTAAGTGTATAATAAATGAAGTACTTAATACATGCTTAATAAATGCTTCCAGGTACGGTGGTAGTTAGGTCGTACAGTGGACAGGATGCTGGACCTGGAGTTAGGAATACCTGTGTTTAAATCTAGACCCAGACACTTACTAGTTGTGTGACCCTGGGCAAGTCTTAACTTCTGTTTGCCAGTTTCCATGTAAAACAGTAATTATTTTATCACCTATCTCCCAGGGTTGTTATGACAATAAAGTTATCTAACTTTATTAACTTATTTATTTACTTATTAATTAGCTACTTATTAACTTAACTATCTCTAAAATGTTTTGCAAACCTCAGAGCACTAGCCTTTAGCTATTTCATTCATTCCTTTAAAACGAGACAAAAATCTCTGGTGGCCTCACAATGGTGAAACTCATCCAGAAGGTTTGCCTGAAATAGTCAGTGTAGTCTCTACTGCTTTGCTTTTATTTTAGTTCCATATGAAATGCACTCTTCCTATACTTGACTACAACTTTATTCTTTTATTCATAAAAATAATTGTATTACAAATGTGCAGTAAACTGGGGGAAAGGTATTTTTAAAAGAGGACTGGATTTGAAGTACAAATCCATGAAGATCAAATCCATGCCATTCATATAGTTCCTGGCCATAGTTCACAGTTCAAGCTCCAGAAAGCATTTGCCACAGAAATGGGATATAACATCAATAACTCTAGATGCTTAGTTCACAATTTAAAATGCTATTCTCCTTGGATTTCTTCCTGTTGGAGGGGAAAGAATGAAAGAGGAAAAGCCAAAGAGCCCTGGTATGACTCTTTACTATGACTATATTCATACTGGTTCCTTCTTTGTCATTTCCGTACTCTTACATGAGATACAGGAGGGCAAGAAATATGTTATTTTCTTTAAAAAAAATTCTAAGTAATACATAGCACTGTACAACTCAGCATATTTGAGTTTCATAGAAAGTCTACATGAATTCTAATGAAGATTTTTGTTACTGTGTATTCTGCTAGTAAGACATAAACTACCCATAGTGTTTCAAAACACTTATTCTGGATTAGTCAAGTAGGAAGAGGTACAGAGAAAGCAAGGCAAACATGGGGGTGGTCACAAGGGGGTGGATGTAGGAACTTGAGGTCTAAATTCATAAAACAGCCTTAGTTGGGCTGCCACCCACTAAGTTTCCAACCCCCAGGGGATTTTCCTCACCATCTGGGCCACCAACCCTAAATGGAATTCGAAAAGCCAGAATCATTTATTCTACATTATCCTTTCTCATCAGTAACACTGTTTTCATAGGGTAGAAAGGAGAAGGGTACACTGGGTATTATGCAAAAGACAATGGCTCTTCAGAATATTCAAAGGCCTGGCAGAGGTAATGGGAGCAGAAACTGGTTTGGATCAGAATAGCATGCGTAGTTATTATTACAATGAGGACTTCCTGCAAGTAGCTGACTGCTTAGAAAAGCTGCAACAAGCTTTACACACAGAAGTTAATAATCAGTTAACCAAACAGTTAAAATGAACCTACAAGACACTACAGATGCATCCCTAGGTTATTTATCTTCTTCTTTTTGGTCTGGACTTATGATTTCATCAGTGTAAGGAACTTCCTGGTATAGAAACTCTCCACAAATGCAGATCAGCAACTCCTCTGTAATTTATGCTCAGGAGAGTTACCCAGGGCACATAAGGGATTTGCTCATCATCACAGGGCTAGTACAGTATAAGTGTTAGAGGCTCATGCTTATAAAATCTTTTGAGGAATCTATGCATGTATCAAGGACATGTTTGCTGATATATCAAAGGCAGGTCTCCTGATTCTAAGGCTTGGCTTTCTATCCACTATATTACACTACTTCTCATTTACATGATTCCCTGGATTTAAAAAAAAAAAACACTTTATACTAGTATCATGTTTATAATTCACGAAGCATTTGCATATAAATTATGTCATTTAATGATTGAAATAACCCTGTGATATAGGTCCTTTGTATTTTGTACTTATGTATTACATTTATTTACCTGCATACATGTTGGTTTTCCAAACAGAAAGTAAACTTTTAGAGGAAAGAAACTGTTTTGTTTCTGTCTTTATTCCTAGTGCCTAACACACAGTAGGGTCTTCATAAATATTTGCTGAATTTAAGAGTAAAGAGGTTAAAAGCCGGGATTATTATTTGCTTTATAAATAAGTAAACAGATTAAGTGACTTGCTCAAAGTCACATGGCTCCTAAGAGGACAAAGCATCCAGATCTTATGATTCTCATTCCAGATACTACTATTGTAAACCACTTCCCAGATAAAAGCTGCCATGGTGATTTTTCACAGGTGAAAAGCTTTAATAAACATCAACGCTCCGTTGTCTCACAGATGTCTTTCCATACTATTAACTTACAGGTTTTCCTCTCTTTATCCAGGATGGTCAGTACTCTCATGCCTTGCCACCCTAATGATCCACTTGGTCTACCCTCTCCATTCAGGATCCCATGTTTGTGAGCTGCTATTAAACAAACATAAAAATTAAGTCTTCATGTCCCATTTCCCTTTATGGCCCTGCTCTGTTAGCTAACATTATATGCTAATGTAATCTCCCCAGGTAAAATGTACATTAATGGGACCTGAATTCATCTTCACAAAATCCACTCTTCCTCTCCAACCCTGTCCTGCATTTTAAAGACTATATAACTGAAGCCCAGAGAAACAAGACTTGTCCATGGTCATACTGGTCTTCAAATCTCCTTACTTTATGACCAGTATTCCTTCTACTAAATTATACTACTTCTCTGGCGGGGAAAAGTCTTAAACAAGAGACTCCAATAAGAATTTCAGGTTAATGAAGGCACGACTTTGATTTAGGTAGGACCTCCTGGCAGCCCTCAGGATTGTCTCAACTCAATAGGGATTTGCAATGGGCAAAGACCTGACTCTAAAATGATACTGCAAAAGCCTGAAGACTCCTGCAGTTGTGGAAGACAAAGAATGACCGATGAGAGAGGCAAAGAAGGGAGTAAAGCAAAGAGGGCAAGACAGAACTCCCTTAACCTAGCCAATAAAACAAAAAGTGAAAAAAATACATTTTCTTGTCCAATAAATCCAGTTACACCTTTAGACACTTTGATTCATTACAAAAACATTCTTGATATAAAGGATATGATATTTCTTACTTCCCTTTGCAAGTACTAGTCCTAATTGTTAAGGCTAATGATAACCACAGTGGTGAGAGAAAAGATCATGGTTCCTATATGTATGTGTGTATGTACATGTGTGTATATGTTAAAACAAGGTATAACCCAGGTTTCCTGACTCCCAGGTTGGTACTCTTTCCATTATACCTTACTGCCTCTCTACTGACAATGCTAACAGTAGTTTTATAAGCACAAAGTTTACAAGAATTCAGAGATAAAGGTACTAACACTAATAAACAATCTTAATCTTATAATGTAGGGAAATATAAGCATATGGAGTTAATAATTAAGGAGCAATTTAAAATAAAAAAGAAACTTGATGGATTAAACAGAACTTTGTGACAGAGGGAATGAGGAAATATTTATATATTTAACATGTCAATATTTGTATGAAATCATGTCAAATCTAAAATACACTTAACAAATGATTCTTAATTGTCTGACTTAGATTACCGAAACGCAATGCTTCTCCTCCACTAGTTCTCAGATCAGTGTCCTGCTTAAAGCCAATGCAGACTAAGAATTATAAAGACATAGGAAGACATGATGATGCCAACTGCTAAAGATATTTTGTTTCTATAACTGAGGATCCAAGAGATTAATCAGTACAGCTGGACATACTTGTACAAAATTTTTTACCAGGGCTAAAACTACGGAATCATTAACATATTCCATTTCAGACTACATACTAGAGGAGAGTAACAGAATCCAAAATGCAAAATTTTCCTAAATTGTGACATACCACACTTGCATACAAATAAAGAAAGAACAACAACAAAAACTGTTTTTATTCAGGTCACAGTGTTTCCAAATTCCAACAATACCCTCCTAATCAATTCCCATTTAGCATTCCCAAATTATAAACTCAAATCAATCATCAATGGAATAAGGGGAATGAACATTTATGTACTGCCTACTATGTGCCAACTATAGTGCTAAGCACTTTACAAATATTTACTCATTTTATTCTCACAGCCCTGGGAAGAAATGTGCTGTTATAACCCCCATTTTGCATTTGAGGAAACTGAGTCACGATGAGGAGTAGAAGTTCCAAGACTCAACAAAGATCCCAGCAGAACTAAGGGAAAATTCATAATAATTCGATGAAGGGAGAAAAGGAATTCAAACAATCAGGAACTATGTGCTGCCTTTGCTCCTATTCACATGAATGAAGCCAGAGAAAATCATGAAACCATGCTTACTAGGATCCAGTACAAATCTGCATTACATAATCTCAACTGGGCTCTCAGAGCAGCCAGGTAATCCTTTTACACCTCCCTAATCAATTTATTCTCCCATTTTACTACACAGTACCTTTCCCAAATCTTTTCTTCTCTTCTCGAAATTCCAATGGGTCCCCCTCCTCCCATCCTGTCACCTGAGAACCTTCCCTCATATCTCATTAAAAAAAAAGAAGCCTCGCTTCACACCCTGCAGATTGGCAAAAAAAAACCCCAAAAAATAGCATTAGTCAACATTGGAAGGGTTGTGGGAACATAGGCACACTAATAAATTGTTGGTGGATCTGTGAAATGGCACAACCATTCTGGAAAGCAATTTGTTATTATGCAAATAAAATGACTAAAATGTCCTTACCCTTTGAACCAGGTACTCCATTACTAGGTAACTCAAGTAAGACAACATTAAAAATTGTTTTAACATGTAACTGACAAAAACAAAATATAAAAATATACTATTTTGCTTGGTGATTTCATCAGCTTCCATGAATTCAATGATTAACTCTATGTCAATGATTCTCACATTTATTTATCCAGTCCTAGCCTCTCTCCTGACTTCCCATGATTATATCTCCAACTGCTGTCTTGGTCATAATGAACCAGAAGCCTCATAGACATCCTAAACTTAACACGTCCAAAAATGAATTCATTCCCCCTGGCTGAATATTCCTCCATTCCAACCACCATCCTATTATCAGCTACATACCATCCTTGACTCCTTTCTCTCATTCCTCATATCCAATACACTGTCAAAGTCTGTTGAATTTTACCTTTGTAACATCTCTTGTACCAGACCCCTTCTCTCCTCTCCAGCTGTGACCACGTAGGTGTGAGCCCTTATCACTTCACACCTGGACTACCCTGTAATAACAGCCTGCTGGTTGGTCTCTCCCTACTTTAGTCCATCTTTATTAGCTGCCAAAGTGACCTTCCTAAATGCACAGGTTTGATCATGGTATCCTTCCGACTCAGTGGCTCCCTGTCACCTCCAAGATCAAATATAAAATCCTATGTTGGGTGTTCAAAGCCTTTCATAACATGGTCCCCAGCTACCTTCCCAATATTTTTACACCTTACATACTATGCAATGCACACACACTAGTCTTACTGTTCTTCAAATAAGATATTTCATGTCCCAACTCCAAGCATTTTAATTGGCTGTCCCCTTTCCGCCCCCCCCCCCACATACACACACTCATGCCTGGAAAGCTCTCCTTTCTTAACATGATCTCTTAGGTTCCTTCAAGTCCTGCCTAAAATCTCTCCTTCTACAAGTCTTTCTTGATCTCACTTCACTATAATGTCTTCTTACTGTTATTATTCTAATTTATCTTCTATGCAGTTTGTTTGTACATAACTGTTTGCATACCATCTGTGGGCTCCTTGAGAGTACAGACTATCTTATGCATTTCTTTGTGTCCCCTAGCACTTATCTCAATACCTGGCACATTTTGTTGTTGGGTCATTCAGTCAAGTCTGATTCCATGACCCCTTGAATATACTGTCCATGGGGTTTTCTTGGCAAAAATACCAGAATGAGTTGCCATTTGCTTCTCCAGAGAATTAAGTGATCTGCCCCAGGGTCATATAGCTAGTAAATGTCTTAGGCTACATTTGAACTCAGATCTTCCTGACTCCAGGTTTGGGGCTCTATCTACTGAGCCACCTAGCTGCCTCCTGGCATACAGCAGGCACTTAATGTTTATTGTGTGACCACAAAATGACCTTGAAGTCTATGCAACTCCTTTCTATTTCTACAGTCGTATTTCAGAATGGCAGAAAAAGGAAATTTTGAGGTTAGGAATAACAGTTTAGAGACTGTCTAAAATGTTAACTGCTGGTCCTTTAAATGTGAAATCCTTGTCTCTTAGGTAGTGTGACCCTGTAGTAGAGAGTGATGGAAGTCAGGAAGACCTAAATCCTGCCTCAGAAACTTACTAGCTAGATTATATGCAAGGGGGATAAGCTAGATGCATTTCCATAAGATCTGGGGTGAAAAAAATGACATCCACTATCACCACTAGTATTCAATATGGTACAATTCTGTTAGCTATAGCAATAAGAGGAGAAAAAAATTGAAGGAATTAGAATAGGCAAAGAAGAAACTAAGTTATCACTTTTGGGAGATGATATGATGATACACTTAGAGAATCCCAGAGAATCAAGTAAAAAACTACTTGAAATAATAAACAACTTTGGCAAAGTTGTAGGTTACAAAATAAACCCACACAAATCTTCTGCATTTCTATATATTACTAACAAAGTCCAACAGCAAGAGATAGAAAGAGAAATCCCATTTAAAACTATAAAATATTTGGGAGCCTACTTGCCAAAACAAAACCAGGGACTATATCAACATAATTACAAAACACTTTTTGCACAAATAAAGTCAGATCTAAGTAAGTGGAAAACCATCAGTTGCCCACTGGTAGGCCGAGCTAATATAACAAAAATGATAATTCTACCTAAATTAACTTACTTATTCAATACCATACCTATCAGTCTATCAGATAATTGTTTTCTAGAGCTAGAAAAAATAATATCAAAATTCATCTGGAAGAACAAAAGGTCCAGAATATCAAGGGAACTAATGAAAAGAAAGGTCAGGGAAAGTGGTCTAGTTCTATCAGATCTCAAATTGTATTACAAAGCAGCAATTATCAAAAGCAGTCGGTGCTGGCTAAGAAACAGAAGGGTAGACCAGTGAAATAGGTTAGGTACTCAAGACATAGTAGCCACTGAATATAGCAATCTACTGTCTGATAAACTCAAGGACCCCAGCTTCTGGGATAAGAACTCACTGTTCAACAAAAATTGCTGGGAAAACTGGATAACAGTGTGGCAGAAACTAGGCATAGACTAATGCCTGACATCATACACAAGAATAAAGTTCAAATAGGTACCTGATCTAGGTATAAAGATTGATAAAGTGGACCAAGGAATAGTATTTATTAGATTTATGGAGAATGGAAGAATTTTTGACTAAACAAGGAATAGAAAACATGATGAAGTACAAAATGGATAATTTTGATTACATTAAACTGACAAGTTTTTGTACAAACAAACCCAATACAACCAAGATTATGAGGGAAGTAGAAAACTGGGAAAGAATTTTAGCAACTAGTGTCTGCAATAAAGGCCTCATTTCTAAAATATATAGAGAATTTAAGTCAAATGTACAAGAATACAAGTCATTCTCCAACTGATAAATGGTCAAAGGATACGAACAGGCAGTTCATAGGAAGAAATTACAAATATCTATAGTCATATGAAAAAATGCTCTAAATCACAATTGATTAGAGAGATGCAAATCAAAACAACTCTGAGATACCACACCACACCTATCAGATTGGCAAACATGACAAAACAGGAAGATGATAGATGCTGGAGAAGATGTGAGAGAGTTGGAACACTAATTCGTTGTGAGCTGATCCAACCATTCTGGAGAGCAATTTGGAACTATGCCCAAAAGGCTACAAAAATGTGTATGCTCTTTGACCCAGCAATATCATTTCTAGGACTGTATCCCCAAAAGATTATAAAAATGTGAAAGGGTCCCACATGTACAAAAATATTTATAGCAGTGGTGGCCAAAAACTGGAAATCAAGGGGATGCCCATCAATTGGTGAATGGTTGAATAAATTGAGGTATATGAATGTAATGGAATAATATTGTGCTCTAAGAAATCATGAACAGGAAGACTTCAGAGAGGCCTGAAAAGACTTATATGAACTGATACTGAGTGAAAGGAGCAGAATCAGGAGAACTTTGTATACAGCAACAACCACAGTGCGCGAGAAATTTTTCTGATAGACTTAGTACTTCATTGCAATGTAAGGACTTAAAAAATTCCCAGTGGTCTCTTAAGGCAAAATGCCTTCCACATGCAGAGAAAGAACTATGGAATTAGATTGAAGAATGAAGCGGATCATTTTCTTTTGTATTATGTTTTGTTTTGTTTTATGATTTCTCCCTTTTAATTCTTCTACAACATGACTAAGGTGAAAATGTATTTAATAGGAATGTTATGTGTAGAATCTATATAAAAATGTATGCTGTCTCGGGGAGGGAGTGAGGAGGTAGTGGGGAAGAGGGAAAGGGAGGGGAAAAAAAATCTAAGATATATGGAAGTGACTGTAGAACACTGAAAACAAATAAAATTTAAAAAAAGAATTAGAATTGGGAAAAAAAGAAGAAACTTATTAGCTGGGTGGGAAAGTCACTTAATCTCTCTCAACCTCAGTTGCAATAATAGCACCTATCTCATAGGCATGCTGAAAGAGTTAAACGAGATAATATAAGCAAAATGCAACTTCAAAGCACTCTATAAATACCATTTATTATTACTACCACTAACACCACTACTACACAGCCAATACAGGGTTATTATTGCCATTAAACAGTGGTCATCATCCCTGGTATTATTACTAAGCACCAAAAGATAGAAATCCTGGTTCCCTGGAACTGGTTAATGAAGGTACTGGGTGTGAAATGTTCAGTAACAGGTGTGGCACTAGTGGTAGCCACAAACTTCAAAAGAACATGCTGGCTAGCATTCCTAGGTGAAATGACAGTCACGTCACCTTGATTTTCAATGGAAACAAAGGCATGAGCTTCTAACAGGTGCTTTTCCCAAGTTCTTATCAGATTGATGATATGATGCTGGTACCTCCTGTTATACATATATATATATATATAGATATAGATATAGATATAGATATAGATATAGATAGATATAGATATAGATATAGATATATAGATATAGATATATATCTGTTCCACTTGAAAATAAAGATTATACACTCAAGTGAATTCTTACAACAAGAAATTCAAGGACATCCATTCATCTAAATATCTAAAATACATAGGGCTCCAAAACGTGAAAATTTTCCCTTTTAAGTTATGATGGGATACAGGGTATACATGGAACCCTTCTGAGGATAGTATATAAAGTATATACTTTGAGGATAGTATATAAAGTATATACTTTGAGGATAGTATATAAAGAGGTAAAATGTTACCTTACAGGTTCTTCTCCATGTATAAGCCAAAAACATAAAAAAATTCCTTAAAAGACATAGCAGTGGAGATAACTTTGATGAGCCTCTGACTACTGTAGAAAACATATAAAACAGGAAGTCATATGCTCACCAGAGGTGTTGGCTACCATCATGGAAGATGTCAGAGACAGTTCACATGGAAAAGAGGTTCCCTAGAGATCATAAATTCTTCCAGATTACTCTATTTGTAAATAACATTGGGTTGAGTGTACTGGGTTGACATTGGATACAGTAAAACCTTCTAAATAACTGAACTATCAACTGAGAAGCTTTGAGTATTTACTCTGTTCCAGGCACTGTGCCAAGTGTTGGGGATACAAAGAAAGGCAAAAACTTTTCTTGCATTCAAGAAGCTTTCATTCTAATGGGGGAGACAACATGCAAATAAACAGATACATACCCCCCAAAAAAATAAAAACATATAAAGATAACCATAGAGGGGGAAGATTCTAGCAACTGGGAGGGACCAGGAAAAGTCTCCTGCAGAAGGTGGCATTTGAGATGAGTCTTAAAGGAAATAAGCAATTTTGAGAAGGAGATATGAGGAGGAATAGATTCCAGGCATAGGAGACAGCCGGTACAGAGGCATGAAAATGGGAGTCTAGGTGTCATGAGTGAGGAACAATAAAGTACAGAGCACAAATAATACTGGTATGTGAACAGAAAAGAAAATGATCCAGTTGCACAGCAAAAGTGTAGGATAACCAGTATGCAGGTCCAGGAACTCTACAAGTATTCCCGCTTGAAAGAATCTAGAGGACAATGTGGACAAGAGTCACACAAGAGATAAGAAACCGTGGATTCACTGGGATTTGCACCACTAAAGGAAATGCCCACATAAGTGAGATCACAGAGGAAATGATCGAAGATGTATTAATTCCAATTCTTAAGTCACAGTCATCATTTATCATTCGCCTTTCAAGAAGTTTTTTTTCTGCTAAGAAGTTAACTAATCCTTGGAAAAGTCCTGTGAAGAAGAGGGATTTTCTGCATTATTTACTAAACTTAGAAAAGTAAAGCAAAGGAAAACTTTGTCTTATACAGAACCATACCATTATTAAATCTGGAAAGGATCTAAATGGTCATCTAGTTCAATTACCCCAAGAGCAGATCAATGAATTGGTAATGCAACTAAAAAAAAGAAAAACCAAAAAACTAAAAAATTCCCCAACTAAATACCAAAAAGTTAGAAATCCTCAAAATCAAAGGAGAAATAAATAAAACTTGAAGTAAAAGAAGATTAAACTAATAAATTAGGAACTTTTTTGGAAAAAATAAAATAGATAGACCATTGGCTAATTTGCTTTAAAAAAACCCACAAGTTACTTGTATCAGAAATTAAAAGGATGAATGCGCAACGAATGAAGATGAAATTAAAGCAATTATTAGAATCATTTTGCCCAACTTTATGCCAATGAAACTGATAATCTAGATGAAATAGATGAATATTTGCAAAAATATAAAGTGCCCAGATTAACAGAAGAGGAAATAGAATACTTAAATAACCCTATCTTAGAAAAAGAAAGTGAAAAAGTCATGAATGAGTTACCTAAGGGTGGATAAAACCTAGGACCACATGAATTTATAAGCGAATTCTAACTAACACTTAAAGAATATTAATTCTATTACTAAACTGTTTGAAAAAACAGGCAAAGAAGGAGTCCTACCAAATTCCTCTATGAGACAATTATGATTTTAATATATAAGCCACAGAGAGAAAAAACAGGAAAAAAAACTTATAAACCAACTTCCCTAATATTGACATGAAAACGTTAATAGAATACTGGCAAAGAGATTATAGCAATATATCACAAAGGTGGGATTTATACTAGGAATGCAGGGCTGGTTCAATTAGATACACATAACTGACCATATCAATAACAAAACCAACAAAAATCATATGATTATGTCAACAGAATTAGAAAAAGCTTTTGACAAAATACAACCATTCCTATTAAAAATATTGTAAAGAATAGGAAAAAATGGAACTTTTCTTAAAATGATAAGTAATATTTATCTAAAACCAAGAACAAGCATTATCTGTAATAAGATCAGAGATGAAACAAGGATGTCCATGATTACTATTAATTATTGTACTAGAATGCTAGTATAGCAATTAAGAGAAGGAAAAGAAATTGAAGGAGTAAGCTCATATAATTAGGAGACAAAACTATCTTTCTTTGTAGATAATATGATGGTATACTCAGAGAACACTAGAGAATCAACTAAAAGACTAACTGAAATAATTAACAACTTTAGCAAAGTTGCAGCATATAAAATAAATCCACACAAATCATCTACATTTCTACATAATATCAACAAAACTCAGTAGGAAGAGCTAGAAAGAGAAATTTCATTATTATTTTAATTTCAGACAATATAAAAACTTGGGAGTCTGTCTACGAGACACACACAAGAACCATATCAACACAATTAGACAACACTATTCACACAAATAAAAGCAGATCTAAATAATTGGGGAAATCTTGGTCATAGGTAGATTGAAACCAAAATAATCATTCTATTTACTTGGTGCCATACTTACTTATTCAGTGCCAAACTACCCAAACCACCAAAGGATTACTTTGTAGAGCAAAGAAAAAAAAATTCATCTTAAAAGACAGTTAAGAACATCAAAGGAATCAACGTGGGGAAAAACATGAAAGAAAGGGACTAGCAGCTCCAGATCTCAAAACCATTCTACAAAGTAGTAATCATCAAAAGAATTTGGTGCTAGATAAGAAAAAGTGGAAGATAAATGGAATAGATACAGTGTATGTTACATAGAAATAAATGAGCACAGTAACTCATTATTGGGTTCAATAAACCCAAAGATCCCAGGAATTGGGGAAAGAACTCATTGACAAAAACTGCTGGGAAAACTGGAATGTATTCTGACAATTTTTTTTAAGATTTGCAAAATGTTTTATATACATTATTTTATTTGAACCTGATAATAACCTTAAAAGGTAGATACTATCTTATGTGTTATTATCCCCATTTAACAGATGAAGAAAATGAGCTATTTATAAGTGACTTGCCCATTGGTCAGGCACCAGAGGTAGGAAATAAACACCAGGAAAATCAAGAAGGAATCACAGTGAGTAATTAAGGTGAGTCCTATATTCCTATGAACCCAAGGTATCTCAAACTGAACATGTTCAAAATTGAAATCAATATATTTTCCCAATGTATCCTTCTTCTATACTTCCTCATTTCTGTGGAAAGTGCCACCATTCTTCAAGTTGTTTGGTAATAGTAGTATTATATGATTTATCTGGTAAACTACAAGCCAGCCTGCAAATGATTAAGAAATAAGAAGAGAGGAAGTGAAGGCAAAGAGTATAACCAGCTTGTTATGTGCAAGGGAGGACAGACATAGGACAACAGCCTGAGGGGATGGTAAGGCCAATTAAATATTTTTTTAAAGATGGGAGATATCTAGGTCTATTTGTAGAAAGCAGGAAAAGAGAAAATTGGTAGGAAGAGATTGAAGATTACAGAGTAAAGAATAACTGAAGGGGAAGTCTGTTAGAAGAAAAAGGAGACACATCATGGTGGCAAAGTCCAGAAAGTCAGAAGCTGAGCAGGGATGGGATCGAAGGTTGGTCAGTTTGGGATGAAAACTGAAATGGGGGTTAGTAGTCAAGAGTCAAGATTGAGTGATATATGAACCTCGAAGTAACAAGTTTCTGAGTAATTATGGTAGAAGGAGGATTTTAGCAATGTGGATCAAAAATATGCCAACTCTCCTTCGAGAACCAGTGTATAACATGGGACATTAAAGAAGGTACAACCATCACAAAAATGAAGCAAGAGATATATTGTTTTCTGAGGGAAACCAAGTTTCTGAAGGTGTGTAACCATAAGCAAGATGGGATTTTTTTTGTTGGTTTTTTTTTTTTCCTTCTTAGAAGTCAGTTTCTCAGGCTCATCCTAAATTGTAAACACCTTAAGGATCAATCTCCTTTGAACACTAGTAATTCACAACTGTGCTGCTGTCACATAGGTTTTGTGTCTTCTGGCTCTGAGCCTATCAGTCAAAAGTGTATATATATTCTGAGGTGAGATATTGCCTTGGGGCTCACTCATGCAAAAAATGTTTGCCTGAGGTCTTTGTGATTTGGCCAGATGAGACTCTAGGTAGCCATTGTTAAGTCCCTCCACCACCTTTGTGAACCTGGTCTGTTGATTATGTATTTATTACTCTGTTTAGACAGTTGGAGCCCTGTCTATTGGATTTTTTCTTGGATACTCATTTCTCTCAACTTATATATCTTTCTCATTATTTAACTAAAGTAAGAAGTTGAAACTTTGAAGCCGTCTTTTCTTTAGAAAGGGCTGTATTAGAAGCCCTCCTATGTACTGGTATAATAATATACCTTACACCTCTACAGCAGCTGCTAGTAGCATTAATGCTACAAGGTGCCAGAAAATGAAAGGAGAATAACATAAAGAGATCTAAGATGAAGGAAATATTAATAGGGAAATTCAGAGACATAATGAGTGCAGCAGGCACAGCCTGACTGAGACAAGGGAGGGCTGAGAGAACTGCAAGTGATATATACAGGAGGATGACTGACGTTTAGGCAAATGACATACCCCAGCTCCTGAAACACTGGAACTGGAAGAGGCCTCTGAGGTTCCTTCAGTTAGCGGCATTCTGGGATCACAGAATTTTTAAAAACATCTTATTCTACCAAGTCTATAACAAGATAGAACTCAAGGCTCTACACTCCCATGGGAGCTTCTTCCAACTTCTATAGATCTCAGTTAATTTAATGAGGTAGTAAGTTTATATTTGTTAATATAAACTTATGGCAAGGAGTCTAACAAACAAAATCAGTCACAATATTAGGCCCATAAAATACTCTGGCTGATTCCAAAGGATAGCTTCGTTTCAACACACTTGAAAAGTAAGTGGCCACTGGCTTTAGATAAGAGGCATTTTATTTTAAGAGCTGCAATAATAATGTGATCCTTTTATTTTTCTCCTTTTCACTGGTTTATTCCCCTTCTCTGCAACATGGGAGATTAAAATGATATTCTCTTATTTCCCTAACTCTCTGAACTCCATCTGGCACAGTGTTCTTAGGATCTAAAAATATTATCTCTTCATCTTATCAGATGCATTCAGTTGGGTCAGGGAAAATATTGCAAATTCCCCCCCCTTGAGGCTGCCTATATCTTTGAAAGGGAAAATGTCTGTCACGCCACATGGAATTTTTCCTTCTTTACCCATGCATACTCAATAACTATTTATGTAATATATTGTTTATTTTTTATGTAAACTTGCTAGTTTACATTGGCAAATGCTTTACTTAAGGTTCTGCTGGAATTTCCACTCTACCCCTCAACTATTCAGGGTTTGCTAGTTTAGCCATGAAAATTTCCTCCAGGCTTGAGAGGTCTAATCTTTTCCCCAAAATACTGTTTGAGCCACTTTTAAGGCCTAGGAATGTCAAATAGAAATGGTGAGCTGTTTTTGCTCCGTGCTCCTGAAACCTAAAACTAGCTGCTCCTGAAACCTAAAACTAGCATTTTGTTTTATTATAGACATTCAGAAGGATAGCAATCAGAACTTCAGATTAGTCTCTTTCCTACTTAGAAAAAAATGTTACAAAACTGCTAACTCATCATCATTTGTAAGTGACTCTTGTGAAAAAATATCTAACAGTGAGTTGATAGCATGTGGCTCTGGAGCACCAAGATACTTTAGAAAGAAGTTTTCTTTAGAAGAAGAGGCAAATATCTGGCAGGGCCTACAATACTCTTTTGCAGCCCAAACCAAATTAAAATGTAATTGGGAAATATATAACAAAATAAATAAAAATACAACAGAACATAAATAATGCTTCAGTGTGGTTTTCTAAGTCAAAGATGTGGCTCCCAAAATCTTTATATACAGTCTAGTGGCCCCAAGTAGGTAATCAACAATATGTGGAAAAAAGAATGTAGAAAGAAAAGAAATATCATGTAAAGAAGGATGTATGTGACCCCGCCAAACCCCAGATCACACAATATTGTTACACTTGATGAGATTTTAATGTGTTAACAAGATGCAAGTATGCCCAGAACTTGGAAAGTGTAATAATGAAGGGAGTTTTATTTGTATCCCTCAATTCATATAGTCATAAGGCCTAAATGTAATCACAAAATGTAAAGAGGTGATAAAACCTCATAACAATGTGAATAAGATCCTTAAAAGCCTTATGATTGAGACTTATTCCCATCCCTAGAGCCAATATCTATAATAAAAGGAGTCCAAATTTGAACATAGGAGGTAGTTGTAGAAAGAGACTGATTTATAATAGTCACAAGGTGGGGGTAAAGGAGAAAGGAGAAAAATTCTTCTTTACCCCATCTACTATGGCAAAGGAGCTACTGGACCAGTAAGACACATTGCAACCAATGGGGAAAAGAGATATACAAACATAGAGAGTCACCCCAGAGGAGGAGCTTTAGCCCAATCAAGAGTCAGTTATGAAGAAGAGCAGATACTGAAAATAAGGGGAGCTGCAGGAAAGTTCTAGAGAGAGCTGTCTATTTACAGGCATGACTACAATGCTACATGTGTACATCACTGCCACTCTACTCTAAGTGTGAACCCACTCTTCCCAAGGTGCAATGGAGGTTTGGTAACAACTAGTCATGCTATGTCATTTTAGTAGACACTTTTGAGAAGAGTTAATAGAATCTGTCTAATCATTTACGAGAAGCACACCAATGGGGGCCGGTGATCTATAATGCGAAGGGTGCATACCTGCAGGGTACAATAAAATTCAAGACAGCAGCAGAGTAGCAAGGCCCCCTGTGGAACCCCACCTGCAAATCTATGGGTTTAAATTGGAGAAGTTAATTCAAGAGGGTGCAACATACATATCATTAACTAAGACTGTAAACTAGTGCAATATTTCTTATCTGCCAGGAAAAACTTTAATTGAAGAGATGCTTTTAGGAAGTAAAGCAAATCTTGATCTTTGGTCAAAAGATATTAAGGGTTCTAGTCCTCATATTTTATATCTATTCAACAAATTTCAAGTCTCTTATCTGGATTAATAAGACTCCTCAAAGCTGAACTTGTTTTCCTTATGTTCTACAGCCCAATCAATATATCAAATCAATCAATATATGCTTGAACGAAATCACTGACAACATACTATATATGCAAAACACTATGTCAGTGCTGAGGGAATACAAAAACAGAACAGTCCCTGCCTCCAAAAAGTTCTCTTCTAGTTTGGAAGACAAGTACATTTCATAACAACAAAAGTATAAACAATTCAAGATAATGATAGAAGAAATGTCAGGGTAAAAGATGAGTCATCAACAAATTAATCACATGGGCAATAACTGCAATTAGATGTTCAGGAGAACAAGATCAACAAGCCTAGTGTGATCATAGAAGACTTTACAGAAGAAAAACAACTAGAGTTGAATCTTGAAGGAAAGGGGTAAGATGACAACTAGGGAATGACTGAACAAATTGTGGTATATGAATATAATGTATTACTATATCATAATGAATGATTAATATGAGGAAATATTCAAGCCTTCCCTACTAGTAAGAAATAGTCAAGAACAGAAATGAACAATTATTATCAGTTGCAGTCACTATATTAGTGATTAATTGCTTAACTATTCATGAAAAGCAAAATATTATAGGGATGCTGCTTTTTTAGAAAATAACTAATATATCAATAAGAAAATATATTAATAAAAGTGATTTTTAAAAGAAAAAGGGCAGAGCATCCTAGCATTCCAGGCTGAAAATTACAAATTAATGAGAAGAGGTAGAACACATCAATAAAGAACTGAACTAGGCCCTAAAGGAGCTAAAAAGACAAATAAGATATCTTACCTTCAAGAAGTTTACGGGCGGAGCCAAGATGGCAGAGTAGAAAGACTCACATATGCTAGCTCCGAAACCACAGCCCATGGATCTCCTGTAAAAAGAACTCCCAACCAATTCTGGAGAAGGGGAAGTCTCGCAGAAACAAAGTGAAGATTTCCGTTCCAGAGAGCCCTGAAAAACCGACCCCAAAGGTCCGTCACGCACCGGACAGGAGCTGAGCCCAGCCCTGCCCTGGCCGCACAGCGCCAAGAGGAGCAGATTCGAGCAGGCTTCAGGGACGGAATCTCCAGTGGCTGCGAGGGTCCCTCTACCCACAGACGCACAGGTCAGTGAGAGAGACATCTGGACTGGCTGAGAGGGGAGCGGGGTGTCTCCATAACTCAGGCCCCCTCGGGAGGCAGCGGCAGAGGCAGAGGGCGGCCAGAAGTTCCCAGAGCAGGCAGGAGCTAGGCAGGACCTGCATTACAGAAGGTCTCCTCATAAACCCCCTGAGGGAACTGAGCCTGGGAGGCAGCCCTGCCCCAACCTAAGAACCTGATTTAATCTTACCCTGAATAGCAGCTGGCCCACAGCTGAAAGCCCTGAGGCTGGGGAGCAGCATTTGAATCTCAGACCCCAAGCACTAGCTTGGCAGATCTAGGCCGGGGTGGACAGGAATCTCAGAAGTCAACTGGCTGGGAAAATGCCCAGAAAAGGGAAAAAAACTAAGACCATAG